>JANRMT010062818.1:29129498-29175816 GCA_026402145.1 Polypterus bichir lapradei
GTCAGTGAGGGCTTTGCCTTTTATTAGTATAGATATATATATCTATATATATCTATATCTCTCTCTCTATATATACACATACATACACACACAAACATCATATATATATATATATATATATATATCTCTATCTATCTATCTGTATATCTATAGATATATATCTATATATATATATATATATCTATATATATATCTATATATATACAGTAATCCCTCGCTATATCGCGCTTCGACTTTCGCGGCTTCACTCTATCGCGGATTTTAAATGTAAGCATATCTAAATATATATCACGGATTTTTCGCTGGTTCGCGGATTTCTGCGGACAATGGGTCTTTTAATTTATGGTACATGCTTCCTCAGTTTGTTTGCCCAGTTGATTTCATACAAGGGACGCTATTGGCAGATGGCTTAGAAGCTACCCAATCAGAGCATGTATTACATATTAACTAAAACTCCTCAATGCTATAAGATATGCTTCCCGCGTGGTGCTTGATTGTTTGCTTGTCTCTGCCTCTCTCTCACCCTCTCTGACATTCTCTGCGCCTGACGGAGGGAGTGTGAGCAGAGGTGCTGTTTACACAGAAGCTGTTTGCTTAAAAGATACTGATACTCCTCTAAAAAATGCCACTTTATTGTGGTGCTCGGCATATTTAAAAGCACAAAAGCACACGTATTGATTTTTTGATTGTTTGCTTTAATCTCGCGCTCTCTCTCTGACGTTCTCTGTGCCTGACGGAGGAGATTTGAGCAGAGGGGCTGTTTCAACAGAGGCTGTTTGCTTAGAAGATACTGACGCTCCTCTGAAAAATGCCGCTTTACTTAAAAGCACACGTATTGATTTTTTGATTGTTTGCTTTTCTTTGCGAGCGCGCGCTCTCTCTCTCTTAAATTCTCTGCTCCTGATGCAGAGACTCATTTGAAGAAAAGATATATTTGCATTCTTTTAATTGTGAGAAAGAACTGTCATCTCTGTCTTGTCATGGAGCACAGTTTAAACTTTTGACTAAAGGGTGTTATTTTATGTCTAGAGGGCTCTAATAATGTTAACAGTGTGGGAGAGTTTATAAGGGCTTAAAATATATAAAAATAACCATACAAACATATGGTTTCTACTTCGCGGATTTTCACCTATCGCGGGGGGGTCTGGAACGCAACCCCCGCGATGGAGGAGGGATTACTGTATATATATATCTATATTTATATAGCAAAATACCCACGCTTCGCAGCGGCGAAGAACTGCCTTAAAAGTTTTATTAAGAAGAAAATTAAACCTTTTTAAACTGAGGGAAAATATACCAATAATTATTTGTTAAGGATCTCTTTGTATACCACATTGTGAGTTCGGTGGTAATATGACCAAGCTCTGCGCTGAGCTTATTCTTGAGCATGCAACGTACAGTTAGCCATGTGAACAGTAATCTTGTTTCAAATCTTACAGCTTGGATTGCTGCTGTCATAATCGGTTTGAGTTTCATGGTTTGTTTCAATTACGACAGTATTTGCAGGACTTGTGTTGAAGTGACATTCGGCATCTGTCAAGCGTTTTAAGTATACAACCAGTTTCATCGATAATAAATCATGATACTGCGTGACCCAAATTCAGACAACATGCGACTCACAAACCTATGGCCTAAGCCAAGAGATAAAATTCACAAGTTAGGTGCCCTTTTCTTTAGAAAAGAAAAAGTTCAACTAAACTGCCGTAAATTTATGTTTTGTGTTTTTTTGTTACTGTCCTTTATTTAAAGTGCATCCGGAAAATATTCACAGCACATCACTTTTTCCACATTTTGTTATGTTACAGCCTTATTCCAAAATGGATTAAATTCATTTTTTCCTCAGAATTCTACACACAACACCCCATAATGGCAACGTGAAAAAAGCTTACTTGAGGTTTTTGCAAATTTATTAAAAATAAAAAAACTGAGAAATCACATGTACATAAGTATTCACAGTCTTTGCTCAATACTTTGTTGATGCACCTTCGGCAGCAATTACAGCCTCCATTGAAGATGACCCTCACACCTGATGGCCTGTGGATGCAACTTCGACAGAAATGTGTTAAGTTGAGGATTTAATTTTGTCAGACAGCCAAATTAAGGTTTCCTGAATCGCTGAAGAAAGGGGCATCTCAGCAGGTACAGTTTGGAAAATTCATGAAAGGCTGGGCATGTCAAAGGTCAGCGCAAGATACGTTCCACGAATGCTGATGCCATGTTAGAAGGCCATGAGGCTCCAGTGCTGTCAGGAGAACATGGATATGCTCCATGAAGACCAAGTGAATATTTTCCATTGTTTGGTGACTAGAGATGAGAACTGGGTCTATCACAGAGATCCTCAGTCCAAAATGGAGTCAATGCAGTGGAAGCACAAGTCATCCCCTACCCCAAAGAGTTCAAGACAGAAATATCTGCAGGCAAAGTCATGGCAACTGTCTTCTGGGATATTGAAGGACTTTTGCTTCTGGAGTTCATGCCACACAAGACAATGATAACCGGGGAGAGTTGTGCTAACACAATGATCGCTATGCAGGAGTCAATCAAGGAGAAAAGACAAGGAAAACTTATAGCAGGCATGCTGTGACTGCATGACAATGTGAAGGTTCACATGTTACATCAAGCACAGGCTGCCATCCGAGAATGTGAGGTCCAGCAGCTGAACCATTCACCCTACAGTCCTGACCTGGCTCCTTAAGAATATCTTTGAAGAAATCTTCCCGTGGACAGTAGTTTTCAAGTAATGAAGCTGTGATTTCCTGGTTTGAAGTTCAAACAGATATTTTTTTTCAATGGGGTTAAAGACATTGCAGGAAAAGTGGATGAAGTGTATGAAGCTATCAGGGAACTATATTGAAAAATAAAACAATTTGTTTTAAAACTCTTTTCTTTCCTACTGAGGTAAATTATTGATCGCCCCTCATATATCAATTGACCAAAATACAGATCTAAACTGTATTTGCTGTTGTTATGTCATAAGTATAGTGACGCAGTAGTTAAAATCAAAGAAAGATACTGTAGCAGACAAAGACACTTTTTAAACATGTTGAGCCCAGTAACTGTGGTGGTCTATTTTTGTATGTGTGTCTGTTTGTCCCCACTGTAACAACACTCATTAAAACATGCAAATTAATTATTAAACTTGGGTTTCAGGGAAAGCACAAGGTAACTACAATGGGAGTTTAAAACTTGTGGACTGGAGAAATTGGGGTATTTTAGGAGGAAACCCTGTGGGTTTGACTTTTGCGAAACAGGATGTCGACACTATTCACTACACACTTTTTAATGGGTTACCCACAGACATGTCATTTGAGAATCACATTTAGCCCAGCAAGACTAATATCACAAAGACATGCATGTTTTGTTGATTGCAAACTCTGAATTGGCCCTGTGTGAGGTCTCATACTATGCAAAATGAACTTGAAGCAATGGGGAATTGACTAGGAAAGGAGTAGAGAGGTCTACACACTTCAAGGCAAACTCTGCTCACTTTTCAGGAGAGGACTACAGAAGTGTGTTAGAAGGGATACACCCAAGAGGGGGCTAACAGTTCTAGGGAGTTAGTCCAAACTACTGTATGAAGATCACCAAAGAAAGAATTTAGATGGCCTTTTTGCTCAGGTGAACTAGGCAGAAGGGTACTTAGTATGTTTCTTACAAAGACTAAAGGAGTCCTCCTGGAAAGTTGCTCAAAGTAGCTAACTACCAATGAAAGAGATTTCATTCTGATATCTGATAAAGAGACAAGTCTTGTGTAATAAACTGGGGATGAACAGCTCTTTGTACTCTTTTTTATTCTTTAGCTCTAAAATAATATTTCATCAATATACTGTAAGCCTGCCCTTGTTGGTAAATAAGTACATCTCTGCTTATTTAATTTATTATTATAAAGGGGAACTGTTTTAACTGAATATAGATGGGTGGTGGTCTATTCAAAGCTTTCAGGATTAATCAGTAATTGTTAACAGCAGTGACTGGTCAAACTGTAGAAAAGGGATGATTCATTATATGAAGACAATTCCAAAAAACGTGTAATGACATACAGCTGATAAGTATACAGCATCAAATAAATTCAGTATGTTCACAAAATTATGCAAAGAAATCTGAATAGACAATGTGACTCAGCATAAACATACAGATGACCATATACTGTAGCTGTAATGGAAAGTGCAAAGTTGTGCAGTCGAATAGAGAATAATATGTCCCCAATAACTTAGTCAGACAGAAAATATATGCTGAAAGCCATGAAAACATACTTTTACCCTGTAATTAACAACTGACTAAATGCTTGCTTAAAACAATTGCTTATTTTTTTTTCTTAATTTTTATTCCCTGTTACTGCAAAACATAGCATCATGATTTCAGTGCTAGCAAATTCAACTACTAGCAATCAAGCAACAGTATTAAGATGAATTTGTATTATGCTTTAAGCACTATTCAAGGAATGACAAATATAATTAAAGATTTCGTGTAATTATATTATCCTATTTGTGAGACAAAACAAAGAGCACACATATGTAAACTGAATTTAAAAATGGCACTAGTTTAAAATCGTCTCTTAAAATAAACAAACCATGCGCAAAGCAAATGGGCAGTTTTTGCACATTGCCAATGTTTCTCACACAAAGGCAGGAAGTCTAAAAGTTGTTGAGTCAGTGTATACTAAAAGCATAGACAACACAAATGAATACTTACATGCACACATTATTTTACAGTCTGAACCATCTCTAAAAGAAAATGAACTTCTATCATTTCCTGATACAGACAACTGTACTATGCTTTACCTTTTATGCTTACATGGTGCTGAGAAACTTGTCTGCTGTCCATATCAGATTTGATTTAATATATACAGTACATACACCAATCTGCCATTGCATTAAAACCACTGGCAAGTTAACTGAGTAACATTGTTAAGGGGTGGTACATATTAGACAAGTGAACAGTCCGTTCTTGAAGGTGATGTGTTGGACGCAAGAAAAATGGGCAAATGTAAGGATCTGATCGACTTTGACAAAGGCCAAATTGTAATGGCTAGACGACTAGGTTAGAACTAGGGGTGGGTGATATAGCCTCAAAATTATATCACGATATTTCAAGGAAGTATGCGATAATGATATTTATGACAATATAGAAAAAAAATACCGAACAATGTTTTATTGACGATTAAAGATTGTAGGCAGAGGCATTTATTAGTGCAAACAAAATGAAGGGCATTTTCCATTGTTCTTTTCCAATGAGCTACAGTAATCCAATGAGCTACCGTCATTGATGACAGACGATATAATTCAAAGTGTGAAATTATTGCCACAAGGTGCCGGCAGCTACAGCATTATAGTGCAATAATAGTAAAACAGCAATGTATACAGTTTGACACACCATAAGTCAAATGTAAGCACAAAAGTAGCGTAAGTATTTATCTGAAATAAATATATATATATAGCATTTTTAATGTAGGTAGATCATTTCGACCTGGTCATTTTAAAAGTACCTCACAAGCCGAAAAAGTGTGGGCACCCCTGTACTAGATACATGTACTTCAATGACAGCATGAACTGCTTGTGGGTAAGGTTAGTCTTTTATTGGTGTCAACATATTGCAGTAGTTTTATTAAAAATAAGTGTTGGTCGTTCTAAAACCGTTCACATGTGAGATGCCCGTGTACTGTGTCATCCCCGGGAGCCTGGGATTCCTGGGAATGACATGCAGGATTCCCAAATTCCCGGGAATGGATAAACCCATCCGAGAATGGATTCCCTAGACGTGACTCCCTGCCAGGCAGACCATGCCATTACAACATGTGTAATTATTATCACCATTTATTATTTAAATTAAGTTAACGACTTATCCGTAAAATGTAACATACATGCTTTAATGCATTTCATCATGAAAGTGATATCAAGTAGAAATCTAAGGATTCTAAATGTGAAGAGAGCTAGAATATCATAAATATAATGTGTTCTGTGTGGCGATTACTGCTGTCAGTTCAGCAGGAAGCCCCAGAAGCAGGCAGAGATTAAAATAAGGTGGGTCGGTTTTAAGATGACGCTTACGACTCTCTACTTTAATGATAAAGTAAACTACAAGGTTAGAAATTTCAAGATTAAAGCCGAAACATCCACTTTAATCACAAAATACACCTTTTCACCATGAACTTAATTTTTTTCTCTGTGGCTCAAATACGCTGCCATACATTCTGATACTGTTATTAAGGTGCCAAAAAAAAAAGATGGCACAGAAGATGGTATGTAAAACCTTTAAAATGTATCATTTCATTACGATGGGGAATATGCAATGCTTGAATATAAAAGCACCATGAATGCATTTGTGTGTCACCATTTTGCTCCACTACATCGAACCATTCATCAAACATCGAAGCGCGCACAATGATCCCTCAGGATCCACATAGTGGCTTTCTGTCACATGTAGATAGTAAACAGAGACTCTGACGACACATTCTGACTTTCAGTCACACTGTGCCCCCCTGATTTTTTGTTGGTACTGCAACTTGCGCATGCGTCGCATTACTTTCTGAGGAAGTGCTCAGAGGACGCGTCAAATTAACGCTGCGAACGTGTGGAAGCCATGATGCGTGCACATATGCGTTCTGAGCGGGAAGTATAAACGAACCCTAAGTAGTGTTTTCCCTGGAAATCTTAACTATAACATAACAGCTTAACATTTTAGTTTAACAATTATAATAACTAAAGTAACTTAAACTTGTAACTCTTCAGGACCCTGCACAATATTGTTAACCAATAAAACTGACCTCAAAATTTAAGAACACAACTAAGCAAATGGCAGTGATCCAGTTGCCTTTTTTAGATTATCATCAAATAAAGAAGAATATCAGTACTGGAACTGTTGCATTGCCTATAATTTCTTATGTAAACTTAAAATGGATATACCACGAAATTAGGCAAGTAAAAATGTCAGTGTTGGAACTGTACAAGTAAACCCTTAAGAGTTAACTAGCTATCCTTATTGTCAGAATTTCATAATAAACTAATTTACAATCTTATAGACTTCGGTACCTCTCATTAAACTGTATGGGCCCACACACACTAACAGGTGATAAACAACAAAAGGTGCATCCAATAAATATAAAATCATTTTATATTGACATGTGTACCGGTACAAAAGTGAAATTGACCTGTGTGAGCCCAGTTTTGTATTAAAATTTTTATGTTCTGTTAATTTGAAGTTTTGTTAAATTTATTTAATAGTTCAAGATTAGTTTATCCATCAATAATAGGGGTAGATAATGATTCAGTTTTATTGGGGTATTATGTTTCAGAGGTTATTGAGAATTAGGAAGTATTAAGTCTTAAGTTTCTTTTTATAAGTGAGAAAATATATAACATGAAAAATATATGTTGTTGAAGGAAACTCAGGGTTTTCTCTTTCGTGACTTACAGAGTATTGTCTCATTTCTCATTTTTTTTTTGTTTTTTGCTTCTTTGCGATTGTAACCCAGTCTAAACGGCAACTTGACGGCACGCTAAGACTTCTTGTCATCAGTCGTAGCTGATACACTACCAAGTATGATGCTAGTGGTCACACTCAACAATTACTTTTGTACTTCATCACTAAACTTCTTAGTTTCAATATTTTTGTGCTCAGAGTTTTCTCTCTCTTTACAAAGCCAAAAGGAGCTGGAATTGGAGAAAAGAACTCCCAAAGTACAAGCCGTCTTCGTCTCCCAGTCTTTTTCAAGTCCTCCCCAAATGCTCCTTTTGGCCAATCCAATTGCATGAATAGAATACAGACCCTAACTTAACCAATCACAACGTAGTGTTATAGATTCCCAGGGATATGCCCCTGCCGGGACGCCGGAAGAAGCAGGGGACCGGAAATGGGACAATATTTTCCCTGGAGACCACCAGGGGGCGCCAGGACATGCTTGGAACCTTGGATGACAGCACTTCCGCCACACCAGGAAGTGCTGCCGGAAGAAATTCCAAGGTCACCCGGAGTGCTTCCGCCACACCAGGAAGTGACGTTAGGCGGAACACCTGGAGCCTATCTGGGTCATTATAAAAGGGCCTGCCTCCCTCAAGAAGTGGAGCCGGAGTTGGGAGGAAGACGACAAAGCCTGTGAGGAGGAAAGAGGAGGTGATTGTATAGAGAAGAGAGTGAGAGAGAGACAGATAAACTGTTGATATTGTGGTACTGTGGACTTAATAAAAGTGTACATTTTGGACATTCTTGCCATCGCAGGCAAGGATATCTTTGAAAAAAATATTTTTTACCTGGAATGTTGCATCTTGTGTCAAGCTTTTTAACCAGTTGCTTAACCTCCTTTGCATTAGACCCAAGCATTACTCAGGCTGTAAAAATAGTGGTAAAAGTGTTAGTCCTAAGTGTCACTCGGGCAACTGCATAGACGCGTCTCACGATTACTTTGGCTGTAAAATGGTATAGGAATGGCTTGTGTGTCAGACCCGAGTGTTACCTGGGCAATGATTTGGACACGTCTTCTCCTAGCCTCATAATAGCATTTTGTAAGAAACGCCAGGTATCAGCAGTGATGATGAGTTAAATCTGTTTTCAGGCAGTGAAATTGAAACGATCAGTGATCATTATTTTACTTTCTACACTTCTGACTTTGTACTTTTAGTTTTTTGCATGTTTTACAGTAGAAAGATAAGATTTAATAAAAATGTAATCTTTCAAGCCAAAAAATGCAATGCTTTTCACATGTTTTATTGAGAAAAAATGTAAGGCTAAGGAGGTTAAAGTCCTCCTTTTCCACCATTTAGCTTTGCATCATATATCCCTGGGCAAACAACATGTAACCACATCAGTTATTTCCATCCAACGTTTGCTCTTCCTGTCATATGGAGTGCAACTAGCAAATGTTCCAGCAATGCTTGATTGAGTCATTTGTTCACTTTTTGGCCGCCATTACAGCCTGGTTGTACTGGACGATGTGTTTTTGCTTCATGTAGTGAAACACATTTGTTGCGTTTCCGCCTTTAGCGGTAACAGTATTCTTGCATATATTGCAAAGTATTGTGCTTTGCTGGATATCTAACAATTTGTAGCCAAATCACTTCCATACTATTGAAGCAGATGACTTTTTAGGTACTAAATTGTCATTGGAGGCTCACATGCTGCTCTCGCTCTCAGACATGTCTGGGCTTATGGCATTGTTGTGTGCGGATTCCAAATGTATAGGGAATGTATATCTTTGATATGGTGAGATGACACTATTATCACTAAAAATTATACCGGTGTTATTGTGGATGATATGATACGGCAACAACCCTAGTCAGAACTCCTCCAAAACGGCATGTCTTGTTCAGTGTTCCCATTATGCAGTGATAGTACTAACCAAAAGTGGTTCAAGGTCGGTCAACCAGTGAATCGGCAACAGGGTCTTGGGTGCTCAAGGCTCACTGATGTACATGGGAAGCCAAGGCTAGCTAGCCCGTCTTGTTCGAACCCACAAAAGAGCTAATGTAGCACAAATTGCTTAATCCTGGCCAAGACAGAAAGGTGTCAGAACATAAAGGGGATCATAGCTTGCTGCATAGCCGCATATCAGTCAGGGTGCCCATGGTGACTCCAATCCACTACCGAAAGCATCCACAATTACTCCAGGGGCACTGTATAATGGTTGACCCTGGGCTCTGACCTCCAAAAGTCATGTGAAAAGATAATTTTAGTTAAAAGTTCTCCCAGCTCAAGCCAAGGTTCCTTATCTGCATGTGATGTGCCTGGAGATGTATAGGGTAAATAAGTCAGCATATCGTAATTTGGAATGCATGAATTTCATGTGTGTTCCATGTCTACAAAAATCTGGGTTTGATTCAATCAAAAACAGAAAGCTCTGCAGTCTACTTGTGACTTTACGCTGTAGGAAGATACGTAAATAAATTAAGGTAAATAATATTCGATCTAGCTTTTATATCAGTAACATATAAATGTTTTTATATAAAGACCATTACAAAACATAATCACAAACTGGACTTTGCACGATACCTTGGGGAGCTCTGTAAGCGCTGCTTTTTCTTTGAAGGACAGGTGTGGGGCAAACTGACTGGCAGGATGACACCGGACCTCTTGCTGCATCCAAACAGTGCCATCTTTCACCTTTACGCCTGATGCACCTGCGTTGTTCTTATATGTGAGTGGACGTTTCTTATGGGCAGGACTTCTGTTATCTTTCTCCAATGTAGAACCCTCACCTTCATCTGAGTTCACCTCTGTTATAGCATGTCTTTATTTGAAAACAGCAGTGTCAGATCGGGACAAGCATGAACGCGTCTGAGAGAATAAAACTGAATAAAAAAAAAAAACTCTAACCTTTACAAGCACCATACATTTCCACCGGTTGTTACAGACTTAAATCAAATGGTTTTATTGTATAATAGTAACAATAAGAGCAGCTCACTACTCAAACCATTATTTACTTTATTTTGGGATGCGGCAAGGCTCAAACCCACGACTTGTTGATTATGATTCAGCAGTTTTTACTGCTGTACTACCAAAACAGATGTGACAACAAAGAACACTAACCCAATTTCTTTTTCTTCGGTTATACTGTGTTTCCCAGAAAATAAGACCGGGTCTTATATTAATTTTTGCTCCAAAAGATGCACTAGGGCTTATTTACAGGGGATATCTTATATTTATTCATATAAAACAATATACATTTATCCAAATAAAGTCATGTCATCTTCTTCTGGAATAGCCTGAATTTCTTGCTACTCCAGCCACTTCAAGGATCATTCAGGATCGATGTGCGTGCTTCGATGTTTGATGAATAGTTCGATGTGCTGAAGCAAAATGCTGACATACAAATGTTTTCATGTTCCTTTGATATTCAAACGTCACATATTCCCCAAAGTAATGACACAATACATTTTAAAAGTCTCACATACAATCTTCTCTGACGTCTTTTTGTTTTTTTGCACCTTTATAATACCATTAGAATGTACCACGGCTTATTTGAGCCACAGAGAAAAAAAATAAGGACATAATGAAAATGTCTATTTTGTGATTAAAGTGTAAATTTCAGCTTTAACCTCGAAATGTCCACTTTAACCTTGAAGTTTACTTTATCATTAAAGCAGACTGTCGTAAACGTCACCTTAAAACAGACCCAGTTGTTCAATTGCTTCACGCTTCTGGGGCTTCCACCTGACCTGACAGCAGCGGCAAGCAGCATCACCACACAGAACACATTAAATTTATAATATTCCAGATCTCTGCACATTTAGAATTCTTAGATTTATACTTGATATCACTTTCATGGTGAAATGCATTAAAACATGTATGTTACATTTTACAGATAAATCGTTAACTTTGTTTAAATAATGAATACTGTTAATAGTTACACTTATGGGGTGGCAGAGTGGTAGCGCTGCTGTCTTGCAGGGAGTCACATCCCTTGTGATCCCTGTCTGGAGTCTGCATGTTTTCCTGGTGGGTTTCCACAGTGTGCTCAGTTTTCCATCCAAAGACATGAAGCTTTGGGGATTTGGTGAAACTGCAATGACGCTAGTGTATGTGTGTGCTTGTGTTCACCTTGCAATAAGTTGATGCCCCGTCCATGGATTTTGTTTCTGTCTTGCGCCGATGCTGCTGGAATAGGCGCATCCCCAGATTGATGGATGTAATCATTAAACATCCTTTTCAGAGATGTTGTGGCAAGGTGTCCTTGGAATTTATTGGATGTTTCAGGCACATGCATCGCATTGCGTGAAGTATAAACCTGGCCTTAGGCGCCTTACTTTTCAGCTGACGATCTTGACTAGGGCTTATTTTTGGGGTAGGGCTTATATTACAGAACAGCCTGAAAATCATGCTAGGGCTTATTTTCGGAGTACAGTAATCCCTCCTCAATCGTGGGGGTTGCGTTCCAGAACCCCCCGTGATAGGTGAAAATCCATAAAGTAGAAACCATATGTTTGTATGGTTATTTTTATATATTTTAAGCCCTTATAAACACTCCCACACTGTTTATAAATATTCCCCGCACAGTTATACAGCATAAACCCTTTGTATTCTCTTAGATATTAGGTAAGATTCATTGAAATTATGTATGTAAGCACACTGTTTATATACAGTAAAACCTAAATATTATTTTAAAGATATCGAGTGTCTCCAATATCACATATGTTACAGCCATTACGATAGACAGGCCACCAGCAATAAATACGTACAATGCAAGAAAAATTGTATACAGTAAATGTGGGTACAGTAACACTAAACGTACGTACATGTACTACTGTAAGTAGAAAATTAATTATGGTTACTCACCATTCCATCCAGACTACTGCCTTATTACATCCACTAACAACTCGTTTTGCACCCTGGTTAAAAGGACACTGCAGCCGTAGATCTTATATTCCTTTCCTACTTTTTAAATAAAAAGAATCGTAGCCTCATTGATGCCGTAATGGCGTCCTACAGCGGTGTAGCTTTTCCCTTCCTTCAACATATCCAAAACTTTTACCTTTTCGGCAATCGTTAACATCTTCCGTTGGCACTTGGGCACGGCCCCTGAAGCAGTAGCAGGAGCAGATCGTTTTGGAGCCATAATGAAGGGCTTGACTATGCACAAAGATAAACACAAAAGAGCACAAAGGTTAACTCTTTACACAGCGAAACACGTTGATGCTGAATGAGGAGACAATACTTCCTGGTTAACGCAGCGGAATCTAATTCAGCGCTCCGTCGCTGAGCCATTCAGCACACAGGAACTTAACTGCGTGCTCTGATTGGTTAGCTTCTCAGCCAACCGCCAATAGCATCGCAGAACCCACGAAGCAGCGAAATAATCCACGTTATATATTTAGATATGCTTACATATAAAATCTGCGATAGAGTGAAGCCGTGAAAGTTGAAGCGCGATATAGCGAGGGATTACTGTAGGTCTTATTTTCGGGGAAACACCGTAGTCTTGAATAAAAGTACACTTGTTTTGTCATACTTGTACTTTTGTGAAAGTGCTTATTTGATATTTGGACTTACGTCTTCAAACATTATACGCTTCATGTCAAAATTTTGTCGTTAGTATTAAAACATGAGAAAAGTTTGTCTTTTAGGTATGTGTTCAACAATTCTGTCATGCTACACTTACATAGATCTTTGTAGACACAGAACACACATGAAATGCATGTTTTCCAAATAACAATATATTATTTACACTATACAGCTCCCGGTACCTCACTCCCAGATAAACAAGGCTTGAGCTGGGACAGCTTTTTGCAGTTTCTGCAGTGGTGGGGGGGAAGGGATAATAGGCTGCTTGCTGCTTGTGTTGATAGAGACATTTACAACACGAAAGATGCTGACAGAGAGGTGCAAACAGATTTAAGGTGGGCTGGGTTCACAAGTTTTTTCATAGGCTTTGGAAATTCTAGTGTTAAGTGTAAAATTCCACACTGGACCTCACTTGACCATTTGCCCCCTCTAATTTTTTTTTTGTTACATAGAGAATAACACATGACCCGAGGTCTCATGTATAAATAATGCGTATGCACAAAAATGCTGAGTATGCCCGTTTACATGCTCAAATTGTGATGTATAAAACCTAAACTTGGCTTAAAGCCACATACATTTTCATGCTAGCTCAAACCCTGGCGTACGCAAATTCTCTGCTCGGTTTTGCAAACTGGCGGCACCCAGCGTCAAAGCAGTGCATTTGTTCCAGTGTGGTTTCCCTTTCTTTTTAGATCCACATCCCTGACGCGGCTTTATGACATACACTGAAATTAACTGCATATCGTTTATTACTTTAAGGCATCTTATTATAATTAACCTGTACCAATATAATGGTCCACGGAATGGGCAAACTATTCCAAATACCATAGCTGCTTTAGCATTGTTACTCTCACTGCACCATCTTCTTCTTTCAGCTGCTCCCGTTAGGGGTTGCCACAGCGGATCATCTTTTTCCATATTACTCTCACTGCACCACTCGGAGTATTTATATCACTGTATTGGAGTGTAGAATCACAGCTCTACAGCAGCTGATCAGAAAGAGAATTATTAGGATACATCATCAAGCACACACTGCCTCAGCCATGCAAACATTCTATTGAACTGCTCCCATACGGCAAACGCTTCAGAGTCTTTCCTGTACTGACGTCACAGTTTAGAAACAGTTTCATCCCAAGAACTATAAACACACTCAGTCCATCAAATGCTCCATGTAGAACTGTTTGTACTTATTAGTACACTTACCTCACTGTAAACTTGCTATAGTTATAATATTGCACAACCTGATCCAATTTATAAGCATATTTACATATGATGAAGATATCATTTAAAGATGAAATGCAGCAAAATATGTTTTATTACATTATACAGATAAAACTTTAACTTCATTTAAATAATCTATATTGTTAATAATTAAACATTTGAGGACACAGTGCTGCAGCGCTAGCGACGAGCTGGTGCCCCGTTCAGGGATTGTTCCTGCCTCGCACTGTATTCTTGCTGGGGCTGGCGCAACACTGGAAGAATAGATGGATAGAATTATTAAACATGTACTATGAAGATATTTCAATGTTCCTTAAAAGTTTTGAAGAATCAGAGTTCTAAGCTTACAGATGGCTTAAAATCTATTACTGAGCTGATTGTGTGGCGATTGGGTACTTGGAGAAAGAAAAGGAAGGACAGGAATTGGGGTTAGTACGTTTGAAAGAGACAGTACTACTGCAATAAATTATTTCATCGAAGGTTGCGCACGGCGCAGCAGGAACAATCTCTGGATCGGGCACCAGTTCATCACTACCACTGCGCCACCATGTTCTCATGTTTAATACATGCTCTAATTCCTATCATCATGAAAATGATATCAAGTATACATCTCAGTATTTAAATTATTCAGAAAGCTGTAATATCATGAATGTAATGGATTCTGTGTTCTGTCGGAGGAAAAGAAAGCCTATTTAAGAAGCACGTAGTAATTCACTCACACAGAGCACATAGAACACATAAAAAAAACAAAGCATTTGATGTGCTACTTTAGTTACGATGGTATTTGAGAAACTAGTAAATTAAATGATTTTAAGATTAAGTTTATGATGTTCTATTTTAATTACAAAATGAACTACGTGATTAAAGTGGAAATTTCGAGATTAATGTTCACATTTCGAGCTTTTTTCCCCCACTGTCTCCCTATTTTTTTTTCTTTTCTCTGTACCCTAATAAGCTTTCATATGACACTCAGACGGTGGGCTAGGACTCACCTTTCACTGCGACTTTGATATCTGGCAACCTCTTTTTCAGTTTGGGCACTGTGCGATTTTGTGAACTTGAGCTTTCGAGTTTCTCTGACACTCTATGCCACTTGATCAAGTTCCTTTTGTTGTTTATACCACTGCTAAAACAAACACATAGTATGTTTTTCCTTGCCTCCACTTGGTATTCGCTGAAATTCTTCTTTTTTCCCCCCTGTTTTTGCCACTGCCTTTTCACAGAATGTTGAGCTTAAGGGGCTGTTTATATTGATTTGCATATTCAAAGAGGCATAATTCTGGGAGGAGTTGGGGAGTGGCAGCAGGCACGTGGACGCGCGTTACTTTTCACACTTACCGGGATTTTATGTAGCGGAAGAACATGGAAGTAGGCAAACGCACAGATTTATGTATCTGGATTTTTTGTGCATACGCACATTTCTGCTTTTGTCCATATGCCAAGTTTTAGTGTGAATTCTACGCACGGCATTATGCATGATGCCCCTGGTGCTTATCATTTACAACCAATTTCTTCAATCTCATTTTGAATTTCAAGTGGCATACCAAAACACCAACAGCAAGTTTCCCTGGTAGAGTTTTGGGAGCTGCAAGTGAAAGGGGCGATAATAGCTACACAGCTCTTCCAAACTGCTGTGTGGGCGGGGTACTGAGTGGTACGATTCAAAAGTGCTGCATAGCACAGCTTAGTGGGAACACAGGCTCTGACACCCTGGTGGCACCAGTTTGTTCCCAAACACTGTCACTGTCATACCTATGTGTATTATTATTCACTTTGTTTTTTGCCAATTCTCTGTGTCAGTAACCTTTTATTCAAAACAGGTGTAGGTGTAGCAAAGCCTGCCGTTGTTTGTTGTTGCTGATGTTTAACGGCTGATACAGGTATTCTACTGATGCTGAACACTGTTTCATGCAATACTTATTAAAAGTATTGTAAACAATTACCTTCAGGCTATATGTATAAGATGTATATTAAAACATAGATAAATGTTGTGTGTAGACTTAGGCCCCATCCCCAAGATATTTCATTTGTATGTAGAAACATACCAAAATCTGAAATACGAGGTGTGGCAGAAAAGTAAAGAGACTGGCAACACTGCAAGCGATCTGGCAACGCTGCGCTGTTGTCCTTAATAGAGCACGTGTATCAGTACCCTCCCATAGCTCAGTGCGAGTTTCAACTCCTTCCGTTAACTACGTGAGTTTTGTGACTGCTATTAGCGAAGTTGTGTTTTTGGTTGTGCGTCACGCAAAATGGAACAGCGGAATTTGGAGCAACGTTGTGCCATTAAATTTTGTGTTAAGCTTGGAGAATCGGCAAGTGTGACGTTTGAAAAGTTAAAACAGGCCTATGGGGAACATTCTTTATCCCGAGCTCAAGTTTTTCGCTGGCACAAATCATTTTTGGAAGGCAGAAAACACATTGAAGATGAACACCGTTCAGGGAGGCCTTCAACTTCGAAAACCAATGAAAACATCGAACGTGTGAACACTCTTGTGAGATCAGACCGTCGTTTAACATTAAGAATGTTGAGTGAACAATTAAATTTGAACAGATTTACCGTTCATCAAATTTTGACTGAACATTTGCACATGCGAAAGGTCTGTGCCAAAATGGTGCCGAAAAACCTCACAATTGAGCAGAAGGACAATCGAAAAAACAAGTGTCTTGATCTTATTGACAGAATCGCTAATGAGCAAGATTTCTTTAGTCGTGTGATCACAGGTGATGAATCATGGATTTTTGAATACGATCCTGAGACCAAGAGGCAAAGTCAGGAGTGGCACACTGCAAACTCTCCTCGACCAAAGAAAGCTCGAATGAGCAAATCGAAAATCAAATCAATGCTGATTTGTTTTTTTGACAAAAGGGGTATCGTCCACAAAGAATTTGTTCCTCCAGGACAAACTGTCAACCAAGTTTTTTATAAAGACGTCCTTGAAAGGCTCAGAAAAAGGGTCATTCGCGTGAGACCAGACATTGCAGACAAATGGATGCTCCATCATGACAACGCCCCATGTCACACTGCCCTCTCCATAATAGAATTTTTGACCTCAAAAGGCATTCCTGTGGTTCCCCAGCCCCCTTATTCACCTGACCTCAGTCCGTGTGACTTTTTCCTTTTTCCTAAACTGAAAAATGTCCTCAAAGGACGTCATTTCGGGACTTTAGAAAACATCCAAAAGAGTGTAACGGACATGCTAAAGACTTCCAGCGCTGCTACCAACAGTGGGAACAACGTCTCCATCGGTGTGTAGCTGCCCAAGGGAACTACTTTGAAGGGGATAACATTGATGTTTGAAAAATATTAAAACTTTGGTAAATAAAAAATCAGTCTCATTACTTTTCTGCCACACCTCGTACTTCTCATCCCAGGCATTTAGGATTAGGGATGCTCACTCTGTACTAATAGTAACATCTGCTTTAAAATAGTGGTATATTCAACAACTATTTTATCATTTAAGCAAACTAGTATTGTCATTCATAAATATCAAAATACAATGCAGGGCTCAAATTTTATTGTGTGATAGACATGCTAATTCTCTCAGTTTAACAACAAATGGGGGGATTTTTATAATTTTGGGTGAATTTCCGCACAGGGTTTATATAAGATGATATTATCCTAGGCTACATGATTTATGTTACCATGTGTTCATTCCAAATATTTTCTCTCCAGTAACTGAAAAACACAGCTTAAATTAAATACTAAAAATAAAAATTCAAACATTATTATCTTTACAGCTGAATTAGTGAATTCCAAGACAATTCAGGATATATTACTATAAAAAAACTCTTTAACACTAGAATTACCAGAGCCACGAAAAAACTCAAAAATCCATCCCACCTTAAATCACTTCTCACCTTTCCGTCAGCGTCCTTTGTCCTGTAAATGTGTAGATAAGCACCAAACAGCAAGCAGCCTGCTATCACATCCCACCACCCTTCACAGTTTTCTCAGCTCAGTTCTTTGTACTTGCGTGTCAGTTGCTTGGAGGTGTATAGAGCGAGAAGTCAAGCAAAATGACAATACTATATACTATATCAAAGAAACACTTTCACAAAAGGTACAAATATAACGGAACAAGTGCGCTTTTATTCAAAAATATAACTGCAGGAAAAAAAAGTCGCATTAGCGTGTGACATTGACAGGCATTTACTGCGACTGCCTCGGTGGCGCAATGGTATCAACTACTGAATGGTAATCAAAAGGTCACGAGTTCGATTTTGCACGACTCAATTTTGAGAAGTGAACTGCTCTTATTCTTACTATTTTAGAATAAAAACATACGTTTGATTTCAGTCAGTCTGTAACAGCCGGTGTAAATGTATGATACTTGTAAAGGTTAGTATTTTTTTTTATTTTTTTTATTCAGTTTCATTCTCTTAGTCGCGTTCACAATCCCTACCTCCCATCCCCCCCACCCATCTCACACTGCTGTTTTTACATAAAGACACGCTATAGCTCAAGTGTTATTTATTGGTATCACATAAAGACAAGCTATAATAACATGCGAGCTACAGCGCGTCTTTATGTGATCCAAACAAATAACATGCGAGCTATAGCGCATCTTTATGTGATCCAAATAAATAACACTCAAGCTATAGTGCATCTTTATGTGATCCAAATAAATAACACTCGAGCTATAGCGCGTCTTTATGTGATCCCAATAAATAACATGCGAGCTATAGAGCGTCTTTATGTGATCCAAATAAATAACACTCGAGTTTCAGTGCGTCCTTATGTCATCCAAATAAACAACATTCGAGCTATAGCGCGTCTTTATGTGAAAACAGCAGTGTCAGATTTTTTGGGGGGGAGGGTTGGGGGTCGTGAACGCAACTGAGAGGATGAAACTAAATAAAAAAAAAGAAAAAAAAAGCTAACCTTTACAAGTATCATACATTTACACCGGCTGTTACAGACTGACTGAAATCAAATGTATGTTTTTATTCTAAAATAGTAAGAATAAGAGTAGTTCACTTCTCAAAACAGAGTCGTGCGGGATTGAACTCGTGACCTTTTGATTACCAGTCAGTAGTTGATACCGTTGTGCCACCAAGGCAGTCACAGTAAATACGTGTCAATGTCACACGCTAACGTGGCTTTTTTCCTGCAGTTATATTTTTGAATAAAAGCGCACTTGTTCTGTTATATTTGTACCTTTGTGAAAGTGTTTCTTTGATATTTGGACTTCAGGCTTCACACATTATACACTTCATGTCTACATTTTGTCAATTATTACTACAACATGAAGAACGTTTCTGTTTTAACGATGTGTTTACTGTTCATAGATCATTGTAGACACGGAACACACATGAAATGCATGTGTTCCAAATAACGATATAGTATTTATAAAAGGTGTCATTTTGCTTGACTTCTCACTCTATACAACTCCAAGCAACTGAAACGCAGGTAAACAGACTTGAGCTAAGAAGACTGTGTGCCGATGGGGCATGTGACAGCAGACTACTTGCTGTTTGCAGCTTATCAACAAATTTAAAGGACAAAAGACGCTGAGGGAGAGGTGAGAAGCGATTTAAGGTGGGACAGATCTACAAGTTTTTTCGTAGGCTCTGGTAATTCTAGTGTTAAAGCTGTTTTTATTACAACATGGTTGTAAAATCTGGTTAGTCAGAAAATCCCTCTCTTAGGTTTGTAACATTTGATTTTGAGAATTTACTGGTTCACTTGCTATTAAGAGTAATATCTAACAGATAAGTCAAACTAATTTAATTTAAAATATCACAAAATTCTGGTATTTTTTAATTTTACAAATCTGCCACTCCCTTTATTTTTTTTTTACATTTCTCCAAATTTGACTTTCCTCTGTATAATTACACATATTAGTTTAATATTAATACATTATTTCAGAACTTCTATAAAGCGGTCTGTGTTGTGTCTGATAAGACTTTGTTATTACTTTGCCTGCATATTCCATTATTAGAATATGCATTACAGTGGAACCTCAGTTTGCGAGCATAATTCGTTCCGGAAACATGCTCGCAATCCAAAGCACTCGTATATCAAAGCGAATTTCACCATAAGAAATAATGGAAACTCAGATGATTCGTTCCACAACCCAAAACTATTCATATAAAAATGATTAATACAAAATATAAAGTAAAAATACATAAAACAAATTAACCTGCTCTTTACCTTTAAAAAGAATCATGGCTGGTGTGAGTGAGTTTCTAAACTCATGTGGGATTCCACCCAATGGGACAACACGCGGAAGTGTCCCAAAGCAATCACAGTCTCCCAGCACTGTAGCAGTTCACCATATAAGCGCATTTAAAAAAGATCACAGACATGCTATAAGCGCCTGCCGTCAATGGGTGATACAAGGAACATTATAAAGATCCCGCTACAATAAATAACAGCGCTGTTGCTGTTTCAAGCTGAAGGCGGCTGGTGTTGTTAAAGTACTGAGACTCAGCATCGTGTTTTGGGGCGCAAGATGGGGACTCACACTTCACAGCACACACACACACACACAGTCACAATGCTGTAGTAAACAGTATACGCTCATACGGATGTTGACTCTATGAGTGAGGCACACAGACTCAGACGGAGAATAGGAGACAATTGCCCTCAAGAGAAGAGAGAGAGAGAGAGAGAGACGCGCTGCGCGCGAGCAAGAGAGATAAGGAGAGAGAGAGAGAGGCGAGTGCGAGCAAGCGAGCGAGATAAGGAGAGAGAGAGAGAGAGAGAGACGCACTGTGCGAGCAAGAGAGATAAGGAGAGAGAGAGAGGCGAGTGCAAGCGAGCGAACGAGAGAGAGAGAGAGAGAGAGAGACACGCTGCGCCAGCAAGAGAGATAAGGAGAGAGAGAGAGAATAACCATCAGCTCAGTTGTGATCACATGACACTCAGCAGACAAAGTGTATCCATACTGCTCGCATTGCAAGACATCGCTCGTTTATCAAGTCAAAATTTATTTAAAAATTTTGCTTGTCTTGCAAAACACTCGTAAACCAAGTTACTCGTAAATCGAGGTTCCACTGTATATTCACCAAACATAATATTCAAATCCAAGGTAAGTATGATATGTGTGCTTTCCATACTTTCATTATATTTTAGGGGTTATAATAATGAGCATTAGTTTGGCTTCAAAAACAAAACAAATGACACAAATTTAGAATTTGACTTTTCGCATTTAACAATGAAGTGTAACATTTTGCCTGTCCTGCTAAATGGCATAATTGCAGTGGTTTGTGCTTCAATATTTCTCCAGACAAAAATTCACCTCAAGGAGCCAGTGGCTCCAAAAAGAAAGAAAAAATAGGAGCAAATAGCTTTGATTTAAGTTTCAAATAATCAAATGTGTAAAATATTAATATTTCATTTTTTTACCTTTCTAACCTCCATGTATGTGTGCCTAATTCTTTTCTTTTTCCTGTGCAATGCATCCTTCCCTTGTGCTTTTATGTCTGTCTTGATGATTTAGGTAACTTCCAAACTATATAGTCACTAAGAACTGTGTATTTTACTCAGGCCCCGAGTCTGTATCACTGACCATGAGAATGTCAGCGTCAGAAGGCTGTCCAGTGTAATTTGGTTCTTCTTTTACTCTTGTTTAAAGTGAGCCAGTGTTTGACACAGAGTTCAGGAAACCGCTCAAGAGATAGGCCTTCTCTGCTGATTGTGACTAAATCCTCCAAGGTTGAGACACTGAGCATGTTTTTCACTTTTGATTTTGTTATGTACTGTACTGAAAAGCCACATTCACACTGAGCTGCTGAAATAGGCAGAACAAGTATGATGTCAACAAGACGTAGAATATTGTGAAAACTGTGCAATTAAGCTCTTTTGTCAATAAAACTTCCCACAAACTGTTGTAAGACTTGTCTGAGAATTGGCCTTTAATCAGAACTTTTACCAGTCTGCATTCTGTTTGTACAGCCTTGACATCACATCCTTTCTTAAACAAGACTACAATGATATTTAAGTGACGGTGTTTGGCTGATCATTGGCGATACAAATGCACAAATTAGCAATTATAACCAAGGACTGGAACACATAACTGGAAAGCATGGGTCATCTCAACAGACAACTGACAATGGTGACTGTTTAATCTTGTTTTGCAGCACTAACAGCTTATGTATCAGCAACACCTACAAAGCACACAATGACATTCACAAGGAGAAATGGTGATCACCAGATGAAATCGGCAAGAATGAGATTGATTACAACTGCATTAGCAAGCAAAGGAAGTCATCGTTGCAGGATGTTCGACACTATAGGAGTGCAGACATAGGAACCGACCGCTACCTTTTGAATGTAAACAATTGGACTTTGGTTAAAAAGACTAAAGAAAGATGCACCAAATCGACCATATGCCGTGGAAAAGTTGAAAGACAGCACAGTTTCAAATCAATACTGGCTAACATCATTCAACCATCACCTGCCTTTACAACACATCTCCAACATTTAAGAACAATGGGCATTACTCCAACAAATTGTTATAGAGACCGCAGATCAGAAACTGAGGCGGAGACAAGGAACCTAAAGAGAACGATTGATACAAGAAACAACCTGGGCTTTGATAGATGAGCGAAAGAAAGCCAAGAGGAAGAGAGACAGTGGAAAAACATGACTGACTAGAGAAGAAGCTAAAACAAAATATTAGCTGCTAAATCGCTGAGTAAAGGGTAACTGCCAATGCTGACATGAAAATATGGCTGGATTTAAAAAACAGAGAAGCTCAGAATGGAGCATCCTGAAATGACTCCAAAACACTATATCGCATTGTCAGGGAACTAAGCAGTGCCAACAGTAATTCTAGTGCTCCAATCAAAGATAGACAAGGTAAAATACTAGTTATGCTGTAAGAACAAGATGCCCGTTGGGTGGAACACTTTAAGGAAATTTTGAACCAACCTACACCAAATGAAACTTTTCATTTTGACAATTTCCCCAAGCCTTGTGATTTAAGTGTTAAAGTTGGCACAATCACGGAAGAAGAAGTGCACCAAGCCATTCAGTCTATGAAAAATGGTAAAGCTGTAGGCCATGACCAGATAACAGCCGAATTGTTAAAGCACAGCAGTTCCCGTGTCGTTAAATCACTAACTGATTTATTTAACAGCTGTTGGCAGGAAAACGTGTACCCGAAGAATGGTAATGAGGTATGATAGTTAAACTACCAAAGAAGGGTAACAATACAGATTGTAACAACTGGAGAGGCACTACCCTTCTGTCTGTCTCTGGCAAGGTCTTTTGTACTGTCTTACTTAGGTGGCTGCATGATGCAGTGGAAACAACATTACGAACAGAACAAGCAGGATTTCGATCTGGGTGGTCATGCTGTGAGCAAGTATTTACATTGCATAACATCATTGAACAATGTCTCGCGTTCCAGTGGCCGCTATCAACAAACTTCACTGATTTTAAGAAGGCCTTCGACAGCACGCAGAGAGAGTCACTATGGCATATTGTCAGACTATATGGCATTCCACAACGCTATGCAAATGTCTTTAAAGATATGCACTGAAACACCAAGTACTGTGTGAAAACCAATAATGGCGCAATTGACTACTTTCCAGTTCTTACAGGTGTGCATCAATACCGTATACATTGTCACCACTTTTGTTCTTGTTGGTGACTGATTTTGTTAAGCATCAAGCAGTAAATGGGGTACAGTGTGGTAACAATGGAATGGACATTCAAGGCTGACAGACCATGACTTCATTGACAACATCACACCGCTTGCAGAAACAAAAAAAAAGTCATCAACATGTAACAACTAATTTAGAAAGGGCTGCAGGCAAGTTTGGCTTACAAATCCGCAGTGATAAAACCAAGACCATGGAAATCAGTGTTAATCAGGCAACAACAACCCAAATCATGGTCAACCAAACAGTTGAAGAGGTTGACCTGTTTTCTTACCTGGGCAGTATTCTGACCAAAAATGGTGACACTGAAGCTGAAGTAAACCACAGGATTGGGAAGACTGCAGCAGTCTTTCAACGAATGTGTTCAATAGATCAACAGCAAGTATCAACACCAAAATCAAACTACAACTTAACTTTAACCTAAAATTTTATTACTGGGCAGCAAATATACAATCTATGAAAACCTGGACATGGAAACAAATAGATGAACATACACAGGCTTGATCCGCAATAGAAATAAAATCCTAAAAAAAGTACTTCTTTATATTCCTTGCTTTGCACCCCAATAAATACAACATATCGCCAATATATTAACAACTCAATTGTGCTTCATTCACTCAGAATATGGAATCAGTGTAGGAACTACTTTAAGATAGAGAAGCTTTTACCTGTTGCACCTCTGTATGAGAACCACTTTTTCCCACCCTCTCAATTCTCAAATGTACGCAGTTTTTAATGTCTGGAAAACATTCGGGATTAAATCACTTAGAGATCTGTACATAGACAACATTTTTGCATCCTACGAACAATTACACTGCAAATTTAACTTTCCAGCAACACATTTCTTTTACCTTCAAATTAGAAACTTTGTTAAACAGAACCTGCCCAATTTTCCTCACCTCCTACCTACCTCTATTCCAGAAAATATATCGATCAGTCTTGAAGACTTGGACAGCATTTCCGTAATATATAATACCATTTTACAGTCCCTCCCTTTCAAAGATCCAAGAGTACAGTGGGAAAAAGATCTCTCACTCAACATCTACGAAAAGGAGTGGAAGGTAGCAATGCACAGAATTCACTCCAGCTTTATATGCACAAAGCATACAATTATTCAACTTAAATATGTATATCGGGCACATCTCTCTCGTTTATTGTCCAAAATGTTTCCAGGGTAACCTGCGAATGCTACAATCAACTTCCAGCCTCACTGGGCCAGATGTTTTGGGCATGCACCAAATTAACATCATTCTGGACCAAAATCTTTAAATGCCTTTCAGACAGCCTTGGTGTCACAATCCCTCCTAATCCACTAACATGTGTGTTTTCTATACTGGCAAATAGGCTTAAAGTGGAGAAGTAATTGTCTTTACTACACTATTAGCACACAGACTTATCTTGCTCAACT
The DNA here is from genome assembly GCA_026402145.1 of Polypterus bichir lapradei. Lineage (NCBI taxonomy): Eukaryota > Metazoa > Chordata > Cladistia > Polypteriformes > Polypteridae > Polypterus > Polypterus bichir. The sequence continues at coordinate 29,154,733 of JANRMT010062818.1, forward strand.
GGAAGAATCCCAACTCTCCTATTCGAAGTCAGTGGGTAACTGATGTTATATACTATTTGAAACTGGAAAAAATCAAATTCGCACTTAAGAGTATCTGTACAAAACTTTTTCAAAACCTGACAGGATCTAATCAATAACATTTTAGAATAAGCATTTCAATTGAGGAAGCAGGTTCTCTCCCCTCTTTAACTCTGTTTATCTTTATTCATTTATTAATTTATCTATTTACTTATTTTTATTAGCTTAAAGTTTTACTCTGTTGGCCTAAATCTCCTTCTCAGGGGTGGAGTTTAATTTGTTTCAAACCTATTTTTGTAAAACTTGATTTATTTGTATGGAATGTTGTTTGATTTTAATAAAATCAATAAAATACAAAAAAACTACATCTTTACAACACTATCATCATCCCTACTGTGACATATACCAGTGAAACATGGAAAGTCACTGCACAAATATATCAAAAACTGAATATCTTCTATCAGAGGTGTTTGCAAGGAATATACCGTGTCAGATACACTAATTATGTCCCAAATGAAGAGCTTTTCTGTAGGGCTGGTCCCAAAAGACTGTAAGCAAAGTTTTCATTTGGCTGGTTACATCTTGCACGTAACAACGACCGACATACAAAGATAACCATGAGTTAGACACCAACAGATGGTAAAAGAAAACCGGGATGGCCAAAAAAGACTTGGCACAGTACATTCCACGAGGATCCCCAGGTATGTGAACATCAATTGGGAAAATGCAGAAAAAACTACAAGGAACAGGGGACTTTTCTCCAAAGGTGGTTAAAGCATCTAGTAATGAATCATGATAGCAACACTGAGAAGTAATGAATGATCTCAGACCCATGTGAGCTTCCCTGCTGTTGTATTACTCCTCATATTTTAAAACTGGCTTCCTAGCTCCTTAAATGAAACCTCCAATTACCAAAATTGGTAAGACTTGTGCCTTTCAGTGGGATATTCTGAAAGGTAATGTCTGTATTGGTATTACTCACTGACTTTCCCTGCTTTTTCAGTTTTCAGTCTGTCTGAGATCTGCGTGTCATCCTGGTACACCACATTTTTATGCTGAGCAAGAGATTCTAGCCCAGTGTGCTAAAGAAACTCCTGCTACTTTCCATTTCTTAATGGTCTGTCTCATATTCTCTTGACTGTGAGAACACAATTGTCAATAGCTGCTACAGTTTGAGGCAAAATCAAAGAAGGTAGGGGCACACGTTTCTACAGCTTTGCTCCAGCTGTGGAAATAAGTAAAGCAGATGAGACAGAAGGCCACAGTAGACATGAAAGTGATACAAAAGACATTCTACAACCTTTTAAAATACATTTTGAAAAATTATGGCTGTCTAGTGTTCATTTTCTAAGCAGCAGTCACAGGGCACTTATTTTTACAGCTCTGCTCCAGCTGGGGAAATAATTTTCCTTTCCAGTGGACAGGACAAAAGGACACAATAGAGAGAAAAGTGACAAAAGACTTCCTAGATTCTTTTAAATAGATTTAGTCTAGTTTTAGCTGTCCAGTGTTCATTGTATAAACAGAAAAGCATTTCAACACCAAAGGCTCAGCTGTGGAAAATGAGTGGATAGGATGAAGAGACACATTAACACTAGAATTACCAGAGCCTACGAGAAAACTCGTAAATCCGGCCCACCTTAAATCCGTTCGCACCTCACCGTCAGCGTCTTTTGTCCTGTAAATGTGCCAATTAAGACAAGCAGCAAGCAGCCTGCTATTCCATCCCCCCACCGTTGCAGAACGTTCACAAAGTTCTCCCAGCTCAAGCCTTTTTGATTATCTGGGAGTGAACTGCTGGAGTTTTAGAGTGGAAATAATAGATCGTTATTTGGAACACATGCATTTCATGTGTGTTCCGTTTCTACAGAAATCTGTGTAAACACATTGTTAAAACAGAAACTTTTTCATATTTTAGTAATAAATTTTACAAAATGTAGGCATAAACTATAGAATGTGTGAAACCACAGCATAAAGAAAAGTGTGCACATTGTAACAGGTACACACGTCAAAAATGTAGGAAAGATGGTTCTTGCAGCATGGAGAAAAAAAAAAGACATAAATATATGGGAGATTGGGTATAAATTTATGGTACTTGTAAATGTTAGCTTTTTTCAGTTTTATTCTCTCAATCACAATGTAACACCCCCCCCCCCCCGCCCCTCCTGATCTGATTCTAAGTAACAGCGCCAGCGTAAATTCACACCCGATCTGATGCTGTTCGTTTTCAAATAATATTGCATTAGTGTGATAATGTTTTCTGATTGGTACTATTCAGGTCATAAAATGATTTCTACAAAATAACATATATACCTACGTCTGTTTTTTTTTTGACATCATATACCATAAGGTGCATACTAATTCTGCGTGAGCAGGAACACTCAATAAAACTGAAAAAAAAAACTAAAGTGACAGTGAGATACGCAGAAGGCAGATTCACCAGCATTTGTGTGTCAGCTTTTATCCCTCCAGATCATGAATGTCCAGTTCCATTGCCTCAAAACACTACTCACATCTACAGTTATTCCCAGTTTCAAATAAAAACTAACAGCGTCAGATCCCTACGGCGGTAGTATGTATCGTGATCGTGAAAAGTGAAGAAAAAAAAAAAAAAGGTAAAAAGTACAGTACTATAAATGTACACGGTCTGTTTCAGACGCAAACCAAATGTATGTGTGTACTGTATAATATTAACAATAAGAGCAGCTCACTACTGAAAACAGTAAATATAGGAGACAGTCAGGATCGAACCGGGAACTCTTGATTATAAGTCGGCAAATCTTACCGCTACGCCAAACAAGCTGTTGTATCGTCCTTGAACCTTTTTTGAAAGTGTTTATTTGATCTTTGGACTTCAGGCTTCACACATTCTATAGTTTATGCCTACATTTTGTAACATTTATTACTAAAATATGAAAAAGTTTCTGTTTTAACAATGTGTTTACACAGATTACTGTAGAAACGGAACACACATGAAATGCATAGGTTCCAAATAACGATCTATTATTTCCTCTCTAAAACTCCAGCAGTTCACTCCCAGATAATCAAACAAGGCATGAGCTGGGGGAATACTGTGAACGTTCTGTGACAGTGGGGGATGGAATAACAGGCTGATTGCTGCTTGTCCGAATTGGCACATTGTCAGCGTCTTTTGTCCTGTAAGAGAGGTGCAAACAGATTTAAGGTGGGCCAGATTTACGAGTTTTCTTGTTGGCTCTGGTAATTCTAGTGTTAAATGAGGTCCGTGAGACATGTGTTTAATGACTTTGTACCATAATTCAGGATAGATTTCTCTGTTTGGAATTTCAGTACAGACAAAACAATCTACATCATCAGCAGTTAATAATTTTTTTTGCAAAGTAATTAATAAATGTATGTGAGGTAATCCCCGTTCTTGAAATTCTCTGACTTAAACTTCAAAGCCTTACAATATTTACATACTTCTGACATATCACCTATGTCCATATATTTGATCATTATTCACCTTTTCATTTCCGAGTAATAATTTCTCTGTTTGCGCTAATGCGATCTTTACTTTCTTTGTTTTGACACTTCTGTTTTTTTCTGTTTTCATATTCTGTATCTTGCTGTGCATGTGTTTCACGCCTACGTTTTTTTTTTTTTTTGAGTCTTTTGAATTCCACTGTTTTCATTATCTATAACCTGTTCTGCATGTGTTTGGCCCCCTTGTTTTTTAACCTCTTTTTACTTTGCTTTCTACTCTTTTGTCTTCTATTTCTGGCCTCGCTTTTTCCTGCTTTTTTTTCAATGCCACCTGGTCCGTGGTGATCATTTTCCCTTTTTTCGAGTAATAATTTCTGTTTGTTTGCGCTACTGCAATCTTTACTTTCTTTTTTTTTTATACTTTCTAATTTTCCTACTTTCATATTCTTTAACTTTCTCTGCATTTGTATCGCGCCAACATTTTTTTTGAGCCTTACGAATTCCACTGCTTCCATAATCTCTAACCTGCTCTTCATGTGTATAGCGCCAACGTTTTTGAACGTCTTTATGAAATTCTACTTTGTCTTCGACTCTTTGTCTTTTAATTCTGAGCCCAACTGGACCTGCTTTTTTTTCAATTCCACTTATTTCGGGTTGATTACCTTATTTTCTGAATTTGCACCTAGATTATTCTTTTTCTTTTTTTGCACTTTTTCTCTCCTACGCTTTTGAATCTCTTTTCTCCGTGCTACTCTTTCTTCTTCGCTTAGCCGTCAACGTTTCAACTATAACACATTGTCCTTATACGCTTTATAAGCGCTGAGAGCCCTGGATCTGTGTGTGCTCAAAGTCTTTACACGACTTAGTGTTTTGCTGCCCGTGGTCTAATTTGATATTGGTCGTAAGTAGGACGTGTCTTGCAAGAATCTCATATTCTACGTCCTGCGAGACGGTCCTGGGCCAATCTCTTAGCACAAAGTCTCAAGTGTAAGGTCCCCGCGAGACGCTCCGTGGCCAATCTCTTTTGTCTCGCAGATCATTTAAGTGTCTTCCGTGATCTTCATGTGAAGATCACGTCTCATCTCCCTAGTCTTACTCTCCCAGGAATTTTTTTTATAATAGAGAGATATGAATGTTACAAAGAACACTGCAAAACTGGAGACATACAGACACACACACACACAGATCACTGCAGCCACTGGGCTCCACACATTTGTGAAGTGCCTCTGTCTGCTACAGTATTTTTCTGTCATTTTAACTATTGCATCACTATATGACATAGCAGCAAACATACTTCAGATAAGCTTTGTGGTCTATGGATATACAGTATAATGTGTTAAAACACTGTGGCTATTTTGTAATGGCATATTTGCATTTCCAATTAAACAGTAAGGTTAAATTTCTTTAATTGTTTATTTAGAGGTGCAGTGAAAATCTGGATGTTGTGCAGCTACATCTAAGCATTTACTGGTGGTATTAGGCAGATTTGCTGATTTGGGTGTTTTGAGTACTGAAATCTGAATTTCCTATGGCTTTCTTTTATCAGCTCTCTTAATGGAAGTCCTTTTAATGGAGTATGACACCTAGTTTAGTTCAAATGTATATTTTACAGATCAACAAGCATAGCTAAAAAATTTTCAAGCTTACAGCGATTCCTTCACTATTGTCGTAATGCTGAACAACAGAGAGCACACACAACACCTGCAATGACATATCGCCACATTTACCATTCCTCCGTTGATGCCATTGAATGCCAATGTATAAATAATCTGATGCTACAGAATTGTTATCCCTTTTATCAGGTAATGTTTATTTTTAAGTTGTGCAATGTGCTGTCTGCATACACGACACATATTTGGATTTTTAATAAAGTTTGTTTTAGCACTTTTCAACTGTAGGCGGTTCATTGTAAACAGAAGCTCTTTGTTGGAGCAGGTTAACAAGAGAAGGAATCACTGCTAATCTAGTTCAAAAACCGCACACCTACTTTGAGCAATGCTTTCATGAGGTGTTGGATTGGTTTAGAAATGTAACACTCAGTGATTCATCTAATTGTTCCCACCCAGTTCACTCATGGTTGTCTCCATATGTACACATCATGTGTCTAGCTTCAGTGAAACTATTGTGATGTTGAAAGAAAATGGAATTTCCGAGGAGAACGTACCAACTCTAGTGTCTGTGCCTTGTCCCTAAATCCAGTAAAGCTTTTAGTGGGTAAAAATTCTGCAAATATCAAGAAATCAGTGACAATATGAAAGGCCTGGAAATTAATTGGGAACAATCTACAAAGGTATCCAAATTTAAGTGTTATCTTTGACAATGATTTAACATTTAGCTGCCAGATTGTCAGAAAAATCTGAACTTCGGTACTCTCTTATAGAAAATACGAATTAAAGGCAGACAGAAAACGTGCATCTCATTTCAAAACCATTCTTTTAAAGAAAGTATGACTGGCTTTGTCTATTTACATTACACAACTTAATATCTATAATATCTACATACATGCCAAATATAATAAAAAAATAAACTTTTTATTTTAAATATTAGTTATGACAGATGATCACTGTGACTCACAATAAAGTATTTGAAATTGATGTTTATTCTAAAATATTTCCAAATGTGTTAATAGTTGAAAAACAAGGTTTGTTTGCACTTAGTTTAGTTATGAACACATCGCAACAATATCAAGGTAGCAGTTTGACAGTTATATTAAAGGAATAAATGTTAGCAGGAGAAAAACAGAAAACATTCTATGTAGGCTTGTACACTATAGTATTTACTCACTGTCACAAATTTGTAAGTATTGTGTAATTTTCATTTTATAAATCCTGTTGAAATCTTCCCAACTCAGTCATAACAGGACCCACTCCTGGAGCTAGCCCTAGCTGGTGTTGTTCATTGGCAAAGTTCTGGTTACTAATCACCTGTAAGGAGAAGGGTGGGTGAGAATTACAGTGGTGTGAAAAACTATTTGCCCCCTTCCTGATTTCTTATTCTTTTGCATGTTTGTCACACAAAATGTTTCTGATCATCAAACACATGTAACCATTTGTCAAATATAACACAAGTAAACACAAAATGCAGTTTTTAAATGATGGTTTTTATTATTTAGGGAGAAAAAAAATCCAAACCTACATGGCCCTGTGTGAAAAAGTAATTGCCCCCTTGTTAAAAAATAACCTAACTGTGGTGTATCACACCTGAGTTCAATTTCCGTAGCCACCCCCAGGCCTGATTACTGCCACACCTGTTTCAATCAAGAAATCACTTAAATAGGAGCTGCCTGACACAGAGAAGTAGACCAAAAGCACCTCAAAAGCTAGACATCATGCCAAGATCCAAAGAAATTCAGGAACAAATGAGAACAGAAGTAATTGAGATCTATCAGTCTGGTAAAGGTTATAAAGCCATTTCTAAAGCTTTGGGACTCCAGCGAACCACAGTGAGAGCCATTATCCACAAATGGCAAAAACATGGAACAGTGGTGAACCTTCCCAGGAGTGGCCAGCCGACCAAAATTACCCCAAGAGCGCAGAGACGACTCATCCAAGAGGTCACAAAAGACCCCAGGACAACATCTAAAGAACTGCAGGCCTCACTTGCCTCAATTAAGGTCAGTGTTCACGACTCCACCATAAGAAAGAGACTGGGCAAAAACGGCCTGCATGGCAGATTTCCAAGACGCAAACCACTGTTAAGCAAAAAGAACATTAGGGCTTGTCTCAATTTTGCTAAGAAACATCTCAATGATTGCCAAGACTTTTGGGAAAATACCTTGTGGACTGATGAGACAAAAGTTGAACTTTTTGGAAGGCAAATGTCCCGTTACATCTGGCGTAAAAGGAACACAGCATTTCAGAAAAAGAACATCATACCAACAGTAAAATATGGTGGTGGTAGTGTGATGGTCTGGGGTTGTTTTGCTGCTTCAGGACCTGGAAGGCTTGCTGTGATAAATGGAACCATGAATTCTACTGTCTACCAAAAAATCCTGAAGGAGAATGTCCAGCCATCTGTTCATCAACTCAAGCTGAAGCGATCTTGGGTGCTGCAACAGGACAATGACCCAAAACACACCAGCAAATCCACCTCTGAATGGCTGAAGAAAAACAAAATGAAGACTTTGGAGTGGCCTAGTCAAAGTCCTGACCTGAATCCAATTGAGATGCTATGGCATTACCTTAAAAAGGCGGTTCATGCTAGAAAACCCTCAAATAAAGCTGAATTACAACAATTCTGCAAAGATGAGTGGGCCAAAATTCCTCCAGAGTGCTGTAAAAGACTCATTGCAAGTTATCGCAAACGCTTGATTGCAGTTATTGCTGCTAAGAGTGGCCCAACCAGTTATTAGGTTCAGGGGGCAATTACTTTTTCACACAGGGCCATGTAGGTTTGGATTTTTTTTTCTCCCTATAGTTTTTCACACCACTGTAGGTGTGAGAACACTTAGATGATAGATACTAGAGGGCTGAGCCAGGTAGATGACACTGGGCCCTGGGAAATAAAGATATGGTGCTGATATGGGAATTAAAAAAAAAAAATACTAGCTACATGCAGCCTCACCTCTATGTACATTACCAAATCTGTAATCACATTTTTTGACCAAATGTAATCTCTATCTTTTAGTTTTAAGTCTCCTCACAAGAGACTTGGAAGAGGAAAAGATATCCATAATTGCCATGCTGGGTGTCTTATGTTTGTAGTTTATGAACACATCTGGTGGGACTGCAAAGGAAAAACTGAAAGAGAAACCCTGAAAACACGGGATATACTGGTAGTGTCCTGGTTAAACTACCTATCCAGTATTGAGTGGAAGGCAAAGATGGAGCCTTAAGGATAGCAAATAGTAGTGGAAGGTTTCTGTTTGTAAAAAGACACAGAAAGGAGTGTGTTCTCACTAATGAGGAGCACACTTTTCTGTATTCCTGGTATGTATTTTGGTTCTATGTTCATGAGTAAGGTTAGAGGAGATTGTGAGAGTGATCAGCAGATCAGAGCAGCAGTTAAGAGTACTTTGAGAATTGTAATGGATGGGAGTGATGTTACACAAATTCTTAGACAAAGCTTTCAATTTCCTGTTCAGTCAACTTCCATCTTCACCTTTAGTCATAAGCTCTGGGTAATGCTTGAAAAAAGTAGGTCATGAGTACAATCAGAAGAAGTGATAGTCCAGCCCTGTGTTGCTGGACCTCTTAGCCACAATAAGGTATTAAGTTTGGAAATAAGGTATAACCATGGACTAGACACATTCATTTTATGGTCTGAGACAAACCAGATGAAATGATTTTGAGCATGCTGTGAGGATACCTCTTCAGTGAATCTTATCAGGCACAACCTACTTAGGACCCACTTCTAAGATGGGCTTTCTCAGCTGGCTTGAAAGCACCTAGGTATTTTCCCAAAAGGAGCTGGAGAATGTTCCTGGGGGTCAAGGAGATTTGGTCTGATCAACAGTAATTTTAACCAGCATAAAGAGACTTTCTTCTCTGTGCCTGCAGTTATAATCTCATCACTATCATATGTGTAGTGGTAAATTAGCAGTTAAATGGGCAGTGTACATATGTAACAGGGAAGCTAGTTCACAGATGGATAATATATTCATTTGATTTTTGAAAAAAAGTGTAGGACTAATGTGCCATTATTCATTTTATTTGGCATAAGACAAAAAATAAATGTAAATAACTGCATTGCTGAAAATCTTTAACACCAACCTGCATAGTTAAGTTACATTTCTTAAAAAAAGGCTTCTTCAAAGAGGACTGGTTCTATGGGGTTCTTGGTATAGAGTATTTAGGCAGTCCCCGGGTTACGTACGAGATAGGGATTGTAGGTATGTACTTAAGTTGAATTTGTATGTAAGTCAGAACAGGTACATTATTTTAATAAATGCTATTGTTGACCGACTGTAACCAAGTGCTCTGCCAATGAATGATAGAGTTTCACCCCTTTCTGACCTTTTTATTATTTCTACTTTATTTTCAATGGTGATGTTTTTTCTCTTCTTTATTGTATCACCAGCACTTGCATTAGATTTGTGTTCCAGAGACATTTTTGAAGGGTGAAGACAAAAGGTTAAGATGAGCTCTTCTGCACAGCACTGTACACGTTATCACAGCAGGAAGGCACCTGTCGTTAACACGTCTGATGTACTGACAAGAGACAACTTCCTGCTATGTGCGTAACAGTACAAGCAGGCTTGCTGTTGAGAATGAATGGGGGTGGCGAGGGGCAGTTCACCACCCGCCCACCACACAGTCATCTCCAATACAGTATGCTGCCTGCAGCATTCACCCACGAGAACGGTAGTGAATCGCCCACCACCGCCCCCATTCAACAGGCAGCTATCCGAGGCACACTACAATGCTACCCCCGCCGCCCCTTTCACCCTCAATGGCCTCCGTTCAGCCAAAACAAGGTCACCGCTTGCAGCATCACCAGCCGCTCACCGAGAACGAACGGGGCAGCCGTGTGTGGTAGGAGGGCAGTGAAACACCCCCATCCGCTCCATCCAGCGTGCATCCAGTCAGGAGCAGTAGCTGCGGCGGTGAGGTGGAGAGCGAACTGCCCTATCAGGCCTCTGTCCTGCACACAAGCTATAGCTGTGGCCCTGGTGACTATGGACCACGGGTCACAGCTTGCCGTCGGGAGCCACCCGAGGGACACTACACTGTGCGAGCAGAGAAATTGCCCTCCTCCAGTTTCCGTCCAGCCACCGCTTAAAGTATTCCCAGGCCGAAGTCGACGGAGCAGTAGTTACTAAGGCACATGCGTCGCAGCTGCATCCCCGTTGGTAAGTCGTAGGTCGGATGTCCGTAACTTGGGGACTACCTGTATAAGCTATATACACATCAACACATGGAAGCTAAGCTGCTCCGATTACTTGATGGGCAAATCTTAGGCTCAAAGGCACTTGGTGGGAATCCCTGCCATGATGATGATGGTTACAAAGAGATCATGTTAAGTTTCATGCACTTTTCACCTTGCTAGAGCATCTATATTAAAATTACACATACACAGAATATTGTTTAGATGTTGTGACTGTATAGAGCTGCAGATAAAGAGCATCCTAACAAGATAGCACCTGGTAATAATAACCGTCAGGGATAGGGCTGCCAACTCTCTTTCTCTGGAAATAAAGCCATTTGGGTCGAAAAATGAGGACTTTTGGGGACGCCTTTCCCTATGATGAAATAATATGATTTATACTGTCTTATGGTTTTTTTAAAATGATATAAACCTTTAGTAGCCGTTTATCACTATAAGTATGATATGATGGCACAGTCACTGCCAAACTAATAACCCACTAAATATGTTGAATATGTCAAGCCTCTTAAATTAACAGACTTCATTCTTTCAATTCTTATTTGGACAGCTAAACCTGTAAAAAATGATACACAAGGTAAATTCACTTCTAGTAGAATAAAAATAATTTTACACTTTTCAATTTAGTTTATTTGCATCTACATTTTTTTATATTTTTCCACTGAAGCTATTTTTCTCAGTAAATCTGGGCTCTTGGATAAATATCAATAGAATTCTTTAAATAGCATGCTACTGAAATTGAATCTTGTGATATTAATTAACCTTAATTGAATCTGCTCTGCCCTTTCGAAAACAAGAATATTTGTTGTTCAAGTATTCTGTGAACTTGCACTTTCTTTTCGGCATAATGAATTTATGTAAATGAAAGAATTATGAAAATATTATTCAATTACTTGAAGAAATTACTTATTACTTGATCAACTGATAACTAAAAAGATACTGCATTTATATGACAGAATAAGTGTGTGATTTTTTTTAATTAACTGAAACGTTAACAGTTGACTCATTTATTTACAATTATAAATCCATTTGAATCAACGGGTGGTAACAACAATATTTTCCATTAAAATATTTCAAAGTAGTACTTGCATTTAAATATAACGAACTATACCTGGATGTATGAAATTTCTTGTTTAACCAAGCTGCTAAAAGAAGAATCGAAAATAAGATCTTACATAGTAAAATTGTAATTTCGATTTTGAATAAATTCACTTAGTTATGGTGAATTAGGATTACAAATAATTAAGGAAAGGAACAACATTTATAATGAACTGTCTACTCAAAAAGCAGACAAAGCTGAATTCAAAAGATGAAGTGAAAAAGCCAAGTTGGACAGATACTGACTATTCTCGTCAATATCTACCTTGTTTACTACTGGAATGGAAATGAAGATTCTGGGAAAAAAGTGTGCACACTACTTCTGCAAATGCTAATTGGTGTACGGCTTTCAATTTTTACCAATGATAAGGATATGGAGATTTTCAAATATGAGGAGCCAAAGTTTTCAAAGTTTTATAAGGTCCTCCTGGACAGTCCATGGTGAATTAAAAATGAGGACATGTCTGGGAAAATGAGGACAGTTGGCAACCCAAGTCAAGGATTAATTTTTTAAGGCATAAAGCACCTATCTACAGTGCAGGCCAAAAGTTTGGACACACCTCCTCATTCAATGTGTTTTCTTTATTTTCATGACTGAAGGCATCAAAACTATGAATGAACACATGTGGAGTTATGTACTTAACAAAAAAAGGTGAAATAACTGAAAACATGTTTTATATTCTAGTTTCTTCAAAATAGCCACCCTTTGCTCTGATTACTGCTTTGCACACTCTTGGCATTCTCTCGATGAGCTTCAACAGGTAGTCACCTGAAATGGTTTTCACTTCACAGGTGTGCCTTATCAGGGTTATTTAGTGGAATTTCTTGCTTTATCAATGGGGTTGGGACCAGCAGTTGTGTTGTGCAGAAGTCAGGTTAGTTGGACGTTTATTTTTCAACAGGACAATGACCCCAAACACACCTCCAGGCTGTGTAAGGGCTATTTGACCAAGAAGGAGAGTGATGGAGTGCTGTAAATGGTCATGAAAATAAAGAAAACACATTGAATGAGGAGGTGTGTCCAAACTTTTGGCCTGTACTGTATATGTATTATGGTACTGTCAAAGTCTATAGCAGCATCCTTTTAACATTCAACTTTTCACACAGTAATTACTGTGATATTTGTTTCATCTTTAGTTGATACTTTGGCTCATAAAATGTCACAGGCACTGATATCATGTGACATCAGATTATCCTGGCCATCGTTAATCGTTCGATGTAAGAATCATCGAAGAACAAGCATTAAAGCTTCATGACAAATAAACAATTACAAACATCATGCAGCTCAGCAAGTAAGACGAACTGGAGTATGTCTGAGAAGGTTATGTTATTGTGATGCTTTTTTTTTTTTTTTAATATAAAATGTTTTACTGAATTAAATTTAATTCATGTATTGCTACAGTAATATATAATGTTAATAATATAAATAATATTGCACTTTAAATAAAAATGGAAGTTTAGTAGAACAATGTTACAGTGGTTTGAACTTCTGCTTCATAGATTCAAAAATCCAGGGTTTTAAATTTTATTTTCCACCCACCACGTTAAAGGCTAGGTTATGTTATTAAAAGGTTAGGTTATTGACCCTCGTGCATGTGAGTGTAGGTGCCCTGCACTCAGTATTGTGAGCACGAGCTCCTGCACGTTGCAAACCAGGGACAGGATCAATTGAATCTGAGAATGTATATGTGTACTGTATGTATTTAAAAATAAAAAGACACAACACACTCATTTGCACAAACTATTTAAAAAATGTGATGTAAATGTGGGAAGCAGTGTCTAGGATTTCAGATACAACTGAATTCATACACTTAGATGTAAACTTGCCATCAGGATCAAGTTTAAAGGTAAAGAAAATAAAAAGTAACTGTTCAATGATTCTTTAAAGCAAAATCTATGAATCTTTTTAATAAAAGTTCATCTAAAATATGATTCCGCAAGTCTAACTTGTGTTTCTAATAGGTTTAATTCCAGTATAGAGTGTTTATGCATGCCTCATTTTCATTTTTACTCTGAGCAGATTAATATTTTGCAGTTTATGTTTTAGTTTGTTTGGAATTGTATTAAATTTGACCAATATATGCTTAGTATTCAACATGATTATGATTAAATGTATGATTTTTGAGTTTACTCCTTTGTTTTTCTGTCCTACCCTTGTCTATTTTATAACAACTCTGCAGGCAAACCAATTTTTTCAGGTGAAAAAAATTGTCTGAATTCAAAGGAAGTTAAATATGAGTAAATGAAACTCTCTCTTTTCCAAACAAATTTTTGATGTAGAGTCTAAAACATCAAAGTAATAATAATAATAATTTATCCTTTGGGTTACACCCTTATAAACAATAAATGGCTATATAATTCATGGTAGGTTTAGAACACGTTTGGTTTTAAGAGGTCAAGGACCACAATTGGCTCTCATGAGTTGAAGAAAGCATTCCACAAACTAAGTCCCACACCTCTTAGCTGTACACATCAACATGACAATACATGCAAGCTGTACAACTCTCTACTCACTTTTATTGGATAGAATTGTATTGTTAATTTGCTCAGGAATGCATTGCTTTGGATAATGTATGTTTGCTCAATGTATTAATTTTTCCATATAATATAGAGGTGTCAATGTCAATTTATTTATATAGCACATTTAAAACAACATAGTAATGCTGTGGCCAAAGTGCATTACAATAATAGAATAAAAGAAAAAAACAATAAACAAAACATAAATAGTAATGAAATATATATGAACATAAAATAAGATAAATAATAAATAGAAATAATGTTATATGATCACAAAGAGGAAACCATCAGTATTACTGAAGGTCACTGAATGCAAGTGAAAAGAAGTGAGTCTTTAATCTTGTTTTGAACAGTTCAATTGTAGACAACTCCTTTATATAATGAGGTAAAGAGTTCCACAGGCGAGGGGCAGCAGCAGCAAAGGCCCTATCCCCCTTGGTTTTACATTTGGTACGAGGGACAACAAGAGACAACTGACCAGAAGATCTAAGCACTCTGGATGGCTGGTGTAAAAGACACAGTTCAGATAAACAGACAGGAGCAAGCCCATGTAAAGATTTAAAAACTAGCAGCAAGATTTTAAAATCAATTCGAAAACTGACAGGCAGCCAGTGTAAAGAAGCTAAAATAAAAGAAACAGAGTCATACTTCCTTGCCCCAACCAGAAAGCAAGCGGCAGCATTTTGGACCAGCTGTAACCTGTGTATCAGAAATTTGTTAATCCTAGAATTGGGCGAATTGCAATAATCGAGGCGAGAAAAAATAAAAGCATGAGTAGCTTTCTCAAGATCTTTAGAAGATAAAAAAAGGCTTTATCTTACCTAATAGACAAAGTTGGAAAAAGCAACTCTTAACTACAGAATTTACTTGTTTCTCAAAAGAGAGGTTAAAATCAAAGGTAACACCAAGATTGTGGACTTGAGGTTTGGAAAAGACAGAGAAAGAGCCGAGAAGTCCAAGACCAATTTGGGTTTTAGCTGGTGGACCCACTATAAGCACCTCTGTTTTATTTTGATTTAGATCAAGAAAATTATTAGCCATCCAGGATCTTAGTTCAGACAGACAGTTGTGGAGCTGATTTGTTGCAGAGTTGCAGACAGGAATATAAACCTGAGTATCATCAGCATAGCAGTGAAAAGAAATGTTAAATTTCCTAAAAATCGCTCCAATAGGGTGAAAGTAAATAGAGAATAAAACAGGACCCAAAATGGACCCCTGAGGAACACCATATTTGAGAGGAGCAGTAGATGAAAAAGAGGAATTTAAAGTCACTGAAAAGTGCCTACCAGTTAAATATGACCTGAACCAGTTAAGAGCAGCCCCTTTAAGCCCAACAAGAAGTTCGAGCCGCATCAGCAATATTTCATGGTCAATAGTATCAAAGGCAGCGGATAGGTCAAGGAGGACAAGGACTGCCGCATCACCTGAGTCAGTAATAAGAGAGATGTCATTGAACACTTTCAGGAGTGCCGTATCAACACTATCATAACGCCTAAAACCAGATTGGTGGATCTCAAATAAATTATTGGAGTTAAGGTGATTGACCAATTGATTATAAATAATTTTTTCTAGAATTTTAGCCAGAAATGGCAGCTGGGAAATTGGACGAAAGTTGGTTAAAACTCCAGGATCTAATCCTGCCTTTTTTAGATGGGGATGGACTGCAGCATGTTTAAAAAATGAGGGCACAACCCCCGAACTAATAGAATCATTTATAATGACTAGTAAAGATTGGCCCAACACATCAAAGGCTTCCACTAAGAGACGTGGTGGTACAATATCGAGGGGGCTGGAAGCTGGTTTAAGGGTGTCAATAGTTCTTTTTAGCATTGAAAGTGAGACTTGATCAAAGGAATCTAGAACAATGTCATGATTAACAGTAGGAAGTTCATAGCCAGTTTGAACAATGCCATGGCGGATAGTATCAATTTTGCTGACAAAGAATGATAGAAACTGCTCACATGAATGAACAGTGCTATTTAATCCCATCATAGAATGAGGGTGAATGGCCGCATTAATTGAATTAAATAAAACCCTAGGATTGTTTGAATGACGGGATACTAAATCGGCAAAGAAGTCATGAAAATCTGTTAAGAGATAATCAGTCCATCTTTTTTCCTACGCCGTTCAGCAGTTCGACAGGTGCAGCACAGTGATCGCGTAGTTTCATTTAGCCAGGGAGCAGGTCTTACCTTATTACAGCATATCTTGGGTGGAGTAATTGCATCTAAAACCGTTTTACAGGAGGAATTCAATTTTACGACAGAATCATCGATATCATTATTTTGGTCATGCATATAAAGACTAGAGAAAATGGTTTAAAAATCAGATATAATGGAAGAATTTAAAACGCGTGAGCAGCGTGGTGGACGGCTATTAGTCGGGAGATTAACAGTAATATGCAGATCCATCATTACAGAAAAGTGATCAGTGAAAGAAACATCACATAAATCAATACTATTCACTGAAATATCAAGAGTAAGAACGAGATTAAGGGTGTGACCGAGAGAGTGAGTTGGCGTATTAATATGCTGTATAAAATCAAATGAGTCCAATAGTGATAAAAAGTCTTTGACCAAAGGTTTCGATTGACAACAAACGTGAATGTTGAAATCACCAACAATAAATATTTTGTCATGGAAGAGGGTGATATCAGCCAGGAGATCAGAGAATTCATAAATGAAAGTATCATTAATTACAGGTCGTCTATAAACCACGGCAAACAACAAAGAAGGGGAGCTGCACACTTCGAAAAGTTGAAGTTCAAAGCTGCTAAACGGACCCCTTGTAAGGCTCCGACACAGGAACATACTTTTAAAAACAGTGGCAATGCCCCCCCCCCACGACGAGTCAAACGAGGAGAATTTAAAAATGAATAACCTGATGGAACCAAGTCAGTAAAACATGAAGAGTCACCATTTAAAATCCAAGTCTCAGTGATGAAGAAGAAATCCAGATTATTTGATGTAATAAAGTCTTGCAGAATAAAAGTTTTATTAGACACTGATCTCACGTTCAGGAGAGCAGCCTTGATAGATGTAGAAGAGCTTGTTGCAGGATGAGCACGGGTGAGAGTGCGAAGATTAGCAGCGTTTACTGCCCAATTGCACACCGAGGAAGAGTGATGCTGTCTTGAAATGGAGAAATTAAATCCGGTGTCCAGCACCCATGAATCAGTGATGGATTCCTGAGAAGGAGATGATGGGTCATAGACAACTCGCAGGCATCAGGAAACAAAGCTCTGGGACTTGAGTCGGCGTTTAACAGCAATTCCGGCTCTTTTCCCTCTTTTGTGGGTGTGTTTGCGTCTCCGAGGGGCATTCAACTCACTGATACAGGTGAACACCGGAGTCCAGGTGAAGAAGTCAGGAGATGAATAAAACAAAGGTGGAGGTTCACAAAACATCCAATCAGAAGATGAAAATTGAGAGGAAAGTAGGCCAGAAAATATGTTTAGTAAAGACTCCCGATCATAGGACAGTGATCGTTGGGATGAACTAAAACATAAAAACAAAGTTAAAACACAGACTTTAGAGACGAGCAGACGGCCAGCCACACCAGTCGGCACCATCTTACCAAAATGTCCCAAGGTGAATGCTCTCAACTGACTGGACCAGCTCATAGTTTTCCACATAACTTTTGTCTGTTATACCTGCATTTTTATCACTTTTTAAATGTCTGTTATACCTGCATTTTTATCACTCTTTAATTTAATATTGTATTTTTTTATCATCAGTATGCTGGTGCTGAAGTATGTGAATTTCCTCTTGGGATTAATAAAGTATCTATCTACCTATCATAACTAATTTGAGCTGTGCTTGGAATAATGTCTGCTGTGAAATATGCATTACCCAGCACATATTTTCAGTATTTGTCTATCTTAACCATGCTATAAATCAACATGAAATTCTAAAACGTGTCATTTAACTATTTAAGCAACATATATCTATATTCATTTGTTGCAGACTGCACTTATTATTTCTTGCTTTATAACACAAAATGTTTATGTAGCATGGTTTATTTTGTTTGATAATGGACTAAACAATGATCAAGTATTTCACAATGTGAAAAAAAAAAATACCAAGTATCCTGCTAAATGCAGAAGAAAATGGATTACTGCATAAATTAGTATAACAGTACAATATAATTGGTTCACACCATTTGACTTAAAGAAGTCAAATTAAGTACTACAAAAATACAAGCTGTCTTATTAACGTGTAATAAAAAAGTGACTGATATTTAATCATTACTTAATAATTATTTAATAATGAGTAAACTTAATTGTTTCATAACAACCACCACTCTTTTTGTACATGAAATAAGTATAAAAAAGACCCCATTATAAGTATAAAATAAAATAAAATAAAAATAAAAAGAGGAATAACCTTGGAGGTCAATCATCACCCCGAAAGCAGATAGTAGAGGTCACATAGTATAAGTATACCAAATATCAGGTCAATAGTTCAAACGGTTTGCGAGTTACAGGTGATATAAAATCCCGATTAGACAAACGGAGAGCCACAGTAGCGTATTATATATAAAGATACTAGCAAAATACCCGCGCTTCACAGCGGCGAAGTACTGCCTTAAAATTTTTATTAAGAAGAAAATTAAACCTTTTTAAACTGAGGGAAAATATACCAATAATTATTTGTTAAGGATCTCTTTGTATACCACATTGTGAGTTCGGCCCTCCGGTGGTAATATGACCAAGCTGTGCGCTGAGCTTACTCTTGAGCAGGGGTTCCCAAACTTTTCAGCTCACGACCCCCAAAATAACCGTGCCAGTGACTCATGACCCCCACTATCCTCGGAAGTGGTTAAAATATACAAATGTTGCGCGCAACGGTGCACATGCGCCAATAGGCCTATCCAAACAAAAGCATGACAACAAAAAAGAACATAATGCTCTAACAACCATATAACTTTTTAAAAAATTGTTATTTACTCATTCGTTTAATTTCAACAAAACACCTCACCTAATGAGATGGGTAGGCACAATGCTTGGAGCACAGCAAGTCCATTCTTGGGTTAATTTTGGAGACCGCGACTCGGAGATCATCCTCCAAGTTCAGTCGTGACCTGTATTTATTTTTAATGTACGTGAGTGCCGAAAAAGTCTTTTCGCACAAGTAGGTAGTTTAAAACGGCATCAGTACATCCAGTCGATATTAACCAACGTTTCATTTCAACAAAAATAATATCCTAAGCATAAAGCGATGAAAATTACCTACACGTTACGTGCACATGTCGGAATGTTTAACATGGTGCTGTAAATTGATCTGCTGCAACTGACGCCATTGATGTGTCGTTAAACTGTCGTAATCACCTCAGGGATCGCGATCGAACGGAAAGAAATTTGAAAGGCTGATGGCTTTTTAATTTGCATGTTTTTTTTAAATGTAACTATTAACTACTAGTTTTTCTCTTTTGTTAGTTATGGATAAAATGTTATTTCTAAAAAATTAAATTAATTAATTTCTAAAAAGTTTTAAAAAAGTATTTGATTTCTTGGAAATAATCTCGTGACCCGGCGCCCCCCCAAAGCTCCCCACCCCCCCAGAGGGTCGCGACCCCTACTTTGGGAACCACTGCTCTTGAGCATGCAACGTACAGTTGGCCATGTGAACAGTAATCTTTTTTCAAATCTCACAGCTTGGATTGCTGCTGTCATAATTGGTTTGAGTTTCATAGTTTGTTTTAGTAACGACAGTATTTGTAGGACTTGTGTTGAAGAGAGGTATTGTATATGTTTAACAGGTATTGGCGGTTGTCGAAAGGTGTAAAATATTTGGCCATTTCGGTACACTTGAAAGTGACAACCGAACAATTCAGCGGCACCCATCAACTTACATGCAGATCCATTGGTGTAGGGCTTAAGCATTTCACTCTTATAGTGCTCCTGTGTAGTATAATTATCTCCTGTACCGTCATCAGTCCACACCTTGAACCTGTTCCAGAATGGAAAAGGTAGGTGCCATCTCCGGGCATTGAAACCACTCGGGAAGTGACAGTTCTTTGACTGATGGTGATCACCTCGATAGACATGTTAATGGGGGTACGGTTGGAATGATAAAGAAAATGGGTACCTGAACAATGTAAAGTAAGTCTAAAATACCTACACAATAACTATAATCGTAATAAATGAACAATTCAACAGCGGAGAAGCCATGGATTAAATAAAAAGGCTGTAGTTATCAGCAGGGAGACGTGAATCCCGTGGCGAAGCAAGGAAGGGAATGTAGAGACTGGAGCGACGGACGGCCTTATATAGGCAGGCAGCCAACAACGTTGGAGGCGTTGGGATGGGGGACCCAACGCCGCCTCACACGGTGACCGAGCTGCAGGCTATGGATGTATATATGTACATAAGTAGGATTCAGTTAGCGTTGGGAACCCACGTACCAAATTTCTTGAAGATGGGCCCATAAGTAATAAAGACCGTTGAAAAGTTCAATATGGCAGCCGACAGTGGCATCATACCACCGAAATAATTATGTACATTGGTTTCGCTTAGTGCAGGGAAGCCATCTACCAAATTTCGTGAAGATGGGGCCATAAATAAGAAAGTTCAACATGGCGGACGTCGTTGACCGTTATGACCATTACGCGTAGAATTTCGAAATGAAACCTGCTTAACTTTTGTAAGTAAGCTGTAAGGAATGAGCCTGCCAAATCTCAGCCTTCTACCTACATGGGAAGTTGGAGAACTAGTGACGTTGGAAAGTTCAATATGGCGGCCGACAGTGGCGTCATACCACCGAAATAAGTACGTACATCGGTGTTGGTTAGCGCAGGGAAGCCACCTACCAAATTTCGTGAAGATGGGGTCAGCCTTCGACCAACACAGGAAGTTGGAGAATTAGTGACGTTGGAAAGTTCAATATGGCGGCCGACAGTGGCGTCATACCGCCGAAATAAGTACGTACATCGGTTTCGGTTAGCGCAGGGAAGCCGCCTACCAAATTTCGTGAAGATGGGGCCATAAATAAGAAAGTTCAACATGGCGGACGTTGTTGACCGTTATGGACCGTTATGACTGTTACGTGTAGAATTTCGAAATGAAACTGCTTAACTTTTGTAAGTAAGTTGTAAGGAATAAGCCTGCCAAATTTCACCCTTCTACCTACACGGGAAGTTGGAGAATTAGTGGTGAGTGAGTGAGTGAGTGAGGGCTTTGCCTTT
>JANRMT010062818.1:29195816-29221163 GCA_026402145.1 Polypterus bichir lapradei
GATGGTGAATCGATTATTCATAAAGCTTGAATTGGTGATCTGTTTTTCTGTGTTAACCTCATATTTTTTCATACTTCTTCTCAAACCAAGGTGGTGCGAGGGTAAAATGAATCGGGATGCGCTGATCAATGTAATCGGTGTACCAGGAAATCATGCATTGACAAAAGTTCCCCTTTGCTTGTAATGCAAAGTGTGATTAAATTCATTATTTTTTAACGCGTTATGGAGCACATGCAACGAAGCTTCTCAGCTGTGCTTGTGCTAAGAAAAGGAAAGATTTTAAAAATAACGTAACACGATTGTCAATGTAACCTTTTGTAAGTAGTGCCTGGAGGATTCAGTGTGGAGAAACTCTAGAGACAGCGTGTGTATTAACTTGTGGATTTTTCTGTGAGTATTTGGTGGCAGTGTGACGAAGTTGCTTCGGAAGACGGCGTTAGCCGCAGAGCTCAGCTCAGAGCGAAATGAGGTAAATGTGAGGGGAGATGATGACGCGACTCCCCCACCCGCCTTAACTGTCAATCCCCCACAAACACAGTCTCTCGGAATTTACATAAGCACACCCCTTCACCTGCAATTTTAACTTAGTTACAAAGTGATCAAAACTCTCGTTTATATCCTGCGTCCTCTCATTAAACTTGTATCCCGCATTACCCGTGGGCATGAGAAACGCCAGCAGCAGCCTGTCTATGAACTTAATTTAAAGTTTAGGTTTACACCTTGCTTTCTTTCCGAAGTAGCAGCACTCATGAATATGGTAGTATATGTCACTCGCTCGCTTCTTATTGTTTTGCTGCCTTCTCAATTATATAATGCATGTTTTCTTCAGCGCTTTTTGGAGGTCTTCCTGGTTTTCTACACACTGCGTTGACAGTCAGTTCACATGATTACGTGGGAGGTGTGATGATGTCACACGAAACTCCGCCCCCCACGGCTTTCGAGCTCAACTCCATTACAGTATATGCAGAAAAATAGCTTCCAGTTATGACCATTATGCGTAGAATTTCGAAATGAAACCTGCCCAACTTTTGTAAGTAAGCTGTAAGGAATGAGCCTGCCAAATTTCAGCCTTCTACCTACACAGGAACTTGGAGAATTAGTGATGAGTGAGTGAGTGAGTGAGTGAGTGAGTGAGTCAGTCAGTCAGTCAGTGAGGGCTTTGCCTTTTATTAGTATAGATTATACAATAAAAACATACATTTGATTTCTGTCTGTAACAACCGTTGTAAATTTATAGTACTTGTAAAAGTTAGCGGTTTTTTTTTTTTCACTTTTATTCTCTCAGTCACAATCACGATACAACACCCATCCCCCAAAAACCAGAGATCTGACACGGTTACTTTTTATCTGAAACTGGGAATAACTGTAGAGGTGAGTGGTGTTTTGAGACAATGGAATTGGAAATTCTCTGATCTGGAGGGATAAAAGCTGACACACAAACGCTGGTGAATCTGCCTTCTTCATGTCTCACCATCATTTTAATTTTTTTTTATTCAGTTTTATTGAGTGTTCCTGCTCACGCTGAATTAGTATACACCTTCTGGTCCATGATGTCAAAACCGCACTGACAAAAAACAGAGACATAGGTATATATGACATTTGGAATAATTCATTTTATGACCTGTATAGTACATTTCGGAAAACACTGTTGCACTAATTAACATTATTTTCATTCGCATACCTTCATGTGGTTGCAGTCAGTGACCATGTTTTGTTTTGTTTTTTCCCCCTATCTTGCCCAGTCTCCACATTTTGGTGCATGGCAGTGTTTCTTTTGTACTCCAGGAGATGCAGAGGACAGAATAGTACAGAGAGGTCAGCTCCGCGCTATATGGAACACCCCATCATGTTCCTGAGCCGGAAACTGCTGGAACAGAAAACCAGGTATGCAGCAGTGGAGTGGGAAGCCCTGGCGATCAAACGGGTGATTACACAGCTGCGGTACTACCTTTTGGGTCAGGAGATCACCTGGGACACGCATCATGCACATTTACAATGGATGGCCTTGAACAAGGAGTTGAACCCTCAACTCACAAGGTGGTTTTTAGACCTGCAACCTTATAAGTTTTTGCTCATTCACCGATCAGGCTCTCGTCACGCCAACCCCGATACTCTTTTTTGGGTTCACGACCTCTTGGTCAGGAACGCCCGCCCCAAAGGGCTTTGGCATGTCACACACAGGGGAGGCAGCTAAAAGGCTCAAAAGATGGTAATTTCTTGCCAAAGCAGGGCATGGCAGAGTGCACTAATCCTTGCTCTTATTCATTGACCAATCACAGAAAATTCTGATTGGGTCCGATGACATTACTTCTGGTTCCAGGCCAAAGACACCACTCCCGGTTACGGCCACGTCATGTCTGTTTCCAGCCCCGAGGACGTCACTTCCAGTTCCTGTCTGATGACATAATTTCCCACTATAAAACTACCATGTTTGCCTGTTTGCTTCATTCTTCTTCTGTACTGAAACCTGTATCATTGAATAATAACTTTTTGCTTTATTTGGCAGCCAAATTCAAGTATACAGGGGGCGGCCCCCAAACCTCTTTCCGTGTTGTGTGGAACTTATTATACTACACACACACACACTAAAACAATAAATTAATTGGTATTGGCAATTAAACAGTGTTTAAATGTAAATACACCTGCACTTACAGGTTTTAATAATTTCTAATCATTAACTGCACTACAGATTTTCTTAACTGTTAAAGTATACATTTACTATATTTATACAGGTGTTTTTTTACTTCAGTGTATCACTTAAGACATTTATAATTCTTGAGCTGCAATTATAAATATGGATTAACATTTTAATAATGAAGTACTTGTTTCTTATCAAAACTTGCACTGAATGACACACAGCAGCAAATAATAAACATAGAAAAAATAAAAATGCCACAAATGTATCAAATGTTCATATGTTGTTGATGAAGAACACACAAGACTAATATGCTTAACAGGTTTATAAGTAAAAGTTTGATGTTAAGCTAAGAAGACTATTGTTAACTAAGCAGCAATTTCAAATTCGTCTTTATCTTATGTTTTTCCAGTTGAAAGCTGAGGTACTTAAAAAAAAAAAAAAAAAAGATTGAGATCCAAACTCAAACAGTATCCATTTTAATTAAAGGACAAAATAAAAATGTCTGAATTCATTAAGGTAGCTTTTCTTACCATTTGTTTAACTGCATATGACAACTTCTCCAATTCCGTTTTCTCAGTTTATTACTCTGCTTCCCTTACCATATAGTTACCATAATACCTCGCATAAAGGAGTACTACAACTAAATTACCAGGGACTGAAATGATCGTTTTTTGTGATCGGCCAATTTTTACCTCACCGATAGTCTTTTAAGGTCGGTGGCTAATTGATCTGAACATCTCTAGTATTATAGGCTGTTTATTTATTTATTTTTATTTTTTAAACTGATCACCTCTGAATATTCTGATCAAATCATGGTCTGTTCTTAAACTGAGCTGATAAAAATGGTGGATCCAGTGATCTGATTTTGTAAAGAGGAAAACAAGATAAGTATTTTTGACTTCTGATTATACAGATTCATCTTTTGTTTCTGACAAAGACCAAAATCCTATTGGACTTTAAAACATTTTGAAGATCCCCTGAAGGTAGTCCTCCATTGCAACTCATTTAGACCTTGAATCTGCATAAATTGTTGCTTCTGGCATGCCTGGTGTCTGACCCAATATACAGGGTGAGACAAAATATTTATTCTACAAAAGTGCTACAAGATAAAATAAAAGTCCTTATGACACAAGAAAGGGAATACTAAATAGATTTTTTCCACTGTGTTTTAAAAATGATGTCTTCAAGGTGGTGGCCATCATTAGCGATACACTCTTTGAGATGATTTCTAAATGACTCGTTTGGCCATTTCAAGGGGAATAGCAGTGATTTCATGGGGAATAGCATCCTTGAGGGCTTCAGGGTTTTGAGATCGGTGCGTGTATAACTTTGACTTGAGATAGCCCCACAAGAAGAAATAGCATGGCGCGAGATCTGGCGAACGTGAAGGCCACCCGATATCGCCGTGCAGGGAGACCAGCTTCCTCAGAAACATCTCCCGCCAAACTTGCATGGATCTCCATGCCGTATGAGCTATTGCTCCATCCTGTTGAAAACAGGTATGCACCACATTGGGGCTGCAAAAAGTTCTCTAGCATTTCAATGTAACGTTCTGAAGTGATGGTGACCATTACTCCCCCCTCCTCAAAAAGGGCCTACAATGCCAAATTCTGCACATCGCTGCACATGACAATAGAATCTTGATGAACGGTTTGCAGAATGTGTGCTCTCTACGGCTCTCTAAATCTCTCTTAGCAAGTTCCTGCACTACTATCATTTTGTATGGATGGAAATTAAGGTCCTCAAGCAAACTCTTCCTCAAATGACGTATTGGAAATGCAAATGGCCGAATCATGTTTGTGCGCTGTATGTCTAGGAGACTGCAAAATTAATGCCCTTACAACTTGGATGTTTTCAAGTATTCATACAATCAGAGGAAAGCCTGGAGATTTTCAGTTCAATGTTATACCTGTCTGCCTAAATTTAGCCACCCACTGAAGAACTGTTTTCCAATTTGGAACGTCACCATTAGGAGGAATGCTGAAATGTGTTCACAAGGCGTGTTGCATAGTGATAATGGATTTGTTGTTTTTGAAGAACACTTCAACAGGTAAAGCACGGTGCAAAACGGACCAAGGCATGTTGTACAGGAACAATGGAACAGCTTAGGGACTCTAGTGTCATCAAAGCCATTCATGTAATTTTTGGCACTAGTGTGGACCATAAGGTTTACACAACTTTCCTGAGAGGCCAAGCATGTGCCAAGCATTTCCTGAAATGTATCTACCATTGTATGGCCTGCATGGGTGCCTTGAAAACTGCTTTCCATGCAGAGCAAAATTCTAATCTATCCACTGTGCAGTTAAGCTGATGATAAACATTGGACAAACACTTCTGCTTCAAATATTAGTGGCAATGCTGACAGTTGATAAGTTGCCGACATGCATTTTTCCAAACACATGCATCCTTGGTAAGACAAGCTCTGCGACGTGGGCACAACTTAGAATGTTGCACTTGGGTTCTAACACATTCAAAATCTGATCTACTGCCCAGCCCTAAGCACGAGGGCTCTCATTTTTCTTAGCAATGACATCTTTGGGTAAACTGCAATGATGGGTGGGGGTTGATTAGTTTCGAACCTAGTTTTGTTAAACTTGACTTGCTTGTATGGATTGTTATTTGATTTTAATAAAATCAATAAAATGCTTAAAAAAAAGTGCAATGCAGAAAAAACAGAAGGGTTGTAGGGCACAACTGTAAAAAAAACCATGTTCACACCAATTTAGATTCAGAAATCAAAAACAGTCTACCATTTTATATGCTCCAATTGAGCAGCCACCAAAAGACCCAATTGGTGATCTGTAAATTGGCCGATCACAAAAACCTCTCTTTTCAGCCCCTGATTTTCCAGGCTTTATGGTAATTTAGGCACAGTACTCCCCTTTACTTGAGGTATTATAACGTCTTTTTTTTATTGTAATGTAAACGAAGCAAGTCAAAGCTTGTTTTACAAGAGAGGGAAAGATGATTGGAATATTAGCCTTTACATTAAAGAAAGTGTAGCAAAAAATAAAGGAATCAGAGAAATTATCTGTGCAGTTATACAGGAAGAAAAGCTACTTTGATGAATTCAGACCTTTTCATTTTGTCCTTTAATTAAAATGGATACCATGTGGACTGTAAGCTTGTTTTAAGTGCCTCAGCTTTTCAATTGGAAAAAGATAAGATAAAGACAAATTTGAAACTGCATCTTAGTTAAAAGTCGTTAGCTTCACAGTAAAATGTCTTTTACTTATGAATCTGTTAAGCATGTTAAGTCTTGTGTCTTCTTGATAAACAACTTATGAACATTTGATACATTAGCTGCTATTTTAAATATTTATATTGTGTTTATTATTTGTTGCTGTGTGTTATACATTATGGATTTTGGTAAGAAACAAATACTGCATTATTAAAATGATAATTATTATAATTACACCTCAAGAATTATGAATTTCTAGCTGATACACTGAAGAAAAAAAACCTATATATAAATGTGTCATTTTTAACCAGTTGTCACAGTGGTAATGCTGCTTTGTCATGGATCTGTGCACATGGAGCAGTGTATAAGCGATAATATACCATTTAGCACTGGTGAGGTAATAGGTTCAATTCCTACGTCTTCTCTGTATTTAGCTCTATGAGTAGTGAGCTGCTATTTTTATTTTTATCATATAACAAAAACATACATTTGAACAACTTTTGATTTAGTTTAATTCTTGAATAAGACTTCATTTGAATGATTTTTTAACTCATTTTTATTCTTGGATTCTTGAATTAAAAAACTGTTCAAATGCCATGCTGATGTGAATGTCCGTGAGCGAGGAAAAGTAACATCCAACATAGACACTGCAGTGTCTGTTTGCTGAACAACACACCAAGAAGTAATTATTGAGCTGTGTTTGTGTGTCTGCTTTTATCCCTTCAGCGCTAAGTTCTACAAGTACCATAATCAAATATATGTTTTTATAATAACAGTACCAATAATAGCACTTCACTACGCAAAATGGTAAATGTGAGAAGGACCCAGAATCAAACCCACAACCTTCATTATGAGGCAGCAATTCTTACCTCTACACCAGCCAAGTGGATGTGTCTACTTTGTATTGATTGATGGTTGGGCTTCAGTTACACACTGCCAGTAACATGTTAATTGAGTAATGTTTTTTTCTTCGATTATATTCTTGAATAAAAGCGTACTTGTTTTGTTATACCTTTTGTGAAAGGGTTTATTTGATATTTGTACTCTTCACAAATTATACACTTCACTTCAACATTCTGTCATTATTACTATAACATGAAACAAGTTTCTGTTTTAGTTATGTGTTCAACATTTCTGGCCTCACATTTCCTGTCATCCTGTATTTACACAGATCATTGTAGACATGGAACACACACGAGATGTATGGAATCCAAATAACGATTCAATTCCAAACGCCTAACTCCCAAATAAAGAGACTTCAACTATGTGAATATTGCATCTGACTTGACTTCAGCTACCTCGGTGGGGGATGGGATAGCAGGCTGCTTGCCGGCTTGTTGCCGATTGACACATTTGCAAAACAAAGATGCTGATGAGGAGGTGCGAGAGAATTTAAGGTGGCCTGGCATTACAAATATTTTCGTAGGTTTCACGAATTCTAGTGTTAAACGTAAGGCTGATGGGATTAACTGCATATTATGGGATAGTATGTATATTATCGGATATAGATGGAGGAAACAAAAGGCACATATAACAAGCCATCCTGTGGTTTTGTGTCCTTTTAATAGAATAAAACAGCAGAACATATAACAAAGTTGTCAGTCAACAATAATAATTTTGGATCCCTCCATTAAAACAAAATCTTTAGCAAAAAAAACTGAGTAAAGTAAAATATTAAACTCACAATAATCACTAGCTAACAATATCTTATCCTACTTATTAAACACTATTTCTGTCACACCATACATTATACTTATATCATTTTTTTTTTAATAATTATAAACTTCCTCTTGGCAAAAAAAAAAAAAAACAACATCTTGTTACTCAGTGCTAGCCTGCTACTGCATTGCTGCTGGGATGATGGACACTTTATGAAGATCAGCGCTCAGGAAACTAATTAGAACTTACAGCACTGTCTAGGCAGCACCTTCATAGAAAACTCCAGAATGCTTCCATCTTAGATGTTCCTGCATAGCTGTTGTTTTGCTATGATGCACCATTTCACATTTACAGGGTATACCAAATACTGTATTATTTGGCTTTAGCTTAAAGTTCTCCTATACTTTAGAAGTCTGCGGTCTTTTACACAAAGGACCTGCAGATGAACAAGGGATCTGCAATGCTGATCTCTTGAAAGATGGTAAAAACACGATGCGTCGACAAATGCTGCACAAACTGACAAATTTACATCAATTACGTCAATGTGCCATAACAATAACTAAAAACAAATACAAAAGCATACTAACAGATACAAATCCTAGCAAGGAAATTAGTTTTTGGGGCATCCAGCATATCAGTTGATATTAAGAGTTTGTGCAGAAGAAAGCAGTTTCAAGTTCATGGCTAGAATAATTAATTAATTTCCTTTAAAATTGCTCTCTTACTGGTGTTTCAGTATTTCTCTTAATAGCTTTTAATAAAAAGTTTTATATTTAAACCATTTTGGAGCATGTATTTCTATATGCTACATGTATATTGTGACCGCTGCTGCAGAGGGACACAGCTGCCCTTCACAAAAACCCTCTTAAGCAGTGTTTCAATGGGAAACAAACACACTCTTCAGCTCCTCTTTGCAGGATCAGCTTCAGGCATGCTGGCTTACCGAACAACGTGCTCCCCGCATGGGGCTTTGAACATTTAAAAGACCGAGCCGTGGCCATCCCGCGTTCTCACTCTCCTGTCTCTCTTCCCACAGACTCCTTATGCTACAGCTGCTGCTTCCGGGTCACTGTACCCCCTTGATGAAGAGGACTTTGTGCTCTTTTCAGCAGGAATTGGGGCCGATGCGTCAAGTTTGACAGATGTTCCTTGCGAGGCTGGATCGCTTCTGAAAGAGACTTGTGCTTGTATCTGCCTGAACAGCAATAAAGTTTCTACTCCTTGGAAAACCTTTGGTACTCTCCTGTGCAACTTTGTGACCCAAGCTAGACAATATTTTAAAGTAAGGATGGATGGATGAATGGATGGATAAACTTTATTAATCCCAAGGGGAAATGCTAGATTTCCTGGGTTCACAGACAGAATTAGAATTTATGCAGTTCTACATGAGTACTTACTAACAGTTCAGCCTGTCACCAGAAATGTTTGCCCACTCCTGCTCTAAGGCTTAGCTAATGCATCAGTAGTTTCCAGACTTTCATCTCTCGCTCTTAGCCTATACAGATGTTTTTCTCATCTTTTTATTAAGAACTTCAGTACAGTTATCTCACTAATTAGCCCACTTAAAACAAAAAATTTTTAAAGGGTTTTTTGGACACCAGAAGCACATCCTTCATTTAAAAAGTTGAAGGCAATCTTCACATCTGCCCTATTCCTTAGATATCCTTATGTTTCTCTTCAATTTAAAGAAAATGTTGACGCCTCACTATCAGAGTATAGGCAACTGGATCTCAATGGTTTTCATATACAAAAAAACTACACCCATGTGCTCTTTTTTTTCTTTCAAAAACAGTGTGAGAAAGCATGGGATTCTCCCCAAGTTACATCTTCAGAGTATTTTCACCCTGTTTTGGCATAGACCGCACAAGGTGTGTTCCCTGTTGTATATCCCATTAGACAATGTGGTTATATTAGGAGCACAGCAGATCATTTGGGGCCAGGGGAAAAATGTCTTCTTATCCTGCAACAGTGGCCATGCTATGGTGGGGGATAAGACAAGAAGTCTGCAACTGG
The DNA here is from genome assembly GCA_026402145.1 of Polypterus bichir lapradei. Taxonomy (NCBI): domain Eukaryota; kingdom Metazoa; phylum Chordata; class Cladistia; order Polypteriformes; family Polypteridae; genus Polypterus; species Polypterus bichir. Next base: position 29,205,308 of record JANRMT010062818.1, read on the forward strand.
CAGTCAAAGGGGAATTAAGGCACACTTGAAAATAAGTGACGCCTCTACAGGCAACTCACAGACCTGTAGTTATAGCCGGCCTGTAGCTTAGTGGACCTAGGCAATTGCCTTAGGCTCGGAGCATCCCAGGGGTGTGGCACATCAGCATTATTCAAAAGTTTGTTTTTTTTTCCCCTGTATGCCACATGCTTCCATGTTGGAAGTAAGGTGCTATAGGTGGGTGGAATTGGTTCACTCTTATAGAGTGACATTTTGTAGGTAGCTTATCTGTTTATTATGGGTCAGCAGGTGGGCAACAACTTTCACCTGTAACACCTGATTGACAGCTAGTGCCATGTGTTTAGCTATCTGAGAGAAGATGCTCCGATAAAATATACAGGTAAAGCACATACATTGGTTATTGACTTTTACCACACCAAAAAGTCTCTACGCCCAGTCAATATTCAGGAACTGGATGTATTGGTGATGCACTCTTACTAAGTATTTGGGTATTCACAACAATGGCAGGTTGGACTAGTCTCAGAACACAGGGGAACTATATAAGAAATTGCAGAGCAGGCTCTTTTTCCTTAGGAGACATCTCACATCTACAACTTTGTGACGGCCAGTGTGACTTTCTTCACTGTGGTGTGATGGGCTGATAATGTCATCTCAAGAAAAACCCACCGAATCAACAAACTAATTGAAAGGGCAAGCTGAGCTATGGGTTGCACTGTGGACCACCTGAAAGTAATAGCAAGGAAGATAACTAAAACAAAACTGAACGTAATTATAAACAATGCTGTATATCCTTTCTATTACACAGTGCATACTTTCAGCCAACATATTATTCAGTAGTAGTGTGTCACAAAACACCATTAAATTATTACGTAAAGCAACCCACACAAGGGATTTCTCTACACAGAACAAGAAAACCACCATCTCACTTTGCACAAAAGAGAACTGATTTGCAAATTATTTAAATAATCCACTGGAAATATCCACAAGGGACAACTAACAATAAAAACAGAAAAGGGAAACAACACTTGTTTTCATTAAAAAATAAAAAAAGACTGTTCACCCACTGTCATATATAAAATCTCTTGCATTTTCCCTAGCATTTACTTTTCCTGTTCACCATTCAATTAATCTTACTATCACCATTTGCTTCAAGAGAAATGCTTTTATAAAACCATATGAGCTACCTTGGAAAATCAATTTAAAACGAGCTCATTAAGTCCATAAGTGAGAAGGTAATTGAAACTATAATGAGAGACATAAAGAAGTCCAAATTAGGGATGCCCTGATTGATTGGATGGAATTCTAATTGGCCAATTTTTACTAAAAGAAACTTGATCAGTGATCGATAACTTTGCGATCACAAAAAAACCCCCAATCTTTTCAGGCATGTCAAGGTATGTTTTACCAGAGAGAGAGAAAGAAGACTACAGTATTAGCTATTACGTTAAAGAAAGATGAGCAAATAAACTGAGAAAAAGGAATCTGAGAAGTCATCCTATGCAATTAGACAAACAGTTGGTTACTTATATTACATTTTTTAATTTTGTCCTTTAATTAAAACAGACAGTTTGAGTTTGGACAGCAGGCTTTTGTTAAGTGTAACAGATTACATTTTTAATTGGAAAAGGGTAAAGAAGAATTTGAAAATTGCTACTTATTAAACATTAAGCTTGTTTGTTAACAGCAAAATTTGTCTTTTGCTTATAAACTTGTTAATATTTTATTGTAGTGTCTTCTTGATAAACATCTTTTAAAACATTTCACACATTTGCTGCTTTTTTAAAGATTTGTACTGTGTTTATTATTTCATACAATACTTATTATTTCATGCAAGTTTTGGTAAAAAACAAGTCTGCATTATTAAAATGGTAATTCATATTTATAATTACTCCTCAAAAAGTCTGAATGTCTAGATGGTACATTGTAAAAAACAAAAAAAATGCATTTACTATATTTATGCAGATTTTAATAACATTAAAAAGCTGTAGGTGCAATTAATGATTACAAATTATTAAAATATATAAATGCATGTACAGTATATTTATATTAAAGCAGTGCTTAATTGGCAATAATAGATTGTGTAAGAATACATTTTTTTAGTTAGAGAAATGGTAAAAACTACCTTTTTTTAAATAAAGCTTTGTTTCAGATAGGTACATTACAGAAGTAATTAAACAATATGATAGCTTGTAATTATAAGCATTTTATTTTATGCCATATGTGTCATGGATAAATATTATGGTGCATAATGTTTAGTCAAAGTATGCATTTTAAGGAAATTTTATTTAATATTGTTAAGGTCAATGAACAATAAGCCTAAAAAATTTCATTTTGTTAATAGAAAATGAACAATTAACACCTACAGTCTATAGTTTAATGATAAAAATATAAAAGTTAACACTTTAATATACAACATAAGATTTCTATGCTTCTGAACATGCAGGAGGGTAGTGTAAAAAGTTTTATAAAGGGCCAAAGAACATAAAATCAGAATCGGCCAATTCAATAACGTGAAATCAGTGACCAGCATCAGCCTTAAAAAAACCTGATCAAACCATCCCTAGTCCAAATATTACTCTATTATTTTTTGTTTACACTCAATGACATTAGTCATGAGAAGCAAACAACACTAATTATAAGAACTATCACATTGGTGGAGGCATGCAGGACTAAAGAGCACTTTATGGGATTCGTTTCAGCATTTCAACAGAAATAACACGGGAAATTACATTTTCTATTTTCCTGGACAGGCTTGAGGAACTAAATATTTCTTTTGTGGTTGTAGAGTGCAATCATTGTACAATGTTGCCAATATGAAGCACAAGCACAAAGGTATGCATGCTAGACTCCTGCAAAAAATCCATGAGCTTTCTTTGTGCCATGTGCTGCCCACACCACAAATTTAATGGTAGCAGATGCAGCTCAAAAGATTCCATTGCCTTCTTTGGACAGCCATACAAGCTTTATACCTTCTTTTCAACTGCACCTCAAACGTGGACTCACAATTGAATATGTGAATATTACAATACATGTTTGCATTGTGCCAACTGGGGGCCCCACAAATCCTGCCTAACACCACAAAATGGTTAGCGCCAGCCCTGTCCAAAGTTATAACAGAAGGAAGAAGCTGGCTGGTATGCCTTTATTTTAAGGAGAAAAAAAAGACTAAAAGTAATGTATGAAGGACATAATAGGGAAGGGCAATGAGAGCTACAAAAAAAAGACAAATTTTAAAGGAAAACTGCAGAGTTTAACACTAGAATTACCAGAGCCTACGAAAAAACTCGTAGATCCGTCCCACCTTAAATCGCTTCTTAAAACCGCTCTCACCTCTCCGCCAGCCTCCTTTGTCCTGTAAATGTGCCGATAAAAACAAACTGCAGGCAGCCGGCTATTCCATCCCCCCACCGACTCAGAACGTGCACGAACTTCTCCGAGCTCATGCCTTGATTATCTGGGAGTGAAGTGGAGTTTTAGAGTGGAAATAATAGATTGTTATTTGGAACACACGCATTTCATGTGTGTTCCGTTTCTACAGTAATCTGTGTAAACACAATGTTAAAACAGAAACTTTTTCATATTTTAGTAATAAATGTCACAAAATGTAGACATAAACTATAAAATGTGTGAAGCCTGACAGCCAAAGAGCAAATACACTTTCATAAAAGGTTAAGGACTTTTTACAACAGCTTCCGTGGTGTACTGGTAAGATTTCGTCACTTAGAACGCAGCAGACTTGCTATACCTCAAGAGATCTGAGTTCGAATCTCCACTAGGGAGAAACTTTATTTATTTTTAACCTTCGCCGTTCTGCCTGCCTGAACTCCCTGTCTATCTATATAGTAATAACAGTAATTTTATTATTATATAGGAGCTTCCATGTCTGCCTATCATATAGTGCCTTTCCTTCCTACCTATCTATATATCTATCCCCTTAGCTGTTTTTTATATATCTATTATACAATGCCTTCCCTGTTTATTTATATATCTAGTGCCATCTCTACCTGTCTGTCTGTCTGATTGCATATAGCGCTGAACTTACTGCTCTGTACTATTCTGTCTTCTGCATGTCCTGGAGTACAAAAGAAACACCACCATACAGCAACATGTGCGAACTGGCAAGATCCGGGAAAAAACACGCGGTCACTGATTACAAACCGCAAGATGAATGAAAGAGACAATATATGTAAAAACATCATCGCACTAATGCAATATTATTTGAAAACAAACAGCGTCAGATCGGGTTTGAAAATACGCCCGATCTGACGCTGTTCGTTTTCAAATAATATTGCATGTACTGTGCGTTAAAACTGCTGCACTGAATAAGCAGACTCCTTCTGTAACAGCGTCAGCGTGTATTCAAACCCGATCTGACGCTCTTCTTTTTCAAATAATATTGCATGTATTGAACTATTTTAGAATAAAAACATACATTTGATTTCAGTCAGTCTAAGAGCCAGTGTAAATGCATGATAATTATAAAGGTTAGCTTTTTTTTTATTTATTTCCTTTTCTCCCTCGCGTTTACGATACCCCCCCCCCCCCATCTGACACTGCTTTTTTTCACATAAAGACGCGCTATAACTCAAATGTGATTTATTTGAAGACGCGCTATAGCTCGAATGTGATTTATTTGGAGATGCGCTATACTCGAATGTTATTTTATTTATTTGGAGACGCGCTATACTCGAATGTTATTTGTATAGGGAAGAAAGTACAATGTCAGGTGCTCATTCAGTGTAATAGGAACCATAGCACAGAGAGATGTGTACACTGCAACAAGTACACATGTCGTGAATGTAGGAAGGGTGTGTGGGAATTGTTAATATTTGAATGTGATGATTTTATATAGCACGGATCGGAAATCAGCAGTTCTTAGCATTGCACCACGCAAGCTGTCGTATCAACCGCCTACTGTAACTTCCTTTATTTTTTCTTCACGTATAGTCTAGAATAAAAGTGCACTTGTTTTGTTATTCTTATACAACAACATATGTTCCTGTGTTTGAGCGACACGGGCATGCTCAAAAAAATAGACGTGTAATGCCACGAAAAGTGCACGCAGGCACTTCAGTTCACAAGCATTGGTACGAGAATGCAGTCACAAATACGCTGCAGAGCTATAGCGCGTCTTTATGTTAAAACAGCATTCTCAATTTGGGGGGGGGGGGTGTGGGGAAGGATCCTGAACACGACAGAGAGAATGAAAAGTGAATAAAAAAAAATAACCTTTACAAGTATCATAAATTACACCGCCTGTTACACACTGAAATCAAATGTATGTTTTTATTATAAAATAGTAAGAATAACAGCAGTTTACGTCTCAAAACTGAATCGCGCGGGATCGAACTCACGACCTTCTGAATACTAGTCAGCGGCTGAAACCATTATGCTACCGTGGCAGTTGTAGTAAGTATGTGTCAATTTGGCATGCTAAGGTGGCTTTTTTCTGCAGTTATATTTTTGAATAAAAGCATACTTGTTCTGTTATATTTGTACCTTTTGTAAATGTGTTTGATATTTGGACTTCAGGCTTCATACATTAAATAGTTTATGCTTACATTTTGTCATTTACTACTACAATATGAAAAACGTTTCTGTTTTAAAAATGTGTTTACACGGATTACTGTAGAAACAGAACACACGTGAAATGCGTGTATTCCAAATAATGATCTATTATTTCCACTCTAAAACTCCACTTCACTCCCAGATAATCAAGGCATGAGCTGGGAGAAGTTTGTGCACGTTCTAAGTCGTTGGGGGGATGGAATAGCCGGCTACTTGCAGCTTTTCTTTTATCAGCACATTTAGATTAACAAAAGACGCTGGCGGAGAGGTGAGAACGGTTTTAAGAAGCGATTTAAGGTGGGACGGACCTACGAGTTTTTTCGTAGGCTCTGGTAATTCTAGTGTTAAGGAAAGGTCCCTGTAAATGATGTGAAATGTGCTTTGTAGGCTACAAATGTAAAAACATATTAAGAAAAAAGGGTACAGAAAAGTCTGCACAGAAAGAAGGTTTCTTATTTTGTACCTTTAAATGGACAAATATCCATTTTTGTATTTCTAGCAAAGACATAACTGTAAATTTTGCTTTGCAGAATGTGGACAACCCTCTCATTTCATGTTTTCTTTTTCTCATGAACAGCTGAAAGTGATTTCTATGATGAAAAATTTACAAAATTGTGAATCATCAATAAATTAAACAAAAAAACAGGTTTTATTTTGACAGCAGTTTTATTTTGACGATGACGATCATGCTCTAACATCCCTCCCCACCGTCACTCCTGATCTGACTCTACTGTAAGTAACAGCGCCAGTGTAAATTCACACCCGATCTGAGGCTGTTTGTTTTCAAATAATATTGCATTAGTGCAATGATATTTTTTGATTGGTACTATTCATGTCATAAAATGATTTCTTCAAAATATCATATATACCTATGCCTGTGTTTTTTTTTTTGTTTTTTTTGACATCATAAACCATAAGGTGCATACTAACTCTGCGTAAGCAGGAACACACAATAAAACTGAATAAAAAAAATAAAGTGACAGTGAGATACGAAGAAGGTAGATTCACCAGTGTTTCTGTGTCAGCTTTTATCCCTCCAGATCAGTGAATGTCCAGTTCCATTGCCTCAAAACACAACTCACATCTACAGTTATTCCCAGTTTCAAATAAAAACTAACAGCGTCAAATCCCTAGGGCGGCAGTATGGATCATGATCGTAAGTGACAGAATAAAAATGAAAAAAAAAAAAAGGTAACTTTTACAAGTACAGTACTATAAATGTACATGGCCTGTTACAGACGCAAATAAATGTGTGTGTGTGTACTGTATAATATTAACAATAACAGCAGCTCACTACTGAAAATGGAAAATATAGGAGGCGGTAGGGATTGAACCGGTGGCCCCTTGATTACAAGTCAGCAAATCTTACCACTACGCCACGGAAGCTGTTGTATCGTCCTTTTACCTGTTGTGAAAGTGTTTATTTGATCTTTGGACTTCAGGCATCACATTCTATAGTTTATGCCTACATTTTGTAACAATTATTACTAAAATATGGAAAAGTTTTTGTTTTAACAATGTGTTTACACAGATTACTGTAGAAACAGAACACACATGAAGTGCATGTGTTCCAAATAACAATTTATTATTTCCACTCTAAAACTCCAGCAGTTCACTCACTCCCAGATAATCAAACAAGGCAAGAGCTGGAAGAACTTAGTGAACATTCTGCGACGGTGGGGGATGGAATAGCCGACTGCTTGCTGCTTGTCTTAATCGGCGCATTTACAGGACAAAGACGCTGACGGAGAGGTGCGAACGGATTTAAGGTGGGCCGGATTTAAGAGTTTCCGCGTAGGCTCTAGTAATTCTAGTGTTAAACCACTGTCTGTGTGTTGCTGACATTAGCCTGGCCTGTTCTGCTTGCTCTTTAAAGAAACATTTTTTTACTTCAAGTCAGAAAATATTCAAAAGACTTTTGGCATGACATTAATTTTATACTGCAGACCCACTGGGGTGTACTCAAGTAACCAAATACCAAGACAACTGCCCCAAACAGTTAAATCCCCATTCAGGTATTCTATAAGCATACTACAAGTCAGGATGAAAATATGGCATAAAAATAAATAAATAAATTGATAAATACATACATACTCAGGTCTGGTAAATTTTGATGCAGACAGAAACAAATCCTGGTGTGTGCAAAATCTGTAATGCCAAAGTTTCCTACAATAGTTCAGCTAGCTCAATACTGAATCATGTGAGACTGAAGCATCCAGAAAAACCTTTTACTAGCACACATCAATAACTAAATTCACTATCCTAGCTCCATTTAGTCCAAACTGAGAAAAAAAAAGTCACAACTGAAAATAAACATTTTGGCAAAGGATGGGCTATACAGAATCAATTTACAATGTAGAACAGCAATATAAACTGATAGCTAAATAATGAAGCTCTAAACAAAACATTAAAACAGTAGATAATAAAATCTCAGACTAATTTCACTAATCAAGTCTGAATGTATGTATATTTAAAAAAAACCCAAACAAAACTGAATGCAAAAAGTCAATCCACTGTTTGGGCAATTGTTTGCTCTATCTTGCCTGGTCTTAATTTCAGGACGGGATTATAATAATCACACATTTTATTAATCTTAAATTAATACAACAGGAAAATCTTACTGCTCTTAAAAGACAAAAAAATGAAATAAAGGCTACCTCTATTACTAATTTTGTTCAAGCATTAGTTGCTATGAGCAAGTTATACCATTATAGTAGAAAGTGAACAGCTCTATTATAAAGGAAATATAATAGAGTTCCAGTAAAAAAACAAACTATAAAGATTCCACAGCTTAACTTTTACAACATTTCTGAGCTGGAGAAAGCAGATTTTTGAAAGTGCTGATAAGTGATGACGGAAGCTTAATTCTGTGTGAAAAACAACACCTATACTTTCAATGGATTTAGCCATATTAAAAATGAAGCCTTCAATTGTTAAATATTTTTAGCAACACCTTACCATTTCTCATGAAAGAACTTTGTTTTGTTCTTAATATAAAGACAAATATCACTAATTAACTTTGTAATGCTTATTATACATACACACACACACACCCATACAAGGGAGTATGTAGACAAGGGGATGTTTATCAGAGCAAAATTCTCAGTGTAGCATTACAGAGTTGTATGAAATAAAAAAAATGTAAAAAATAGAATGTGCAAATGTTTGGGGACCCTTTTAATTACATTAATTTGAAGATCTGTAGTCATTTAATGCTGACAGGTTGCAGCACAAAATTGCTTTGATTAGCTCATTAGACCTTAAACTTCAAAAGGCAGATGCCACCTATCATGAAAAAGGTTATTTAACATAGTTAATTGCTAGTTGTGCTTGTCCTTGGTTTTCTCTTAGAGAGTGGCATCATGGAACCTCTAAAGAACTCTCGATTGACCTAAAAACTGAGATAATTTATCATTATGAATTAGAAGGAAGTGTACAAGAAATTATAACAAAGATTTGGACTGTCGGTCTCCACACTCATAAATGTAGTTAGGAAATAGAAGGCCACAGGAACAGTCCTTGTGAAGGAAAGATGTGGTAGGCCAAGAAAAACATTTGAAAGGCACAGCCGAAAGCTGGTTAGAATGGTCACAGACAAACCACAGACCACCTCCAGAGAGCTACAAGAACATCTGGCTGCTGATAGTGTCATTGTACATCATTCCACAGTCCAGCGCAATTTGCACCAGGAACAGCTTGGTAGAAGGGTGATAGGCAAAAAGCCTTTTTTGAGTTTTCACCACAAGAAGAGTCACATGAGTTATGCAAAAGTGCATCTGGACAAGCCAGAAACATTTTGGAAAAAATACTGTGGACAGATGAGACCAAGATAGAGTTATATGGTCACAACCAGAGGCACTATGCATGGTGAAAAAACACACAGCATTCCAGGAGAAGAACTTGCTGCCTTCTGTAAAATTTGAATTCCTCATATATTATATAGATTCATTACACACAGAGCGATATATTTCAAGCGTTTATTTCTTTTCATTTTGCCGATTATGGCTTACAGGTAATGAAAACGCAAAATTCAGCATCTCACAAAATTAGAATATTACATAAGACTAATAAAAAATGATTTTTAATACAAAAATGTTGGCCTACTGAAAAGTATGTCCATGTATGCACTCAATACTTGAATGCACTCCTGTTTCATGAATTACTGCGTCAACGTGGCGTGGCAAGGAGGCATTCTGCCTGTGGCACTGCTGAGGTGTTATGGAAGCCCAGGATGATTTGATAGTGGCCTTTAGCTTGTCTGCATTGTTGGGTTTGGTGTTTCTCATCTTCCTCTTGACAATACCCCATAGACTCTCTATGGGGTTTAGGTCAGGCGAGTTTGCTGGCCAATCAACCACAGTGATACCATGGTCATTATATCAAGTATTGGTACTTTTGGCAGCTTGTCAGCAAAGGGAAGTATGAAGTGCTCTAAAATTTCCTGGTATACAGCTACGCTGACTTTGGACTTGATAAAACACAGTGGAACAACACCAGCAGATGAAATGGCTCCCCAAATCATCACTGACTGTGGAAACTTCACAATGGACCTCAAGCAACTTGGATTCTGTGCCTCTCCACTCTATCTCCAGACTCTGGGACCTTGATTTCCAAATGAAATGCAAAATTTTCTTTCGTCTGAAAAGAGGACTTTGGACCACTGAGCACCAGTTCAGTCCGTTTTCTCCTTAGCCCAGGTAAGACGCTTCTGATATTGTCTCTGGTTCAGGAGTGGCTTGACACAAGGAATGCAACAGTTGTAGCCCATGTCCCGGTGTTATGTCTGTGTGTGGTGGCTCTTGAAGCAGTGACTCCAGCCATAGACCACTCCTTGTGAATCTCCCAAAAATTCTTGAATGAGCTACGCTTCACAATCCTCTCAAGACTGTGGAAATTCCTGTTGCTTGCACACCTTTATCTGCCACATTTTTTCCTTCCACTAAATTTTCCATTAATATGCTTGGATACAGCACTCTGTGAACAGCCAGCTTTGCAGGTGTTTTGGGTTAATTAGCCGAGTGGAGTGTGACTCCATGAGTCTACAACATTTAACTTTTTCATAATATTCAAATTTTCTGAGATACTTAATTTTGGGTTTTCATTAGCTATAAGCCATATTCACCAAACGAAAAGAAATAAACGCTTGGAATATATCATTCTGTTTGTAATCCATACTAATAAAAGGCAAAGCCCTGACTGACTGACTGACTGAACCACTCACTCACTCCTAATTCTCCAACTTCCTGTGTAGGTAGAAGGCTGAAAGTTGGCAGGCTCATTCCTTACAGCTTACTTACAAAAGTTAAGCAGGTTTCATTTCGAAATTCTACGCATAACGGTCATAACTGGAACCTACTTACGTACATATATACAGCCATAGCCTGCAGCTCAGTCGCCGTGTGAAGCGGAGTTGCGTCCCGTATCATCACGCCTCCTACGTAATTGAGTGAATGCCCCTATAAGGCCGTCCGTCAGCAGCAATCCAATAGACACGCTGCCGCTAAATATTCGTGGGTGAAGGACTGTGCAAACGAAGATGAGATGGTCAAGGATAGACTAGTGTTCGGCACAAACTCAGCGAAAGTGCGAGAGAAACTTTTAAGTGCCGGGTCTTAGCTAACATTAAATAAAGCTGAGGACATCGCAAGATCACACGAGATAACACAAGCACAGCTGAGAACCTTCGATGCATGTACTCAGAGCGGCTCACGTGAACTGACTGTGAACGCAGTACACAGAGAACAAGCAAGAGCTCCAAAGAGCGCTGAACAAAAAAAACGCATTACACAATTGAGAAGGCAGCAAAAGAATATGAAGAGAGTGACGCACACAAGCATATTCATAAGTGCAGCTACTGCGGAAACAAAGCACACGATGGAAAAAGTCAATGTCCAGCTAAAGGAAGACAGTGTAAAAAAATGTGGTAAATTGAACCAATTCGCTATAGTTTGCAGGACTAGGAAAGGTAAACTTGTGCATGCAGTGTGTGATGTCTCAGATAAAGAGGAAGATGAGCTGTTTTATTGATGCAGTAAGAGAGGAACAACCCTCTGAAGCTGAACAAGCCTTTGAGGACATATCAATAGGAAAGCACGGTGTAAAGCTTAAGTTTAAATTAAGTTCATAGACACGCTGCCGCTGGTGTTTGTCATGCCTACAACGAATGCGATATTCGTGAGATACAAGTTTAATGAGAAGACGCAGGGTATAAACGGGACTTTTGATCACTTTGTAACGGAGTTAAATTGCTGTAACGGAGTTAAAATTGATGGTGAAGGACTGTGCTTATGCAAACGAATAGGAAAGCAAGGTGTAAAGCTTAACTTTAAATTAAGTTCATAGACACCGAGAGACTGTGTTTGTGGAGGGATGGAGTAGGGAAGTCACAAGTAGGCAAGTAGGGAAGTCACGTCATCATCTCCCCTCCGATTTACGTCATTTCATTCACTTCATTTCGCTCCGAGCTGAGCTCCGCAGCTGACGCGGTCTTGCCGTTCTTTTTTCTTAGTGTTTAGTCCTCTCTTCTTTACTGATTTATATAAAGGAGAGTTGAGATCCGAGAGACTGTGTTTGTGTGTTAGTGGAGGGATTGAGAGTTAAGGCGGGTGGGGGAGTCACGTCATCATCTCCCCTCCCATTCACCTTTTTTCATTCACTTCATTTCACTCCGAGCTGAGCTCCACTGAGCTCCGCAGCTAACGCGGTCTTGCGGAAACAACTTCGTGAGGCTGCCGCCACATACTCACAGAAAAATCCACAAGTTAATAGATACGCTGTCGCTAGAGTTTCTCCACACTCTGAATCCTCCACGCACTCCTGAGCATAATCTAATTTTGAAGGTTGGGACACCAATAATGTTACTGAAAAACTTACAGCCACCGAAACTTTGTAACGGCACGAGACTTCAGGTCACATGTCTGCAAAAGAACCTAATTGAGGCAACTATTTTTACTGGTCGTTGCTCAGGGGAGAGAGTTTTTATTCCTCGCATCCCTGTTATACCCTCTGATTTCCCATTTCAATTCAAATGCCCCCGATTTCCAGTAAGGCTCTACTTCGTGATGACAATTAATAAATCTCAGGGACAGACCCTACAAAAGGTTGCCATTGATTTGAGGCAAGATTGCTTTTCACATAGCCAACTATACGTTGCATGCTCAAGAGTAAGCTCAGCGCACAGCTTGTTCATATTACAACTGGAGTGCTGAACTGACAACGTGGTATACAAAGAAATCCTTAACAAATAATTATTGGTATATTTTCCCTCAGTTTAAAAAGGTTTACTTTTCTTCTTAATAGAAATTTAAAAGCAGTACTTCGTCGCTGCAACGCGCAGGTATTTTGCTAGTGAATCTATATAATATACGAGTTTCACTTTTTGAATTGAATTACTGAAATAAATTAACTTTTCAATGATATTCTAATTTATTGATATGCACCTGTGTGTGCTTGCTTCAATTGCCTACCCCACCGGCCTGCGCTAGGTGCCAGCCACTTCGCGTCTCTGCCGCTCGCGTATATTATTTCATTTTCACCAAACAACAAATCTTTTAATTCACACTGATACACCTCTTCATTGGAAAGAAACACTACTTTTCCCTGATGGCAACACTAATTAGATGGTCAAGTCTCAGACTTAAAGTTTAAATCCGAACAATATGTACATACTTGTGTCATATCACCTATGTCCATATATTCAATCTCTTTTCGCTGTTCCGTTATTTCACTAGGTAATAATTTCCGTTTGTTTGCGCTAATGCGATCTTTACTATCATTTTTTGAGACTTTCGAATTTTAGTACTTTCATTATCTCTAACCTGCTCTGCATGTGTGTCATGCCAACTTTTTGAACCTGTTTAACATTCTACTTTGTCATCAACTCTTTATCTTTTATTTAAGCCCCGGGCGTGGGTAAATCTCTTGGCATAAAGTCTCGTCTCATGGGACATGAAATTATCTCTCTGAAAAAGTCTTGTCCCAGGATTTTCCTATATTATCATATTTTTTATATTGGCAGGCTCATTCCTTACAGCTTACTTACAAAAGTTAGGCAGGTTTCATTTCGAAATTCTACGCGTAACGGCCATAACTGGAACCTACTTATGTACATATATACCGGACATAGCCTACAGCTCGGTCGCCGTATGAGGCAGAGTTACGTCCCTCATCGACACGCCTCCCACGTAATTGAGTGCCTGCCCATATAAGGCCGTCCGTCAGCGGCAATCTAAAAGAAACACTCTGCCGCTAAATTTTCGTGGGTGAAGGACTGTGCTTATGCAGACAAAGATGAGATGGTCAGGGTGGTGTTTGGAACAAATTCAGTGAAACTGCGACAGAAACTTAAGTGCTGGGTCTTAGCTAACATTAAATAAAGCCGTGGACATCGCACGAGATAGCACAAGCACAGCTGAGAACCTTCGAGGCATGTACTCCAAGCGGCTCACATGAACTGACTGTGAACGCACTATGCAGACAAAAAGCAACAGCTCCAAAGAGCGCTGGAAAAAAAAAACAAAAAAAAAAAAACACATTACACAATTGAGAAGGCAGCAAAAGAATATGAAGCGAGTGACGCATAAAAGCATATTTATAAGTACAGCTACTGCGGAAACAAAGCACACAGTGGAAAAAGTCAATGTCCAGCTAAAGGAAGACAGTGTAAAAAAACCCATGCATGCAGTGTGTGATGTCTCAAATAAAGAGGAAGACGAGTTGTTTATTGATGCAGTAAGAAAGGAATCGATGAATGAAACCTGTTATCTTTACAACGATTGACAAACACGGAATGTAACTTGAACACAACACATCCTCCAAATACGAACCTGATTGAAAGAAATAATGATAATCAAATCCTTGATGACAGAAACACTCATAACAGTCATAAAACAATTATATTGACAATCATGTTACGTTATTTTTAAAATGTTCCCTTTTCTTTTTCATAACTTCTTTAACACACTACTTCTCCGCTGCGAAGCGCGGGTATTTTGCTTTTGCTATTATAATATACTAGCAGAACACCCGCGCTTCGCAGCGGAGAAGTAGTGTGTTAAAGAAGTTATGAAAAAGAAAAGGAAATATTTTAAAAATAACGTAACATGATTGTTAATGTAATTGTTTTGTCATTGATATGAGTGTTGTTGTCATATCTAACTATATCTATATATATCTATATATATATCTATCTATATATCTATATACTAGCAAAATACCCGCGCTTCGCAGTGGCGAAGTACTGCCTTAAAATTTTTATTAAGAAGACAATTAAACCTTTTTAAAACTGAGGGAAAATATACCAATAATTATTTGTTAAGGATCTCTTTGTATGCCACGTTGTCAGTTCGGCCCTCCAGTTGTAATATGACCAAGCTGTAGCTGTGCGCTGAGCTTACTCTTGAGCATGCAACGTACAGTTGGCCATGTGAACAGTAATCTTGTTTCAAATCTCACAGCTTGGATTGCTGCTGTCATAATCGGTTTGAGTTTCATGGTTTGTTTCAATTATGACAGTATTTGTAGGACTTGTGTTGAAGAGACATTCGGCATCTGTCAAGCGTTGAAAGTATACAACCAGTTTCATTGATAACTTCACATCCAGCTTTTGAGAGTTTAAACATTCCTAAACATCAAAGTGTCCACTACTGAAATCGTCACCTGTGAATCAAAAATGTTTAAGAGGCATTGGCTGTTGTCCAAAGGTGTAAAATATTTGGCCATTTCGGTACACTTAAGCATTTCACTCTTCTAGTGCTCCTGTGTAATATAATTATCTCCTGTACCGTCATCAGTCCACACCTTGAACCTGTTCTAGTCATTCAATACATAAGACACAACGTTCCTCCGGATATCAAAAGTGAGCCTGATATGGCCGTGCAATATGTAACAAAGAGAATGGAAAAGACAGGTGCCATCTCCGGGCATGGAAACCACTTGGTAAGTGACAGTTCTTTGATCGATGGTGATCACCTCGATAGACATGTTAATGGGGGTACGGTTGGAATGATAAAGGAAATGGGTACCTGAACAATGTAAAGTAAGTCTAAAATACCTACACAATAACTATAATCGTAATAAATGAACAATAAAACAGCAGAGAAGCCGTGGATTAAATAAAAAGGCTGTAGTTATCAGCAGGGAGACGTGAATACCGTGGCGAAGCAAGGAAGGGAATGTAGAGACTGGAGCGACAGACGGCCTTATATAGGCAGGCAGCCAACAACGTGGGAGGCGTTGGGATGGGGGACCCAACGCCGCCTCACACGGTGACCGAGCTGCAGGCTATGGA
>JANRMT010062818.1:29231163-29260598 GCA_026402145.1 Polypterus bichir lapradei
AAATTTTCCTCCGATCAGTCGTAGGAACGCGCTTCATTCCGAGTGTAACATTTTTGTAGCTGTGATGTGTGCATCAGTGTAATCGATGTACCAGGAAATCATGCATTGACAAAAGTTCCCGTTTGCTTGGAATTGAAAGTGTGATTAAATGCGTTATTTTTTGTTATGGAGTACATGCATCGAAGCTTCTCAGCTGTGCTTGTGCTAAGAAAAGGAAAGATTTTAAAAATAACTTAACATGATTCTCCGTTAACCGTATATTTTTTCATACGTCTCAAACCAAGGAGATGCGAGGTTAAAATGAACCGAGAAGCGCGCGTACATACTCAGTACATCCCCTCTCGGGAATCGAACCTCGGATGTCGGCAATAGAGGGGAAGCCTCTACAATTGCGCCACGGTGTGTGGCTTGTCTATTTGAGAGTATGTAGATCAGGGTATATATATATATATTCGCAGCGGAGAAGTAGTGTGTTAAAGAAGCTATGAAAAAGAAAAGGGAACATTTTAAACATAACGTAACATGATTGTCAATATACAGTAATTGTTTTGTGAGTGTTATTGAGTGTTGCAATCATCAAGGATTTGATTATCATTATTTGTTTCAATCAGGGTCGTATTTGTACGATGTGTTGTGTTCAAGTTACATTCCGTGTTTGTCAATCATTGTAAAGATAAGAGGTTTCATTTATCGATTCGTTTCTTACTGCATCAATAAACAGCTCGTCTTCCACTTTATCTGAGACGTGACACACTGCATGCATGGGTTTTTTTTTTTTTACACTGTCTTCCTTTAGCGTAACAAGCCACGAGCCAGGCTGTTGGTATGCGTGACGCGTTTCCCGATCCGCCTCAACTCTGGGATTCACCCAAGCTGACGCTGCCCGCCCGTCAGCTCACTCAGTGTTCCTTGTTCTCCCGTAGCGTGAGGATCTACCTGTTTGTGCGCTTGTGATTTCATTGTTTTTTTTGCATTTAACGTGAAAATAATTATTCGACGATGCCTCTAAAGAAGATTGTTGCCTCAGATAGTGCTGCAAAGAAAAAAAAGGAAGCCATGGCCCTTGAAATTAAGAAAGAAATCATAGATAAACATGAGCGTGGTGTAAGAGTGACGGAACTGGCGAAGACTTACGGCCATTTGACATTGATGATCTGCACTATTCTGAAGAAGGAGGAAGAAATTAAGAAACTTGATGTGGCCAAAGGAGTTACCATGACTTCCAAGCACCGTCCAAAACTCCTAGAAGATGTTGAGAAGCTGTTGTTGGTGTGGATTAACGAGAAGCAGTTAAAAGGTGATTCGGTGTCGGAAGCTATCACTTGCGCTAAGGCTAAGAAGCTGTACTTGGACCTTCTCCGAAAAACACCAGGTATGTTGGCTGAAGATGAGGAGGCATTTATGGCAAGCCATGGATGGTTTGAAAAATTTAAAAAGAGAACCGGTATTCACAGTGTTGTGCGACATGGGGAGGCTGCCAGCTCTGATACAGCTGCTGCTGATAAATTTGGGCCAGAGTTCCAACAATTTATTACTAGTGAGGGGTTTATTCCCCAGCAAGTGTTTAATTGTGATGAAACAGGTCTTTTTTGGAAGAAAATGCCTAAGAGGACCTACATCAAGCAAGAGGAGAAATCTTTGCCTGGCCACAAGCCAATGAAAGATAGGATTACCCTCTTCTTCTGCGCCAACGCAAGTGGAGACTGTAAAATCAAGCCGTTGCTCGTCTACCACTCAGAAAATCCACGAGTTTTCAAGAGGGGGAAGGTGCAGAAAAAACAACCGAATGTGATGTGACGGGCCAACAGCAAAGCCTGGGTAACATGGCCATTTTTCATCGAGTGGGTCAACGAAGTTTTTGGCCCCTCAGTGAATAAATATCTTCACGAAAATAAGTTGCCACTCAAGGCTTTGCTCGTCCTTGATAATGCTCCTGCACATCATCCAGGGCTTGAAGATGATTTGCTGGAGGAATTTCAGTTCATCAAAGTCAAGTTTCTTCCTCCCAACACCACTTCACTTCTCCAGCCAATGGACCAGCAAGTTATTTCCAACTTTAAGAAGCTGTACACGAAGGCCTTGTTTCAAAGGTGTTTTGAAGTGACCGAAAATACAAGCTTGACCCTCAAGAGAATTTTGGAAGGATCACTTCAACATCTTAAATTGTTTAAACCTTATTGATAAGGCCTGGGAAGAAGTCTCAGTGAGGACCCTGAATTCGGCATGGAAAAAAACTGTGGCCTCAGAGTGTTCCTGACTTTGGTTTCGATCCTCAACCTGTGGACAAAACAGTGCAGCTAGTCGAAGAAATTGTATCTCTGGGGAAAACTATGGGTCTGGATGTGGATTGTGCTGATCTGGATGAGTTAGTGGAGGAGCATAGTGAAGAACTTACAACGGACGAACTTAAGGAACTTCACAAGGAGCAGCAGCAAGAGGTGGTGGAAGAGCTTTCGTTAGGGGAGGAGGGAGCAGGGAATGAGGCCCTCTCTTCCAGTAAGATTAAAGAAGTGTTGGCAAAGTGGGAAGAAGTAAAAACCAACTGAGAAAGCATGTACAGGAAGTAAAAATACCCATTGTCCGCAGAACCCGCAAAGCAGTGAAAAATCTGCGTTATATATTTAGATATGGTTACATATAACATCTGTGATAGAGTGAAGCCGCGAAAGTCGAAGCGCGATATAGCGAGGGATTACTGTATTAACATTCATGTCATTTTCGAGGAATATAATATCCGCAAAAGTTGAGGACTGACTGTATGTCTATATACAGTATATATAAATAAAATGCAAAGTTGACTGACTCACTCAACAACACAAAACTTTTTCCTGCTTACTTAAAAAGCCGAGGTTTAGAAGGATGGCACATCTAATTCAGCAGGTATCCACTACAAAAGGACATTTCAATATATTAATGTTTAGGGATAAGCACCCCACCATAGAAAAAGTAAATAAGCCAAAATCTCAAAAATGTCTTCATGGATTAGCTTGAAACTTGGTGATGTTATAAAAAAATTAAATTAGCCAACATGTGTTTTTTTTCCCCCAGATAAATTCTTAACTTATCGATACTCATAAATATTATGTTAGCTTACATGATCTGTGCAGTGCTGATAGGGGGCTGTATGCAAAAAAAGGGCACAGTAGAAGCAGTTGACAGCAGCAATAGCCAACAGTGTATACAGATGACTGAAGAACAGGATGCTTTCAGGACCCTAACAATCACATTTGCCATGTACAGTGAGGCATGCAATGGAAAACAGAAAGTTCTGCGAAGCTTAATTTTTAGCAAGCACTATAAAGTCTATGTGAGCGTTGGAGTCACTTCATCAAAAACAAAAAAAGGTAAGACATAAGCAGAGGCAGAAGTGGCATCCTTAAAACCAAGACAAAGGGGAAAGGCAGAGAAAGTTTAAACACAATGGGTCTCCCAGGAGTTCAACCATTGTAATATAAATTCTCATCTACAGGCTTTGAGAAGAGATCTGCAACCCCAACCTTGAAAACTGTTTACATTTACATGCTTACTTTGAACTGGTATGCCCTATCTTCAGTTCCCACCATGATCACTCTTTACATATACATTCGCAAATGTGGACTTTAATTGGGGTTTCCTGATCGTTTAAGTGATATGAATTTCCTACTGGGATTGTGTTTTGAAGGCATCTTAAAGCACTAGAGAAAATAATCCCAAAAGTAAAAACATTCAGTTCATTACATGGTTTGCCAAAATGTGCAGCCTATAAACATCTTTGCTGTTTGTATTAAGTTAAAGTAAAACTCAATGTGTTAGAACTTGACAAAAAATTACATAGATTGAGCATACAACTGATGCAAAACAAAAAATGAAATACTTGAGTGAACAAATGATAATATATACTCACATTTCACATTACTACTTTCAATTCAATAATACAGTTTCCTGTAAAATTGTGTTTTGCAATGACTATCAACAAAAGCCAAGGTCAATTACTATGAAAAGCAGGAAATTATCTATAAAAGTAATGTTTTACTCTTGTGCAACTGTAAAATGCATTTTCACTGCCTGACAATAATATTTGCCTTTGATAAAAACCCTACAATAAAGTGTACCATATACCAAATAAATATTGTACACAGAAAAAACTTAAGTTACACAGTACGTCTTCAATTAAATGACAGCACTAACTGAGGCCCACTGTCTTATGAAATTTCCAGGGTAAAGCTACGTAACACAGCTAGTGCAAAATATTAAAAACAGGTTAGTGTGTATGTATGAAAACTGAGAATTTTAAATGTCAAACCAAACCAAAGATTAGGTGGATCATCCCTGCACAATATGACTCTGCAAGCAGTGCTGTAGTTAAGAAATCCCTTGACATGTCCAAGACCACAACCTGTCAAGACTGAATCAATACCAAGTTTATGGGTCATGACGAAGTTAAAACTGAGTCCAAATAATAGCAAGATCAAGTCAAGACCAAGCCTTAACAAGAATTTAACTCCAGCCCAAATTTGCTATTTTGCTGATGGTGTCCTTTAAGAACATAAAAGGATAACACCAGTCACCTGTGTTACCATATCAAGTGAAACATTAGTTACTCAAAATGATTCAACTCCATCAACTAACTTTTGTTAAAGAGTTTGGTCTCTGAACCATACAGCTCTCAACAATTCAGATACAACTATCAAATGAGTTTACAAAATATTTTTCTTGCAAGTAATGTGTTTATGTACATTTCTGCCCTAAAATACCAATAGTATATTTTCACGGTGTACTTTGCAGTGGTAAAGTCCATGGCTGCACATGAGAAATAGGAGATACAAAATTACTTATTAATAGCTCTGTGTGCATTTTGATCATTTTAAAAAGTAATAATTGAAACACAGAAAAATATGACATGTTTTTAATCTGATTTCGAAAACAGATTATGGACAATTTTATTGTTTGCTCTTCTGATCTGCAAAATTGAATACAAAGGGCCATTAAAATACATATTATTTCTGCTATTACATCTTTACATGGGATAAGTACCAAAATGCAATCCATTCCACAGTCTGATTACATTAATATGCAACGTTTGTCTAGGTTACAGAAGTTATGGAACATTATTTCCTTTTAAAGAATAACAAAGATTATGACCCAAGAATCTGCACATTGATGCATAATATACTTTATATCTAGTTAGGAAAAAAGTTATGAATCAGTCAAATATTGCTTGTTTCTAAGTACTTATATTATTTATGCAAATCTGAGAGAAAAAAATGCTTTCAAGCAAACAAATCTCATACTGACAGTAACTAGAGTCTAAAACAAATTAAGCCAAGTTGTTGTCGCTAAAGTGGGACGGCCCAAGAGGGCAGTGTTCTAAACAAGCAATAATTGGTACATTTGAATTCACAACAAATCACAACAAGATGCTAACTGAAAGATTATTGTCTCAAACAACTGCCAGGTCATATCGTAATTCTCACTAACATTCATATGAACAAGCCGTAGTCTTTCTCTTGTACATGCATTCCCCAGGTTACATACGAGATAGGGACTGTAGGTATGTACTGAAGTTGAATCTGTATGTAAGCCAGAACAGGTTCATTATTTTAATAAATGCTATTGTTGACCGACCGTAACCAAATGCTCTGCCAATGAATGATGGAATTTCACCTCTCTCTGACCTTTTTATTATTTCTACTTTATTTTCAATGGTGATGGTTTTTCTCTTCTTTACTGTATCACCAGCACTTGCATCAGATTTGTGTTTCAGAGACATTCTTGAAAGGTGAAGACAAAAAGGTTAAGATGAGCTTTTCTGCACAGCACTGTACACGCTATCACAGCAGGAATGAAGGCACCAGTTGTCAACACGTCTGATGTACTGACAAGAGACAACTTCCTGCTATGTACATAACAGTACAAGCAGGCTTGCTATTGGGAATGAATGGGGGTGGCGAGTGGCAGCTCATCACCAGCCCACCTCACAGTCACCTCCACTACAGTATGCTGCCTGCAGCGTCTGCCCACCGACAACAAAGACGGTGCGGCCAAAGGCGGGTTGTGAATCGGCCACCACCACCCGCATTCAACAGGCAGCCATCCGAGGCACACTACAATGCTATACCCCGTCGCCCCATTCACCCTGTCCTCCGTTCAGCCACAACCGGGTCACCGCTTGCAGCATTACCAGCCGCCCACCGAGAACGAATGGGGCAGCCATGTGTGGTGGGCAGGCAGTGAAACCGCTTGCAACCGGGAGCCGCCCGAGGGACACTACACTGTGCGAGCCGCGAAATCGCCCCCCCCAGCCTCCATCCAGCCACTGCTTGCAGCGTCCCCAAGCCGACGATGACGAAGCAGCAGTTACTGAGGCGCATGCGTCGCAGCTGTGGCCCTGTCCGTAAGTCGTAGGTCGGATGTCCATAACCTGGGGACTACCTGTATATATACAGGATCAGATGAGAGTGCGCATGCTACCAACAATGCCCACGAAAGGTAATGAAACAATGTACTACAAAGAATATTATTATATTATTATTAATAATAATATTGTATTAATCATTGCATTTTCAAATGTGATTCTAACATACAAAATCAACAAAAATGCTTGCAGCGCTATTAAGAAATTAAACACAGCAATCTCAGACTTGTACTAATGGAATTTTGACATAAACATGAAAAACAAACAAAAAATACAGTATGTGACAAGACCAATGGCCAAAGTCAAGCCAAGTCATCCATTTTTTATTTTACAGGAACAGAATACCAAATGTGTGGCCACTCCTACTATTATTATGTTGGTTATTTTTAAAATTCATAAATTTTGCTATTATATGAAAATACATTTAAAAGATTTATATTATTTTACAGTTTTGCTTGGGAAAACAAGTAAATGATAGCAAATTAATTTAAAGCTAAAATATTGTTTGCATAAATCTATTGGTTTATGTGTGTCTATTTATTTCAACGTGTGGGAGGCAGAAGAAAGAAGTTTTTCAGCAAATTATTTTAATTGTTCAAAAATAATTAGGTATTCAAGACAACTTTTCATTATCAATGATGGCTAATAGTTTAAAACACTATTCCTCTACTAGAGGGAAATACAAAAAAACATATTTTAGTTAAGAGATACCAAACACAAAAATTATGGTGTTAATTTAAAACATTAAACCAGAAAATACTCCCTCACATAGTGTCACAGTAATTTAGAACCAACCAACCAGTTGTGAAGTTATAACTGATAACCTGCATGGTATTTAATAACTATATCCATTAGGATATTAACAAACAAAAAGACTGGCAAGCACTTTCATATTATTTCAGACCGCTAATTCTATCCTCTTTCACTGCCAGCTAAAATGAGCCATTTGAAGATGTTCCATATGACTTATGACATAGTCTCCCTCTCTCTTCTAATATGAATTGCAATAGCCTAAAGAACAGTTATTCTTAAAAAGAGCAACACACTTTTTCTCAAACATAATAAAATGAGCTCCAATTATATCTTTGTGGTCCAATTGTCACTTTTATTCTTCCACTTTTTTTTCTACAATTCTTTTGCTTTATGTACTTGATCTTCATTATACTTCACCTTTTTCATTATGCTGAAAAGGTTATATGATAATCAGTTAAAACTGAAAAGCAAAAAAAACACTTTACAAAAAATGAACGACCCAATCAATAACATTAGGTAACACTGAAAAGAGTAAGTCCTTAATTAATGTAACTTTTTCCATACTTTTTACATGAGTGCAAAGGAATTGAAAACATTTGTTTTATTGCAGCTTTAATTGAAATGTTTATTATAACAAATACAAATCATAATGAAGCTGCACATTACAAAAGAAATGTAATGCTTTGAATTATAAGGAAAGTAGCTATTAACCCATGTTAAGCAATTTAATACGTGTTGTTAAAAATAAACAAACAACAGTAGAAAAAATGGCAAGTAAAAATTGCCTTTCTATTATGGCCGGTAAATCTGCATATAAAAATACATATGTATTACTCTTTGGTCTATAACATCCTAAAAAACCTTTAAGATGGAAGATAAGATCCAAAAAGAATACTAAATCAATAGTCATAAGCAAGCAAAAATCAATCATTTTAGATACTAAATTAAATTTGACCAAAGTATTAAGCAGAGATTAAGGGCTAAGAATGAAAAACATGCAAACACAAAATTGCAAGTATGTGTACTGCAGTATAAACCAGTAAAGGCTGCTGGTTATTAAAACCAACTAGGCTGCAGATCAGAGGACCTTTCTAAGAAGAGATATGATATTGTTAATATCAGAGATGGGAAGCATAAACAAGTTTACACTTCATCGCAATCTTCACATTTGGATAACAAATTTTAAATACACATATAAATCTACCATTAATGGAGAATGGACTCTTTACATATCAAAGTAAAACAAGAATGAAACCATGAAATCAAAACAAAAGCAAAGGACAAAAGCAATTTTTATAGTAACCAATAAATAAACAAAAACTGGATAAACAACAAATATTAAAAAAGTAAAAGTACAAACAATAAAAAACTGTCATAAAACGATTATTAATATCATCTGTCTGGATTCTTCAAATGCCCCTCAAACATCAGATATCAACCACCAACCATTCTTTAAATATAAGGAAAGATTTCAGATTAACAACAGTATGCATTCACAGTGCATTAATATCCAGTCTGTACTGCAAATTCGATACATTCACGACTGAAAAATTGCCATGAATGTATTTACTTGTCAATGGGAAGACAGTAAATTACAAATTCTTTCAAACTAAATTATGATACCAACCAAACTATACATTCATAAAAGTGTTCCAAAGATCTTTCAAGATTGGATTGTGAAAAACAATTTTAAAAATCTTTATATAAACACCACTTTCCAATAAAAAAAAGTAGCAATACAGTTTTTACACATGAAGGGGTAGTGAAACTGCAGCAGCAATGGAACATGTTTACATCTTGACTCTGTTCTCTTATACTCATGCCAAAAAAGGAAATAAAGATGTCATACATTTCCATCAAAAAGGGTTTATTCACAAAACAACCAGTCAGACTAAGCAAAAAGATTTGAAATCAAGGACAAGCTACTCTGTATCTACAAATTATTTTTTTTTTCTTTCATCAAAGTACCTTGCATTAATCTGATAAACTGTCCACTAAGAAAGATGTTCACCAAAATCCAGAAGATCCATCATTCGACAAAATGAAAATCACTCAATTAACTTCACCATAATAAATAAGAAGAATTTTGGTAGAGACAGAGCAAATAAACTAATAAAGTAGTTAAGTCAAAACATAAATGCCATTATCTTTCAATATATCTAGCATGCAATATTTCTGTTGATCACTTGCCTTGAATCCAATATCCAATGGCCTTTTCCTTACATCTCTGGGTCTGTTCAATGCTTTCAAGTTACTACTGTCATCTTATACAAAATTTGTTTCCTTGGCCCATTTCTTATTATCGTTTTTATTGTTTTACTCATTCAGGAAACCAAAATTTAAAATTTCCTGTACATCCAAAAGTTCATGGGTAGCTGTAGATAGTAACCGTGGTCTTCCTTAAGATCAAAACTGTTTTGCAATTGTCTTTTATCTCCATACTCTTCATACCATGACCAAAGAAAAGTCAGATGAAGATGGTCACCATGGCCTCAAATATTCCATTTTGGTAAAATGTATCAAAAAAATATTATCTTCATTGTTTTCATTTCCACGGGTCAAGTTCCTGGTGACTTGTGCTTGTAGCATCCAGTTTGATGTATTTCCTGTAGGAAAGTCAAGTTGGGATGGAAAACGGCAAGGACTTCCTCAACTCGTGTTTTTCCTTATCATCCAACCAAAGTCAACCAAGCGTCAACCTATAGACTATGTATTGCTTGCTTTACCTTTGCATTTTTTTAATTACTTACCTTAGTGTTTACCAATCCAACCACTACCTTTCATCATAAAAAAAATTCACAACACAACAAGCAACATTATGGAATTGATGTATTGTTGACCCAACATCTTTGCATTGCAAAGCGTTTACAGACCAAGAAAGTGAAATACACCCACGAACGCTTCTTCCTTGTCAACCACGAAAAGTGTAACTTTAACACGTTTCTACTTTTCAGCACAGTAATAGTAGTTGTACGAGTACCGAAATCATTCCCTCGCCAATACGTCACAGGCTACAAAATTTATCTCAAAACTATGTAGACACATGAAAGGAAGCTAAGACTGAGTGAGTTTGGACAGGTAAGACAGCTTTAAATGTTATTCCTCTTGGGGATTTGCGCTACATAAAAGATTAATTTCTTCCCAAAAGACAGATTTTGTTACTCATTGCAAAACAGACTAGACAGACTTACAGCGATCGCACCCCACAAAAAGAAAGTGCCCAGATGACCCAAACAAAACCCACTTGAGTACACTAGTAGCAGCAAAGTCAGCCCCTTCCCTCAGTGCTGTCTACCCCCAGTCAAAGTGTGGCAGGCCAATCGTAACACACTTCACCGTCTCCTTTAAGATATATTTCCGTCCACCAAGCTGGGAGGACCGCCGTTTAAAACACTCAACCGGAGAGGCTCGAAGGGCGAAAGTATGGCTATGAAAGGATTACAGTACCTCGTAGAGCTCCTCTGAAGCCATGGTGCCTTCTTAATTATGTGTTCTTCAGGACGGTTGCATACACTTTTTCTTGCAGTTGTTATATCAGTGTGGCCTCTCCTTCCTCTCTCTCTCTCTCTCTTAGTCACACACTTGATCTCCCCCCCCTCCCTCTTAGTCGCTTGCTGACTTTCCCCCCTCCTCTCGTTCTCTCTCTCTTTACTCTCGGAGCGCTCGGTTTCAGTAAATGCCAGAAGACCCGTAACACGGCTGCGCGCTGTGAGCTTGTGCGCTCCCTAACAGGAAGTCTCAATCGAGCTCCGAGAACAGCCCGTAGCGATTGCGAGTTTCGTGGGCGCGTCTGTCAGTTGTGCGGCACAGTCGAAGCGGTCAGAGATGTTGAAGTCTGTTGAAAGGTGGATACTAAGCTAAGCTGCTTACCGCGTCAAAAAAAAGTTTTCACTGGCAACACAAGATAAACTATTCAACTGGATGGAAACCAAGGGCTGGTATGACTCAAGTATTGTTGTAAAAAACTCTTGGTAGAGTTAAGTTTCAGGTAGCACACATTCATACACACAACCAATTCATTTATATATATATATATATATATATATATATATATATATATATATGTACTTTCCTTCTAGTTGGAATTATCCCGTTATAAATTCATAAAAAATGATTTCACATGTTTTAAAAATATAATTTGTTTCAGCTATACATGTTAGTTATTTGAACCCCTTTCTATACACATATTATTCATATACTGACAGTATTATTCATATACTGATGATGATAGTATTTACTAACTATTAAGATGTATCTCTTACTTTTAAATAGATGTGCTTGAGGCAAGAATAAATAGTACCTACTGTGCATACACTTGTAAAGCAAATACAAATTATGACATCTCATTGCACAATGCATACTCACAAGCTACTTTATTTCTTTAACACATCTTCGAATAACAGCATAAGTACGCAATGACTGAAATGATTAAATTGTGTAATTTATCTTCTGTTTGTACTATACTTTTTTGTGCCATTTTTTTGGTTCACATGCACTGTCTTGAAGTTTTAAGAAATACAAACACATATCAAGAAGTCAGTCTGTCATAAATGTTATTATTTACTTATAAATATTTAGTTATTGCTGCACTGACACAAATTGATAAGTCTTTATTATGTGTTGCATAAGACTCAACGTGTCAGAGGTGTGATTTGTGGCCATTATTATTATTATTATTATTATTATCAATAAAAATACTTAATGCAATCAATACAATAAAGTGTTATTATTTACTAAGCATTCAAGACAACGCTGTTGGATGATAAAGCCTTCTGTTTAAACCAATTAAATCGATGTGCTTTGTTTCAGCATAGATTATGCTTGTTAATATCACATGCAGAACATTTGTGTGAATTGAATTATTCGTGGATGCATTAAGGTTTAAAACATGTTGATAAGATCATGATATGGTAGTTGTCAAACAACAGCATAGCCCAAGAATAATTTTGTGAGTGAATTGTTTTGTATGTTTCTTTTATAACATAACTTTTTCAAACTCACCTAATCCAATTCAGGGTTGTGGGAGCCCTGAAGTCTATCCTGTCAGCCCTCAGCATAAGGCAGGAAACAGTTAATAAACAGATTGCCAGTCCATCAAAGGATTAATATTTTTATTAATATTGTTACTTTTTCATTTCCGTCTTTTTGTATGAGGACCTGTGTGAAACAAATAATTTTATTTTTATATAGCTTGATCCAACAAGTTAGCAATCCACAGTAAAAGTCATAACCACATGTCACCTTCTATCTGCCAGCCTTTAAAAATGTTGTCAACTATCTTTTTGCCTTTACATAGGTAGAATATTCCTGACTGGCACAGATTTAAAATGAAGTCCTTGAATTATTAGTATGAGTTATATTTTTCACATCTATAGAAATGGCTAAAATAATGTGGAGACTGCTTACAGTGTTTTAATTTACTTTATACTTTTATTTCTGATGTTTAAAACAGTTTTAATATGTGAACACTGCTCCTGTACACACTCTGGATTGAACACAAGTTAAAAATCCATTGTAAAACTTGTAGTCATAGATTATATCTATCATCGGTTACCATGGCAACAACCTCAACTTACTATAAATTCTGCAGTGTTTTGCACAATTTTTCATGGTGAATGGTAGATACAGAAGATTTAAGATGACGTTTTAGCTAGAATATGGAAATAAGTGTTAAATTCAGGTAAATGCCTATTTACAGGTAGTTAGTGTTTTTATAATAACAAATACTAAATTTGATTGAAGTAAGACAATGACACTAAAGACATAGCTTATTTCAATGGCCATTTTGATTCTTTCAGTGCAGTTTTTTTAGGAATCTTGGTTAGGCCAGTAACAAAAGAGTTTCAATTTTGGTTTTGCACTATTTCACGTTTGCTATATGAACATATTTAACTCCTTGTTTTCAAGAAGGCAGTTATAATTCTGGTAACTTTGGCCTATCTGTCCAGGTTTTCTGCTTTTATTTATATATTATGCAAATACTGTATATTCACCACGGAACAGTTTGATTGTTGCATTTAACACAAGCTGAAGCCAGTTTCAGATTAGGTTACACTGTCAGGTATATAAATCAGCAACCTTTTATAACGTCTTCTGATGTGACATGATTTTCTTTAAAATATCATTTAGGTTTGATTTTTAATTTCAACGTTTACTGCCAATAAAATAAATGTATAGCATTTATTAGAAATAAACACTAAACTTTAAAGCATTAAAGTTGCAATGCCATTTTATACCATTTATTACACAAGTTTGTTGCACATATCCAGTAAAAGTAAAAGATACATAATTAATATATATATGTATTTTTGTAGAACATAAGTTCACCTATTTAACTGATTTGCCTTTATATATGTTCATAATAAAAATAGCATTTATATAAGAACAAAACATTGCAAAATATGCTTAATCCAGTGAAGGATAATTTGGAGGTGGAGACTGCCCTGACAGCACTGGGCATGTGAAGAACTGACCTTTAACAGAGTGCTTGGCTATCACAGAGCCCACTCAACTGGGGCCAATGAAGGTTCACCAGATAACTTCCATGTTTTAGGGTGTATTGGGCTTAAGTACTTGGAGAAAAATCTATGCAGACATAGGGAGAATGTGCATACTGCACATGGACATCAACCAGGAGTAGGATTTGAACCCAGGATCTGTGAGGCAGTAGTGCTAATCACTATACCACCATCTGCCCAAATGATGTATTTACTTATAGAATACTTGCCTTGAGGGAATGTTGGTGTGTGGCCTGCAATGAACTAGCGTTAGGTCCAAGATTAGTGCTGCACAGATCTGGCTCTAGTACTTAGCCATACTGTAAGAGAAAGAGCAGGTTCAGAAACTGGCTAAATGAATTACATTTATAGCAATGTTTTTATAACATTAATAACTTCAAAATATAAAACATTTTACATTTTCTATTTGAAGTAAAATCCCTGTTGTCCTGATTAGAAAAAGTATAGAAAACAGAATGATGAATGGATGACCCTTTTGAATATTTTACTTTGGACTTTTAGATATGAAAGATATGGAAGAAGATGATCCGCTGTGGCAACCCCTAACGGGAGCAGCTGAAAGAAGAAGAAGAAGGGCTTTCAGCATTATTGCTGAAATTAAAGCTGTGAATATACTAACAAGATTGTTAACTTAATTTACTTACTTACTTAAATAAATGTACATTGTGTAATCTGTAAGTGTAAGATTACATATATGATTGGAAAGTGTTTGCTGTGTTAAAATGTGTGTCCTCTGAAGATATCTGAAGATCAATGTCTTTCCTTGAATTATATTTTCTCCAGTGTGACGGCTTATGAATGAGGCTTAGCAGTGTAATAATGTTATCCACAGTGTTGCTGCTGTATTAGTAAAAATTAAAAAAGGATATGATTAATCTCATGCTACTTAAGTGTCAAACTTCTGCAAACCTGTCAAAATACAATGTATATTTATTCTAGCAAGTATTTAAGAGAAATTCTGAGAGAAAAAGCAAAAAGAACAGGTTGGGGAGACAAGTACACAGCAAGTCTGTATGTACTGTATGTGGGTCCACATTTGAAGGCACAGAAAACTGACAATACTGTACCAATATTTTGAATATAGCAGCATGTAACAGATGTTTTCATTTTTATATTGCCAGTTATTACTGACAATAAATTGTCATGCTTTCAAATCAGCATAACTGATAGAGCACATCTAATTCTCTTAAATGTCTTTTGTTTTTTTTATTTTTGCTAAGATATTCTTTAACATATTCTATTGTTATTTTACATTATTGTTTGTTTTCTATACAAAGGACTGCTTAATATGCTCACATTTAAATTAATTTAATTCAAGATAAATGCATTTAGCCTTATTGCTCTATTCTATTGCTGAAACTAGTGTTTCTTCTTCTTATTGCAGGTTGACTGATGCCATGTGACCTACAATACTTAAAAATAGCCAACTCTGTTAAATGATTCCTTAAACATTGCTATACTTCGCATACACTTCCCAAGATGTTTCAGATTTTAAATTTCCATTCAGTTAAATGAAAATTATAAGATTGTCTGATGCATTGCAATGTTTGGTCATAATCTTTCTTGTTTCATATTATGTGGTTATAATAGCACATCTTAACATCTCATTAGCTTTTATAATTGCTTCTGTACATTGCCTTGAGGATAAAAAAAATGCTGTAAACATAAACAAGTAAATCTTTCTCAGAATTTCTTCATCTGGCTCACTGTCTCTGATCTCATTTTTATTTATAGAATTCCTCTCACCTTAATGTAAAACATTCATGTTTCTGCACTAATATTTGGTTTGTGTATTGTAATCTTGTGTTGCCTTTACTGACTGGTTGGTACTGTTTTTCATATTTCAGCCTTTCACACTTTATCTATCCTATCTGATTTTCAGGCAATTAAAGTGATATGCCAGTCTGTCACAGGGTACAACCTTCCCCATTCAGCTCGGTCTTGCACCGCCTCATTAGTCAAACTTTTCCTTCAAATCTTCTTTTACTTTATCCATACACTTCGACTTTGGTCTACCTCACTTTCTCTTTCCAAACTATACTTCTATTCCCGTCACTCTTATGCCCACATATTCATTGTCTTTTCTCATAATAAGTCCATACCACTTTAGCTTTCTTTCGTGTACTTTCTTAGATATCTCTATCACTTTTGTTATACTTCTGATTGTCTTATTTCTTTTTTTGTCCTTTTTTGTAACTCCACACATCCATCTCAACATTCTCACATCTGCCACATCTATAGTAACTTCTCCTTCTATGCTTCTTTTACTGCCCATGTCTTAGGTCCATACATCATTGCTGGTCCTAAAAACCTTACCTTTAAACTTTGCCTTAATTCTGCAGTCACACAATACTCCTGATGCCTTCTTCCAGTTTTTACATCCACACTGCACTCTGTAGTTTATATTTGTATCTAATTTTTCATCTTGGGCTGACCCTGATCCTAGAAATTTAAATTTATCTACTCTGCAGACAAACGGCTGGATCTTGATCATTATAAAACATTATATACTGTATTCTTTCTTCTTATTATTTATCTTCAATCCTCTGTCTTCAAAATCATTTCTCAATTCTTCCTCGTCACTTCCTCTTTTCTGGTGCTACACAATGTCATCAGCAAAAAGCATGCACCAGTGGATTAATCTTTTATCCCATGACTCAACACACTTTCATAATCAGATCAAAGAGGTAAGGACTTAAAACATATCCCTGGTTCAGACCTACTCTAACTGGGTTCTTTTCTGTTACCTCAAAACTGCTTTTAATCTGAGTCTTCACTCCTTTGTACATATGCTTAACAATCCTCACATACTTCCCTGGTACTCCATTTCTCTCTCATGCACCTCTAGACCTCCTGATATGGCATTCTGTCATAAGCCTTCTCCAAATCAATAAACACCATATGCAAACCTGTCTGTTTCTTATGCTTCTCTATGAGCTGTCTTAATACAAAGACTAAACCAGTTGTCCCTCTCCCTAGCATAAAACCAAACTACTCTTCCCCCATGGTGGTCTCTACCCTAAGCCTTCTTTCTTTAACTCTTCCCCAAATTTTCATTGTGTATGACATCACGTTTATTCCTCTTATACTTTCAATACAAATTTGCTGTTCTTCTCCCACAATTCCTAAACACTCTTCAGATTACTGCATTTCATTTAAAACTCACTCCCTGAGCCTGTTTTTAAACCCTTCCTCTGTTACTAATTGACTTGATTTTTGTATTCTAATTGGATGTTCAGTTGGGATTGTTTTAATTAATAAAAATTTGAAAATAACCAGCCTGTCAGTACACTTGATGGTCCTTTGAACTGGACATTGCATTGGCACGGCATTATGATGTTCTAAGATTTTCCCCCAAGAGTTTAAGAATGAAACAGATGTACGCTCCCATCCCACAATTTGTCCCCCTGTGTATTTAGAGGACTTTAAACTGTACTCACCCACACAGTGCAGATTTCATTCTACATTATTGTAATTGGACTTTACACAGTGTCAATAAGAGGGTTCTACCAAGTACTGTAGACACCTATTTTTATCCTAGGTTTTGCCAGGTGACCAAGATGAGGAAGTTGAATATATCATAAATCAACATACTGCAAGTAATTGGCTAGAGGCTGAGGATCCTTTAAAGTTGCAGTGTGAACGACACATGGCACCAATTATCACCAACTGGATCAAATTCATTCATAGATATTTGGAGACTGTAACATATGAGACGCAGGATGGAAACAGTGTCCTCAGCACTATACAAGTCTCCAGTTTCCCATGCCAGGACAAGTTTGCAACCCAAGCACCATGTCAGACTCAAAACCAACATTTACCCCCACTCTTTTCCAGAGAAGTTCTGCAAGAAAATAGGGTAAACCAGGATGATCGGGGAGAAACGTATTCCATTGTTCATGAGTATAAGTGCCAGATTAGCTTACTTAAAAAAAGAGATTGCTTGCTTGCTGGTATCCTTACTGTATTGCCACGGT
This sequence comes from Polypterus bichir lapradei, assembly GCA_026402145.1. Classification (NCBI taxonomy): domain Eukaryota; kingdom Metazoa; phylum Chordata; class Cladistia; order Polypteriformes; family Polypteridae; genus Polypterus; species Polypterus bichir. The sequence goes on from JANRMT010062818.1 coordinate 29,248,806, forward strand.
GAACTCAGATAGTATAATGACTGTCTGAGCCAGCTAGTAGAAAATGTATTTTACAGGCAATGCCCAGTGTCTGATTTTACAGAGTCAGCAGCCTGTAAAGAATGAACCTGACAGAACAAAAAACTGGACACCTCAGAACCACAGACCACAATGGAGAATAGATATCAATTAACCACATTACTCCCACCACCCTGTACCTCCCAGCAGAGGGAGACAGATAAAATTTAAAGATGGCCCAAACCATTCATTCTTGATTACACCAATGCAGATCTATGGCAGTTTATAGAGCTCACAATTTTTCTGGAGAATCTTATTCTAGTACAACTATAGATGCCATTGAGTATTTCAACGCTAGACCTGAAGTTTGAAGAGATTCTGCTAATTTCAGATTCTTACTGTAACTCCTTCTACATAATTGAGCCACAGACTGAACACGACAGACTGTAATAAATTAACGTTAGAGAAAACTGAAGAGGTAATGGATATTCCTAATATATATAGTGGCGACACATGTCTTCAGAAGATTCACCTTGAAAGTTCATGCTTTGATGGGTAAGAGCTGCAGTGTAGGTCATATTGGCTAGACTTTTGTCTAAACTGCCACATGACCATCATGAGTTTGAACTGCAGGTGCAGCACACTGACTAAAAAGAAGGCCACGTAAAGGCTGAGGTGCATATGTGGCAAAAGAATGTAAGGGGGCAATGAATGGCCACAGGATATGGCTACAGTCTTGCAAGGCAATCTGTCTGCATTAATTTTTCAAGTGTGGTATCAGAGCCTAAGACACATGAGGAGATTAAAGCATACTGACTTTTCCATGAGAATAATGACAACTACCTTAATACCAAACCATAACGTTTTCTAAGCCCACTTAATCATGAGTAGGGTCACAGGGGACTGAAACCTATCCCAACAAGCATAAGGCAGTAACATTTCCCTTGACAGGGTGCTAGTCCATCACAGAGTAACACACTCACACACATCCACCTAACCTACATGACTTTAGAAATTGCGAGCACTAGGAAGAAACATATGCAGACGTGGAGAAAATGCAGACTCCATGCATGGAGGATCTGGAACATAAACCTTAGTCTCCTTACTGCATGGCCGCAGTGCTACCACTATGCGATAATGCTGCTTCACTAACTTAATCAGTGTGTGAACTTTACTTGGCTGACAGATGAGCAGGGGCCTTATGTGTAAAACCTTGCTTAGATTCCTTACTACATTTTTGCTTATGCTCAAAAAGCAAAAACAGCGTATGCACAAAAAAATTGGAGTTATAAAACTCATCTATGCCACATGCCACACCAAACTCCTTTATAAATCTCAAATCAACTTAAAACTATGTGCGCTTGCAGAGGCTTTTAGCCATTAAGTGTAAGCATAAGGCATTATTACCAGCACTGAAGACAGGTGTATTGAAAGAACATATCAATAACCAGTAGTATAATTAATTCAAGAACATCAAAATGTTACTGATGCATTATTGAAATGTGCAATAAAATAAGACTTTCTGTTAACTCCATTGTCCTGCTGCCTGGTGTCACTAAAATGCCAACTTTAAAAAAGTTTGTGTAAGACTTAGAGATAGTTGAAACATTCCGTCACTTTTAAACAATTTCAACACCAAATTTGTTCTTTATAAATCCTGACATTTGTGTTAGAAATGGTTTACTTACGTTTCCGAGCATAAGCAAGTTTTATACAGAACATGAGGCCCCAGAAAAGAGCTTGGGTTAAATCTGACACAAGATGCTGTAGATGTGGTAGGAAACACCAGGCAGCTCAATGTAAAGGCCATGTGTAAGACATTTAAAGGGAATCATCTAACTGCCTAACAAGAGGTAAACGATTATGGGCGCGTCCACTGCTGAACCACTGACTCTAGCTAAGCACTTCCATCCTATCCACACCCTGTAAGAGAAGTATGGTCAACTTCAAGGCTTGTCCTTATGTCCTTTGATTGAGTCCATCTATTGTTACTTATTGTCTCAGTTTACACATATTTAATCATCCCCGTAGAAACAGTAAGGGTTTGCACAACCAGGAGGTCCAGCTTTTATATGTTCTCTACTAGGTTGGACTTTGCAAGGTGCAGAAAAGCTGCTCCAGTATCAGTTCAAAGTACAGCTATGCCTCTTTTGGTGGAGTCAGGTTCTGCCAAGCTACTCAAATATTTGATTAAATTCTGGCAGCTATAACAGATACACAGCCATTTAGGAGTGAGATGTTGGTCACATGTTCGCCTCAGGATGAAAAGACCATTGCCATGTTGGAGGCCAAAACAGATAGGATAGAGGTGGATTGTGTTCTTCACTATGCAATTAGTTAGCTGCTGACAAAAAGGTATGCCATTACTAAGTACTACAAAAAAGGCAATTTCTCTCACATCTTAGAAGAACATAAGAAAATTGAGTGTGAAATCTAGACATGGCTGCTTCTTAAAGATCAAAGATACTGAGATTTGAGCCAGCAGGTTATATGAAGGAGCTAAACAATGAAGAAGTCAGACAGTCCTCAGAATCGTGGTATATATCACATCACATACATCGCCATAATGGCCAGAACAGAATAGTGTTTAAATTTCCCTACAGTATAAAGTTACAATTTCAATGAGTGTCTATTGGCTAGACCAGTTTTAGGGCCTATTCTTCTCAATACCTTGTGATGTTTCAGATAATATGCTGTTACAGTTACCAATGATATCAAGGCTATGTTTCATTAAGTACGCCTGTTGTCAGAGGATAGGCTACTTTTATAGTTGATTTGGAGGAAAATGCAAAGTCCCAGTAAGTTTATGAATGGCAGGTCTTTCCTTTCTGCACAACATGCAACGCTTGCTATGCCACCTTTGCATTACATAAGCATGCTTTTGAGCACACACACACAGCCTTTAGAAGATGTCTGCATCTCAACCGAGAGAAACTTTAAGGTGAACAATTATTTACAAAAGAATCTGATACTGAAAAATATAGAAAATTAGCAGGTAAGCAGAGTTGTAAAACATTCTCAGAAATGATACTTGAGTAAAAGCAGAAGCATTTCATCAAATGTTTTACTTTCACTGTAGTAACATATATTTAAGTTAAAATACTTAACTAAAGTCAAAAAGTATTTTCTTTTGACAGTACTCAAGTACAAAAAGTAAAAGTTTATTATTATAATAATAATAAAATTCATGTCTTTAATCAGTACAAACCAACAGTCAGAGGCTCTTCTAATATTCCTCCAAAACATATTATACATGTCATAAACTACAAAACCTTCTGTTTAGCTTTAATAGCAGCTGATTTTTAAAACTCCAACTGTCCAGCCATGCTTGTCTAAGACAAAATAACATTTCTGCAGTGCTGAACATTTCATTTTGAAACACTGGATGAATCCTATCAGTAATAAAAACCATTGAAGAGTCAGCACAAATTTCTCCCTTTCTGGACATGAAAATGCCTAAAGATTTTAGACACTGAAGAGGATTGATTTCTACTATGACTTAAATATAGGAATAGGATTTGTAAACTGACAGTGTCAATTGGTACTAGACATGAAATTACTGAAATGTGCCCTATTTCGTATTCAGTTTAAATCTATCATGATTACGTGGTATGAAACTGACAAATATACAGCTTATTTTTCATTCTATTGCAATTGACTTTAAACACAACATTGTCTTGTTTAAACACAATCATTTTTATTTTCTATAGAGCACTATTGGGTTTTTGTAAGTTCTTATGTTGTGGTCACAAAATATATTGTGCAAAAGATGTGTAAATTATGTGCAAGTTTATTGTCTTGTGCAAACAAAAACAGTATGTTGTATGCACAATATACTGTACTGTGGCCACGAAATTTGATTCTTGTTTTCTTAAGAACAACAAGAGAAAGCTTTATATGTACACAATTGGTTTTGGTGACTTTGAGAATCCAAACAGATTGGCGAATGTAATTGATAAAATTATACTGTAAAGTCATTTTTGCAAAGACATTCTTGTATTATTTCATACTGTACTGCTTTATACAAATGCAAGAAAGTAATCTATACAGCCGGCATCCACATTCAACATAATTACTGAAGTATGCCATGAATTAATCACTGTTCCTTTCATTTGATATTCACCAGTTAAAAATAATCAACATAATTTTTATTACTCTTGTTAATAAAAAGACAAAGCAATAAACAAATAAGGTGTTTCAATGTAGAGAGCAGCTCTATAACCTCTTAGTAGGGTTATAAATTATATAATCTCTCAGAATGGCAGGTACTCAAAAAGGGCCTGTACCTCTGTATCCTAACCAATTTGCCTCATATTTACCCTGCATATGCTTGGTATACAGCCAGCTGGGGGTCAAGGATTTGATTCAGGGTGATGACCTTAGATGTGGTACTGGTGAGTGTGGATATGACGTACATTGTGCCTCCCCTATTGGGATACCTGGCAGCAGTAGGTGTGGCACCCTAGCTTAAGAGAGAAGAAAAGCAAAATAAAATTAAAAAATAAGAATAAAAAGTTAAGGAAACAACACGACCTTATCACTTGAATAAATACACAATAAAAAACTGAGTGAAAATCAATATAGATTAGGTTTATTACACTTCACTGAATTATTGTAATTCTTACATTAAATTTTGGAATTGTGGTTTATCTTTAACAAAAATATGAAAGTTGTGGTTTTTTTTTTTGCTCAGTTTTGTACCCAATTTTTTCCTTTACATTTCTATGTAAACTATGAAATTAACCACAATTTAAAGTCAAGGCATATTATTAACTCTCCAACATAACCAGATGTATACCAGTTGTCTCATAATGCGTACAGTGATCCCTCCTCAATCGTTGCGTTCCAGCTCTGATTGGGTAGCTTCTCAGCCATCTGCCAATAGCGTCCCTTGTATGAAATCAACTGGGCAAACCATTCTGAGGAAGCATGTACCATGAATTAAAAGACCCATTGTCAGCAGAAATCCGTGAACCAGCGAAAAATCCATGATATATATTTAGATATGCTTACATATAAAATCCGAGATGGAGTGAAGCCGCGAAAGTCAAAGCGCACTATAGCAAGAGATCACTGTATTCATATTTTTAATGCACTCCAATAGACAATTTAAATTTAGCAGTTTAATATTTTCCCACAGATACAGTATAACCAACTTGCAGTAATATTACACTTCAATAATTCAACTTTAATACACCATAATTAAATGGTAAATCTGAGAGTCAAAGCTGCATTGTGGAATGCTCTGGACATTCTGTTAAATTTAAATTCTCTCTCTTGAATCACATAAATATTTAATAAAAAGGACAGCTCAGAGATAAAATGAGTCACACACTTTTCAGTTCAGGGAAAGATGGAATAACAGATGTGCAATAATTCTTCAATAATTTACCTAAATAAATATATTGCTCAAAGTTCACTCTTGTACACAGAACTAGAATATTCATTTAATATGTCATTGTACTTCCATTTAGTCATTGCGGCTCAAAAGTAGATACTGGTTGGCAGTGTACTGCCTTGTTAGCTTTCCCTGTGCCCCAATTCCATAATGTAGCAACAAAAGTACTTATCCCTGCTTGTAGGAAAGGTGAAGATCCTTTTTATTAGCAATCACATAACAAGGGAAAACAAAACTTTAGCTTCCAGAAACAGGTACACTCCTTTGACTCCATTGAAGGCCACAAAATTTTGCTTGAAGCCAAAGTCTGTCTTCTCCTTTTTCTTCAGGGCAGGTTTACACTAGTGTTTAAGTAATTAGGCTTGTAAATTCCAAAGCAATATCTTATGCATACAACATACAGATATTTTTTTCACAATATATAACTTGCAGTCTGAAGTTATTACTTGTGCTCATAAAGTTTGCACAAGATTTAGGTTAGAGTTCTCCAAATACAGTCCAGGAACACTACTGTGGCTGCAGGTTTTCATTCTAACCCTTTTCTTTGTTAATGACTAGTTTTTGCTGCTAATTAGCTTTTTTGCATAAATTTTACTTGATTGGCTATTTAAGACTTAGACACCTTAATTATTTATTCTTTCCTTAATTAGAAGGCAAACAATATTCAGATACAAAATGAGCCAACATGTGACCAGAAACCTACTGCATGTCCTCTACACAATATCTGAAAATAAAGAAAGGTAAAGGTCCACAAAACAATTATAACAGTTTTCTTAGAAAAAAACACCAACATACCAATGAATTAAATAATGGGTTTAAATAACAACCTAGTGCGGCACGGTGGCGCAGTGGTAGCGCTGGAGACCTGGTTTCCCTTCCCGGGTCCTCCCTGCATGGAATTTGCATGTTCTCCCTGTGTCTGCATGGGTTTCCTCCGGGTACTCCGGTTTCCTCCCACAGTCCAAAGACATGCAGGTTAGGTGCATTTGAAATTGTCCCTAGTGTGTGATTGGTGTGTGTGTGTGTATGTGCCCTGCAGTGGGCTGGCACCCTGTGCGGGGTTTGTTTCCTGCCTTGCGCGCTGGGATTGGCTCCAGCAGATCCCCGTGACACTGTAGTTAGGATATAGCGGGTTGGATAATGGATGGATGGAATAACAATATAAATTGGTTTCTAATTAAGAAATTGTTTGAAGTTTGAGGCTCCAAATTCACGCTCAAAAAACATATGTGCATGCCAACATCCCAACATCCATTTGACATTTGACAGAAATTAACGCAAAACGTGTTTGAGTTGCAGTAGCAGCAAAAAAACGCAGTGTGATCAAGTTGGAACGTGATGTCAGAGTGTCTGTTTATTATCAACATGTGACAGCCAGCCACATTGTAGATCCCACAGGATCAATGTGCGTGCTTCGATGCTTGATGAATGGTTTGATGTGGTGAAGCAAAATGCTGACAAAAATGTATTCGTGGTGCTTTTCTTTTCAAGTGTCACAAATTTCCCAACGTAATGACGCAATATATTTTAAAGGTCTTGCATACTATCTTCTTTGCCGTCTTTTTTTTTTGCCACCTTCACAACAGTATCAGAATGTAACAATAAAATGGCCCCACCTCTTAAGGCATAAAATGGACATGGCAAAAGACAAAGAGAATTAATTAACTACAGTATGTGTTTACTGGCAGGTTAAGTCTCCATCTATTTTCAAGTATTCAGTTTGCTACTATTTCTGATCTAACCGATACATCAAACATTTTCCAGAAGGCTTTTATAAATTGATCTAATGAGTACCAGTATGAATGATTTGTGTTACACATGGCTGATGCCCACTATAAAGTCTTATCATCTAATAAGCAATAATAAACTATCTGAGCATGTTCATTTCAATATGCAGATGACTGCGTTTCAAAAATCATTCTGTATTGGCTAAAAAAACCCCTGTATTTATCTGAATAATCAGCAAACCAGGTACAATGAGGGAGGGACTGTAAAGTGATTGATCATGGAAATCTGTAGGTATTGTTGTGTTATGAAAACAGAACAGCCTAGTTTGTGAAAGTCTAATGTGTCAACATCTCACAGAGTGAAAAAATAAGAATATAGATTTTTTTATGCTTTTTAGATTAAATTTTTGAGTGATAAACCGAAAATTAGTTAAGGAGTATGACCTCCAAATAAACAGTCTAAAATCCAAAGCAATTTTAAAGCTGAGAATTTCTGTCTAAACAAAGCAGTCTTAAAAGAGTTAGAGCCAAACTTGAAATGACTTCCCCTGACACTAAACACCTTTGCCTTTTGTTGCTTTGTATGTTTCCACCAGTCTCTCTATGCTTCTTTACTAATAAGCACTTATCATCATCACTCATTGAACAATCACTTTTCTTTTAACATGTGGGCTTTTTCAACTTAACAAAATATTTGTTTTTAAATTCCTCACTTAAAAAGAACAAAAAAGCTGTGTACAAAAAACCTCATGTTTTCAAATACTGATACTATTGTATAATATGCATGAGAAATGAAGACTTAATGTTGTCTTCATTACAAATCTAGCCAACAGAAGGTTAAACCAGCCCAACTTGGTGCTGGTCCCAAGCCTAGATAAATAGAAAGGGTTAGCAAAGGGGAGGGCAAATTGCTGTAAAACTCAACCAAAATCTTAATGATGAAATCAATCCAATAAGCTTTAAAAAATGCTAAGGAATACCCTGTAGGCAATGCGCAGGTGCCACACCTGTCCCCTTTAGGAAGTGAGAGAGGACTACTGGGCCAAGGGTAGGCCTGGCTAAAATAGTTAGTCCAAAAGAAGCAGAAGATGAAGACAAGAGAAAGGAATCAATAAGGTAAGTTAAAAATAAGAGTTGGGAGACTGGATGTTTGGACAATGACTGGGAAAGAAAGAGAGTTGGCAGATTTGATGGAAGCAAGGAAAGTAGGAGTGGTGTGTGTACAGGAAACTAGATGGAAGGGAAACAAGGAAAGAGAATTGGGAGAGGGCTTTAAGTTGTTCAGTGGAGCAAATCAGTAAGGGAGAAATAATGTAGGTATAGTAGTATCCAAAGTAAAATGTAGTCTTGTCAGTGTGAATAGGAGGAGTGACAGAGTGATGAATTTTAAGCTGGGCATGTAGTTAATGTCATTTGTGCATATGCTCCTCAAGTGGGCTGTCAGGAAATAGAGAAGAACATTTTGGGCACAAATGGATGAAGAGCTTAGGGTGGTACAAGAGGGAGAAATAGTAATGGTTAGTGGTTATCTAAATGGGCATATGAGAAAGAGAATACAGAGATGATATAGAGTGTACATGGCGGGGGGTGGGGGTGAGGGAGAGAAATGGGGAGAGGGAGAGGATAGTAGATTTTGCCATGGTATCTGCTTTAGTAATCGTTAATACATTTTTCAAAAGAAAGTAGATTAGCTTGTGACTTACAGTAGTGGAGGTAAGGTAAGGTAAAGCCGAATAGACTTTCTAATGTGTACTGTAGAAGGTCTCATTTGAAAGAGATGAAGAATTTTAATGTCATTAATGGAAAAAGTGTGACAGTGCAGCATAAAGTGGTGGTGATGGACTGAGAGATCAGAATCACCAGAAGAATAAAACCAAGCATCATCAAGGATAAAGTTGTGTAGATACAACTTTATAACAAACAAAAGCAGCATTACATATGTTAGCCTGAATATATACTGTTTTCCAAAAGCAAATTGAACGCTGACATGCTGCACTATACTTCATCCTGGGGGAAATATAATTAGATTTACCTGCTTAACAAATAATTTAGATGTATTAACATTACCTTTTCTGGAAAACACAAAGTTGTATACTTTAGTGCTTATCAATGTTTATACATTTTTTGAGACGGTTTTCATATATTTGTATATCCCATGGAAAATAATACATGTTGATTGAAGCCAATCAATATGTGAGGACATAAGGGCATGTTAAACAGAAGAGTTTTAAAAGGGCAGGACTTTGGTTAAATGAGAGGACAGGCCGGGTGCTTGTTTGATTATGTTAATATTAATAGTACCATTTACAGAATATCTTCTTATCCAACTGGTGAATGGTCAAAACTACATGTCATACTATATGTTTTGAAGTTATTATTTTCAATTAATTTTTGTTTGAAGTTTCTATTCCATATACTATTTCCTTCCATTTCTCTGTTTTATAACTTTTTCCCCCAGACTCTTCTAAAATCAGTTGTGATTGCCTGTCCTTCACAAGGCATTTACATTTTCCTTTTTTTAAACATTGTATTTATTAAAAGCAAGTAACATTCCATACAAGCAAGTCAAACTTGACAAAACTAAGTTCAAATCAACCCCCATCAATGAGAAAGAGAGCAAGGCCAACAGCCAAAGCAAAATTTTAGGAGTAGGAGGAGTAGAAAAAAAGGGGAAGAAATCCTTTCCCAAATTAAGTGGTTATTCTAAAATGTTATTGATTAGATCCTACCAGGTTTTAAAAAAAAATTTGAACAGATTCTCTTCTCTAAGTGAGAATTAGATTTTTTCAAAATCCCTCCGACTTAAAAGGGTTGTGTTAAGATTCCTCCAGTACTTTAAGCTCATCTGGGAGTACACCAAAGACAGCTGTTAGTGGATTAGGAGGGATTGTGACACTAAGGCTGTCCGAAAGGCATTTAAAGAGTTTGGTCCAGAATGATGTTAATTTGGCGCATGCCCAAAAAATATCGGCCAATGAGGCTGGAGCTCGATTGCAACGTTAACAGGTTGGATCTTGCCCTGGAAACATTTTGGATAATTTTAAACAAGACAGATGTGCTCGATAAAAGATTTTAAGTTGAATAATTGTATGCTTTGCACATATGGAGCTAGAGTGAATTCTGTGCATGGTTGCCTTCCACTCCTTTTGTTAAATGTTGAGTCAGAGATCCTTTTCCTACTGTACTCTGGGATCTTTGAAAGGAAGGGACTTTAAAATGTTTTAATATATTACGGAAATGCTATCTGAGTCCTCAAGACTGATCAATATTTCCTCTAGAATAGAAGTAGGTGGAAGGTAAGGAAAATTGGGCAGATTTTGCTAGCAAAGTTTCTAATTTGGAGGTAGTGGAAGAATCGTCTGATGCAAAGACGTTACCTATATACAAATCTCTAAGTGATTTAATCCTGTATGATTTCCAAACATTAAATATTTATATTTTTCTGTTAAAATCATTTCTTAGGGTTGAACAACCAGTTACTCACCAAAGTTATCTCCTCCATTATTGGCATTTCAGAAAGACACAGGCACATTTAGCCACTTACTGAAGGCAGGTTCAATAATTAAACACTGGAACTTCTTTTTTGTTTTCCGTATATCTGGGCAGATGCTTTACACTTCTTCCATCAAAAGGAAAGGGGGACCTTGTAAATAGTAAAAAAAAATTTGTTTTTATTATTTCACAGTGTGTCCTGTGTTTTCTGAGGCGAGGAGAAGAGGCAGAGTTTAAGAAACAGCATTTTTTTTGTCATGTGCTTCCGACCCAGTGATGGCCACATCAGCAACAATCTTACAGTAGGAATGCATGAAAGTTCTTCACATGGCTACTAGAGCTCCATGATGCAACACTAGCCTCGCAAAGTATCATAGAGAGCTTGGAAGATAATGTTTATCTAAGCCAGCCGTGCTACACATTTAGAGGAAAATATTTGCAGACAAGGTCACTGGTGAACACAGAATATTCGCTGTGAAAAACACTGTGGCGAATTTCACCAATCAACACTATCAATGGGTATTTGTAAGTCTTGACATATTTACTCTAATTTCACCTATAATGCTATTTTTTATTTTACATATTTTATTTTCAAGTACCAGAACAATACAGTGACATGTTAATGAATCAAGCACATAATAATAAGTTAAACAACAATAAGAATAAGCAGATGAAGAAATTTAGTTTAAAATCAATACAAAGAAAACAAAGGAAAAATAGAAATACTAAGAAAAAATGCAAAGCAAAACAAGATTCATCTCCCACCCAAGCGAAAACAAAGAAAAGAGGTAAAAAAAAGAAATGTACATATAATAGAATAATTAATGGCATAAAAAAGTTAATCACAGGCCCTGAAAGCCTACTGTAAAATAACATAATTTAATTATTGAAATAATCTGAGTGTGTTTTATTTAAATGGACTGAATTGTCTGGAATACTACAAAGTTGCTTAGTCCATGCAAATATATTGGGGCAAAAACCTGAATCTCTTCAGTGTAATAAACAGACAATTCCATTCGGCTCAATCAAATGAATTTTTCTGCATCCAAAGAAAGTGACTTCTGGCATGTCAAATTTTGTGGGTGAGTATGTTACATTAAACAGGTGCCTAGGATTCGACTGTCTACCTTTAATAATAATAATAATAATAATAATAATAATAATAATAATAATAATAAT
>JANRMT010062818.1:29260608-29277257 GCA_026402145.1 Polypterus bichir lapradei
ATAATAATAATAATAATAATAATAATAATAATAATAATAATAATAATTGTGTAACATTGCTGAAGGAAACACTATCCCAGTTCTTCTAACTAAGACTTTCACTAGTATCTTAACATTATTATTCAGTAGTGAAATTGGTCTATATGATGCACATTGTAGCAAGCCTTTATCTTTCTTTGAAAAAACAGTTATTAATACTTGACAGAATGTCTAGGGTAGATTTTTTTCCTTTAGCTTATATGAATGGTGTTAATAATAATGTAGCCAACTTACTTAAATTCAATTTTTTTATGAAATTCTTCAGGATAGCAATTTGGGCCTGCAGCTTTCCCACTCTGTAGTGTGTTTATGGTATCCTGTATTTTTAAAAGTGTCATTATTTTTTTTAGTTCTTCTACATCTCCTTTACACTGAGAATAATATAAGGACTTATAGCACTCAATAAATGTGTCAGTTATCTCTTTATGCTCCCTAATTTTATTTCCAGTTTCATTGGTAATGCATTGCAATCTTTCTACTTAGGCATTTGTTGAACTAGAATCTTATTAGCATTTTCTCCATATTCATATAATGATGTCACAATTTAAAAATAAGCTGATCAAGTTTGTCTTGTTGTCAGGAGATTAAATTCAGATTTTAAAGCCTGTCATTTCTTATAAAGAACCATATTAGGGGATCTATGATACCATATTTATCATCATTTCTAGAAATCTTTGTAATCAGTTCTGATGCCTTCCTAGTTTATGGTTTGTTTTCATTAGAGAGATATGAAATAATCTGTCTTCTTAACACAGCCTTAAACATTTCCCAGAGTGATGTATTGGGCTCAAAAAAATAACAGATTTGATTGGAGATTAATTCTATAAAGTTTTTGCCTGCTAATGACTTAGGGCTAAGATGTCAGTTGCATGCTGAGTATGTAGTGTGACAGATAGGGGGTGCTGTTGTCCCCTTGAACCCTCAGACTTGACACCAGGCACTAGGTAAAAGTCCAATTATTTGTTTTATTAACAAAATAATGTGCACAAAGCACCCTCCTCTCCACAATACTCATAAACAACATACAATAACTAATCAATAAACAATCATCCACACCCAGACGCGTTGCCACCCTTCCAGTCAGCTCAGCTCGCCGTCTGGGATTTCCCACAGTCCTTTACAGTACGTGACACAGAAGAGCTTCCGAACCCTGAGTCCATGTGACTTCCTAGCACTTCCGGGTCAGATCAAAAGTCTTCTTTTCATCCTGGAAGTACGTCATTCCTCCTGTCGTTGTGACTAAGACATACTTCGGGGTTATAGGGCACATACAAGTCTCTGGGCCTCCCTGCAGCGTCCTCTGTTGGCCCCCAAGGTATCCAGCAGGGCTGTAAAGGAAAACTCCACTGTCCATGATTCCCTGCTGGCATTCGGGGCACCTCCATACTGCAGGGATGGCTCCAGCTGGCGGCCTGGGGGTATTGGCCCGGATGACTGGCCGGCCATATTCCACAGTAGTGTATAATGATACAGCCTCCAAAATAATAGGAACGTGGGCAGAGATAACAATAACAATTGGACTGGTCTGCCAATATTGATGCTCTGTGTAAGAAAGGACTGAGCTGACTATACTTCCTTAGAAGACTGGTGTCTTTCAACATCTGCAATAAGATGCTGCAGATGTTCTATCAGACGGTTGTGGCGAGTGCCCTCTTCTATGCGGTGGTGTGCTGGGGAGGCAGCATTAAGAAGAGGGACACCTCATGCCTAGACAAACTGGTGAGGAAGGCAGGCTCTATTGTAGGCATGGAGCTGGAAAGTTTGACATCCGTTGCAGAGCCATGGGCGCTCAGCAGGCTCCTATCAATTATGGAGAATCCACTGCATTCACTAAACAGTATTACCTCCAGACAGAAGAGCAGCTTCAGCGACAGACTGCTGTCACTGTCCTGATCCACTGACACACTGAGGAGATCGTTCCTCCCCCATACTATGCGACTCTTCAGTTCCACCTGGGGGGGTAAACATTAACATTATTCAAAGTTATTGTCAGTTTTTACCTGCATTTTTATTACTTTTTAATTTAATATTGCTCTTGTATCAGTATGCTGCTGCTGGAGTATGTAAATTTCCCCTTGGGATGAATAAAGTATCTATCTATCTATCCATCTATCTATCTATTGTGGAAGATGGTCTGGACACAGACAGGCAGACACGCCAATGTCACCCAACACACGTTTATTATACATTATATACACAGTTCAAGTGCTCACAAACCCCCGCAAGTCCCCAAAGTCCTGGTCTCTTCCCAATGCCTCACTCTCTTCAGGCCGCCTCCTTGCCTCCTCCACCAAGCTCTGTCTGACTTCACTCCCAACTCTCACCCTTCAATGAAGGGATGTGGCCCCTTTTATAAGCACCCGGATGCACTCCAAGTGTCCCCATTCTTTTTCCCCCCCGGCCCTTCCGGGTATGGTGGAAGTGTCGAGGTCCAGGGCTCCAAAAGGCACTGGGGCGCCCCCTGGCGGTGACCACGGACCCCTACAGGGTTGAGCTTCTAAGCTCTGTACCCGTGGTCCCCAAAGGAACCAGGGCGGTCGCCCCCACATTGTCTGGGGAAGGCGTAAGCCCTCCTCCGGTCTTCCTAGGCGTCCCAGCCGGGTTGCCACCCCAGCCATCTCTGACACTATCTATCTATAGTGCCATTTGTACAAAAGCTGATAGTGTGCAGGAAGTTAATATAAACAAAGAAATAATCAGTTCTTGAGGCACTATGAAGAACAGGTAAGGAGAAGGAATTTTCTCTTGAATCTGGATATAAAAATCTCTGTAGATCTAATAGATGAAAATTTGTAACGAATTATGTCATTTGTAGTTTTGATGTTATAGGTGCAGTAGTTCAGGCATGTCAAACTCACTACCATTGGTGGGCCGCTTCGACTGCCATACGTGCGTCAGCGGGCCGTACTGTAACAAACACTATTATGCTATTATACAAAGTTACTGCAGCTTTCTTTCCAATACTGAAAACTTTAAAAAATGCAACACTTAAAGTTTAAAGAAAAGCAATTTATTTCCATACACTCTCCGTACAACAGCGTACAATTAGAGTCTTAGCCTCTTAGCCTGGTACTTATATTATTAAATTATATTCATTGCTTATATAGGAGTCTTACAGTGTGAGATCTATTTCTTTTGTCCCGAAACTTGGCATCTCTTGTTAGTAACCAGTTCATCAATATCAGGCTTGAAATCTTGTGCAGCTGCAACTTTTATGAGGGATGAAAGTTGCTTGACAGTAAGTCTTGAGCGACGTGGGGTTTTGGTAGCTTTCATTAACGAAAACAATTTCTCACAAAGGTAAGTGCTTCCGAACGTAGACATTACTCTCGATGCCAACTTACGGATCTGCACATACGAGGGTGGCAGGTAAGCATACAAGCCTGGCACACCAACTTCGTTGTATTTTGCCTTCAGAATAGAATCTGACTGCAGTTCAATCAATTCCATTTGGATATTCTCAGGTGCATTCTCAACGTTGTAAGAGAACAGCGCAAAGTCCTGTTCGTGTGAACTGAAATCACGAAAATACTCACTGAATTCATTGCTCAGTAATTCAAGTTGGAAAACAAATCCTCCAAAAATCAAATTGTACTTTACTAAGTTTACTTCAAAGTTTATATTGTAAAATAAGCCGATATGCAAAAAGCCACCTGACCTACACTAATTTTACAAACACAAAATAACAAATATATGTTAATAAGCAACTCACCAACTTCTCGCGTCCACTTCAGATCTTCAGCTGTAGTCTGCACTGTTTGTTACAATACTAGCACAAAATTACATAAAACTAGAGCAAAACAATGTGAAAAAATGTGGTCTATTACTACTCATGATGGTCAGTTCTGCACAGTGGCCAATCTAAGCAGCCCAGCCAGTAGTGTAGCCTAGAAGGGGCGGCTCTAGGCTTGTGGCAGCCCTAGGCACAGAAAGAATCGGTGGCCCCTTCGTCCACCAATGTCAATATGGTATCTTATGCACGGCGGATGGCCACGTCCGTTGCGGACACTGCATAGCTGCCTCGTGCTCATGACACGCTTCTATATGTGTGTGTCCGTAACTTGAAAACCAAGTGGAGGCCCATTATATTCTCATTACGGCAGAACGTTATAATACTACATATAGCTTACTGCTCCGACTCTAGCGACATTAGTAAATACAGCGTACTAATTAACAAGTAACACAATGTTTATCGGCCACATTGCCATCAGCTGTGTCGTTATTTTCTCTTTCTGTTTTATATTCAATATATATTGGCTTGGTGGCCCTGTGCAGGTGCACAGTTTGCACATGCCTAAGGCCACCCCTGCTGCAGCCTAGCACTTCAGTTGTGACGTTGCAGCTCATTAACCTTGGTAAAGGCTTGTGGTTATACTAGCAGATGACGTTTCCGTTACCGTAATGCCATGAGAAAACGCGCTTTTGTCAGAAGGCAGAAGTAAGAAAAGTCAATAAGTAACGCCGAAGATGCAGAATGATTCAATCACAAACGATAGTAATCATTTTGTACAAGTTCAGTGCTAACTAGGATCTGTCATGCGGGCTGCACAGATTTTCTGTTCTGTTTGCCATGCCTGCAGTAGTTGAGGACCTATCCAAGCATGGATTTAAAACACAAACATAATTTCCAGCCATTATAATTTTATGAGTGCTCATATTAAAAACAAGAGCAGCGATTCCAGATAAACTGGGAATATACAGATTCTGTTGTTTTCAAATATGCTCTTCTC
This sequence comes from Polypterus bichir lapradei, assembly GCA_026402145.1. Lineage (NCBI taxonomy): Eukaryota > Metazoa > Chordata > Cladistia > Polypteriformes > Polypteridae > Polypterus > Polypterus bichir. Next base: position 29,265,378 of record JANRMT010062818.1, read on the forward strand.
CTTTTGTCTGAAGTGGAATATTCAGTTTTCCTGTAGTTCATCTAATCTGACTATTAAACATCTGTGCTTTGAGTGATTCAATTTGCACATGCAATAAGCAGTAATGGTCTCTTTGTCAGCTTTAAAGTCCTCTTCCAATATTTTAGAAACTGCTACAGATTTTACTTGATTGTGACTTTGTATTTTTTCAGGTAGTCCCACAATCCTAATATTTTTCTTTCTATATCTACAGTCAGATATTTCGAACTTGTTATGAAGCACACTACATTTGGATTCTAGTACAGTTATTCTTTTATCAGTAGCAGACATCATTAATTCTACCTCGCCAATGTGTGTTGTGAGCATATGCTTTACCTATCCATGTCAGCCCCAAATACTTTGATTTTAATTCTAAACTTGCTTAATTTTTTCTTTATCTTTTTGATTATTTTTGTTTATTTCTTTTTTATTCACCCCGCGTTTGATAATTAGTGATATCTATCTCAACAACCTCGTCCATACAATCTTCCGTGCTGTGCTCTGACAGTGTTATGTAGCTAATTGGTGTTGAGGCTGTGGAAGTACAGGGGAATTGTTTAATGGTTGATGATAGAGACAAGGTCAGCCAAGATTGGATTTGTCACTTGGTAGCGGAGCGTTGTCACTGCTTCACTTTTACATTTACTAGATGCCAGGCAGGAGATTCAGGTTTGTCTGAGGTTCATCTGGTTTCATCTGTTTCCTCAACCTCAATTTGTCTCAGACTATACCATGAGCTTGACTGAGACCTTAACAATGACTTAGGCTTCAGTGTATCTCAAAGCATTTTTTTACTTTCTTTTTGGTCCTTTTTTCCCTTTTGTTTCTTCTTCATGTTTTAATTATTCTTTGAGAAATTCTACTTAAATTATTAAAATACAGGATACTTCACTAAATAAAAGAAGTACACACTGCTGCCAGCAGAGCACTGTCTTAGGTGTCCATCATAACGCAACAGAAAAAAACAACTCCACCTATTATACTTCTCTCGCAACAGGTTGCATATGTAGTGCCTACTCCTACCAGCCTAGACGTAAATTTCATTATTCTACTAACTCTGCATTAGCAGTGCCTCAGCTGCTTTAAATATACAGCCAAATTTATAGGTTTTGTAGCTTTTGCAGTAGGTTCATTCATTGGGCATTAGCAAATTGAGCTTAACCCTTTTTAAATGACCTACCACACGTATTAACATTTAGTCAAATGTGGAGTCAACTATATTTTTTTACAAACTGTCTATTATACAAGCAATTAAGAAAAGCCAGACATCATCCATGATAATAACGAAATTTCTATGTCATCTCAACAGTACTACTGTCAAAAGCCAATTTATAATTCTAGCAATCTGTTGTATATAATATAAAGGATCAGTTAGATTTCTTTTTTCTTTTTTTCTGTTTCAGGTTTTACAAATACACATAGCCCCTAATACTGACAGGGCATGAACACATTTTTTTTACATAATTCATCTCATTTACTCTTGTACTCCACAATTTCAGACTTTCTGCAAAATTTAAATACTACAACATTGCAGAACACTTTGAAATTCTTTCTGTAGTTTCCATAGCCTTGATTTTTTCATCATTTTAATTTGTGTGTTAAATCAAAGGGAATAAAAATGAAATTTTCTTAATGTTTTGTTAGCTTATTTTACCTCAGTCTTGTCAATTTTACATTATCATTGTGTTGATATATATTGCATTGGACTCAGTACAACTTGTATTGAGCAGTCAATAAAAATGTGTTTGTTTGCCTTATATTTTTTACTCTACTATTTTAAGCTGTTATTTGTTCCATCCATCTGTCCGACATTTGATATGCATGTCTGTTAATTTAGGGTAAATGTGAACCTAAACCAAACTAATTAGAAATACGCCCCTGACAAATCTCCATACTCCACACTCAAAATAATGCTGAAAAAGCAAAAAAATTATTAAAATATTCTCTTTGTTTTAATGCACAAGAAAACAAGGATAACAAGATTAACAAAAAAGTAACAAATGACAAAGAGAAAATCGTTGGCGAACAGACGCACCAAAGGTCTTCACCCGGAATGAGGGTTCTCAGGAGTCAAGAGGATGGGCAAACAGAGTTTATTGTTTTATTGCAATAAACAACAACACGGACTCAACCAAATTCGGCCAAATCAAGCTGAGCCCCGAACAGTTCAAAAATGACAGTTTACATCACCATTTCTTATCATTCTGACCTCGCTCGAAGCAGCCCATTCGCTGCTTTTCCTGACTCCCCATCTGCAGTTGGTCTAATTAACTTTAATTAGAACCACCAATTTTTCTTATTTTCTGTCAATTATCTTTATTTTCCTGCTTTGCTTATTTTTAGGTCGGCTGAGAGCCAACAGGTGTTTTCCCTTCTTCCATCCTTGAGCTGTCATTATCTTATCGTTCTCCCTTCCTGGGACCTCTCGCTAGGTTTTATTGGCAGCTAAAACTAAGCTGTAATTAAAAAAGAAATATGGCATGAGCCTTTAATTAACCATTTGTTTAGCAGGCCTAACTTGCATTAATATTTGCGCTAAGGTTAATGATTATATTTTCCTATATACATTTATGCTAATACATGAATATACTAATTTTATTTTCTATACAAACAACGGGGATGCAAACTAAATACTAACTACTGGGCATCTCTATTCACATTTTTTCCTGACAGGTGGGATTGCTTCCCCACTGCTTCATATCCCAATTATAACATACCATTTTCTTTCTCTCTCTTTCCCTCTTTCTGTTTCTCTCAACACATCATGATCTTTCCATTTTTCCTTCTCCCTATTACATTTTTTCTGATGTTATCTTTATTAAAGAACTGCAGGGGCAGCCTTAGAATGCCTTTACAGTGCTACCACCATGCCAACATCCTGAACTGTCTTATTTTTAACTTGTTTTTAACAACAGGGCCTCTAACTCACAATAATATGTAGTGAGCCTTTAGCGCAGGCCAGTTGTGAAATACAGCTTCTAAGCTCCCTGTTCTCCAGGTTAAACTTCAGACTTCATTTTATCCCTAGCTACCACTTTTGGCCTGGTAGAATTTCACTGATTGTTCATTCTCCATGGTCTCACACTTTTCATTGGAAAGTTAAACACCCCTTGCATAAGATACATTTTCTGCTTTCTGAAGGAGTATTACATGATGCCAAGACCTCCATTTCTCAGAGGTATGTTCCAGAAAAATTTCCTTTCTTTTCACACCCAACAGAATATGATGTACTTTCCCCTGGTTGTCCAAGATTACCCATTATTTCTTTCTCTTACTTTCTTTCAGGATTCTGACACGTTTTACATCTATCCATTACCATCCACGTTTACTTTCTGTTTCTTCATATGATGAGGCAAACCCTTAAACCATTCACAACATGGTGTTTTTGAATATCTTCTTGTGGCCCTCCGAGTGATCCTCCCTTCTTAAATGATTTTGTAACAATGTGTAACTAAGCATCATTTTAAATTGATCCTCTCTATTTTCCAGGCATCTATTAATTATTCCAAACCTATTTATTCCAAAAATGGTGCCATGGTCTGTCCAAGCAGCATGAGACCCAAAAGAATCAGCCCTGGCACACATTCACACACGCACACACACACACACACACACACACACACACACACACATTCACACTCACTGATGCTGTATACTTGCAACTAAACCTCACGTGCACATACAGTATTTCTATTTAATCAGATTTTTACTTACATATTTTCTTGTTATTCCTTTTAAATAAGAACCACTACAAAAATCACCACCCCTTTTTTGACAACTGGTAATCCAATGTATAGGTTTCTTCTAAATAGTTGAAAACTTCAGCTTGCAGTTGGTTACATGATCTTTTTTTGTTTTCAAAAAGAAAAAACTTTTTAAAAACACAACTACATTGAGGTTTAGCATGCTCAAAAATCAAAAATATCTAAAGTAATAATTTTGTGTACCTGTCACGTAATTAACCAATTATAAACAAAATTGAAAGAAATAACATAAAAATATGAAAAATACTAATACAAAGATAACAAAAAAAAAACAGTAAAACATCAAATCATATGTTAATACATACAGTAACACTTTAATTAAAAATCTTTGGAACGGGTAAGTGATATGCCTATATCAAACTTGAAATGGAAAAAACAGAAAAAGTGCAGAGTGAATTAACAGTAAAAATTGAGAGAAAAAAATGCATTTGGTGCCTAACTCAATGCTATGGAACATATGTTGAAAATCAGTAGTGGACAGTTTGAACAAATGGTTTCCATTGGAGATGAAAAATATCTTTCTTACAACTCTAATGTACAGTGATTGAAAAAAAAATGTCAGTGTTTTAAGAACTACATAAGAACTGGAATCTGTTCGGTATCTTGGCTTAACTCCAACGTATATGATGCTACATAGTTTTATTGCATTTGCTATTTATTTGTTTTGATAATTTTGTCCTTGTACTTGTAACAGGTGTCTAGGTCACATTAATACCTAAGCACAGTTAAAATGTCTGGCTACACCAGCCAGTTTTAATGTTAAACATAACTGGAGAATACAACCTTTGGAGGTGCAAATTCCAAGTTGCATGCTGTGTTACCACAACAATTAATCTTCTGTCCCACTTCTGTCTGCACAGAAGTACATAAATGCTTCAGCCTCTGCCTTGATCAACATGACGATCGATTAAACAATGGTGCATACCAATTTCTCTTTCTAGCAATAGTGTAAACACATTTTCATTGGTTAAAGAATAGTATTGTTGTCAACTATCAAGAAGTCCATATACCACTGTATGCTGATTACAAACCAATGTCCCCAGAACTCATTACTTTTCAAAGGAAACAGGCAGCTCTGTATCACAATATTGCATGTTGATAAGATACTAATCAAAACCGTCTGATCATCAAATTAGGTGACTCTTTTGCCAGACACAGAAATATCTGTGTCTTGTAGACAGCCACCAACAATAACCTGTAACAAAATCATTGAGGAAATTTGCCTTTTCACTTGTCACCCCAGTGTCAACAAAGGGTGCCTATTGCCCCTTCATCTATTTATTATTTGCATGATTTTTTTGCCTAAGAGAAAAAGAAAACCACCCATTGTACAAAAAAATGTTCCCACTCTGACACCCCCCCAGGCTTAACAATTGTCAGTTCTGGACAGTTGTCTTAATCTTCTTTATTCTCTAAAATGGGCAAGATATCTCCCCAGATATTCCCTCCTGGATCTGCAAACCTCAATAGCTTCCTCCTCTGGAACATCACCAGTTTTTCATTGTCCAAAGCCATATATGAGAAGTCCAGTTTGTGAATCTTCTGCCATTTGGGTAGTTGAAGCATTTTGTGGGGACAAACAACGAGGCTTTAAAGTGTCACTGTCCACATTTTCTTCTCTACCTTCCCCTTTTGGCTTCATTTAATAATGCCACCCCAGAGTCCACTACCTGGCCCAGCACAACATAGGTTTCTTGGTTCCACCAACCTGACAGTTTTCCCTGTCCTGGTCTACTTCTATTTCTTAACCATGCCCTTTCTCCCGGAAACAATAGAACAACTGGAGCCTTCTTATTGTACTGAGCGTTATAATATTGTGTTGCTCTTTAGCAATCTAACCTGCATACAGTAGCTTCTAATGGTGTCCCTTCATCCATTCCTCCTTGGTATCATAAGAGGAGCCTCAAATGACAACCAAACATCAGATAAGCAGGAGCATAGCCAGTGAAACTGAGAACAGTATTATTATACATTAACAGTAACTGGGGTAGGAAATTGCATATTCAGCAGGGTCTGGTTAAATCTCTCAGTCATATCAATACCAGCCATGTGATAGGGAGTAGTCCTACTCTTTCCTACACCATACAGCTCACACAACTGTTGGACTCAAAATTGGACCCTTGGTCAGAACGGAAATGCATGGGGCACCCAAAATGTTGTAACACATTGGCCTCTGATCTCTGTACTGTTGTCAGTGATGTCTGATCTCTCATTGGTACTGCCCATGTATAATGGGTAAACATATTAGCCATAACTCAAATGTACTAAAAGTAATCATGTGGACCTCCTAGGGAAATTAAATCTAGAAACACTACCTCTAAAGGAAAAGAAACTGAGATGGGTTGTAAGGGTGCCCTAAACTCAGTCCTATCCTTCTGCAGGTTACAACTGTCACACTTAGCCTGAAACCATTGTACCTCATTCTCCATACCTGGCCAGAAGAATTGGTAACACAGGTTAGTCAAAGTCCTCTCCATTCCTGCATGCCCCATCACCTCGTGGAGCACCTTCCACACCTTCTGTCATTCTTGCACTGGGCACAGTACCTGGAACCTAGGCTCATGGATGTTAGGGTCTGATGTCCTGCGGTATAGGATGTCTTCAACCAAGACATATCTGTGTTGATGTCATAGCCATTTTTTTTCTAAGATCAACAGCTTCTTTCACTCAGCAGCTGTTGGGTCTCTTCCTTGTTGAACATAGGTTCTCACCACTTGGAGCTCTGAATCTTTTTTCCTGGCTTGTCCTCCATTTATCACCAATGTAGGGTTGCCCATCATCTAGTGAGGGTACCACATGCACCTCCTTTGTTCTGGCCAACATCTCTGTAGAAGGGGTACTAACAGGAAATCTGGACAGTGTATTAGCATGCCAACTGGGCCACTCACCGCTGCTCCACTGCTCCAAAGCAAGCTGTATGCAAATAGGCATCAGGGTTATTGTCCATATGCATAATGCATTTAGCCACCATCAAATAATCTTTACAATTTTCAGTAATTGCCCATTTCAGTGTCAAAGGTTCCAATTTAAAAGAAATGCAATTTAAATCATTCCACTCTGCAAGGTGTAAACTTCAGCTGGCATACACAATCACTCTCTCCTGGACCTGTGATAAAACTGCACCAAGCCCATGATGACTAGCATCTGTAAATAAGACAAAAGGAAATGTAAAGTCTGCAAATACCAGGATAGGGACCTGTGTTAGAGCTGTTTTAGTAACTCAAATGTCTCTTTACACTCCTGTGTCCAGTTTACATTTCTGTAAGTCTTTTATCTGCTGGGGTTCCAGTAAGCAAAATAGTCAAGGTCCATGCGATCTCTGCAAAACATTTAATAAAACAACAGTAATCACCCGCTAGCCCCCAAAAAGGCCCTTATCTGGCACATAGTCTCTTATGGAGACCATTCTTGCACTGGTGTTACCCACCTTGGCTAACAACTTGTCCAAAAACTTTACTTGCATCTGGAATAGTTTACACTTAACTGGGTGTATTTTAAGGTTTACATAGGCACATCAAGATCTCATCAAGATGCCGCAAGAGGGTGGAGAAGTCTTGTGAACACACACTGTCATCCAGGTAGACCAAGGCTGATCCTGACAAGGGACCTCATAGGCACTGCTTCATCAGCCTCTGGAAAGCGGCTGGAAAATTACACGGCCAAAAAGGCATATGCAGTAAACCCTCGTTTATCGCAGTTAATCCATTCCAGACTCTACTGTGATAAATGAATTTCCACAAAGTAGGATTATTTATTTATAAATCTAATATTTTCGCAGTTACAGCATTGAAAACCTGTTTACGACCTTCTAAATACGTTTTTTAACATTATTAGAGCCCTCTAGACATGAAATAACACCCTTTAGTCAAAAGTTTAAACTGTGCTCCATGAAAAGACAGAGATAACGGTTCTTTCTCACAATTAAAAGAATGCAAACATATCTTCCTCTTCAAAGGAGTGCGTCAGGAGCAGAAAATGTCAGAGAGGGAGAGAAAAGTAAACAATCAAAAATCAATAGGGCTGTTGGGCTTTTAAGTATGCGAAGCACCGCGATAAAGCGGCCGCAATGAAGGGATCAATGTGAAGGTAGTCTTTCAACATTTTTTAGAGGAGCGTCCGTATCTTCTAAGCAAACAGCCTCTGTACAAACAGCCCCTCTGCTCACACCCCCTCTGTCAGGAGCAGAGAATGTCAGAGAGAGTGAGAGAGAGAGAAAAAACAAACAATCAAATATCAATACGTGCTGTTAGAGCTTTGAAGTGTACGAAGCACCGCGTGGGAAGCATATCATATATCATTGAGGAGTTTTATTTAATACGTAATACGTGCTCTGATTGGGTAGCTTCTCAGCCATCCGCCAATAGCGTCCCTTGTATGAAATCAACTGGGCAAACAAACTGAGGAAACATGTACCATAAATTAAAAGACCCATTGTCCGCAGAAATCCGCGAACCAGTGAAAAATCCGTGATATATATTTAGATATGCTTACATTTAAAATCCACGATGGAGTGAAGCCGCGAAAGTTGAAGTGTGATATAGCGAGGGATCACTGTGGTTGAATTTATAAAGGCCAAGGGGTGTGGCAAAAGTAGTTTTCTTTCAATCACGGGGACGCATCTGCATCTGCTGGTAGCCACTAGCCAAGTTCCAGGTGGAAAACTACTGTGCTTTAGCGAGGGTGGTCAAAGTCTCCTCAGGCAAAGAAAAAGAATATTTATGAGTCCCTGCATTCAACTTGAGATAGTCTACATAGAAACGCCACAGACAATCTTTTTTTTACCATCACAATCAGGGCTGCCCAGGGACTAATGCTCTCTTGGATGATACCTCTTTGTAATATTTCATTCAAAAGTACCTCCATTTCCTGTTACACATTGGGTGGTAAGGGGCAAAACCTCTCTCGCACAGGGGGGAGGGGCATCTCCTGTCTGGATCTGATGCTGCACAAGATCAGTACACCCAAAATCATCATCACTCATCATCACTCAAAAAAAGTCTTTTTCCATTTCAGCAGCAATGCCTGCAGCTCATTCTGCTGTTGTAGGGTCAAATCCTCCCGCTGGCATAAACTAGCCAGCGCTGGACTCAGGGTGTGTTGATCAGCATCCTGCTCTACCTGATCCTGCTCTACCAGATTCACCTGCCCAATCTCATTATTCTCTGCTTCCAGAACCACTTTGTTTGGACCACGCAACTCCATCTCACCCAACCAGAACAACCTGTCCAGCTTTTGGTATTGGCTTATGAATACATAGAAAGAGTGATCATTGCATATATGCACTGGCAAACGGCTTCCTCTTACCATCGCAATTTTTCATGCCACTCTCAAAGATGTCAGTTCAGGCAGGGGCTCCACAAGCCCACACTAATCTGATCCTCCTACATCGGAAGACACTCTTCACCACATCAATACTTTGTTTCTGGCAGGGACCCTCAGACCATGGCGGCAGGCTGATTGTACATATCCATGGAATTCATTATTTTCTTGTTATGACTCAGCATGTTGTCAAACAGCGAAGGCCGTTAGACTGTGCTTCTTGCATACCGGGGGCTGCTTGAGACAGCACAACTGGTGACTCTGGACCCTGAAAAACAGCATGCCAACATGCAGAGATCACATTCATACAGATCAGCAATGGGCTTGTCTAGATTTCATCTCCCAAGATTACAACCCCTCTGGCTGGTAACTTCACTGTAGCCACCTCAAAATCCATGGTGGCGTAGCCTGTATAGAGCATATCCAACCCATTGGCAAATTTTAGGGTTAGAAGAAACAAGGTCTGCCCTGCTTTTATCTTATCTGCAAAATGCTTCTTAAAAAGGCTCTATTGGATCAGTTTAATCTGGAGATCCAATGTGTAGAGGTTGGGAGAGGTGCTGATAGTGTATTGCCACACCCACCACACAACAAACAACATGGATTGGGACTCAAGTGAAGTGGGTGACACCTTAGCACCAAACTGGAATAATGTTAAGTTTTTTACAGTGGCTGGAGTGCCAATCCTGCCACCAGCCCCAAGTTTTCCCTGTAAATTTCAAGACCTGCTTACAGGGCTAGCGGCAGATTAACATACCCAGGATGAAGCAATTGCAGGATAAGGGCCTTACTCAAGGGCCCAACCGAGTGGAGTCACTTCCGGCATTTATGGGATTCGAACCGACAACCTTCTAATTGCTGGCGCAGATCCCAAGTCTCACAGCCACAACTCCTCCCTGGGTCTAGATTTTATTAGATTAGATTAGATAAAGTTTATTAATCCTAAAGGTAAATTCACATGCATACGGAAGCAGAAATATGAAAACAAGAATACAGACTCACAGGACAAATAGTACAGCCAATCAATCAATCGATATGTAAAAACAAACAAACAAACAAATAAATATTGTTCAGATATTTCAGAATGCTATTTCAAAATAAACTAAACAAGTGCCCCGGGTAGGAAGCATTGAAATGCCCGTTAGCACTGGGCAGAAAAGACCCCCAGAGGCACTTCTTAGCACACAATGTCCTGTGGCTAAAAGTGCTCAAAGAGAGTGCCTCCTGGAGGGGATTTTTTATGATGGCATCCAATTTTGCCAGCATCCACTTTTCTACAACAGCTTCCAGTGTGTCTAGGTTTTGTCCTGTGATGGCACAGGCTTTCCTGATAAATTTTTTCAGGCATTGTGTTTCTTTGGAGCTCAAGTTGCTTCCCCAGGAAACCACAGCGCAGAACACCACACTGGCTACTATGGACTTATAGAACCTTTCCCGTAGCTTGCTGCACAGATCAAAAGACCTGAGTCTTCTAAGCAAGTGCAGTTTTCTTTGGCCCTTCATATGCAATGCTGCTGTGTTGTCATACTAGTCCAATTTTTTGTTTATATGGACTCCTAGGTATTTATAGCACTGCATCACTTCCAACATGTCCTCCCCCTGGATGGTGACAGATCTCAGAGGCTCTGTGGCATGCCGAAAGTCCTCCAAAACCTTCCGGTACTCTGACTCATCTCCATTATTTATGCAGCCTATGATAGACGAGTCATCTGAAAATTTCTTTAGATGGCAAGCACTATTATTATGTTGAAAATCTGTTGTGTAGAGGGTGAACAGTCAGTGTTTTCAAAGGCATCCTTCAGAGACTCCTCAGCCTCCGCTGTCCATTCCTGCGCTGTCCTGGTGGTGGCTGACAGTCTCTCCACAATGGGTTTCTATGCAGGTATGAGATGTACCAAATTATGGTCTGATCGACCTAAAGGTGGCAAAGTAACTGATTTATATGCTTCTTTAACTTTGGCATACAACAAGCCCAGGGTTCTTTTCTCTCTCCTTTTAAAGTTCACAAACTGATAAAAATTGGTGAGAGTGGAGGAAAGTGAAATATGGTTAAAGTCTCCAGAAACTGTAATGAAGCACTAGGATGATCAGTAGTAAGTTTGTTAATTACAGAATTTACTATGTCTATTTCATTTGCCAAGTCTGCCAAGGGAGGGGATGTAAAGTGCTAGCAATGGCATGTGAAAACTATCTGTGTATATAAAGAGGTCATATGACAACCAAAAAGCAGCTCAATATTTGGGTTGCAACATGAGGAACCCAGAAGTGAAAAAGAATGCTTATTCCATGAGGGAGAGATACCAGCATTCAAAGAGCAATGGCAGGCGTTCAATGAAATGCTGTGGATCACTTCAGTGGACCAGGGGTGTGTCACATGTGACAATAAATCTGATTATACTACATTTTTCTACATTTTTTATCATAGTCTTGCATTTTTGAAAATGCGAACATTGTTGTTCACCTGCATATTGTCATTAAATTCCCCTTACCAGTCAACGATCAGCATAAAGCGATTTATGAAGTAAAACAAAAGTGTAAAAAACACACAGCAAATTAACCAATTGTGCCAAGCCATGATTGAACAGAATGAAGTGTAATTTTGAAAAATGTAATAATGTAATAATTGCTGATGGAGATGCTGTTTTTCAGAATTTGATAAGAAGAGAACAAGACTATGCTTGTAAGTGGATAAAAGTAATTAGTAAACTTAGTCACCTTTGTTTTATTTTGTCTTTTTTTTATGCTGTTCAAGTTAAACAATAATGTTAGCCCCTGGTAA
>JANRMT010062818.1:29277657-29293483 GCA_026402145.1 Polypterus bichir lapradei
ACTAGCTGTACCCCGTGGCTACGCCCACATAGTAATGAAACACAACAAACTTTAAAAATCAATAGACGTTGGCACTATATCTGATTGTGTTCAGCTCTGACGGGAGAGCGTTCCCCACGGGGAGAAAAGCACATGGCTGTGATATCTCTGACAATCAGCAGCTACCCTCTAAAACACATGGAGCTCTGATCTCTCTCTCAAAAACGTCAAATGTTACTCCTTAACAATCTGTAGATGATAATGTCTGTTGAACAAACAGGTTTCAGTAGCTAAGCAGAGGCAAGGTGCTCTCCAACACGTGGCGAAGACATAGACTAACTTGAACAGGGGCTGGCGAGTGAATGAGGAAGGCCTGCCCCCCTGCTCTTGGCCCACAGCCACTCTGTTGGATTTGCATAAATACATTAGTACCACAAGCAAACTATGGTACTTAGTGCAATGAGAGAAGTCGCAAAATCAATCAGGAAGTTCAAGCAAATTATAGAAAACAACCAGATCTAAATCCGTTAAGTAATTCTCTCATGAAACGCGGACAGACATACTGACAGAATGCGCTTGGACCACAAAATTTTTAAAACCGTTTCTTAGTGAGCACCTATGGGCCAAGGGTCTACATTCCAAATTTCAGTCCCAAATCCTCATGGTTCAGGAGATTTCGTGATGAGTGAGTCAGTGGTATTTGGCTTTTATATACAGTATATATATATACATACTATAAACAGAAAAGCACTTAGTTACATAGTACTTGTTACTCTTATTCTATGTTAATCTGTGTTGTCTTATTCTAATTCTTACTTTGTCTTTTATTTCTCTTTTCTTCATCATGTAAAGCACTTTGATCTACATTATTTGTATGAAAATGTGCTATATAAATAAATATTGTTGTTGTTGTTGTATTAATACATCAGTATGAAGAACCACCTCAGACTTTGTTTTCTGATTTGTAGTTCTCACTGCCAGGTAGGCAGGGGGACTAAGTGTTCCGTTTCATGGATTTTTTTTGTAAATGTAATGACTGTAATATGGTATTAATTGTATTTTGCCTGAACTGCCCTTACTATTTGTTTGTTTGTTTTTTTTTTAGAAAATAAAAGATGATAAATTTTACTTTTTGAGCCCTTGGTAAAGTTTATTTTGTTATTTTCCCATTTTGCTTCTGTTTTGTATCCCATTGCTTGCTGCTGACATCCTCTGAAATTTGTAGTAAAACACATAATGCACTCATTTTGCAGAATTGCTCATGGGTTATTTTTCTATTCATATAATGTAATTATGAATTTATTTTTTAATTATATAAGAGATTTAGTACAACAAAAATACTTTCATTTTGAACTCTGAATGTGTTTATTTATTTTGAAAATTTCTTTTGAAAACTTATTTATTTAGACCTTTGGAAAATGATCACTGTCTGCTTTAAGATGAAGAATAGGTTAATCGATTAACACATATTATTTATCTCACTAACTTATATGTAAAAATACTCACATCTGTTAATTATTTTTGTTGACTGGTGCATTGAAACCCAACACTTCTCTAGCTCCCTGTAAAATCAGCAACAACAAGAATGCTGTATCCTCTTCAAGTATTTATAAAAATAGTGACATCATGTGAATTGTACTGATAAAATAAAAGGTTTAGCGGATATATCTTTGCTATATGAGAGACTGTTTTATTCAGATTTCTAGCAAATATTGCAGAAAATGGATCATAAGATGGATAAACACCTAGTCGATGTTTAGAGATAGCCCAGGATCAAACATCTGGAAGTCAAAAGTTCTAGAACCTAAACCACTATAAAGTGAGTGTACCTAGAAAACTGATCTACAACAACTTAGACGGTGGTACACTGTTAAGACGGAAAAGATCAGTAATAAAATCCTTTGAAATATCTCCCAGGGTACTACTCAGGGAAATTGGTTGTAAAAGGCCATGGGTAAACCTGTGCAACAAATTTTAGTTACAATTTTTGCCTGATTATCCACGGCTTTCCTATCCATTGCTTTCTGTTACATTTATGTAATTAATTGTTAGTATGTATGAAAAAGGTGAACAAAATGGATCTAGGATAACATGGTTGTAGCGGTGCTACTGGGGAATGAAACTGCAACTCCAAGCAGTCCCTGCAGTGGTTCTGATTTGTTGTCTGCTGAGGATGCAGGGGGTGGTGGGCACAAGGAGGCCAGCGTGACATTTAAAAGGAGGCCAGTTCTGCAGAGAGAAAAAAAGTTTTTTGTGTTTCATGTCTGCAGTTGCCTGTCTGTTTGCCTTCCCATTTTGCTACCTGTGCATTCTTGTTTTGTCTTGGATCGTCTCCTATTTTGGGTGTATGGACTGTCTGGTGTCTTCCTGTCGCATAAGGACTGTCTGAGGATTTGTTGTCGTCCTGCGAAGAAAGTAGCACTCCTGATCTCATTCATACATCATCATCTCATCAGGAAATACCGGTAGGACTGACCTTTACATTCATATACAGTGTGCTGAACTCCGGACTATGTACCTCCATCATTTCATTTCATCAGTTGCCGTTTTCATGGACTTCATAGTGTTTGGTTTTCACTAGTGGTTTGTTATTGTTGAGTTTGTGTTTATTGTATATCGCCGTAAGGGGAACTGGGGTGGGATCACTGTAGTTTCATATATTTAATTTATTATTGTTTAATACATTCTTTAATTTCTGTTTTATTACCAGTTGCTTTTTGTCTCTGTGAGGGAGTGTGTGTGAGTCGGGCCAAGGCTGGGTGTGTTCCTGGGATCCCCACCGAAAAATGAAATAAATCACTGCCATATTGATGGTATGAATCTTAGCTGGGTTTTAGTCCACTACATGGTGACAAACTGGTCAACATTACTGCCTCTTTGATCCAGTATCCTGCATTCAAATCACACATCTCATCTGGTTGTCCTTATGGAGTCCCTGTTTGCATGGCTTTCCCCCTAGCTACTCCAGTTTTCTTCTCACATCCATGAAGACATGCTGGGTAGATAAACTGGAGATTCAAAATTGGCCCAGAGTAAGTGAGCCTTTCACTATTTCCTGTCTTTTGCCTAGTACTTCCAGGATAGCCTCTGGGCCACTGCCACCCTAAATTGAATTAACCAGGTTTAAAAAACTTCAGTTAAAATGAATTTTAACTAAGAAACTGTACATAAAATAAAAGTCAATGTATCAGTCATCTTTAATAAAATAACCTTCAGGTGTTTTATTGGTTCAAAATTTTTTTTTTCTCACACAAACATCCACTGCATTTTTTTCTTATGTAAGGAAATAACAATGCTTCAAATTTATGCCCAACGCCTGCAACAGTGATAAAGTCAAACCCCCTTTTTTATCAATTTCTTTTACAACAGGTCAAGGTTTGAAGGCTACAACATCAGAGGTACTTGTCATTGCATTGTCTGGCAAGGCAGAGAGCCATGATTTAGAGAAAATGGATCATAAGATGGATAAACACCTAGTCAATGTTTAGAGACAGCCCAGGATCAAACATCTGGAAGTCAAAAGTTCTAGAACCTAAACCAATTTGTAAATAATTCAGAGTTAAAATTAGTGTGATAGAATTCATTGCCAATAATTCAAAAGAACACTCTCAAGAACATTCTCAAAGCTACTACAAATCAAGAATCTTGGACAACAGGAGATATGCGACACTGACCTTTATATCATCACGCTAGTCATATTGCATGATCTACTGTTGTCCTGTAGTAGCAACTGCCATAATCACAAAAATACAGCTCAAAATAGTGGCAAAAGTGGAAAGATGCAGCATATTTTTTAACTAACTAAAAATGACCTCAAATTACAAAACCAATTGCAGAAATAAATTCCACCTATTCTGAAACCTCTAAAAGAAGGAAAAAGTACAGGTTAACATGGAAGTAACAAAGTGAGCACTAAAAAAATTTTGTAACAGACCTCAGAACCCAAACCCAAAGATGCATGCTCCAAACCCATCCATCCACCTTTCCTAAATGATGCATATGGAACTGTCAAGGAGCATGAACTAGGTCACTCCAGACCCAAAAGTGATCCTCCAGTCTATACTCCTTCCAATCAGCTAAAAAGTACAGAAGAAAACCCAACATTTAAAATCCAAACTTTTCTCTACCTTGAATTCTTTATTTCCAATCACCAAAACTTCTCTTTTGTTCATATAAGGAATTGAATGAACTGATTTCAACCTAGTCAAGAGTAACAAAGGATGAATCTATAGGTTGCTAGGTCTTATAGTATACATCCAAAATATAACGGAGCAGCCCCCAATATATGTGGCCAGTTTGTTTGAATGGTAACCTCAGGCAGATGTCTTTCTTAGCAGGCTACACTATCTGATTAACTCTGAACTCTGGACCCTATTGATGCCTGCAATCTGCTCTGCAATCACTTAGTAGTGGTTTCAGCTTTTATCAGGTTCTCCCAAACCTTGACCCATACATTGAGTAATATGTGCAATGAGATATATTGGGGCCTGAAGAATTCATTGGGGGGGGGGGGGGGTCCAGTAGGGGAGGTTTAAAGACAAAAGGGCATTCAAAAGTTGACATCTTAATTGCTGAATGACAGAGAACATTCCTGGTACAGTCTGCTATGGGTGACCAAGTTTTCAAATCAAACTGGAAAGTGTTTACTGAACACCAAAAAAAAAAAAAAAGTTCTGGATTTGTTCATTCTGATCAACGATTGGTTTCACAGTTATATCTTGAAGTTTAATGTACTTCACAACCCATTTTTAACATACAAATTTCCAAAAACAAGAAATAAATTGTATACTTTTGTATGATACTAAAGGTTCTGTGAACCTATGCAAGTTAACAATTTCTGAAATAAAAGTATCCACCAATTTTTTGGTAGATGTAACTTTTTAGGAACTATAAAGTGAGTGTACCTAGAAAACTGATCTACAACAACTTAGACGGTGGTACACTGTTAAGACGGAAAAGATCAGTAATAAAATCCTTTGAAATATCTCCCAGGGTACTACTCAGGGAAATTGGTTGTAAAAGGCCATGGGTAAACCTGGTTTTAATTTAGATCTGCAACACATTTCACAAGCCTGAACATAGTCTATCACATTGCATAGTCCTTTCCACCAAAAATATCATTGTATAAGTTTTATGGTTTGAGAGATCCCGTGATGTCCAAAAATGTTAGAAGTATGTGCCCACTCAAGAACCTCACCGCTAAATTCCCAGAAACATTATTTTGTGGTGAATGTTGGTGAAAATGTCACCACTCTAAAGAGTCTTATTTTTGTGACCAGATTATTGGAATTTATTGGAAAACTTGCCCCTAAGTCTTCTCTGATAAAATTATATTTTCAGGCTCTTCTAGAAATTCAGCTGGATCATACTATGTTGATAAGGCATCTACTTTGCCATTATTATCCCACTAAATTGATATGTAATTACAAAATCAAAATAGCTAAGAACAGAGTACGTCTGCTTTAATACAATGTAGATTTTTGTGATTTAAGTATATTTTAAAAGGAAACTGGCCAGTTGAGACTTTCTTCTAGTGCCAACTTGAAAGCTAATAACTCCCTATCACCTACATCTTAATTCTGCTCTGCGTGTATGCACATTAGAAGCTGTAGGGAAAAACCTGAGCTGAGATGAGCTCTCCTTTAATAAAGTGAAATGAACTTTGAGCTCTGTGCATCTATACAAACGTGTACTGTGTTTTATTTATTAGAGCAGTGATAGGGGAGACAAATTTGTATTAAGTTTTCTGGTAGCTTCCAGTTTAATGTAGCAGTGATTTTGGATTTGTCTAAATTGAGAAATTTTATTGCCTAAAAACAGTAGACTTTTAATGAAACACGGATTTTTCATACTTAGCAAGTACATTATTTCTACATAATCTGTTTAAAACCTCCCTAATATAATGGTATGGAATGCAAATCATTCAAAAATATAAGGGTATTGTCAATATATAACAGAAAAAAAACTCCAAACAAAATATAGGGAAATATGTCATTCACAAAATTCTGAAATAACGCTGAGGCTTTAGCAAGCCCATAGGGCATAACCCTATTTTTATAATGTGCCATGGCAGTGTTAAATTCAGGTTTCCATTTATCTCCATTTCTTACTCTATCAGCGCATGCTCCCAACCAATGGTTCATCCAGTGAGTTGGGTTGATAGAGATGATATTAGAAGAAGAGGATAATTTTTTTAAAAGTGATTTTATCTAATTATCTATAGTTAATACAGGGTCACAACTCTCCATCCTTTTTTTTCTACAAAATATAGTCTAATGAGCCTAGATTTGTGATTTTATTGTATACTAGACATTTAGCCCGTTACAATAACGGGTGCTAGAACAGTAGTGTATAAACATTAGTAGGAACAGTCTATATTAAATGGCAAGGGACCTTGTATGTGGCTGTAATATGCGTCACTGTATTGTGTGCCTTTAATTTTCTCTCGCAGTAATACTGGTTTGTATTTCCGTAAAATGCCTGTAATTTTCTCTGACAGTAATACAGTGAAACCTCTAGGCGAAACCCGATCTGGTCGTGAACCGAAGTAATTTCCCCCATAGGATTGTATGTAAATACAATTTATCCGTTCCAGGCCATATGAACTGTATGTAAATATATATTTTTTTAAGTTTTTAAGCACAAATATAGTTAATTATACCATAGAATGCACAGCGTAATAGTAAACTAAATGTAAAAACATTGAATAACACTAAGAAAACCTTGAACAACAGAGAAAACAAACACTGCAAGAGTTCCCACTATAGTGCTACGAACCGCTCACTAAAAACACTTTTTTTAATGAGTTTTAAGCACAGGGAAAAAAATGAACATTTGAAAAATATGTAATTTAATAAACAACTAAGAAAAGTAACATTGCAACAATGCACGCGCACGCCTGTGTGTGTGTGTGTGTGTGTCTCTCACACGTCTGTGTGTATGTCTCGCATACTTGTGTGTGTGTGTGTATCTCTATCGTGCGCCTGTGTGTGTGTCTCTTTCTCACGCGCCTGTGTGTGTGTGTGTGTGTCTCGCACACCTGTGTGTGTGTGTGTCTCTCTCGCGCACGCGCTTGTGTGTGTCTCTCTCTCTCTCTCTCTCTCTGCACAGGGAATGCACAGGGAGAGACTGAACACATGCAGCCCCGCGCATGCGCACTTCACCAGAAGACACACACACGGACACCTGGACGCACACAGGGGTTTTATTAAAGAGGATGATGATAATTGTCCATTGCCTTACTCTAGAGGTGAGATAGTAAATAGATATTTCCCTAGGATAGAGGTATGTCTGGATACAATTCTATTAAGTAATATTTCCCATCACAGCATCTTTAGATTCCATTAGCTTTACGGTTATATATACAATTATTAACCAAGGTAAGCTCAATATTAATTAAGGTTCTAGACTAGAGAAAACAAAGAATGTAATTGTTTCATGATACAAGACATTATATTTTTTAAAATACTAGGAACTAAAGATGTGCTATAAACCAAAACAATGAGATGTCCTCTAAACCAAATGACCAGTTGTCTAAACACATTTACTAAATCTAGCCATTATTTTCCAATATCATAAACACATTTCACATGAAGACACAGTTCACAAAACACAATCCTCCGTTCTCATAAATCTAAAAACATTATTCCTTGCTAAAACACAAGTTGCAAAAGAACTTTGCTCATATTCTCAAATGAAAGCTCATGTGATGCAAAATGCTTGCCACAGTCAACAATATTTGAACACAATGAACACACCTGGTGTCATTCATTACACACAACAACTCGAAATTGAAGACACTTGTTGCTAATGCTGTGACCACATGTATAAAAGCAAGTTCAGAGTGCACAGTTTGCTGAAGATTCTAAACAAACACAATGGATGAAGGCAGAGTCAGGGGAAGAGGAATTTGAGTCAAAGGAGGGAGAAGAGCTGGCAATGGAAGAAGAGGAGCAGGCCAACGAGGAAGAGGAGTTCAAATCAGAGGAGGAAGAGGAGCAGGCCAACGAGGAAGAAGAGTTCAAATCAGAGGAGGAAGAGGAGCAGGCCAACGAGGAAGAGGAGTTCAAATCAGAGGAGGAAGAGGAGCAGGCCAACGAGGAAGAGGAGGAGGCCAACAAGGGAGAGGAGGTCCAGGAGGGAGAGCAAGACAACCTTGCACCATCATTACGGACGAACTGCGAGCAACAGTCATTGACCATGTCATTGTCCATGGCATGACAATGGCTGAAGCAGGATTAAGAGTCCGTCCAAACCTGAGTAGGTTCACCGTGGCCACCATTATCAGGGCATTCAGACAACACAACAGGTATTGTACTCTATTGCTTTCTTTGTCACAATACAGTTTTACAAGCCTGTGAAAGTAGTCTATTGGTTTCAAATCAGTTGTTATTGTAAAACATGTCAATTGACAACACATGTTTCTTTCTTTAGAGTTGAAAGAATGGCACATAGAGGTGGGAGGGTTGCCATATTTACAGCGGCACAAGAAACCCTCATTGTGGATATGGTTCGTGAGAACAACCTCATCAGACTCCGGGAGATCAGAGACAAAGTCATTGCCGATAATGTCAACTTTGAGAGCATTGATGATGTCAGCTTGGCCACAATAGACCGAGTTCTCCGGCGCCAAAAGATGCGGATGAAACAGGTCTATAGGGTTCCCTTTGAGCGCAACTCTGTGCGACACAAAGACCTACGTTACGAGTATGTGCAAGTAAGTATACATCCATGTTCACAGTACAGTTAGTGGACATACTGTGTTGCTCAGTGGCCTACATTACTTCTGGACAATACTGTGCTACCTGATTGACTGTTGTTCTGAACACCTGTGCACTTTCACATTTTCACAGAGGATATTACAGTTGGACGCGATGGCCAGACCTCATGAGTACCTCTTCCTAGATGAGGCTGGCTTCAACTTGCAGAAACGAAGGCAAAGAGGCCGTAACATCATTGGCCAAAGAGCCATCACTGAGGTTCCTGACCAACGGGGGGGTAATATTACTCTTTGTGCGGCCATGGGTTCGGAGGGGCTTGTCCACCGGCATGCTGTCCTTGGGTCTTACAACACCCAACGTCTCCTAACCTTCCTAGAGGAGCTAAAAGACATCCTCCTGGACCGCCAACAACACCATCCTGGGCCCGCACATCACATTTATGTGATCATTTGGGACAATGTCCGCTTCCACAGAACAAACCAAATCAGAGAGTGGTTCACCACCAACAGTAACCACTTTTTAAACGTCTGTCTGTCACCCTACTCCCCTTTCCTGAACCCTATAGAGGAGTTCTTCTCATCGTGGAGGTGGAAGGTTTATAAAAGACAACCATACACTAGAGAGAACCTCCTAAGGGCAATGGAGCTGGCCTGTGTTGACATCCCAGTGGAGGCCTTCCAAGGATGGATTCGCCATTCCAGGGCGTTTTTCCCACGGTGCCTGGCAAGAGACAATATAGCCTGCGATGTAGATGAGGTGATGTGGCCCAATGCAGCTCAGCGATATGATGCCACACAGTGATTGTGGTGTGTGTGTGGTGTGAATAAAGTAAATAAAAAAACTTCACACCCTGATCATGTTTTCAAGAGTACTGTTGTGTGCAATAGATTCTGTTTTTGCATTGAGTTGTGTTACAGTAGTGTACATGCAGAATTTTCTATAGATTTATACTCTTCATATGAAACTCACAAATCTAAATGCCTAATCCTCTGCAGAGATCTAAGAAGATCCGTTACTGTAAAGTTTCTAAAAATATGCATTGGCAGTTATGAAACAAAGAACCTTCTCACAAATTGAGCTTTGTGTTTTCATTTGTTTTGCTGTAGTGTGTAATGATGTGTATAGTGTTTACATTTTTGAAAGCTTCGAGCTGCTCTTTTGGTGTGAAAGTTTGAGTTTTGAAGTGAGAAGGTGTGGTTGTGGTTATGTAGCTTTAGAAAAGGGTGTTGTGTTTAGACATTGGGGAACATGGAGGAAACGTTTGTGAAATGTGTTTTAGCATTTGAGAAAAACTGTAATTTTGAGCTGGTTAAGTTTTCTGACACTCTTGAAACTGTTAGAGCTTGCACTTCATATTTATTGATTATGCCTAGGACAGTTATTGAATTTTTAAACAGGGGCTGTTTGCCACTGCCTGCTAACTTGGGTCTTAAAGAAAATTGTTTCTGTAGTTTAAGGTTTAATTTAGGGGAAGGAGTATGACAATTACCTAAACTGCCACAATATAAACAACTACACTTTTTCAAGCATTTATTATGTTCCACAAAGCTTATCCTCCTATGCTTGGGGCTGACTAAAGAAACTCCCTTCCCTTTTCTAATTTTAGCACTATTTTTTAGTTAACACCAATATACTTTCTGCATTAAGTAATATATCAGCGGTTTGGTACTGTAACTCTTTTTACTGTTTTGCGTGTCAATTTCAAATGCATTAATTTTTTCATATAGCATATCCGTCTCGGCATCCCACATTTAAGAGATTCGAGATTATGCATTGTCTGGCAAATCAAACAGATACGATTCAGAGAAAAAGGATCAGCAGATGGATGAACACTGAATTTAAGGTTAGAGAACATCTAGGGTCAAATACCAGGAGCTTAAACAATGATGTGCATAAACCACATTCTAAGCGACTTCTAAGTTAAAAATAGTGCACTAGAATTTGTTGGGAAATAATCAAAACAGCGCTTTCAAAGCAAGTCAAAGCTACAGGAGATGTGTGATGCTGACCTTTATATCATTGCACAAGTAAAATTGCACATTGTGATCTTCTGTGGTCATGTGACAGCAAAAGGAAAAGAACTTTGAAGTACAAAACCAATTGCAAAAATTAATTCCATATATCTTGAAACCCATAAAAAGAAGAAAACAGCATGTAAGTAAAATATATGCCACATTTGTGGAGAACAGGTTAAAAATGTTCATATTAAAGACAGATGTGTGTTCAGTTGAATATTAAAGTACCTCTTGGAATTGGGTGGACACTCATGGCAGTTGTGAACACCTAGAATTATGCCAAGGATGTCAAAAAACCTTTTATTAAATATAAAGTGTAAGGGAGGGATGAACACAGCTTGAACAAAAAGTACAACCCATGTCTATCAACTTATCCACTTGCCAAACATGGTGTCATTAAGTCCCTCCTGTTCTCACTTCCCTACTTATTTTGTGATTCTCTTTACACCATGGCATCTTCCTCCTAACAGCTGAGTCTTTCCACTAAACTTTCCTTCCATTTCAAAACTCAAGGTGACTAAGACCTTGAAGTGGGTTTTGGCCATGATCTATGATCATTTACAGAGTTGGAGAATTCATGCCTCAGTTTAAGGAGCACCGGAGTAGACCTCATCTATTAACTCCTGGACTCTCTGCACTTCAAAACCTTCTGGATTCTGCTTCTAACGTGACTCTGAGTCTTCCAACAAAACAGAGGCATTTACAGCATTATTACCTCAAATTGGAATGTTAGTATCCATTGCATTCATTAAGGAGATACCTACAAGACATACTGTAAAGAGTGCTATAGAGCATTTTCTGTTGCACAAGGGGATATATTGGATGGAAAATAGCATGCCACTGTGAGAGCCATGCTGTTAATATGTGAAGGAAAACCCTGAACTTTACACCATTCCTCATATATCATCTGAAGCAGGCATGGTAATTATGCATCATTGATGTTTTGAATATCCTAATTTGATTAATAATAAATATGTAGAAAAGTAATTTAGGCAGAAGTAGACATATCCAAAATCATGGGTAGTATTGAAGCCATTTAATACGCATAGCTAATAGGAGAAATACCCATTTAATTTCTAATAATATATAAAAGTAGCCCACTGCTTATAATGTCACACATTTATTACACAGCGATGCACAATCTAAGCTGTAATATTCTAGAATGTGCTCTGAAATTAAACCTAAAAACTTTCTCTGACTCAGACACTTTAAAATAAAGTCTCTTGTGGAATGACCCAAGCAGAGTCTATTTTGAAGGATGCAATAGCTCCAAAGGCAGTAAGTGCTGTATTAAATAGGATGACTTCTATAGTACCTCTCCATTTTTCAATCAAAACAGATGCCTCTAACAAAGATAACAGGAAGATGTTTCCTTTGGCAGTAGAGTACAGTGACAACTAGATGGCTATCACTTAATCCAAATGCATCCCAATTGCAAAAAAGCTGGACAGG
Organism: Polypterus bichir lapradei; assembly: GCA_026402145.1. Classification (NCBI taxonomy): domain Eukaryota; kingdom Metazoa; phylum Chordata; class Cladistia; order Polypteriformes; family Polypteridae; genus Polypterus; species Polypterus bichir. The sequence continues at coordinate 29,289,824 of JANRMT010062818.1, forward strand.
TTTGAAGTCCTATTTTGTGAGCTTGAGGAAAGAATGTCCAAGACCCATTAAAACACCACCAAAGCTGAAGATGGATGCTGCTGGGGTGCATGATGATGAAACAGATGTTGATGAAGTGTAATTTTTTTTTCTACAACAACATTCTCTCTTTTTTTGGAAATGTGAAAACACATGAAAACAGTGACATAAGTAACATTGTAAATTTTAGCATCATGAAGTCTTTCAAAGACAGGCTGACCCAAAGAAGAGACAATTGTTTTTATGGGTGTCCAGCAAAGGTGAAATGACACTCCTATCCACATGTGATGCCAACACTGCTGAATTTCTGGAATTTCTCAACACTGCTAGCAGCTACATTGAGAAGTGGCTCGACTTTTCATTGGACACCTGGCTCTACTGTTTACGGCCTCTCACTCTCCAGGATGTCTCACTCACATACAATGACATCAAAAAAGTTGTTGGAAAGCTCAGCCTCATAAGCATGCTCAATCTTGACATTAATAAACTGAATGATGAGTGTAGAACAGCTCACACCATTTTGGAGAGACTCAGCAAAGGCCATCAATGGGAAAAAAAGAGCACATCTGCATGGTGGATAGGTGTGTTTCAGAAAGCAGATCTCTCAAATATATTGTCCTTCAGCCTGATCATACCATCATTCTACAGGATTTGTGGAAAGGATATTTACAAAAATGGCTCTGAAATGGACTGACACAAGAACCAGTTGTTGTCTTAAGCTCATCAAGAGTGAACTTCTTGTCATCTTGAATTTTGACATGTCCTATGCCAAATTCCATATGATGTCTTTATGGCTTAAAATGACAAGCAACTACAGTACTTCAGGCTGCCAGAAGAAACTTAAAATATACATGGAAAAAGTAAGTAAGGACAGATACTGCTGCAGCAAGGCTGTGGAATGTACTTGCTGATACTTGAAGCTACTCTAACAATGTTTTAGGAGCTATGTTTTTGCTGTGAGGCTTATTTTTGCTGCTGTCAATGTACAGTATATAGTTAGTGCACTCTAAACATTAAGGTTTAGCTATGAACAGCACTTTCTGTTGGTGATAACCAATATATTTGTTGCTACGTTTGTTGTGAAGCTGTTGTCAATAAATGTAGCTAATACATTTTGCATGGCCAGTACTTGTTGGAAGACTTGACGGGGGTTGGGGGAGACAACCACCCTCCCCAAATCATCCCTGCCCTCCATTTTTTATTTGTTTAGGAAAGGTGACAATGCTAGCTGCAATTGTCACTCACTTGTGAAGCCTCTTTCCTTTTGATGAAGCAAGAATACATATTGAAAACAGCAGACTCTGAACTTCTACAATGACATATTTTCACTCTTACCTCTTACCTTCTCTCTTACCTGGAAATTACATTTGGAATTTTGCTTTCCTGTGTGAACTTAGGGGTGTCTTTGCTCTTTTACTCTGGCTGAGGTCTCCTTCACACCCATATATATATAAAAAAAACGCTGATTTGTTTTACTGCATGTATTGTTGATTTATTTACAATGTATCTTGTGCACTTTACATATATTTACCCTATGTTACATATTATGAAAGACAAATTTACATGAGATAGTGCAAGAAACAATAAAGAAAATTAAATGCTTATAGTTTTGGACTACACATTCTTTCAAGCAGTGGGTTTAAATACTTTGTTGATTTTTTTAAAGGTAGATAGCTGGTTTGTAATTTTTGGTAAGAAAAACCAATTTAACCTAGAACTAAGGCTAAACTTATTAAATTAGACAATATTTAATAACAATATATATATAGGGATATGCAGAATAACTGCAATTATTAGATACTAAGTACACCACATAACAAAGACTATGGTTTTACACACACCTGTGCTACCCCAATATAAAGTAACACAGTTTTTAAAGAGTATGTTTTTGTTTTAAAGTAAATATAAAAGAAAACATTTAGTACATTGATTTCTTGATATCATGCAGATGTTCCTGTTACTATTGCAATTGCCACCTCATGTATGAATGTTGCATTTGAACATCCAACAATACACATGTTCAAAAATACGAATAACCACTCATTTCAAAGTCTATTAACCCTGGAATGTATCCAGTGGAGCTAGATTCAACAGATTTTGCAGCACTCAGGAAAAATTAAAAACAGATTTCAGAGATGCATCAAGAAAACAGGTATGCTACTAGTGACTTTAATTTCAATAGACACATAGGAAAACTTAAGATGATAGCAAAAGATAGACACATGTAAAGTAAATGAAGGAAAAGAACACCACAAAATGAAAGTATGTAATCAAGGTTCAAGCTGCTCGTTTTATAGAGAAAAGGTCATAAGAATTCATATGAGTGAGTTGCCTAGCAGCAAGCCAGGTTGACAACCATGGCATGGCAATACTCTTCCTACAAAATGTGTCTTATCAGGGTTACAGTCATAAAAAAATTAAATGTAGAGTCAGAAAACAGAGATCAGAACTCAATACCCAAATAATACCCATGATGGGTCAATAAAATTAGCATTAAACCAACAGTAATTCAAGATCTTATGGACTTTGTACCCTTGTGGAATCCAACCGCAAACAACAAAGGTGGCATGAAGATGCAAGGACATATTAGCTGACATCTATAAATTTGTATATGGAATGAGGGAAATGTTTGAACAGTGCTTCAAAAAATATCTGATGGTATACGTACTAGAGGTACGCAATTACATACACACATACATTTATTAAGAAACATCCTTTGTCAAACATTTTTTCCTAAACAAAACAGAAGTAGTTTCTATTTTTGCTGTCAATTTAAGATTTGTAATATCTAATGTAGTTAACAAATTAATTTCACAGAGTATTAAAATAAAAACAATGAGTAGAAACAACTCAAAGATATTTTGAATGTACATAAAATAATCATTGCTGTGTTAAATAATATATGCAAACACAAAATAATACATAATTATTAGACAGATCTCTAGAGTATGAGAGTCAAAAAAGTCAAAACAAGCATCTTGAGGTTTCCAGAACAGAACACACTCCATTTCAAAGGTGATGCAGGAAAACAAATTAGTTCATTTTCACACAGTTTCAAAAACATTTGTCCCTTCTTCATGGCAGAATCTAAATCATCCAAGAATAATGTAAATGAAAATACAAAATATGCATGCATCTGTTTGTACAGTGTTTGAAAGTTCAATAAATATATTCAATAGCAGAACCAAGAAAGAAAGAAAGAAAGAAACAAACAAACCAAAGATTAATTAAAGGGCATGTTACATTTCATCAGCAGATTAACTACAGCCAGATTACCACATAGTTGGAAGGTTTAAAATACAGTATGTGGTAAGGTTTTTATTTAAACAGTATAAAACTATAGCCAATAAATATTCATGTGATTGAAGGAAGAAATAAATATTCATTTAAATCAACTGAATATATGAAACATGCAATAGATTGAAATGATCGGTACATAGTGTGTAAAAACATGGAAATTAATTCAGATGTCTAAAGAAAGGGATATGTGTGCTGCTGTAATTTAAGAGGAAGTTTATGTTATAGTTCAAGCTAGATAGGTAGAATTAAATATTCCCCAGGGAGAAATGTGGCCTTTTGCAGAAGCTCATTAAGCAGATAGATAGATAGATAGATAGATAGATAGATAGATAGATAGATAGA
>JANRMT010062818.1:29293493-29307821 GCA_026402145.1 Polypterus bichir lapradei
AGATAGATAGATAGATAGATAGATAGATAGATAGATAGATAGATAGACACCAGAATGATTAAGAAGAAAAGGTAAAAAGAGAGAAAAACTTCAGGCATATTGCTGTTGGTAGAAAGGAGCCCCAGTAGCATTTCTTGACACACTGCTGAATAATTGGTTGGCTGAATCTACTTTTTGTTAGTGTGTCAGAGAGAGTATGTGCAGCTTATTCATATTGGTACTCAGCTTTGTTTTATTTTTTTTGCTACTACCTCCAAGGTTTCCACAGAGTGTGTTCCATAACTGAGTTTGTACTTTTAATTAGTTTATTGAGTTGATAATCCTCTAATGAAGTGATGTTACCAGCCCAGCACACCACAGTGTAGAACGCTACACTGGCCATCACATAGTTGTGGAAGATGTCACTTCCCATATTAAAGGAAAACAGTCTCATAAGAAAAAAGAGCCTGCACTGCCCTTTCTTATATTGTTCTTTTCTGTTATGAAACCAGTCCAACTTGTCATTGATGTGGACCTCATCTACATCTTGTAGGAGTGGAGCTCATCTACATCCAGTCTGTCAATAGTGACCAGACATAGAGGCTCTTTGGTGTGGCAAAAATCAATAACCAGTTCTTGATTTTTGTTGATGTTAAGATGCATATTTCTTCTGCACTAAAAAACAAACCTCTCCATCTGACTTCTATACTCCATCTCATCCTCCTTATTAATAAATCCCGATAAGTGCAGAATCATCAGACAATTTCTGCAAGTAACATGACCAGGGGCCTCATGTATAAATGGTGCATATGCAAAAAAATGTTGCGTATGCCTGTTTCTATGCTTACATCGCGATGCATAAAAACTAAACTTGCCATAAAGCCATGCACATTTTCACGCCAGCTCAGTCCCTGCCATATGCAAGTTCTCCACTTGGTTTTGCAAATTGGCGGCACCCAGCGTCAAAACAGTGCTTTTGTTCCAGTGTGGTTTCCCTTTCTTTTTTAGATCCACATCCCTGACGCGGCTTTATCAAATACACTGAAATTAACTGCATATTGCTTATTAGTTTAAGGCATCTGATTGTAATTAACCTGTAACAATATAATGGTCCACGGAATGGCCAAACTATTCCAAATACCATAGCTGCTTTAGCGTTGTTATTCTCAAGTATTTATCCCACTATATCTGAGTGTGGAATCACAGCTCTACAGCAGCTGATCGGAAAGAGAATTATTGGTACACAGCAGTCTAGTGAACTGCTCTCGTATGACAAATGCTTCAGAGCCTTTCCTGTATGGACCTCGTGGCTCAGAAACAGTTTCATCCCAAGAACTATAAATGCACTCAATCAGTCCATCAAGTGCTCCATGTAGAACTGTTTGTAATTATAAGTACAATTACCTCACTGTAAACATGAGATACAGTTATAATATTGCACAACATGAGCCACTTTATAAAGGGCATATTTACATATGATGACAATATCATTTTTAAGATGAAATGCAGCAAAATATGTCTATTACATTATACAGATAAAATTTAATATCATTTAAATAATTTATATTATTAATAATTAAACATATGAGGACATGGTGTCACAGCGCTAGCAACGAGCTGGCGCCCCATTCAGGGATTGTTTCTGCCTTGTACTGTATTCTTGCTGGGACTGGCATGACCCTGGATGGATAGATGGATAGAATACTTAAACATAATGTGGCAGGTGGCTGGGGGGTGTGCCCAGCCAGGACGCCTAGAAGGATCGGGAGAGGAACTACACCTTCCCCAGACCATGAGAGGGCAGCCGTCCTGGTTTGTATGGGGGCCACAGGAACTGAGCATGGAAGCTCAACCCTATAGGGGCCTGTGGTCACCACCAGGGGGTGCCTGGACGACTGTGACTACCAGGGACGCCTGGAGTGCTTTCGGGTGCTCATGCGGCACTTCTGCCACATCAGGAAGTGCCGCAGGAAGCTCATCGGGGGCACCTGGAACACGTCCGGGTGGAAATAAAAGGGGCTGCCTCCCTCCAGTCATTAGCCGGAGTCAGGAGGAAGAGGACAAAGCTCGGAGGAGAGGAGTGGAGGCGGTGAAGCAAGGGAAGGATTGGTAGAAGGCCCGGACTTTGAGGGTGATTGGTGCAGGGGCACTGTGTACTGTGTGGGACTGTATTGGGAATTGTAAATATTGTGAATAAAATGTGTGTGTGTTCGAACCATTGGTGTCTGCCTGTCTGTGTCCGGGCTGAAGCTCCACAATGTACTATGAAGATATTTCAATGTTCCTTAAAAGTTTTGAAGAATCGGCTTTCTAAGCTTACAGATGGCTTGACATCTATTACAGAGATGATTGTGTGGCTATTGGGTACTTGGAAAAAGAAAAGGAAGGACAAGAATTGGGGGTTAGTATGTTTGAAAGAGACAGTACTGCTGCAATAATTATTTCATCGAGAGTTGTGCATGGTGCAGCAAGGATTTTGCAGGAGGCAGAAAAAATCTCTGGACGGGGCGCCAGCTCTGCACTATCACTGCGCCACCGTGTTCCCATGCTTTAATTCCTATCATCATGAAAATGATATCAAGTATACATCTCAGTATTTAAATTATTCAGAGAGCTGTAATATCACGAATATAATGGATTCTGTGTCCTGTCGGAGGAAGAGAAAGCCCGTTTAAGAATCACGTAGTGATTCACACACATAGAGCACATAGAAGAACACATACAATACAAAGCATTTAACGTGCTACTTTAGTTATGATGGTATTTGAGAAACTAGTAAATTAAAGATTTTAAGATGAAGTTTATGATGTTCTACTTTAATGACAAAAGAAATTACGTGATTAAAGTGGAAATTTTGAGATTAAAGTTCCGTGGTTTTTTCCCCACTGTGTGCCTATTTTTTTTTTCTTTTCTCTATACCCTAATAAGCTTTCATATGAAACTCAGACCGTGGACTACGACTCGGCTTTTCACGGCAACTTTGATATCTGACTTCTTTTTTATTTCGGGCACTGTGCGACTTTGTGAACTTGAGCTTTCGAGTTTCTCCGACACTGTATGTCACTCCATCAACTTCTTTATGTTGTTTATACCACTGTTTAAACCAACAAATAGTATGTCTTTCCTTGCCTCTACTTGGTATTCGCTGAAATTCTTCTATTTTTCCCCCATGCTTTTGACATTGTCTTTTCACAGAATGCTGAGCTTAAGGGCTATTTATATTTATTTGCATATTCAAAGAGGCATAATTCTGGGAGGAGCTGACCGAGATTTATGGAGTGGAAGAACGTGGAAGTTGGCATACGCACAGATTTATACATTTGGTTTTTTTGTGCATATGCACATTTCCGCTTTTGTCTGTACACCATGTTTTAGTGTGAATTCTATACATGGCGTTATGCATGAAGCCCCGGTGTTATATTTATTGTCTGAGGTATACAGAGTAAAGAGAAAAGGAGATAAGAATGATCCTTGAGGCACTCCAGTGTTGATCGCATCCGTATCAGAAACACAGTCCTTGAGTCTCACAAACTGCCTTCTGCCCAACAGATAGTCCATCTTCCAGGACATAATAGGCTCATCCACCTGCATATCTCTGAGTTTACCCTTTAACAGGGATGGCTGGATGGTTTTGAAGGTACTGGAGAAATCAAAAAACATAACCCTCAAAGTGCTGCCATCTTTGTACATGTTAGACTAAGCCTTGTGGAGCAGATAGATAAATGTATCCTTTACTAAAATCTTTGTTGAACATGCAAACTGCAGTGGGTCCACTTGGTCTACCACAAGAGGGCTCATATAGTCCAGGACCAGCCTCTCATAGGTCTTCATGATATAAACCTGCCACTGGTTTGTAGTCATTAGATGAAAAAGAATATACATTTTTGTAACAGGAAAAACACAGGATGTTTTCCACAGCAGCTACACTTTCTTAAGCTGTAGGGACAGACTGAATAGAGGATACCTCATTATTCATACTTCTTTTTTGCATCACGCCTGCACATACTGTATCTATTCATGTAGAGTGAGCTCTGTATGAGCAAATGCATTATACATGCATGTGCACTGATTTGAATGTCAGCACAGAAAAATTAATTTTCATTAACTTAACTTGGCACCTTTCCGGCAATGAGCACATCTCACTACAGTCAGTCAAAAGTTAGTAGTAATCAAACTACAGCAATAAATTCTGGAAGAATCAATAGTTTTTCCTAAACAAAAACCTTTGCTATTTTTGGTCTACATCCATTGCCCTGGGTAATTCTTTGGAATTAGCTGATGTCTCTACATTATATTACTCTGGATTTAGAATCAGCACACTTATTTATACTAGAGGCTTCACCAGTTAATATGGAAGCATAAGTTATTTCATACTTTTCTATGATGTTTATTTGGTGCTTCGAATTACTCCTTAATGTTTATTGCAATAGTGGAATCTTTTAATAGGTCTAAAGTTAAAGTTATATGATTTTATTTTTTTTTCTGTAGGGAGATTTGTTATTATTTTAGTCACTTCTTTCAAAACCATTTTACAGAACATATCAATAATAGGTTTTATTGGACCTATAGGATGAACTCTGTATTTAAAATGCAAATCAGGAGATCAAGATCCATTTGTCAAGCAATAAAAATGTCATAACCATAGATCTTCTAATAGTTTTCTGCTTATTATTCAAAGAGTTGGGCATTTTGCTGTTATACACCAAAAATATCTGCAATATGCAACACTAACACTGTGGATCATTTTAAAATGTTCCTAAAAAACTATTTTTAAAATTGTGCTTTTTTGTAGCTACATTTTAATTGTGCTACTAATAAAATGCATATCTGCTTTCTTTTCTGATTTTTCTGTTGTTGCATTTCCTTTTTTTTATTTTATTGATTTTATTAAAATCACGCAACATTCCATACAAATAAATCAATTTCTACAAACATAAGATCAAAAACAAATTAACCACACCCCTGAGAAAGAGAGCTAAACCAGCAGAGTAAAACTTAAAGCCAGTAAAAATATGTAAGTAGATGAATTAATACGTGAATAATGATAAATGGAGAAGAAAAAAAGGGGGAAAAAGTCTGCCTCCTCAGTGCTTTAAAAGCTTATTCTAAAATGCTATTGATTCGATCCTGCCAGGTTTTGAAAAAGTTCTGCACAGATCCTCTAACTGAGAATTGTATTTTTTCCAATTTCAAATAGTATATAACATCAGTTACCCACTGACTTAAAACATGTGACCCAGTGAGGCTGGGACTTGATTGCAGCGTTTGCAGGTTGGATCTTGCCCTGGAAACATTTTTGATAGTTTTAAGCGAGACAGATGTGCTCGATATATAATTTTGAGTTGAATAATTGTATGCTTTGCGCATATGGAGCTTGAGTGAATTCTCTGTATTGCTATCTTCCACTCCTTTTTTGAGATGTTGAGTGAGAGATCCTTTTCACACTGTCCTCTTGGATCTTTGAAAGGGAGGGACAGTAAAATGGTTTTATATATTGCAGAAAAGCTGTCCGAGTCCTCAAGACTTATCAATATTTTTTCCGGCAGAGAGGAGGGTGCGAGATGAGGAAAATCGGGCAGGTTCTGTTTAACAAAGTTTCTAATTTGAAGATAGTGAAAGAAATGTGTTGCCGGAAAGTTAAATTTGGGATGTAATTGTTCATAGCATGCAAAGATATTGTCTATATAAAGATCTCTAAGTAATTTATTCCCAAATGTTTTCCAGATATTAAAAACTGCATATGTTTGCGAGGGTTGTATTTCTATTGTGGACCAAGCCTCTGTATGTTCATCTATTTGTGCCCATGTCCGGGTTTTTATAGCTTGTATGTTTGTTGCCCAGTAATAAAACTGAAAGTTAGGTAGAGCCATGCCACCTTCTGCCTTAGGTATTTGTAGGGTCGCTCTTTGTATACGTGGATGTTTTGAGTACCAAATAAACGAGGTTATGGTTGAATCTAACTGCTTATAAATGATTTATTGATGTATATTGGAATGTTTTGAAATAAAACGAGAAGCTTAGGAAGGATATTCATCTTAACTACGTTAATTCTTCCAGCTAGAGTGAGATGAGGAGTTAACCATCTATGTAAATCTTGCTTAATTTTTTTCATACAGATGGCGAAATTTTGTTGATAGAGAGCTTTATGTTTACTTGTGATATTTACCCCTAGGTATTTAAACTGATCTGCAATGATAAAAGGGAAGGTGTCCAATCTAATATTGTATGCTTGAGAATTCACTGTAAAGAGCATACTTTTATTCAAATTAACTCTGAGACCAGAGATATTTTGAAATTCTGTAAGTGCTGTTAAGACTGCAGGCACAGAATTTCGTGGGTCTGATGTATACAGTACTATATCATCTGCATATAGAGAAATTTTCTGTTTAAGTCCTTCTCTGATAATCCCTTTTATCTGATAAGTATTTTGACAGTGAACTGCCAGTGGCTCAATGGCGATTGCAAATAGCAGTGGTGACAAGGGGCATCCTTGTCTGGTTCCAAGTTCTAGTTTAAAGTAGTCTGAACAAATGTTGTTAATACAAACTGAAGCTTCTGGATTGGTATACAGTAGTTTGATTCATGCTCAAATGTTCGGGCCAAACCCAAATTTCTCTAATGTAGTGAAAAGACAGTTCCATTCAATCATGTCAAATGCTTTTTCTGCATCCAATGATAATAATATCTCTGGGGTGTTTGACTTTGCAGGGGAATATATTACATTAAACAGGTGTCGAAGATTGGAAGCTAAGTGTCGGCCTTTAATAAATCCAGTTTGATCTTGTGATATTACCGAAGGCAGCGCTTTCTCCATCTTTCTAGCTAGGACTTTGAAGAGTATCTTAACATCATTATTCAGAAGTGAAATTGGTCGGTATGATGCACATTGTAATAAGTCTTTATTTTGTTTATGAAAGATGGCGATTAATGCATGGCGAAAAGTTTGAGGTAGAATTTGATTGTCTCTAGCTTCTGTAAATGTTGCTAATAAGAGGGGAGCTAGCTGAGTGGAGAATTTGTTATAAAATTCATCAGGGTAGCCATTGGGGCCTGCTGCTTTCCCACTCTGAAGTAACTTTATAGCATCTAGTAATTCTGATAGCGCCATAGGTTTATCCAATTCCTCTGCACTGAGGGTATCTATTTGTGGTATCTGTAATGCATCCAGAAATACATTAGATTATGTGTTGTCTTCTTTAAACTCAGTAGAATATAAGGATTTATAGTAGTCTCTAAATGTGTGCATTCTATTTTTATGGTCAATGATTTTGTGTCTGTTTGTGTTGGTGACTGCTGGGATTGCGTTGCGAACTTCTTGCTTGTGGAAATGTTGAGCTAAGATCTTATTAGTTTTCTCTCCATGTTCATAGTAATGATGTCTTGATTCAAAAATGAGTTGTTCAGTTTCTTTAGTTGTCAAGAGGCTGAGTTCTAAATGCAGAGCCTGCCTTTTCCTATGAAAAGCCTCACTTGGACACCTGGCATGTTCTTGGTCTATTCTAGTAATTTCGTTAATTAGCTCTGATGCCTTTTTGGTTTCCAGTTTATTTCTGTGGGAAAGATATGAAATAATTTGTCCTCTTAAGAAGGCCTTCAGGGTTTCCCAGAGTATTCCTGCAGAGACCTCTGAGGATGTATTTGTCTCTAGAAAAAAGCTGATTTGTTTGGATATAAATTCTGTACAGTTTTCGTCTGCTAATAAAAGTGGGTTAAGACGCCATCTGTGAGATAAGTATGTAGGGCATAATGATTTTAGCTCCAAGGTCAAATGGGCATGATCTGAAATAACAATAGTGTCGTATTTGCAAGATTTTAATCGTAGGCAAGAAATTGTTATCTACAAAGAAATAATCAATTCTTGAGTAGCAATGATGCACTGGTGAGTAGAAGAATATGTTCTTGAGTTTGGGTTTAGAAATCTTCAGGGGTCTGATAGGTTGTGATTAGTTACAAACTGTGTAATTATCTTTGCAGTGTTAGATGTCCTCACCCCTGTGACAGGAGACCTGCCTAGATCTGGATTAAAAGCATAATTAAAGTCCCCAGCCATTATAATTTTATGAGTGTTCACCTTGGAAATGGATGCAAATATATTTTGCATGAATTCCCTATCATCCACATTGGGTGCATAAACATTGATCAGAATCACTTTACAGTTAAATAAATTACCCATGACAATCACATATCTCCCTTTAGGATCATATATTGCATCTGATGTGACAAATGAGACTGTTCTATGTATAGGAATTCCCACACCTCTAGTTTTCTTTGTATTGCTGGAGTGGAATATTTGGCCAGTCCCACCTGTTTGCAACTGAAACTTCATTTCCACACCACACCACTGCACCACATGATCAAAGTCCAGTGCAGTCGTCTGTAATGCCTGATTGAAAGCAGATACACCAAATTTCCATGAGAGCCACAGCATTGAAAAAGAAGTATAAAAAACAATAAGAAACCACTTAAGAACATTTATGTTAGGCAGAATGTCCAGTGGTTGTTTTTATTGTCTTTAGGTCTGGGAACCCCTGCAGATGTTCTCTAATTTTCTATTAATTATATATGTATTTTATGTGTTTATTAACACATTTTTTTATATTTCATTTATTCATTATTATTTTTATCAAATTTTTATTTATTTTTCTTTTCAAATAAATTTTTCTTTGACATCTTGTAAAGCAGTTTAAGCTACTTGTACATCCTGTGTACAAAAGTGTGCTATAGAAATAAATGTTGCTGCTATTATAAACAGGCCATGGGCCCTCCCTAGCCTTGAACTGAAGACAGGACTCTTGACCAACTAATGATGGGGAGTGGCAGGTCTTCAAGTCAAAAAGTCCTTCCCATTTGTCCTTAGGTTTCTTGTTTATGTCTGTGCTGATAATGCCATATGTAATTAACTATTTAATGATTATTTTAGCAAAAAACATTTATTTTGAAAATTTGTAGCAACAGGATAACAGACATGTGGATATTACGACATACGTACCGTGACATTTTGTTTCCATGGATGTTTTTCCCATCGTTTGCCATTGTACAGCTTTGGTCACTATTGATTTCTGCTATGTCATAAACCTCTACCTCTCCATTCTGGATGAAAACATGAGATTAAAACATTTTCTTAGTCACCATTACAAAGCACATTGGGTCAAAGTCATCAAACACAAATAACAATTAATAAAAGGACAACAGAGAGCAGGAACATAGTTAAAATAATACAAAACCCTAAAAAAATGATTACCAATAATGAAATAATTAACAATCAAAAGTAAAACTGAATAAAACTAAAATAAATAATGACATACAAAAGGGAGTGTAATGACTCACTCAAAAAAGAATGTAAACAAGTCACCACACTGTGTAGACCCAGTATAAATCTGAGCTATTGTATAATGGACTTAGCCAGTATCTCACCGTATCCCACCCTCCCTGACACCTGCCAAACAACAAAAACAATTGTTTACAAAGTGAAAGTAGAAAATCAGGAGTATGTTTTATTAATTTAAGAAAAGAACCTCAAACTAATCATTGATATACATATATACACTGTGAGGGACGGCTATGGCCGTTACCCATCTGGGATGCCAGCTGTATGGAAGGACTGGGAGAAAGTACATCTACGAAGCAGTACTTCTAATGGAACGCTAGAGGGCAGCAGGGCACAGTGGGAGTTGGATTTTGGAGTGCCAGAGGTGGGAGGAGGTGGACAAAGCTTGCCTAGATGAGTGTTGGGGAAAGACAAAGAGATGAAGAGAAAGAAGAGAGAAGACGTGTGCTGTGCTTTGTGTACTGTGCTGTGGGGAGCATAAAAAGGCATTCCCCAGCTGTAAATAAAATGTGTGTGCAGGACTGGAATTTGGTTTCTGCCTATCTGTTGTGGGTTAGGGTGGCTGTATGTGCCCTGGTGGTCCACAACACATATATATTCAAAAGAAATGAGCATTTAAATAAACAGATTGTATGAGGAAATTAACAAAGCACAAAGTGAACTGTATTCACCACCAAACCTAACCATTCCTCACATATGTAGTATAAAATGAACAAATCACAAACACAAAGGCAACTGATACAAGAAAAAGACAATTTGGTTCTTGAACAGTTAATGGAAAATGCAGAGTTGATAATGTGGAAAAACTGGCCTGAACCTGTCCTAAACTGAAGTGGTGGCAAATGTTTAAAAAATTAAAGACAGATGGCATAATCCCCAGGAAAAGAAACTAGCATAATCTCACCATGCATGTTGTGAAGTTGCAGCCAGCTGTGAGAGCACTGTCCAAAATGATACTTGAGGTGACTGTATGAGATAAGATGTGGAGTACTGGCAAGATTAGAAATGGTAAAATCCTGGGTTATGGACGGCTGAAGTCTGGATATTGATGTGGTTTGGAAGCTGACTTAAAACTGTCATTGAGACAATATTTTAGATGAACTGTCCCATGTTTTGCTGGGCAGCATTATAATTACTAATGACTGGAAAAGTGGAGAGAACCAAACCGGAAATTTTGTCTCCAAAAAGGGAATATGCTGTAAGTGCTCCCTTCCTAATCAAGCTTCTGTTAAAGGCAACAATTTCTACATATACTGTACATTAACACTCATATACATGAAAAAGGGCATCCATAAATATTTAGCAAGTGGACATAAACAAACATTTATATTTATATAGGAGTTCCTAAAGACAGACAATTAAAATTCCAAAGTAGGACCCACAAAGAAGGTAACAGGTAAGTGCTTGTGCATATATCCAGAGTTGGTAATGTAGATTGTTGATATTTTAATTACAAAGTAGACAACATCAGTTTCAAAATGTTGCAATATGGATATTAGGAAATGGCTGAAATCTCCCCTGTCCATTATTTTAATTACAGATGAGACTGGAAAGAACTGCCCTTCACTCTGATATTACAGTGAAAGAATCCCACATTGATGGTGACAGAATGGAGGTGACAGAATTGTAGAAACAGTGCATGTGGTAATATTAGCTTTGAAAAAAGAGTTGAATCAGACTAAATCACACATGTGAAATTTGCTCCCTATGGATGATTTGGGCATAGACAACTCTTAATGTGTTATAATGAAGAAGTAATGAAGGTACAGTGGAACCTTGGATTGCGAGTAACTTGGTTTATAAGTGATTTGCAAGACAAGCTAAAATTTTTAATAAATTTTGACTTGATAAACGAGCGATATCTTGCAATACGAGTAGTACGTATATGCTTTATCTGCCAAGCGTCACATGATCACAACTGAGCTGATGGTTCTCTCTCTCGCTGCGGGATTGTGGGTAATCGTCTCCCATTCTCCGTCTGAGTCGGAGTGCCTCACTCATATAGTCAACATCCGTACGAGCGTATACGTGTGTGTGTTGTAACGTGTGAGTCCCTGTCTTGCACCCCAAAACACGAAGCTGAATCTCAGTACTTTAGTGACACCAGCTTTATTCAGCTTGAAACAGGAACAGCATGGTTATTTATTGTAGCAGTATCTGCCACTAACTACTGTATACACAGACACAGCAGTCAGGCAGGGTCGAGGCCAAGTAATACTGTGCCCTGCGCATTTATAATGTTCCTGTATTACCCATCAACGGCAGGCACTTTCAGGTATAGCATGTCCGCGATGTTTTCTGATTCACTTTTATGGCGAACTGCTACAGCGCTTGGAGCCTGCGGTTGCTTCGGGACGCTCTTCTGCCTGTCGTCCCGTTGGTTGGAATCCCAAAAGAGTTTAGAAACTCACTCACACCAGCCATGATTCTTTTCAAAGGTAAAGTGCAAGTTAATTTGTTTTATGTATTTTTACTTTATATTTTGTATAATAGTCTTTGGTTGTGGAACGAATCATTTGAGTTTCCATTATTTTTTATGGGGAAATTTGCTTTGATATACGAGTGATTTGGATTGCAAGCACGTTTCCAGAACAAATTATGCTCACAAAGGTTCCATTCATATAGAATGACTCATATTTTGTCTCTCTTTTTGTCTGTTTTGCTGCATGAGTCCATAGCCTGCACCTGCCATAATATCTATAGCAGGGGTGCCCACACTTTTTCAGCTTGCAAACTACTTTTAAAATGACCAGGTCGAAATGATATACCTACATTAAAAGTGCTCTATATATATATATATATATATATGGTGAACTTCCGGTTTGAGTGAACGCTGGCGGGACTGGTCGCCGCTGCTCGCCGGTAACTAGAATATTGATTTACCTCCGTTTTGATTGAAACTTACCGGTTTACTTTCTGGACGTCTGAGCTGCCTGCGGCCTCCTCGTCTACAATGTGGACTGGTAGGATATTTGCTTGGTTAATGTTTGTTTGGAGTCTTCTGTCGCTCGTTATCCAACCTGCGACTGGCCTCCTCCAGTACCCAGCTGCTGAGCTGCTTCGTCTGCGTCTTCTCCAGTCTGTGCCTCTGCTGTCGGTGCTATATTTCGACCTGGACGTCATACTTCTCCCTCGTCGGAGATACATCCATCGTGGGTCCCGCCGGAGATTCCGAACGGACGCCTCGAAAGGAATTAAGTCCTTTTGGTCTGATTTTCGGCACCCTCCACATAACACAGATAGGAACGCTGACCATAGCGTGTTGGCCAGCTTAGCTCGGTCGACTAACACCACTGTCAAATGCGACAGCAACATTGTCAGCTTTGGTCTATTGAACATCCGCTCACTTACGAGCAAGGGACATCTCATTCAGGATCTCCTCATTGACCGTAAGTTTGACTTTCTCTGTTTAACTGAGACTTGGCAGCAACCTCAAGACTTTTCACAACTTAATGAATGCACCCCCCCGGGGTTTGTTTACACTTGTCAACCCCGTGCATCTGGCCGTGGAGGAGGTGTCGCGATAATTTACCGCGAGAAGTGGAAAGTCCTGCCGTTGCCTGCTCCTGCTGTTAGCTCTTTTGAATCGACTGTGTGTCAACTGTCTGGGCCAGTTCCAACCATCATTGCAACTGTCTACCGTCCTCCTAAGTCTAACAACAATTTTTTGAACGATCTTGCTACCTTTCTTACCAATCTATCTGTAATTACTCCAAATATAATTCTGCTGGGGGATTTTAATATACATCTGGACAAAATCAATATCCCTCTCACTAGAGACTTTTTATCTTGCCTGGAGAGTTTTGGATACCAGCAGCACACTGATGTTCCTACCCATTGTAAAGGACATATCTTGGACCTGATTTGCTGCTCTGGTGTTGTTCCTTTTGATCTTACAGCAGATGAACTCACTATAACCGACCACTTTCTCCTCTCATTCAAGGCTAAACTTACCTTTTCTGATCCTAAGCTTCCACGTCTCATAGCTTTTCGTAACATTAAGAATATTAACTTGAATTTGCTGTCTTCTAGAATTGATTCGCAAATGGACTTTTATAATTTATCCACTCCCATAGAACTGGTCTCATATTATGACACTTGTCTTAATGGTATTCTTAATTCTCTGGCTCCGCTAAAAACCAGATCTGTTTCTTTTTCCTTTTCTGCCCCCTGGTTTACGCCTGAACTTCGGCTTCTGAAAGCTAAAGGCAGGCAACTTGAAAGGTTGTTTAAAAAAACCAGACTCTCTGTCCACAAAGAGATGTATAAAAATCACCTACTTTATTACAAGGATTGTATAGCTCAAACCAAATCTAATTATTACACTCAGTTAATTACTTGTAATACAGGTAACACCAAGTCTTTGTTTTCTTTACTTAATAATGTTACACAACCTCCAGACTCTTTACCATCTCACCTTTACTCAACTGCCTTCTGTAATTCTCTTATGTCTTTTTTCAATGAGAAAATCCAAAAGATACATCAGCACCTTGGTCCAGATCCTTCCTGTATTTCTTCTGAACTACACTCGCCTATTCACTCTTTCTCTTCTTTCCAGCTTCCCACTTCCTCTGAAATTTCAGATCTCATCTGCAAATCCAAGTCATCTACTTGTCAGCTGGACCCCCTGCCTACAGTTTTGGTTAAAGCCTGCCTCCCCTCTCTAGTCCCTCTTATTTCTGCCATCATTCACTCTTCTCTTACTACTGGTATCATTCCCTCATCTTTCAAAACTGCTGCTATAACCCCAATACTAAAAAAACCTGGTTGTGATCCTACTAATTTCAATAATTTTCGCCCCATTTCTAACTTGCCCTTTATCTCCAAAATTCTTGAAAAAATAGTAGCTATCCAACTTCACACCCACTTGTCTCACAATAATCTATATGAGAAGTTCCAGTCTGGTTTTCGCCCCCTTCATAGTACAGAAACGGCACTTGTTAAAATTACTAATGACCTCCTTATGGCTGCTGATTCTGGTCTAATCACTATTCTCATCCTTCTCGATCTGAGTGCGGCCT
>JANRMT010062818.1:29322821-29373492 GCA_026402145.1 Polypterus bichir lapradei
ACACATGAAATGTATGTATTCCAAATGACGATGTACTTTTTTTACCCAATAAAGCTCCAGCACTTCACTCGAAGATAAACACTGAGCACTGAGAAACTTCTTTGAGAATTGAACTGGGGCGGTGGGCGGGGGGATGGGATAGCAGGCTGCTTGTTGTTATCGACACATTTACAGGACAAAAGACCATGACGGAGAGGTGAGAATGGATTTAAGGTGGGCCGGATTTATGAGTTTTCTCATAGGCTCTGCTAATTCTAGTGTTAAATCATCACAGGACTAAACTTTTTAAGTACATACTGTATTTAACTTTAGACAATTCTGTAACTGTAAGTTCATTTTTTCAGTTAATTTTTTCTGTTGTTTTGTTGTGAAACATGATTATTAGGTTAGTAATGTGTAAAATTATAACATAGTTGGACATTTAATAGGCTTTTTTTTAACACCTTCCACTATCTGACATTTTCACTTATCTGTCATTCTGCCTGCCTGTTTATCGCATAAGTGAGACTCTACTGTATATATATATATATATATATATATATATATATATATATATATATATATAGTGCTGAAAAAAATTAAAGGAACGCTTTGAAAACACATCAGATCTCAATGGGAAAAAAAATCATGCTGGACATCTATACTGATATGCGACTGGGTAATATGTTAGGAATGAAAGGATGCCACATCATTTGATGGAAATGAAAATTATCAACTTACAGAGTGCTGAATTCAAAGACAATCAAAGTGAAAAAAAGATGCGGCAGGCTAGTCCATTTTGCCGAAATTTCGTTGTAGCAAATCAAAATCGTACCCAGTAGTTTGTATGGCCGCCCCATGCTCATATGCATGCCTGACAATGTCGGGGCATGCTCCTAATGAGACAACAGATGATCCTGGGGGATCTCCTCCCACATCTGGACCAGGGCATCACTGAGCTCCTGGACAGTCTGAGGTGCAACCTGGCGGCGTCGGATGGACCGAAATATAATGTCCCAGAGGTGTTCTATTGGATTTAGGTCAGGCAAGCGTGGGGGCCAGTCAATGGTATCAATTCCTTCATCATCCAGGAACTGCCTGCATACTCCTGCCACTCTTGCCAGGCATTGTCATGCATCAGGAGGAACCCAGGACCCACTGCACCAGCACAGGGTCTGACAGTGGGTCCAAGGATTTCATCCCGATTCCTAATGGCAGTCAAGGTGTCATTGTAGAGGTCTGTGCGTCCCTCCATGGATATGCCTCCTCACTGACCATCACCAAACTGGTCATGCTGAACAATGTTACAAGCAGCATAATGTTCTCCATGACTTCTCCAGACCCTTTCATGTCTGTCACATGTGTTCAGGTTGAACCTGCTCTGTTTTTTGAAAGCACTGGGCGCCAGTGGTGGACCTACCAATTCTGATATTCTATGGCAAATGCCAATCGAGCTCCACGGTGCCAGGCAGTGAACACAGGGCCCACCAGAGGATGTCACTACTGAAAGGCATGCAATTTTGTATTGAACACTGCGAGACTTGCTCGGACACCACCAGTCGGAAACCACATCTTTATAAACTGCACATGTTTATTAAACATTAATAAACACAGTCCCACCACTACACACAATGCACTCAGCAATAATCACCCCCAATAAATCTGTTTCTCAGTCCTTGGTCGCCTTTTCTCTCCTCCTGGGAGCTTCGTCCTGCTCCCACTCCTGACTCCGGCTCCTCGACTGTTAGGAGGCGGCGCCTTTTATTCCCACCCGGATGTGCTCCAGGTGGCTGATGACGTCCATCTGGCAGCACTTCCTGGTGTGCTGGAAATGCTGCCCTTTGCAACGGAAGCACTTTGGGCCTCACTGGCAGGTTCCTCCGCCATCTTGCCAAGTATTTTCGAGTCCTACGAGGCTTGAGGCATCCCCTGGCAGTGGCCACGGGTCCCAACAGGCCTGAAGCTTTTTGTTCTTCTCCCGTGGTCCTCTCCTGCTCCAGGGCGGTTGCCCCCTCGTGGCCCAGAAGCTATTCCTGCCACCTTCCGATCCTTTTAGGCATCCCAACCAGGTAATGACCGCGGCAATCTGCCACAACACGTAGTTCAGCAGTTCATAGACAAAGTATTGTCTAGGTCAGGCATGTCAAACACGCGGCCCGCAACAGAAATTTGTGCAGCCCGCATGACAGATCCTAGTTAGCACTGAACTTGTACAAAATGATTACTATCGTTTGTGATTGAATCATTCTTCATCTTTGGCGTTACTTATTGACTTTTCTTACTTCTGCCTTCTGAAGAAAGTGCATTTTCCCATGGCATTACGGTACCGGAAAATGTCATCTGCTAGTATAGCCACAAGCCTTGACCAAAGTTAATAAGCCACAACGTCGCAACTGAAGTGCTAGGCTGCAGCAGGGGCGGCCTTAGACATGTGCAAACTGTGCACCTGCACAGGGACGCCAAATCCCAGGGGCCGCCACGCCAATATACAGTACAGGCCAAAAGTTTGGACACACCTCCTCATTCAATGTGTTTTCTTTATTTTCATGACCATTTACAGCACTCCATCACTCTCCTTCTTGGTCAAATAGCCCTTACACAGCCTGGAGGTGTGTTTGGGGTCATTGTCCTGTTGAAAAATAAATGATCGTCCAACTAATCTGACTTCTGCACAACACAACTGCTGGTCCCAACCCCATTGATAAAGAAAGAAATTCCACTAAATAACCCTGATAAGGCACACCTGTGAAGTGAAAACCATTTCAGGTGACTACCTGTTGAAGCTCATCGAGAGAATGCCAAGAGTGTGCAAAGCAGTAATCAGAGCAAAGGGTGGCTATTTTGAAGAAACTAGAATATAAAACATGTTTTCAGTTATTTCACCTTTTTTTGTTAAGTACATAACTCCACATGTGTTCATTCATAGTTTTGATGCCTTCAGTCATGAAAATAAAGAAAACACATTGAATGAGGAGGTGTGTCCAAACTTTTGGCCTGTACTGTATATTGAATATAAAACAGAAAGAGAAAATAACAACACAGCTGATGGCAATGTGGCCGAAAAACATTGTGTTTCTTGTTGATTAGTTTGCTG
The DNA here is from genome assembly GCA_026402145.1 of Polypterus bichir lapradei. Lineage (NCBI taxonomy): Eukaryota > Metazoa > Chordata > Cladistia > Polypteriformes > Polypteridae > Polypterus > Polypterus bichir. The sequence continues at coordinate 29,325,895 of JANRMT010062818.1, forward strand.
TATTTACTAATGTCGCTCGAGTTGGAGCAGTAAGCTATATGTAGTATTATAACGTTCTGCCATAATGAGAATATCATGGGCCGCCACTTGGTTTTCAAGTTACGGACATGCATATATATAGCAGCGTGTCATGAGCATGAGGCGGCTATGCAGTGTCCGCAACGGATGTGGCCATCCGCCGTGCATAAGATACCATATTGACATTGGCGGGCGAAGGGGCCACCGATTCTTTCTCTGCCCATGCCCGCCCCTGCGCTTTTTGCTCTAGTTTTATGTAATTTTGTGCTAGTATTGTAACAAACAGTGCACACCACAGCTGAAGATCTGAAGTGGACACAAGAAGTTGATGAGTTGTTTATTAACATATTTTTGTGATTTTGAGTTTGTAAAATTAGTGTAGGTCAGGTGGCTTTTTACATATCAGCTTATTTTACAATATAAACTTTGAAGTAAACTTAGTAAAGTAAAATTTTTTTTTTGGAGGATTTATTTTCCAACTTTAATTACTGAACAATGAATTCAGTGAGCGTTTTCAGTTCACACGAACAGGACTTTGCGCTGAGAATATCCAAATGGAATTGATTGAACTGCAGTCAGATTCTATTCTGAAGGCAAAATACAACAAAGTTGGTGTGCCAGGCTTGTATGCTTACCTGCCACCCTCGTATGTGCAGATCCGTAAGTTGGCATCAAGAGTACTGCCTATGTTCGGAAGCACTTACCTTTGTGAGAAATTGTTTTCATTAATGAAAGCTACCAAAACCCCACATCGCTCAAGACTTCCTGTCGAGCACCTTTCATCCCTCATAAAAGTTGCAGCTGCACAAGATTTCAAGCCTGATATTGAAGAACTGGTCACTAACAAGAGATGCCAAGTGTTGGGACAAAAGAAATAGATCTCACACTGTATATAACTCCAATATAATATAATGAATATAACATAATAAGGACCTAGCTAATAGACTAAGACTGTAATTGTACACTGTTGTAAGGAGCTTGTATGGAAATAAATAGCTTTTCTTTAAACTTTAAACTTTAAGTGTTACATTTTTTAAAGTTTTCATTTTTGGAAAGAAAGCTACAGTAACTTTGTATAATAGTACAATAGTATTTGTTATAGTGCGGCCCGCTGACGCATGTATGGCAGTTGAAGCGGCCCACCAATAGTAGTGAGTTTGACATGCCTGGTCTAGGTCAACAGATGGCCTTTTCATGTCTATACGAAGCATGCCAGTAGATACCCACTCTTGTTGAGATGTGGTTGTAAAAACTGTAATTACAAAAAAATAGTCTTACTGTTCATAAAATTCTGCAGCATTTGGGGGAAATTCCTATAGAAGCTAGCAAATGCTACTCCATTATGTAAACAAGTTAGACAATGTATGTGTGGCATAACATTCAAGCGTGTTCAGGGATTAAGTTAAATGCTTTGAAATGTATTTTAGTTTTATTTATTTACTTAATCAAAGAGAGAAATATTTTTGTACATTAAATATTTTGTAGCAATGTGTGATATGCAAAAATAATAGATGATAACAGAATGTAATTATGTGCATAAGTAGAGTACTTAAAGTACATGTTTTTATTTTAAATAGTTTTATAATTGCATATAGTTAAAAACCAAAACCAAATAGTCTAATGGTGATTGAAATAGCTCTCATAACTAAATGATTCTAACTCAAGTGATGTAAAAATTGTATATTTTCCATTATTGCTAGTTGATGGTTGTGGACAGCATATGGCTGATGCTTATTTCTTACATATAAAATGTTTTAAAAAGTACCTGATGGATAGTTAAAATCTATGTTGAAACCTTAAACTAAACTGGTGTCTGCAAGGGCCTGTGGTGCTTTGCCAATAGCTTATGGTGTCAGAAAAATATTTAATCATTATAATTTTCAGACAATACAGCCTAAAGTTGTTTTCATTGAAATGTAAATGCCGAGTAAGTGTTTATTCACTGTATACAGTGTGTAATGCCTTATATAGAGGCACAGGTACAGGACAGGCACAGGCCTGGGGCCCCGAACTTGGGAAAGGGACCCCCAAGTGCATTCATTTACATAGGTACTAATTGTAACGAAAATCTACAGGACCCCCTTGAAATACAGGATTGACACTATAACAGCACAGTCGGAACACATCATTTGGAGGTTGCTGATATCCTGGATAAATATGTTTGCTCTGAGAATTATTTTTTAAGTAAAGCTGAATGTAATCAGTGCTGTTTTCATAAATCATGAAATAATTCTACATGTCTGGGGGCAAAATGTGGAACAAAAAAAAAAACAAGAGCAGGAGAAAAGAAGGAGCATGGTATTGGTAAATAGTAGCATGTCAATAACAGAATCAATAGTAGAATAATATTGATTTAATCAAGTATTCCTATACGGGAATGTCTCACATATTCTGAGCAAATGGACAGAGTGTTTTACAGCAGCAGAGGGGCATAAGTGATACCTTATCTAGAGCAAAGACTCTGTTAGTAAAACAAAAATTACAGCTGGAATGAAAGCCAACATCCAATTAGTGGAAGAAACCAGCGGCCTGAAGTTGTTCGTCCAGATGGTGGTGAAAACTTGAATGCAAGTTTAGTGAACAATCGAAAGGCACAGAAGCATCACTAAATGTAAATTCAATTTGTTCTCTGCCAGTCAAAGGCACGTTTATATATTGTGTATCCTGCAAAATGTACAGCTTAGGTTTCTGGCCAAAAATATATAGTTAACTTAGAGTTAATTGGGAAAATATGTGTTTAAGGGGGGCATGTTAGGATATTATGGAGTCCTTTAGGCGACATGGGTGAAAAAAAATTAGATGGGAGAAAAAAAAAAACTGCTGGTGAAAATTTATTTTTTTTTTGATGAAAGGATTTTTTTATGAAAAGAAAACAAAATTTGATAGAGGAAAAGCTGAGTGTTAGTAACTCACAATCACAGTCTCAGTCATTCTCAGAAGATGCAGTGTTTCAGTCAGCCTGATGCTACGTTTATGTGACATGTTTCAGTCTACTTGTCATTTGATTGCACTGTGAGAATAACCAAGACTGTTAGTATTGCACTGCGTCTCCTCCTGACTCTTTCTATCACTGTTGCCTCTGGTGAGAGAATCATACTTGAGATCTATCATGTGCCAGGAGTGGCTTTCAGCCCTAACTCTGATTTAAATAAAGCTTGGTGTTTGAAGGTCCTTTGACCTGCAAGACATAGTGGCTGCATTTGCTGAAGCCAAAGCCTGCAAACAACAATTTTGAAAGTTACAGTAATACCTTTACAAGCAATTTTTCAATTTATATTATGTGCCCTTATTTATTTTTAAATGTAATGATATGCAATTTGTATTTATTTTTAAAATCATGTGTACCTTATATTAATTTTACATTTTTTTTATTTTTTACTTATTTAGATTTTTAAAATTCATTTTATTCTACTATTACTGTTCTAATATTTTCTCTATAAATGTTATTTTCATTGTGTTGCTTTATTTATATAATGCTTTTCATAAAATTAAAATAAAGGACTTATGTTTGTTAAATTCTTCCTGCTGATCTTATTAATTTAGATAGTAAAATTGATCAGCATTATTTTAGTGCACTATGTCAGGACTTGAGAAAGAGTGAGTTGGAAAGTCCCATGGTGTTTCATGCCTTGAGACCTTAAAGTCCCTAGAATCACCTTTAAGCTTGCAGAGCTTTTGGAGCTTCTTTCCCCTTCAAGTTAAGTGACGTTTTGATTTATAGGCTTTTATTTTTTACTTTTAATCCTATACACATCATTTAAGTTATCTGATAAAACTTGAGACATAAATTGAACTGAGATGATGTGGCAGAGGTTTTCAATGCAGCTGATGTGATGGTGTATTTCTTGCAGTGTGTGCGACATTACTGCTGCTTCAGTAATTTGCAGTGATGATCTGCGTTGTGGTTTGAAGAGACTGGTCTGACAAGTGAAAGAAGAAGAACTACAAAATATACAAGTTTAAATAAAAGGTGAAGAAAGTTCCTCTTTTTTAAGGTGGGTAATTCTGAAAATTCGTCAACACTTGCTAATAAGAATTTTTCAAATTTCAACAGTTTATACATATATATTTCAGTGAAAATTAAATTTAACTTTACTGAGAAATTTTCTTGAAGGAAAAGTTTACCAACTATGAATGAAAGCAGTGCTTTGGGAAATGAGTTGTTTCAGGTGGACAGACTGACAGATAAGTTGACAACAGTAGCTGCATTTAATATTTTATGGACTCTCCAAAATGGTGATTCAAATTACTTCAGGTCATGAGTCTAAAGGTCCCATCATACTGCGTGATTTTTTCAGAGATTTTCAGTCATAGACTTTATTCAGATAACATCCCAGTGACTCAGTCCAACCAATCTGTGACTCTCCCTGAATAAATGAAACCATTTGATTTGGTCTTAAGCCTTAGAGGCAGACATGTGTCTTTATTAAAGCTGACAACTACCGAGCATTTACCCTGAAGTATACTACATAGAATGCAGCCATGATGAATAATGTATTCCTTGATTTTGGACCATGCAAACAGAACAGAGGCTCATCTGTCTTTTGTCTTATGTTTGTTATATCTCAACAGAATAGAAAAAAGCAAGAATACGTTCCTAGAATGCAGCTGAACTTACAATATCTGGAAAGCTTTGTTCAACACCAGCACTGTCAGGTAGTACTTTAATTGGCTGTCAGCAAGAAGCAATCTTGAAATACTTTATAAGTGTGAAACTATGCTGGAAAGTTATCACTGAATCTTGTGTTGTCTCCTGCAATTCATAGTTAGGTAATCTGACATCCTCAAGGCAACGAGATCAGCATCTGTAGTTGTCAAGTTTCATATCTCCTCCTATTAGATGTTGTGTAATGTGCTACCGGCTTTACATGCATTATGATTACATTAATGGAAGAATTTATTAATAAAAGAACAATAGTTTCATGAAAAGAACAGGGGTGTCAGTGAAGAGTCTGCATGAGGAATATCAAGGATCACACATACTGTATTCTGTCAGTATCAACAAAAAACATATGTTCAGAGAGGTGCACGTCTTATTATGTAATATAATTTTCAGAAGACTTTTTGATAAAACACCAAATGAGAGCCTTGTGATTAAACTAAAAGGTGTGAGAGTTAAGACACAGTGCAAAACGGGATTTAACACAGGATGCAAAGGCTAATGGTGCAAGAACATTTTTTAGAAGTAGATGATAATTGGAAGTGGTGTCTCTCATGGAACAGTACTGGAGACCCAGCTATTTTGAATACAGATAATAAATTATCTTGATAAGAATTTAAATAACAAACTGGTTAAATTTGCAGATGATACACATAGGCTAATAACAAAATGAAAGTGTAAATGATACTTGAGCAAGTGGTTCTGAGAGATAACTATAGTGTTTTTTTTATCAAACTCTAGATTAAATCATTGAGTGTGGTGGGAGATTCCCATTAAAGAAGTAGTCCATAAACTTGCTAGGTGTCAGTGTGGAGCCACACCACCCTATGACAGGGCTACACCAGAACAGCCTATCTGGAGCTTTAACCTAGATTGTGTGTATGATAGTCTAAACCTGAAAGTGCTGAAGTAGCTGGGGATAGGTCCTTAATCCAGGATCACAGGTGACCTGATGCCTTCCATAATATCAGTGATTCACAAAGAAGCAGCTGTGGGCCCCTCTCAGTCTACAGACCAATATATTTGCATTTGGGAGGCACCTGGCAACAAAAACTTAAGTGGGGTAGCTGAAGGAAGGCTAAATAGGTGAAAATGAGTTTGTACATGGCAGTTTGGTGGAACACCCATCCCACAGAGTAGATAGAGTCTAGTATTTTTTAGTAAGACATTGAAAGCTTAGATATAGTTTCATTCACCCTGTTGTGTTTTATATCCGAGTTCCTGCTGATATTAATCTTTAATTATTAAATAAACACCCTTTTTCATTATTAGATTATCTCCTGTGTTTTCGGTTTGGTTTTAGATCAGTTCACTAGTGCCCTTTAAAGACTCCAGCAGATAAACTAGAATAATCTGAATCCATTATATATGAGCCTGGACAAAATTTAAACCTGAAATGTAGAAAGAGAAAATGTTAGATTTGAAAACTCATTGGGAAGTATGAAACTTGAAAGTACACCTTATGAGAAGGATTTAGGATCCTAAAGCCACAGAGGAACTTCAGCTTGACTTTAAACTGCAGATAGGCCAAATTGACATATACATTAGTGCACCTATTAGTCAGTGAAATTCTTACTTGCATGTGCTGTCAGAAAATGGTGAGACACTTGTAAAAGGGTTGGGGTACCAGCCCAGCAATCCCCTTTTAATTGCATAAAAAAATGCAAATCTTAACAAAAAAAAATAATGGTCACAACTGCATTCTGGCAAGCAAATAACACATACTGGGTAGAGAGGCTCTGTCTTGCTTCTAGTCAGGTCGTTCAATGTGATTAATTATGCCCAGTTCCTTGTCACAAATTCAGATGTATTTGGAAAATGCAATGCACTGTTCAGAGCCCAAAGTTATATAACAGCTTAGCAGTCCCTCAGTGTTTCAGTATGTTCCAAAGATAACATATAAAGGCATGCAATTTGGAGTTGCACTTCCTTTGTGATAAGGTCTTCTAAAGCTAAAGAGTATGCCTACTGCCAATTTTGATTACCCTGTTGAACCATAATAAGAGGTTGCCTATTTGGAATATGTCATTTGCCACAGTACCACTGTAACAGTATGTTGTTACGCAGTGAGCCTATTACATCCCTTGCTAGTGCCTGACATTGCATGGACTCAGTTTGTCTATAGCTTGCAGCATGGACATGCCACCCTCTAAGGTATTTACAGTCATTTCGGTGCTAGTGAAACTGAACAGTTTATCCCCCCTTAAAAGACTTCCCTCCTTCAAGACCCTAGTGGATATTTTTGTTCCAGGCATCTTTAAGCTGCATTAGCTTCTGGCCTCAATTATTTCTGACAGAGGCTCCCACTTTGTTTCTCATTTCTGAGAGAGCCTTTTTCAAACTGGGGATTAAGGCAAACGTAATCTGTTGTTACGACTTTCAAATGGACAAAATGTCTAACCAGGTTTTATGTATATTTTACAGTCTGCTAGACACATGACAAAGAAAACATATCATAACCATCTTAAACCACGCTAGAGCAAAAATTGCTCAACAATAACAAAAGCAAAACATCACATCTCAAATGCTTATTGTGTAGTCATACTGAAACAAAATGACATGACATTGACAATTCACTTCATGGTGAATGGGTTGCTGCTGTCAAAACATTTCTTATATTCTAGTGTTTCATTTTAAAGCAAAGCATACATCTTGTATCTCTTAATATACTTATGGGAGGCTCTCTTAGGAAAATGTAATATTGCTCAGTTTTGTTTAATACAAACCTTTATAATACACTGCAGAATTCTCTAAAAAAATGCTCCAAGGCTATATGTGACATTTTTTCCTATGCTTTAGAAAGAACTGGCTGGTCACAATGGCTAAGTAGAGGCACAAAAGTGAGAAGATAAATTTGTTTCAAAGGCGTGTGGAGTTTCTGATCTCAATTTCTCAGTTAAAGTAGTTATTAGATCAAAAGCAGGTCTAAAATTCTTTACCAATCTATTATGCTAATAAAAAATACAACAAACTAAATAGAAATGGACAGGCAAATATTCTCAATTATATCAATAGATTATCTTGGAGAATCACATACACCCAAAAGTTACTGAAGTTATATGAAACTCACACTTTTGTGTTTTAGCACTTAGATTATATCCCTCTGGCATACTTATTCTATCTACATATTTAGCCTGTTTAGAAAGATTTTTTAATAAAATCAAAGAGTTTCATACTTAAACTACCGTATACACAGCCAATATATCATAACAATTTTGTTAAAGGCTTGAACATTACATGTATCTAAGCCATTAGGTATTACCAGATATCTATATATAATGATAAGCAACATCCTCCACTTGTTTTCTTCCTGAATTTTAGTTAATTTATTCTTAGTCTAATTTGGTTGTTATAATTATCATGTATTTAGATTAGATTAGATACACTTTATTAATACCAAGGGGAAATTCAGATGCATACAGCAGCAGAAACATTAAAACAAGGACAAATAATCAAATGATATGTAAATAAAAATAAATAAATGAATACTCAAATATAAATAAATAAATGTATATTGTTCAGATATGTGAAAATCCATCCATTTTCCAACCCGCTGAATCCAAACACAGGGTCACGGGGGTCTGCTGGAGCCAATCCCAGCCAACACAGGGCACAAGACAGGAACCAATCCTGGTCAGGGTGCCAACCTACCGCAGGACACACACAAACACACCCACACCCAAACTAGGTCCAATTTAGAATCACCAATCCACCTAACCGGTATGTCTTTGGACTGTGGGAGGAAACCGGAGTGCCTGGAGGAAACCCACGCAGACACGGGGAGAACATGCAAACTCCACGCAGGGAAGACCCGGGAAGTGAACCTGGGTCTCCGAACTGCGAGGCAGCAGTTTAATGAATGCTCCGGGAGGAAGCATTGAAATGCCTGATAGCAATGAACATAAAAGATCCCCACAGGCGTTTTTTAGCACACCATGAGCCTGTGGCCCAATGTGCTCCAAAAGAGTGCCCCCTGGAGAGGATGGTGGGAATTTTGCATGATGGCATGCTATTTTGCCACCATCCTCTTTTCTCCAATAGTTTCCAATGTGTCCAGGGTTTGCCCTGTGATGGTACAGGCATTCTAGATAAGTTTACTCAGACATTGCACTTCTTTTGAGCTCAACTTCCTTCTCCAGGAGACCATAGTGTAGAACGCCACACTGGCTACTATGGAATGAACATTTCTAGTAACATGCTGCACACATCACAAGACCTGAGTGTTCTTAGAAAGTACATTATGCTCTGGCCCTTCTTATCCAGTGCCACTGTGTTGTCAGATCAGTCCAGTTTGTTGTTTTTATGGACCTCTAGGTACTCTGAACCACTTCCATGTCCCCCCACTGGATGGTGAAAGGTCTCAGAGGCTCTTTGGCATGCCTAAAGTCCACTACCAGCTCTTTTGTCTTGCTGATGTTGAATTGCAAGTTGTTGTCCCTGCACCACAAGACAAAGTGCTCCACAAACGTCCTGTACTCTTTTGCTTATAATGAACTTTTTAAAAGCTTAATAATCAATACACGGTGTAACAAAGGTGCTATATAGGTGCCTGACCCGACACAGATGGATACGGAGGCACGTATAAAAATAAACAAACTTTTATTTTTCTTCACCCGTGGGCACATGTCTTCCCCGTGACCCACAGGCAATACACAGTCCCAAACAGCAATCACAACACAAAACACTCTCTTTCTTCTATTCCACCACTCCTCCTCAAGCTTAGTCCTCCTCCTCCCGACCCTGGCTTCCCGAGTGGTGGTGGCTGGGGCCTTTTATAGCCCACCCGGAAGCGTTCCAAGTGATTGACCACCTGGTCCTAATTGCACTTCCGGGTGGGGCTGAAGACTCGTCCAGCCAGGCTGTTGGAAGCAGACAGCCCCCCCTAGCGGCCACCCTGGGCCCCAACCAAGCTGTGGAGGACTCCATCTCCCATGGAGCCCTGCGGGTGTTTGGGGAATCACCGTCGGCCAGGGAGGCTGGCACCAAGTGTCCCGGGGAAGATATTGGACTGCCCATGGTGGCTCCCCCGGAACATAAGCAGCAGGGGCGTCCCTGCCGGGCATGGGACCTGGCTGTACTTCACAACGGTCATAAAGACGTACCTTTATTGTGCACAAAGACTCTTGTCCTGTGAAAAAATTTGAAACTCTAGTAAAATGAATTTTTAGTGAAATCTTTTGCCAGAGCCACATATATGATTTAATCATCTTTTTGCCAAACCAAATTATAACTCAGTAAGCTTACCTAATGTTCCGTATGATGGTAAAGAGGAAGGTCTTGTTTGTCTGTAGATCTCACCATGGACATGCCATCCTCTTTGCCTCTAAGGCATTTATAGTCATTAAATGCCTTAGAGGCAGTAAAAACATCAGATAAATTCAAATAAAATGTAAGTTTTTCATTGACTGGATAAAAAGGTGGTTTTACTTGCAAGCTTTCTACAAAATATAATTACCGTAGATCCCGGAATATAAGCCGAGAATTTCGTCCTAGATTTTTGGCTTGGAGTTTGGGGTTCGGTTTATACAACAAGCATCGTTTCAGATTCAAGATTTCCAGCGCAATGCCGGTTTTGCCGATCAATACGGAAGTAAATAATGACGAAACCACAGAGCCATCTTTCAGATGAAGAAGTAACTTTGCATGCTGGTACTTTAAATTTAATAAAGAATTTATTCAAAAAAGTGTTTTAGTTGTTGATTTTATTAATAAAATTTATAAAAAATTATCGGGAAGTTTAAAATAAAAATTTTTCTTTTTATTTACGACCAACATCTTGCGTTACGATCCGAATGCGGTCACGTGTATTCACTTGCGCGATTGTAAACAAACAACCGAGAGCGTTAGTAGTGTCAGTTGGAGCCCAGATACATGTGTTTGTGGATGTAATTTCGGTCATTGCAGTGATTTACCTATATATATAATTCACTAAGACCATGCAAGCAAGACACATAATTGCTAAGGAAGGAAGAGAAGGTAAAGAAAGCGAACAAAATTGAAACGAAGATGGAAATTGTGTGGAAATATGAGAGTGCTGTTCGTGTGACCGATCTCGCTAATATGTACAGCATGTCGAAATCCACCATCTCGACAATTAAACAAAGAAAAGATTTGCATTCTCCTCCTCCTCTCTTCCTGCAGTCCAAAGATGTCAAATTAAATGGTGAGTACAGTATGAAATTGTTGTTTCTAGAATAGAATAGAATGCCTTTTATTGTCACTATACACATCTACAATGAGATTAAAAGCAGCTCCTTCAGTGCAGAAAAAAAAGTTCTGTATAGGGCTTGTATGGTTGTTTTTTTAGCCTTAGCATAACGCCGGATCTGTGGCCCCGCTTCTGCTTTCTTTCCCTCCTCCGTCTGCGTCGTCTCCTAGACCCGACAACAATCCACGGAGAGCCCGCTGGTCTCGCTATGTTGTCTGGGATGTTGTGCGTGTGATGAAAAACTCTCAAAACAGATGTCTGGCTCTGGACACCGATGTCTATAAGGTTCTGACGGGTGTAGCGGATGTTCGCCAAACCGATCGTGTACAAACAAGGAAAAAAAAAAAAAAGTACAAAAACAACAAAAAAGTGCACTGAAAAGGAGAGCCCTGAGCCGCTGCGACCATGCGCGCCGCCATGCTCCTAGCTAGTAGGCTAGGCACTTTTTATAACTTTTTGGTTAGTACATTAGAAAAATTATTGATGTTTTGGTAAATTATGCACATTATACAACCCTTTTTTATTATGAAAAGGTTAAGTAAGTGTTGCAGTGGGAGGTTCGGAACGAATTATGGGTTAGCCTTCGCGAACGAATTAAGTTCTTAAGTCAAGGGTCCACTGTATTGTGTATTTAAGTTAGTCAAATTTATAACGAGTCTCCGGAAATCCACCTGCCGATGTACCGTATTTGCATATATAGTTTCAACACAAAGGCTTCATTTTACCAAACTTCTTCGCAATCACTTCCTGGTTTCCATCAAAAATGCCGGCAGTGTCAAATTCTTGCCGATAAACATGATAAATATAGCTGAAGAGAAACTTTTAAGGAAATTTAGAAAATTTTGCTTGGAGAAGGGGGTCGGCTTAAATAACGGTCATCGGCAAATACATGTAATTTAGTAGGTAGAGAAGGGGGTCGGCTAATATACCGAGTCGGCTTGTATTCTGGGATCTACGGTACCTTCCTCGTAATATTTAATTTGCTCCAGGGAATGAGTTGATGGTGGTTGCATAAAGATGGATATCCCAAATCATTAAGCGTTTAGAGCAATTACAGCACATAGCCTCTTGATAAAATTGATAAAGGAGTTGGGTCTCCTTCAAATAATGTAGAACTTTTACTACAGGTGTACTATCTTAATCATAAACCTTAACAGGTACTCCATTTAACCCAAACATCTGAAAATTCAGTACAAGATTCATGTTTTGTAGCACAGAGTCAATACATTTGAATTCATTAACGGGTTTAAATTTCACACAATATAGGGCCCGGTGTATGATTAAATGGATTGATGACTTGATGCACAGCTGAACAACTCAAGTAGTAATTAACAAGTGTTACTTTTTCCCTGCTGCTCGAGACGCACATGATTACTGTATCTTCTAAAAAGCCAGGATGAAGCACACTTTTGCTTTTTCGAGATAAAGTCAAGTGAGCCTTATGTACTCCTGAAGTACCACTGAAGATGCTACTGGGAATGAGAAATGGGTATTGCAGAAGTTCTCTGATTTGTCATTCCAAATTAATTTTTCAGCTTGTAACCCAACTCAGTTAATATTTCAGTTAATTATTAAAAATTATCTCCAAATGATGACTCACTGTCTTTCTTGTGAACTCTTCTGTTAAGCCATTTTGAAAGAGACATTAGTGCCTCGCTATTCTACTTTGAACCTGCATCAACAGTTTTGAATTATTCACAATAGTCAATTACATGTCTCTTGCCCTGATTTAAGTTCAGTTGTTATGATAGATACTGCTAGATGCTGCTGGAATAAACCTCAACACTCCAGTGACCCTGAAATGGGTTAGATAATGTTATGTTATTTTTAGTAATCCACTGCTCTTCTTTCAATGCATCAAAGACAACTCAAAATTCTTATAGAAATAAAGGTTCTCACAGCCTGTATCCTGAACAGTAAACCTGACTGTAGTCCATTTATATGTACTATACATTTAGAAATATATCTCTTTGTTACATGTCTAAGAAATGGAGGAAACATTTGTGGGCTATGTATAGAATCTGCAGGAAAACAGTAGCAACCTGGGATATTTTTATTTATGATTATACTGTATGTATATTGTGACAGATAGGGGGCGCTGTTGCTCCCTTGAACCCCTGTCCAAGACTCCAGACACCAGGAAAAAGTCCAATAGTTGACTTTATTTAAATGCCACAGTGCACAAAGCACCCTCTCCTCCACTATACTCATAAATAATCACAATAATACAATAACTCTCCACTACTCCCAGACACGTTGTCACTCTTCCACCCAGCTCAGCTCGCCGTCTGGGAGCTCTCACAGTCCTTTTATACTCCCTGACCCGGAAGTGTTCCCAATCCCCAGTCCATGTGATTGTTTATCACTTCCGGGTCAGGTACAAGTTCTTTTCTTCACCCCGGAAGTACGCCACTTCTGTCGTGGCTCCTCCTATGACGCACTTCCGGGTTATAGGGCACATATGACTCTTGGGTCCTCCCTGCAGCTCCCTCTTGCTGCCCCTGTGGTACCCAGCAGGGCTGTGTATAAAAACTACATTGTCCATAACTCCCTGCTGGTCTTCGGGGCACCTCCATACTGCAGGGAGGCCCCATCTGGTGGCCTGGGGTATTGGCCGGGATGACAAGCCGGCCAAAGACCACAATATATAAATGAGATGGCCATAGGAGACTGAGGTTCATTTATGAAAGCAAATTAATTTATAGCTATCAAAAATACAATAAATATTTGTTATTTACATGTATTTATCATTATTACATGTCATTTATTTTTATTTACTGTTTGCTTCTATTTCTACAATTACCATATTTGCCAAATTTACCCTAGGGGAAAAATCAAGTTTTATCTATCTAACTATCTATCTGTCTACTCTGTTGATGTTATCTTGTTGTAATTTTGGGTGATTGTTTTTCTTGGTTGCCACCATTTTATGTTTGTTTTATTAACAGTAACATTTTGGAGTCTCAGACACTGTGCACTGTTAGGCAGATGAGGCTTGCAATTTGTGATACATGGCATCATCAGGGTCATGGCTATAACAAGACATTGTTCAAACTTTGTGCAAACTAAGACTTAGAGACTTCTGCTTATTCAGCAAGTTACTTTATGTGTGCTTTCTGGCTTTCACTTATTTTTTCTTTGACTTTGAGTTTATTATAGCGCTTTGAATTTCCATAGTTGATTTAATGTTTAGTGCACTAATAATTTGACTACTGAACTGAAAGGCCTTAAAGAAAGACTTTCTAGATCTCTGCCACTCTCTAAATAAAAACTGTCTGAGAGTGCTACTGCTTTGCAATAAAGGGGACCGGGGTTTGCATCCTAAGTGCACCTTGCATAGAGTCCAAAGATATGCAGGTTAGGTGGATTGGTGTTGCTAATTTGGCCCGTGTGTGTGTGTGTGTGTGTGTGTCTCTCAATGCTTTCAAAATGCAATGGACTGTCAAGGGACTACTCCTGCCTTGCACCTGATGTTTGCTGGTTTACGTTCCAGCTTCCCATAACCCAGCTCAGGATAAGAGGGTTTGGAAAATGGATGGATGGATCCTGAAACAGTATATTGCTTTCATTCAGGTACTCTTTTCCTAGAGTGAAGAAAGGAAACCAAAACAGAATAATAAATGTGAAGTCAAAGGTTAATTAACTAGGCAGAAACTTTAAAGGCATTGACTGCAGCCAGCACTCAGTTTAATTATAGCTAACTGACAACAGTGTTAATACAGAGCCACCTTATACAGTACTGAAAAAATCTGGAGTAGCTCCCAGTTGACTGAATTGAATTTTTCTAATTACAAGTAGTCCATTTCAGTATATCTTATTCATTTTGCAGTAATATGAATTAGAATTCTTTTAGTTGAGTACATAGAATTAATAAAGTTATCAAATATAATGTACTGTAGCAGACCATTATGATGTATTTAGGACATGGCCAGAGCATGAGACCAAGGGAAGTAGCCACAACAAACTGCCTTTCATAAGAAACTCTAATTAAAGTTGATTTTTTGATAATTTAAATCAAGGCAGATGCTAGATGGACAATGTTTAACCATGATTATTATGTTCATATTAGATTGGTAAACAGTTCAATTGGACAAAAATTAATCTCAAGTATCAGAGATGAGCAAATGTCTTTCTTTAAGAGCAACAACAAAAGAATAGTCTAAGCAAGAGTGCCTTACACAAGATAAGCACAAAAGTACTTAGTGTTTAGTCTTCTTTGGTTAGGGTTTTGTCAAGTCCATCCATTTTTGGCATTGCCTTTCATTTTGACCCTTGTAGCAACAATGCTTTTGAGCTTAACAACTTGGTATATAAATTAAAAAAATACTAAAAATTATTGAATAATTCAAAAACAGTGACCTAAAATTGGCAAATTAACAGAAAATAAAACAAATTAAATAAAGATATCAACAGTCAAAAATCCAGGAACTAGGGACAATCTAATAAAATATAATCCTTATAACAAACAAAAAAATGCAGATTACACTAATAGTATGTTTTTTTTATAAAAATAGATTTAGGACAGTCTAAAGACCAAAAATCAAACCATCCATAATTTCTATTACAGGAGATTCTTCAAAACCTCACAATACATTTTACAGACAAGTACTTAATAATTATGAAAACTTTTTATCATTTGCACAGGAATCATTTGAGAAAAGTGCAGTGGCCAAGTTCTTAAAAAAATCTCTTAAGTCACCCAATGCTGCACCTGAGAATAATTTACAAAAATTAAATAAAAAAAAGCAAAAGAGTGGGGATAAATTAGAAACAAAAGATAAATCGAAACCCAAACACAAGCAAGGTTTTACGGTAATATCACAAACTGAAAGAAAAACAGAGTCACTATAGTATAGTAACAGTACAGAGACATTTAAACAGATAATATGCTTTCATCCTAAATGATTTTAAACATAGTAAACTTACAACATCTCAATCCAGAGAAATTCGACATACAGTAGATGCTTGATGTAGTGTGTGTTGAAAGGTTACCTCTGTAAGTATCTTAAAGGAGCACAGTTAAAATTTATGATGATATTTTAAGGAGAATTATATTTATAAAACTGAAGACTTTTCCACATTAAAAACAGCTTTGCATCTTAAAATGTGTACCTAAACTAAAAAAACCGCTAATTTAGACTTCTTTGTTTCTGAATTCAAAATAAAACATAGCATTTTCCTTAAATGGGTTATTTGTTTTCTTTACTTCAATATTTTTATACCCATAAGAGGTCATTTTAGATATGATATGAATGGCTTCTTAATGTACTATATATGATGTTATATGCTATTATATGCTTTTTCTCAGCACATAGTTCATACTAAGAATGCTGTATGATGTGGTATACGTAATACCTCTTTGTAAACAAAAGGTCAAACTCTATTTGGAAAATTAACATTTTTATGGAGATTTGAAGTTGGACTACCCCAAATACTCCAAATTAACTTTAGAAATACAATGCGACAAAGCTGTTACCTTATTAGTTTGATGCCTTCTTTTGTATGTAAAACAGAATATGATATTCTCCCTTAAATATTCTTTAATCTTCCTTATAGAGTTGCTGCAGGGATATCTGAAGTTAAGTGGGTTTCATTAAGGAAATCAACTTATCATGACATGTAATTCAAAAATGTATCACCTGCTAAGAAGAGTGGATTTAGTTGCCAAGTGTCCTTTACGTTATTTGAACAATATAAGGTCTGTCATATGTGGAACATGATTAAAAATGACAATTACTTCTCTGTTGCATGATTTAACCAGAGTAATTGGTACTATCATAAAAGAAGAGGTCAAGGAGGAGCAGAGTTTACAACAAAACATCCAGCCATTATGGGTTTATGGTTATAAGTGTAAAGAGAAGTGAAATGAGAAAATTCCCTGTTATACTGTTTGGCTACATGCGCATTAGTCAAGATCATCTTTGTTTAATACTGTACATTTTTCAAACTATGATAGCACAATGACCTTTGATATCAGAAATCACTTTGGATGCAACATAGGTAATAGTTTTGAATATTAATATTTTAATTTAATGAGTTACTATGTAAATGAGAATGAAAAATTTCCCTAACCCATCAGTTTTTAAATCTGCATTGGTCTTTAATACACTAAAGTGTTTCATGTAGAACATACTTTCCCTCACTGAGCTTGTATGAGATTAATTTGGGATATATTCCATTAATATTCCATTTAATAAAACTCTGTAAGCTCCCTGTAATAGCGGATCTTGTACTCCAAGCACTGCATAAATACTTACAGCTGGATGTATCAGATTCTGCAGAGATTTTGTTTTAGAAATCTTATGTAACTTATGTATGTAATAATAATAATAATAATACATTTTATTTATATAGCACCTTTCCCATACTCAATGTACTTCACATAGTCTCATAAAGAAACAGCAGGTATATGTAACATTGGATGCAGAAGTATCCTGAATAGAACATTAAAACAGATAGATACAGGATATACAAAGGCATTACATAGAATAAGAGACAATTAGCCAGACTAAAATACAAAATTCAATAATAACAACATCATTTGTGATATAACACACACAAATCATACTGAGCATCTAGATAGAGAAGAAGACTGAAAGAGGAGGCACAATATCAGGTTAAGTTTTAAAGCCTTTCTGAACAAATGAATTTTAAGTTTTTTTTAAAAGAATGAATGGAGTCAGCTGATTTTATTAATTTAGGGAGGTCCTTCCAAAGTCTGGACGCTATACAGCTAAAGGGTTGTTAGATGGCTGCTTCACTGTATATTAACGGGGTGTGGTTGTGTGGTCTTGCATCTATTTCTCCCCTCTCAGAAAGCTTCATTGGAGCATTGGTCAGACTATCAGCTTCTCCTCCTTGTTAGAAATGTCAGACTCTATATTTTTGATTTTAACATTTTAAGCAATGTTTTCATGTGTGCCTGATGCAGTTTCTATATATACATATCTTTAGTATTGTATTGTTATTTTGTTGCTATTTTAAGTTTGTTAAACCAAATGCATTTTCTCTTTTTTAAGAGTGCTTTTTATTTAATTTTTTATTCTTTCTGGGAGCAAATGTATTTTTTGTAGGGTACTT
The DNA here is from genome assembly GCA_026402145.1 of Polypterus bichir lapradei. Classification (NCBI taxonomy): domain Eukaryota; kingdom Metazoa; phylum Chordata; class Cladistia; order Polypteriformes; family Polypteridae; genus Polypterus; species Polypterus bichir. Next base: position 29,343,861 of record JANRMT010062818.1, read on the forward strand.
ATATCTGTCTATAGGTGAGTCAAGTAAATCCTGAGGTCAGTTTTAGGACGATAAAGGGCTTTTATGCAATATGCTGTTTTCAGCATGTTTTGGAGCAATTAAATATTGTCTTTATTTAATCTGTTTTATATGCCTGCTGATTTTGACAGTATGCTTGTAAAGAATATAGTTTCTAGTTACTTTTGTTAAGTAGCATATTGCCCTGTGCAAATGAGCTGCTAGAGGGAAAGTAGCACTCATTTTGTAGCAGTGCTACACGATTTTTTAAAAATGTATTTGGTCTTTTCCTTAATTGCTGTTAGTTATTGACCATTTATATTTTTCTACATTCGTATAAAAGATAAACAGTGGAAAAGACAATGACAATAATTGACAGCTGCTGGAGCTTTTAAGTGGGCATTTCTATTTTGGCTAAACCTTTACAGTATAGGTTATTTCTATATATAGCGGACTCAGGGCTTAGTTCTCTCTCTTCATTTTCTTTTTTATACCCCGCTATCTTCACCTTAACTGTAATCCATTTGTGATGATTGGTAGTAGTACCAAGGGAATTCCAACATCCATTTCATTACAGTTCAGTAGAATGGGTCACTCCTCGGACGCTATCTGCTTTAATTCAAACAGAAGAGATTGTTTTGGTTCATTCACTTCAGGATAGAGTTGTCATTTTTTACATTAATTTCTTTTGAGGATATATGCTAGCATCTTCATTTAACAACATCATTCTCATTGAATGTTAAAATCTGAACTATGTGAGAGTTTGGTTTATTGTATTCTTTGTATGTAGTGTGTATTGCTTTTGTTGAGGAAGGTTAATTTTTATATATACATATTTGGTTATCTTTCATTTATTAATCTACAGTATATGTTGGTGCACTTTGGATTATTTATGTGCTTGTATTCACTTTTTTTGTACTATATTTACCTTTTACCTTCATTTTTTGCAATTTCCTGTCATCACACCACTAATTGGGGGAATACATTTGGGAAAGTTGGTGTGAAGTGGAGTACAGCATTGACTTGGCCTATGAACTTTTTATGTAGCAACCAGACAAAGTACTTTGTTCTGATCTCTTCTTTTTACTAGAAGAGAAAATAACTTTTAACTCAAGCAGATCTCGCATATAGACCTGTCTATCCTGTTAGGTTACAAAGAAAATGTACCAGATTGTGAGGCAGAATCTAATGACACAAATTACTCAGACAAATATACATTTTTCCAGTGAGCACAAAGAAGGAACCAACCTTTGACTGTGTGCCAGTCTATTACAGGGCACACCCATACACACATCTGCATTCTTCAAACTTGACCAGTTTTCATTTTACTTAGTATTTTCTCTTTCTGCCTTTACTAATAAATCCCTTTATCTTAAAAGTATTGTAAAATTTACATTTTCTAGAATTAATTTTATGGTGGCGGGTCTCACTGTTATAATAAATATTCCTTTACATTTTCTTTTACATTAAGCTATTTACTGTGCTGCAATATTATCATTGTCCCTGCATAGTTAACTATACCATTGGGCTTCCCTGTCTTGTACAACACATTTGGGACCTTTAAGAATATTTATACATTGATTGTATATCTTATATCATTATTAATGTTTATAATTATGCGACTGACATCATTGTAACACCATGTTTTGTTTATTTCCTCACAAACATTTCCCTTTCTGGTTTGGGGTGTCATCTTGTTACTAGTGTCTTCCTTTGCCAAGTATATGTTCTGACAGCAATGAAACACGTGACATTATCAAAGATAGCATGCACTGCACACATAAGCTATGAATAAAACTTCTAAACAAATAAACAACACCTTATAGTAGTTAGTTGAAGGATTATTAGTTATATTTAGGACCTCTTTCTTGCCTTCTCTATACTTGGAGTTTCATTCTGGTATTAGTCATTTGGTTTATTTTGTTATTGCTCTGGCAAATAACTCCCATTTATGTCCAGTGACTTCACTTGCATCTTCCCCAACATGCTGTTCTACACGTTTGCTGGGTTGCCAAACCTTCCCAGGCATAGAATCACTAAAACTGAAATAGTGTAACCCTGCAACAGACCGGCATTCAATTGAACCTGATTTTATGATGAATTAATTATTCTTTTGGCACAGAGGGTTCTGAATGTCTGTTTTGTTACAGTACTGCACCATCTGCGCATGGCTCATACAGAGTTGTCATCAGTATCATAAAAATAAAGCATGGTAAATATATCCTGTAGAGTATGTAAGATGAAGAAGCTGTTACTGTTCATTTGTAAAAGTTGTTTCACAAATTTCAGATGATATTTTTGGTCATTATAATGTCTGATTTATGGGCATTCTGTTTTAGTGAATCATGAGAGACCCTTCTCAAAACTGTTCTGCAAATTTGTGTTATTTCAAGTAAGTTATTATTCTTCTTTCTGAGGAAAGTTTGAAGAAAGAATTTTTTTTACAGTGTTTCTGTTTGGGGATCATTGTGCACAACTGAGCTGTGACCACAGAACTAACTGCTCTGTGGATGATTCATTCACGCATTTCAAGGTCTTTTCGGCACTTCATTGTAATAATGAAAGTATCTGCTGAATGTATTTCGTAGTCACGAGATTTTTATAGACTCATATGGGGAAACTCTCAGGACCAAAAATACTTCATTGTAATGAAAATTTCATTGTAAAGATACAGTATTCATTGTAATGAAATTTTACCTGTATTTAAAATGTTTGACTTTCTAAGTCATCATTACTACACAATAATGTAGAAACTAGAAGTTTTACCTAGAAGTACTCTTTTTATCCACAGCTAAACAAACTACTGTGTTTTTGAAGAGCTTATAGTTTTTACCAAGCCTTGCAACTAACTGTGTGTGTGTTGCTTATAATTTTATTACCTTGAATAAAGGTGTCTGCCACATCAAGAAGAATAATTCCATGAAATGGAATAAACCTAACACAGATAACCTAAAAGAGTCAAGTTTAGATTCTCATCAAGTCTGTGCTCTGAGATCTCTACCCATAAGGCTGCTTGTGCATCATGTTAAGTGATATGCACGGTGCATTCAGTTACAAGATTTATATTTATTGACAAACCATGTATCTCTATTTATAAAGTGTTTATTTCTCTTTATAATTTAGTTTTACTGTTCAAGAAGCTGATATTTAATATATGCATGGCTGTGAGAAATCCTGCAAAAGAGGTCAGATTTTAGACTGTTGTAATTCCCCAAAGGCACAGTTTTTCATACTTTCTACTGTGCTTGCATTTATTTAAATGATGAGTAACTCATCCCCCTATTGTATATGATAAATCAGTATTTGTTTAGATACTCTCATTTACAGATGCTAGACATCATATTTATTGGTACATTCATTGTTATTTTATTTACAATAAAGTGACCTTTTGAAGAAAAAAAAGGTTTTCTAAATTATAATTGTGGCTGTGGGCTTTGAATGAAGATGCTGGGTCTGAGAAATCACAACATTACTATACAGTCCCAAAGTTCAAACAAAACATGTAATTATGTTAATATACAAACATGTCATCAGAGGTTCTAAATACATGAGGATTCTTAAAGTAACTAGCAAATATAAAATATAAACTATATAGCTATGTCATAAGATGTTACATTTCATATAAAACCCATTGATACATTCATACTAATGATCCAGAGACCATGGAAATGTAGCATAAAAATTGTAATAAAATATAGTAAATTAGAAACAAATTATGTTGGTAAATGTTCACTAATAAAAACAGAATCACATATTAGGGGAACTATGTATCCTATATAGAAAGACTAGCCATCCCTGCGGCTTCGCCTGTATATTAGTGAAACAGGACAGTGAAGAGGGCCCCGCACAGCTCTCTACTCCTGACATCACTCTTCCCCCTGCCTTCTGGCTTGAATATATCGCTCCTGCAAGTGAACTATGTTAAGCGAAATCCGTTAAGTAGTTCTCTTGTTCGCTACCACAAGCGAACTATCATACTTAGCGCGATGAGAAAGACATAAAATCAACGGAATGTTCAAGCAAATTATAGAAAAAAACCTGATGTAAATCCGTTAAGTAGTTCTTTTGTGAAGAGCAGACAGACATACAAACGGGTCTAAAAAACTGTAAGAAATTTCACGCTAGGACCACAAAATTTTTAAAACCATTTCTTAGCGAGCACCTATGAGACAAGGGTAACCTACATTCCAAATTTTAAGTCCCAAGTCCTCATGGTTCGGGAGATTTCATGATAAGTGAGTCAGTGGAATTTGGCTTTTATATATATACAGTATATACAGTACAGGCCAAAAGTTTGGACACACCTCCTCATTCAATGTGTTTTCTTTATTTTCATGACCATTTACAGCACTCCATCACTCTCCTTCTTGGTCAAATAGCCCTTACACAGCCTGGAGGTGTGTTTGGGGTCATTGTCCTGTTGAAAAATAAATGATCGTCCAACTAACCTGACTTCTGCACAACACAACTGCTGGTCCCAACCCCATTGATAAAGCAAGAAATTCCACTAAATAACCCCGATAAGGCACACCTGTGAAGTGAAAACCATTTCAGGTGACTACCTGTTGAAGCTCATTGAGAGAATGCCAAGAGTGTGCAAAGCAGTAATCAGAGCAAAGGGTGGCTATTTTGAAGAAACTAGAATATAAAACATGTTTTCAGTTATTTCACCTTTTTTTGTTAAGTACATAACTCCACAGCATGATACATATTTGAATGCTGGATTTGTGTGATGGTGGTTAAATAACTGCCTACAGGACATAAACATAAGATAGAAAGCATATACTTCTTTGTATCATTTTCCTGAAGTCACATTGATCAGATTACATTATTGTGTTCCATAATGTCAGTTTTCTTTTTACCCTCACTGCATCATAGCCAACTGCAAAAACTAACCTTTAAAGTAAATCTACCTCCAATCTGAAAAAAAAAATCACAAATATGTTAAATTTCAACCTGCATCAAACTGCTTTACAACGATGCTTAAATATCTAAATAAGTTCAATGCTAAATATAACTTTAATTTATATTGTTAGAATTTATAGCTATAATAGAATATATAAACTTATATCACTGTTGCTGCACTGGTTTACAAACAGTAGAGAGTAAAAGAAAGAGATTACTGGAATATTTTCAAGCACTACAAACAAACAATGATAGAAACATTACATCAGTCAGAAGTTGCACATTGAAAATCACGATTATACACCCATTGAGAAAGAAAAGAAGCAAGAAAATGATGAGGGTGTCACAATAAATAATTAGATAAGAGATAAAGTGAAGGATTGCAAACATGCAAAATTAGTCTGAAGTCCACAGGAGTAGTAACAACACAATTTGTTCTTTTATTAATCTTTTCTGTCAACACTCCATGGCTTAAGCTAGTACTTCCTTAGGAAACCTTAAGGTGTTCTCCAGGTGTTGAGGGACCTAAAGCTTTCTAAATCTATTTCCACAAATATAAAAATCTCTTAAAATTTAAAAATGTTCAAATTTTCAAAACAAAAAATTAGTTTGATTAACAGTCTTTCCCAATGTCACGGTCACAAAGGTTTGGCTAGGTAGCTCTATATTGTAGTGTGTCAGATATAATGGTGAATACCAATGTGTTCTTCAAATTAAACAAAGGAAAGGAACCAAATAAATCACATGATTCTAAAAATGGCCCAAGAATGTGTTTGTTGTGGCCTTTGGTATTCCATAAACATCATGAAGAATTAGTTTAATTACAGTTAATCCAGAATTTAACGATGTAAAGTAGGGAAGTCAGATTTTGGCCAAAATATAACATGGTAATCTAGCATCAGATTAAAGGGAGTCTGTTGAATTAAAAGTCAAAGACAAAACCAAAATTTTCTTAACCAGAAGAGTGCTGAAGACCTTTTTTTCTTAAAAAACACAAATTAAAATTAGACTATTTATATAATCCCACAAAAACACAAAACAGCTCAAACAGCCACATCATTGTTGAGAGTGGTGAAAATAATAAATAAATAGTGTGGTCTTTGGCCGGCTTGTCATCCTGGCCAATACCCCCAGGCCACCAGATGGAGCCCTCCCTGCAGTATGGAGGTGCCCCGAAGACCAGCAGGGAGTCATGGACTATGTAGTTTTTATACACGACCCTGCTGGATACCACAGGGGCTGCAAGAGGGAGCTGCAGGGAGGACCGAAGACTCATTTGTGCCCTATAACCCAGAAGTGCGTCAAAGGAAGAGTGACGTGCTTCCAGGGTGAGAAGAAGGACTCGTACGTGACCCGGAAGAAGAATCACAAAGAAGGAGAATCACGTGGACTGGGGGTTGGGAACACTTCTGGGTCAGGAAAGATAAAAGGACTGTGGGAGCTCCCAGATGGCGAGCTGAGCTGGGTGGAAGGGTGGCAACGCGTCTGGGAGTTGGAGGATTGTATTTGTGATTGGTGTTTTGTGATTTATGAGTATAGTGGAGGAGAGGGTGCTTTGTGCACTGTGGCATTTAAATAAAGTCGATTATTGGACTTTTATCTGGTGTCTGGAGTCTTGGACAGGGGTTCAAGGGAGCGATACAGCCCTAATCTGTCACAATAGTTAAACAGAAATGGAGGATTATTTGGATAATCTAGACAATGGTCAAACACACCTGCATCCTGAACGCATGGTAAATTCTGAATTTTAATTATTTGTTAATATAAAGTAGAGAAATGTCTATACATCCTGTATAGCTTTTAGTGATTTACTTAAAGTTTAAATTTTAATAATATTTTATAAAAAATGTTATTAAAATATATATTGGTGGAGTGGTGGCTCTGAGGCTAGGGATCTGCGCCGGCAATTGTAAGGTTGCCAGCAAAATGCCAGAAGTGACTCTACTCTATTGGGTGTTTGAGCAAGGCCCTTAACCTACAATTGCTTCATCCTGGGTATGACGTTAATCTGCATCCAGCCCTGCAAGTATGTCCTCCAACTTGCAGGGAAAACTTTGGGGTTGGTGGCAGGATTGGCACTCCAGCCACTATAAAAAAACCTCATACTGTTCCAGTTTGGTGCCGAGGTGTCACCCACTGCACTTGGGTCCCAATCCAAGTGGTTTGTTGTGCGGTGGGTGTGGCACTGTGCTATCAGCACATACTCACAAACCATTCTCTTTATAAAAAAAAAAGTTTCTCTTTAAATATGTGAAAGTACTCTTGTAGACTTTAAATGTATCTATTTTCATTTTTCCAGTTATGTTTCACCTTTATTTTGATTTTCAGATTGTGATTAATCTTTATTGTTATGTTATTGATTATTCATTTTATTTAGGGTACATTAAATAATGGAGAATTAATTCAAATAATAGTTTTGTGTTTTATGTTCTTTAAGTTAATAATTTTTACTGCATTAATTTTACTATATTATGCCAAAATTTACAAAAGGCAACAGCCTTAAGTGATGTCATCATGCTATGGTTTTTCTAAAATGGTGGCATGTTAGCTTCCTTCTGTAAGTTAATGTATATTCTAAAAGCCTAACATAACATAGCTAATCCTCAAACTCAGGATTTCTTGCGTGTTTTTTGACAGTGAATATTGGTTTACGTATTGAACTTTGGTATAATGATCAGACTTCTTGTTTCTTTTTTTTTCTGGCTTATGAAATTTTCCCATTTTATCTCCTGCTTTGCCAACTTTGTTTCCATTAGCCTGCCATTCTTAACATTGGCATAAAGGAAAATCTGACATACTGATCCATACCATCATTTGAAACATCAGAATGTCACTAAAGAAATCATACTCCTTGCTATTTTGTTTTTTGATATATCACTTTTATTCAATAATAGTTTGTCTTCTGGAAATGGTTTATAGAACATTACAAGAATTTTGACAAGAACAGGCAATTCAGCCCATTCCTACTGGTCTCTTTCTACTAATTTAGCAATTTCATGATTGTAAGATATTGGTTTCTTTTGACCTGTATGGTTTTTTATAAAGTTATTATTATTTTTTGTGCTGTTTTCTAAAATTTGTGCTGGAATCATCATGACATCTTTCTTGAATCACACCATTGATTGACCATCACATGTTTGCCATGTGACATACTGTATGTAACATTACAGCAGTGATTTTCTAATTAGGCACATGTGCTTCGGAAATTAATCTGTTGAACTTTACTTTTTCTTAGGGGTGGTGAATTTCCTAAAATATCTCTTGTAGAGTATTACATTACATTATTATATTACTTATTTTGAGTTTAAATCGGGATCATTGTTTAACTGCAAGCTTTGACTGTCCCATTTGTTTTAGACATTTGGTATTTTATTTAGCCTATTGGTTTTGACTCTTTTTGCAAAATGTTGACCTATCGTTTAGTTTTCCTATACCTAGATTATCTAAGTCAAAGCATTTTTTGAGAAGTCAGGGTAATTTATAATATAAAATGTTAAATGCTGTTTCTGTAAACTTTTGTTTAGGTGCATGCATCGAGTACCCATTAATGTAACAAGATCTTAACGAAGGCTTCTTTTGGTCTTCATAACACTTACAAAACATCAGTAGACAGGTTATTCATCACTGTGCAGTGTGGCACATTAACGTGATGATAAAATGACTTGTTAATATGAAGGATTCATAGGCCGTATACTAAATATGTAATGTGTCTCAGTTAAGTCACCTCAAACCACTGATGCTTTGTAAATATAATGAAGATCTAAAGAAGCATTTTTGCATTCCTTAAACTAAAGTGTTACCACTGTTTTGTGAGTTTATTAGATAAATGAAATAGTTTTTTTTTTTTTAAAGAACAGACTTACATTTATAAGCCCAGTATGCTGCACACATTCACAAATATACAGTAATTAAAATAAAGCATTAAACAAAAAGTAATCACAATAGAAAACACAATGCTGAATACAAAAATACCATGAAATATATACATGGAGGAAGTACATTAATACATGTATTAATTTTTAAAAAGAAAATTGCCTCTTAAAGGCTCTACATACGTATATTATTCTATAAATTAATATCAAAAATGTTAAAATCAGTCCACAATAATTACAATCAATTTAAAAATTGTTTTGGCCCTCCAACCACACTGAGACGACATTTTCATAAACTAATATATTCAAAAACACTCTTGAAAGTGTAATCAACAGAATTCCTGGTGTTGCGTAGAAGTGTGGATGGAGAAAAAGACGCTTTTTGAAATGTGTGACATGTGACTGTCATTTGATCAGGCTCTATGCCCTTCACAGTCTTACTTTTATTGTGTGGATTGTCCCTTCCTAACTTTCCCATCGTCAGCCGACCTGTACTGGACCTTAAAAACATTAATGTTTCATCATTTTGTATTTATTTTTGAACATGTCTCCCAGTCTAAATGTTCCATGGCTCCGGTGAACTTGTATTCTTTGTAACCTTTAACAGGCTGTTAGAATCATCTGTACAGCCAAAGAAAAGAAGTTTAGAGTTTTGTCAGGTGATATATTTTGCATTTTCTATACAAAAAATGTCCTTTACTGACAAACCATGTCTGCCTAATAGGAAAGATTTACGTATTTTTGCTGTTTTGGTGTGGATGACAAATTTTTAAAAGATGATCTGAAAATACTGGTATAGTCAACTATTGTAACAAAAATAAAGTTTTCAAATTTATACAGTATGTGCTAGTGATGTCTAAGTGTAAGTCCATTAAGCTAAGTTGGGTTTGCGATAAAATACATAAGTTGCAGCCTATGAAGATACCACAGAGAGGAAATAATCTGGATAAAAATAGTCTTGCTAACAGTATTATTATTAAATAGCACATATGATACCTTTAATTATTACTTCATACCACAGATGCCATTGACATTTGAGTTAGCTAAATGTTTACTATTTGTAAACTTGAAGAAATTATATATTTTTCTCTTATTATGAAAACAGTAACTTAATTATTTGTACTAATACTCTACAGCAGTAGTTTCTCTGCATTAATGGCAGGTGGAGTGGTGCTCCCATCCCCAAGCAGATGGTACTGTTGTACAAAAGTTACATAAATAGGAAATTCATCTCAATAATTTATCATACTGTTAAAATGTTTATAGCAAATTTGGCTTAGTCGTCATTTTCACATTTTTCAAATTTTCTTATCTAGTAATATATTCTTTTTGGAGTATGTAATATTTTCTTTATGTCTGGCACCACCAGCTTGATTTCAGGTTGCTTTGGCAGACCCTTTAACCCTGTAGTATTATTGTCATACCATTTTCTCATGCGTGAACATGTGCAGCTTGAACATTTAGGTTCCACCTAGGAGCTTAAAGAGCCATTTTAAGTGACTCATTGTTTTGATTTTTTTGTGTGGTGCAAATTAAACAGTACATAAACCTTTACATCTCCATATCTTGGACAAATTGTCCTTATCACAGTTTACAGTAATAAAACCAATTAATATTTATTTGTGTTTCAGCTTTGGTGTTGAGTCTTTGAAGTTGATGTTAAGATATCATTCTGTCAAGATGAAGTTGCCAGTTGACAAAGACAACAGAGTATAAAGGACTGGCAGGTGAAATCTTAGTCATAAAGCAGGTACTGATTAAACCCAATGGACATCAGTTCTTTTGTCTAACCAATTTTATGAAAAAAAAAATCAGACTCAACAACTTGCCCAGAAAGTCATTAACCTAAAATCTAAGAAGATCAGCATGTCTCGGAGAATCAAAACAATACTGAGACCGAATACAGCAGCCTTTTAACCCTAGAAAAGACTTAAAAAGTCTTTAAGAAAAATTTCTTATATAACTGAGGAAAATTTAACAAAAATAATGACAGATATCTTTAAATACTGTCATTTGGTAGTTATATGATAGATCTTTATTTTGTGTGATTATTCATGACATTTTTCAGATGATATTTTATCACCACTGGTGCTGGTAGCCTAATACAGTACATTGTGAAACACAGTGTCCCTCCCTGGCTTCCTCATTTGTAGTTTATTGAAATTCATGCTCCTTCCTTGGCCACCCTCCAACACCACTGCTGTTGCGGTAATCTCTCATGGCTCCTTTTTTTTCTGCCAGGTTCTTTGCTTGCATATTCACACTGTCAGCAACACCTCACATTACTCACTAGTGGTGAGGGTAAACACCATCTCAGTTTCCCCAAACCTGTGAAGTGAGCCAAGTCATTATCCTTCACGAAATGGCCGTTGGCCATGTACGTGGGCTAATGTGTTTTAGCAGAGGACTGATTCTTATAAATTCTGCTCTTTAATTGATTGGTCACCACTCTATCTCTCACATATTCACAAATAAACGTGCAGAAACACACTTCCTGCACGGCTTCTCAGAATTGCTCCACCCCCTGTGACAGCATCTTTCTCTCCCTGTCTCTGTTTCTTCCAGGTATGTGAGTCCCCACCATAATTTTTATTTTGTTTAAATGTTAAAAATTATTTTTTTCTTGTGTATTCTATTGTTAAGTATGTCAGAAATTATTTATTGTAAAGTGTAGCAAGCAAGAGTTAAATACAGGCAGAGCTAAAAAGTAAAAAGGATAACAAGTATCTACATAAATTGTAAGTGTCAATTAACAGGGGTCACATGTGTAAAATTTCCATGCTCACTTTGAGATGTACAAAAACTAAACTTGGCCTAAAGCTATGCACATTTTCATGGCAGGGTCCCCCCTTGCAAACACACTTTTCTGCTCGGTTTTGCAAACTGGTGGCACCCAGTGTCAAAGCAGTGTTCTTAGTATGATGCAGGTTTTATCAAATACACCAAAGTTAATTGTATATCATTTACAAATATAATTCACTTGATTGCAATGATTCTATAACAATATAATGGAAAACGGAATGGCCAAACTATTCCAACTACATTGGCTGCTTTAGTGTTGTTAGACAACACTGCAAATGGAAGAATCAGATGAGAACATATATTTACAGATGATGACGATTGGCTTCGATTTCGATTTTTAAGATCTGTCCTCTTGGAGTTGTGTGATGAACTGGCGCCAGCTTTACAAAGGCAGACTTTGAGGAATTATGCTTTACCTGCTCCTTTGAAGGTTCTGTCCACTTTCAGGTTTTTAGGCACAGGAGCTTTCCAATGTGAACTTACTGACTGGTCAGGTATTTCACAAGTGAGTCACGCCATGCCAGCTGTATAGGATGGTTTATCTTCTTGTCATTCAGATAAATAAGATTTCCTTACACTGTGGTTGAACTGGCAAACATAAAAGTACAATTTGCAGCAACATCTGGTTTTCCAAATGTAATCAGAATGGTCAACTTCATGTACATTGCTATTGCAACGATGCTGGACAAATTACATCAGCCAGAGATGAATCACCAAAAGAATGACCTGACATTACCACATATATAAAGCTGAATAACCTATAAAAATGGCAGCTCCGCACAATCTCAGGCCAACTAGTGTGGCAAAAGGCAAGCAGTCCTTTTATGGATAGCAAGTCACCTCAAATTAAAGAGCAGAGAATCGCTCCGTTATGGTGCTTGGTGCCTTCGCTATTCTATAAAGCCACCTTCAGAGAATGAATTTGCTTATGTAAGCAGAAAGCATTTCCACTCTATTAATGTGCTGCTCTAAATTGCACAGAACGTGTGTAAGCATGTACCTGAACAGATGCTCTATTATGAACCTGACACTGACCCACCAAATGATCCGCCAGATCGGAGAGCGTTACAACATTGTTTGAATGTAGTTAGCTGAATGTAAAAGAAGGTAATCAGATACAACATTTATTTTTTTAACCAATTCATTTAATTTGTGCTCAATATCACATAGTACAGCCCGTATATTCCTTAGTTCATTGGCCTCATCTCTTATAATATTTGCTATTGCATTTTGTGACTCCAGAACAGTCCATCAGCACGCAGCCAGATGGCCTCCCAAGCAAACAATTTTTTCTTTCCGAAGCAGAGGTGTGTGTGCAGTCAGCACCCAAAGATGTACTTGGATCAGCAGCAAAATCACCGCTACCCCATCGCGCAGGGGTCAGTTTTTGTAATATTGTCTAAAACAGAATAAACAGACAGTGGGCAGTGACTCGCCTTTTCACTTCGACAGTTATATCTCACCACTTCTTTTTTCTTTTGGACAATGTGTGACTTTCTGAACTTGAACTTTCGAGTGTCTTCGCCAAGCTTTTGTTTCTTATACTTTCTAATACTACCCCGTAAGCCAACAAATAGTATGTTTTTCCTTGCCTCCACTTTGCATTCACTGAAATTCTTCTTTTTTCACTTACCTTTTCCATTGTTTTTTAACCAAACACTGATTGGAAGGTGATATTTATATTGATTTTTATTTTTATACAAAATTCTGGGTGGAGTCAGGGTGGTGCTGTAGGCGTGTGCATATGTATTAAATCACACTTTCATTGGGATTTGTAAATGGGAAGTGCGTGGAACATGGGATACACACAGATTTATGCATTGGTTTTTTTGTGCATATGCACATTTCCACTTTTGCCCGTACAATATGTTTTAGTGTGCATTCTACTCAAGCCGTTATACATGAGGCCCCAGGTAACTATGATAGTTCATTAACTCTGACTATTTGGAACAATTTAACCATGAACTAAAAAGATAAGAAGTGTTATTACATTTAACTGCACATAAGACACATATATTGTTCTATATATGACACATCTACGGTTGAAATTAATCTAGGTTGAAGAAAGGATCCATTTTATGACAACAAAACTAGAGGAGCAGAAATATTGATTCACAAAACAGTGTATTATGTCACTCCTGAGGCTTTCTCTGATCCAGCAGGTTAGTATAGTAATTGAAAAATGGAAAGAAATTAATCTGTTTATGGTTAATCTATATGAATCCAACTGCAATGATAAGAAATTTACAGCTAATGTGTTTTTTATTTCCCATTATGTGCAACCACAAGTTTATACTGTCAGGAAATTTACTTTAAATTGGTCATCTTGTAACGACCGACCCCTTACCCAGCCGGCAGTTACACCTCCAAGACCTGTGGCCTGGATAAATTACTGAGGTGAATCTTATAAATCAAGCCGTACCTCTAACAAATACAATTTTCCCCACAATCGACGGATTAAACATAGGCACACAAGCAGATATGTAAAATTAAATGATTAATTATATTAAATGATATAATAACAATAAAATACAAATTTCACACACAAAAATAAATAAGTATATATACAACTATGTATATCCCTCCACCAAACTAACAACACCATATATACAATAACAAAACCCTCCCTTGTCCCAGTAACATATAACAAACACAAAACACAAATAATGATAAATGGATGCGGAAATGCCAATGATCATGAATTTGAGTCCGAGTATAAAACTGTCCTGAATACGGATGACTGTTCAACAGATAGGTGATGTGTTTGAATTTCCCGGAAACAAAAATGGAGCAACCTCACCTTGAATCCTCAGCGTGTGGTGGACAATGTAGTTCAACCCTGGGGTCTCTGGCGATGATTGAAACACTGTAAGTCCGGCAGAATGAAAAACAAACAGGATCCCAAAGCACGATGTAGAAAAATAGCAGGTACTGGTGGTTTGTGGTAATGAATTGTGATCTCCGTCTTTCTCCTTCCCTCTCTTTGTTCCTTCCTGATTGGTTATATAGTGATGAGCTAGCTGTACTTGATTAATTGCGAACAGGTGCTTTCCATCTAGGGGTTGCATTCTCCCTCCATCATCTGTCCCCTCTGTATTTATGGGGCCAACATTCACTGCAAACAGCAAACGGGACGATGGAAACAAAACGCACTCAGTACAAACATTGAAAACAATATACTATGTAGCCCCGCTACAATCTTCAACTACAACCACATTATGTACAAGTGCTTCAACAATTTTATATTTTTAAAGAGCAATAAATAGTAGCAAACACAGAGATTTCTACATCCATAGTTTCTCGAGTATTGTTTACTTCATAATAATTGCTGCCAACAGTCAAATCTTGCAGTTACAGTATGATGACATTGTCATTTTCTGTCAGTTATCAAACTCTACTCTTTCAACTTGCTATTGATAATTTGATTCATTATTGTTAACAGATAAAAATTTTATAATATTTATTTCTAAACATGTGTATAGTTTTTGTTTTAAGGCTAAATATCCCCAGACATATCTAACAGACACTTAAAGCTTATCTTAAGACAGAAACCATTTATTTTATTTCATACAAAAACTATATTTCATACATTGCAAATCAGAATTGCAACAGAAATCCAATCTTTAAAATGAATAATAGATATTAAAGATCATTCGCTGAAGAGCATTACCAGAAAAGATTTGTTTTATAAACATAACATAAAACTCTTTTTATTGTTACTCTGAATTGCAGGGGCAGGAGCATATTATGGTAGGACTGGTAGCACTAAATACAATATAAGATACAGCACTGGACAAAGTGCCAGTTCATGCACACACTTACACAGGGCAAATCTAGAGCTGCCAATCACCCTAAACAGCATTTTTATTAGCACAGTTCATAAAATATTTATAGAAAGTTAACAGCTGGTTCATAATGGATACTGAAAGTGTGACAACATATTTTTTAATTAATATATGCAAAATGTGATCTTAGTCAATTCAAAGTTGTACTTTAGACAGCTCAGACTATAAATGTATCCATGCAAAGTTTCTTCTTGTGAAATACTTCATCAAACAGTCCTTTCTTTGCTCATATGCTTTGAAAATGTCCCCTGCTTAGATATCATTTGAATATAAAGTTTATCAAATAGTCCTGGGATCACAGTATCAAGCTATTCCAAATAGCTATTCCAAATATATGCTTTATATGCTAAATTGTGCCACTCCACAAGTCAACTTAGATTTTCAATGATTAAAAACAACATTAGCTCTGCGGTGGGCTGGCGCCCTGCCCGGGGTTTGTTTCCTGCCTTGTGCCCTGTGTTGGCTGGGATTGGCTCCAGCAGACCCCTGTGACCCTGTAGTTAGGATATAGCGGGTTGGATAATGGATGGATGGATGAAAAACAACATGACTGTTTTTGGATTGTCTAAAAAAAAGACAACCATGGCCCACAAGCAAAAGCTTGGACTAAGAACTCAGCTGGAAAGAAATGGACTGGTGAGATTCTTATAATTAAATATAGAAACTGGCATGTCAAAATGTAGCCATTTTAATGGAAAATTTCAAGATTAGGTAATAAGTTGAGGTTGAGAGTGAGTTCCTCTGTCAAGTGCTACTCTGAAAATTGAACTTTTCAACCAAGCTCATTTTTTATTATTCAGATCTTTTGGTGCTGCAAAGAAAGTTGTATTACATTTTGTATTACATTTTGAAATAATCAACTGACTATTTAATCATAATAACGTGTTTAAATAATATTAAGTATGAAGCTTATGACAAATGGAAGTGAAAATAGAAGTAAGTAAATATTACATTTGCAAAAAAAAATGTATATTTTACACATATCTTTTATGGGTTATTAGACATAAAAAGAAACTGTCTATATCAAAAGAAGTATTACACCATCTCAGTGGTGAAAGTCCTGGGTGGACCAAATGTTAAGAAGTAGGAGATTCTGAACATTTTGCAGAAGAAATTCTAGATAAAAACCCAGTGAAATTTGAAAAGAAATATACTACAGATCAGCATGAAGACAGAGAGGAATGCCTGAATCTGTGTCATTGTTAATGAACTGCTGTAAGAATATGGATTTCTCTATTACTTATATTTATAATATCTTATATATTAATATCTTAATATATGATATCTTAAATATTAATTTGGTCTAGATTCTTGCATTCTTCTGTTCTCAAAGGTTCAGGTGCAGGGTGATGTCAAGTTAGGACTTTTGGTAGGGGATTTAGGTATGTGTGACCTGGCCAGCCACCCAGGACAACAACTTGCCAGGGGTGACATGAGACATTTGCATTAAAACATTTGTAAATTTGTAATGGTAATTACAGCCAGAGCTGTTCAATCCAGTAGGGGTGCCATTTATTAAAGTTAAGGGATGTGCGCTCCAGACAACAGGTTGGAAATTAGAAGTTTTCCCTTCAATGTCCCTTCATCCCATTGCGCTGTGACTGTCACTGCCACGTCCTCTGAGGACATGCTCACTCGGGAAAAGTCCTGGCAACAGTAATTATTAATGGCACCATTGGAAAACTGTTGCAATACAATGGCCCCAACCCCAACACAGACAGATGCTAGGCACAAGTGCCAGGCACCAAACATTTTATTTACAAGTGGGGAAGTGTTTTTCCTTCCTTCCCACAACAGCACAGTACAATAGCAGTACACAGCTCAGTCAAATAAGCTCAACACTTTTCTTCTTTCTTCCTTATCCCAGTCCTTCCGCCTCCATTCCTCTTTTGGCAAGCTTCGTCCTTCTTCCTCCTGACTCCAGCTTCCAGAATGAAGGCAGGCAGCTCCATTTAAGCAGCACCTGGAAGTGCTCCAGGTGGCACATTAGGGAGGTCAGGAATCACTCCATGTAAAATCAAAATTACAATCATGTGACTATACCTATAACACCTGAAATGATTCCTCGAGAAACTTGAGTAATTCAATTACTAAAAATTCAATTACTAAAATGTAAAAATCATTGAAGCAAATTCTTTGCATCAAAGCTTGATTTAATTAATATAACTACACCTCAGCAAGCTCAGCATGTTTCACATAGTTGATTATTGGTGTTGCACGATGCACTCATGCTGTGAAGATGTGATTTGATGGTCTAGATTTCAAAATGGAGAAAGAGAGAGAAAATAGTCAGAGGCAGAGCAAAGAGAAAGGCCAAAGAAAAGACAGAAAGTATTAAATGTTTGGGATCATTTCACGCTGAAAAAAATGAAAACACTGTATAGTGTGTCTATTGTAAAACTAGCCTACCACAATAGCACAATGTCAATGCTTCAGGATCTAAACAGGAAGCATCCACTCTAAACATCCAGAGCACAGAGCAGACCTGACACAAGGTAATTTTAATATTAGTATTTAATGTAAAACAATATGATTGCTAGTTGAGATGGTATGTAATGGCAAGTTAAGAATGTTAATCATTATGATGGCCAGTTATTATGTCTCTAAGTTAGCTAAATTTAAAGTACTTTGTAATTGATATATTATTTTTGTATTTATTTGTTTTTGTATTTCAAAATTTTTTTTTTTAAAATGCAGAACGTAGTATGGCACTTAAATGCACTATGTTTGACAAATAATTTTATTATATGCAATTTAAGCAATAAAATGTTGGTGTTTCTAAAAATGAAATCAATTAGCTTTTAATTTTAAGAGAGATGTCTTTTTTTGTGTATTTAGTATTGCTCTTACATAAAGCAAAAGTATTTCTTATCCAATTATTTGATTAATTGATTGTTTAATCGGTAGAATACTGGATTACATAAATAACTCAACTGATGCAGCCCCAATGATCATGCCACTGTGAAAGTGGAATCCTGGAGTCATTATGAAATCATGTAAGAATGCAAGATTAAGAGCAAAACAGTACAGAGTTTAAAAATAAATGACGAAAAAACACAAAAGTGAATGCAACCAGCTGCAAATCCTGGCAGTGAACGCTAGCCTTTGAACAAACAACTAAAAATTGTAGAGTATCAGTGACACAAAATGGTGAAATGGGTGATCACGCCTCTACATATGTCATGTTAGTGAACTGAAGTGTTTTAAAAGGACAAACAAGAGAACAGACAAAATACAGAAAAAGGGTCGGGACCAGGAGATCCAGAAAACTGAAATACAAAAATCAAAATTAGAAATGAAAAATCAGTCTATAAATGTAGCTAAAGTCAGAAAAACAGAGATCAAATAATACATATTTGGCATTAAGCCAAGTTTGTTATCTTCAGCTTGGAAGGGAAAACAGTGAATTGGGCAACTTTTTAACCCTGTAATTAGTTGAGGGTCACAACCCTGGGGATATACGCCCTAGTAACAGGAAAGCAAAGAGATGACCAGAAATTAATAACAAATCTATAATGTATAACAAAATAAGAAAAACCCTGACCAGGACTTTACAAAATAAGCCTCACCTAACCCATACAATACAATACATCCATCCATCCATTTTCCAACCCGCTAAATCCGAACACAGGGTCACGGGGGTCTGCTGGAGCCAATCCCAGCCAACACAGGGCACAAGGCAGGAACCAATCCCGGGCAGGGTGCCAACCCACCGCAGCAATACAATACAATACAATTTATTTTTGTATAGCCCAAAATCACACAGGAAGTGCCG
Organism: Polypterus bichir lapradei; assembly: GCA_026402145.1. NCBI lineage: Eukaryota > Metazoa > Chordata > Cladistia > Polypteriformes > Polypteridae > Polypterus > Polypterus bichir. Next base: position 29,363,057 of record JANRMT010062818.1, read on the forward strand.
CAATGGGCTTTAACAGGCCCTGCCTCTTGACAGCCCCCCAGCCTTGACTCTCTAAGAAGACAAGGAAAAACTTCCAAAAAAAAAAAAACATTGTGGGGAAAAATGGAAGAAACCTTGGGAAAGGCAGTTCAAAGAGAGACGCCTTTCCAGGTAGGTTGGGCGTGCAGTGGGTGTCAAAAGAAGGGGGTCAATACAATACAATACAATACACAGAACAGAACAAATCCTCAAAACAGTATATAAATAAAAATTTTAGAAGTACGGAGCAGAATTTAACAGTAGATAATATCCAATAATATAATTTGGATATGTTTAGAGTCCTAGAGACCTCATCCATCAAGCTGCCTCCCCCATTTGGCCATTCCACGGCTGAACAGCGCTGGGCCAGCCAATCCAATGAAAAGACCCCTCTTTCCCATGATTCCTGAGATCCTCCATCAGGGATGACTTTACCTTAGGCAGGCAAAACAACTTGGCAGGTGGGCTGTGGCGCCAAGTGAAACCGAAACTCAATCGGCAGGTGTCAAAGCCTGCACAGACCCAAAATGGGTTTTAAAATAAAAATAATTCAAAAATACCTTAACATTCCCTAAATGCACTAAAATGTACCTGTAGAGCGAGGGTGAATATAAACCTTTGAATTGAAATGGCAAAGGCCATGAAAAAATCTTTATAAAGAATTTATTCATAATAAACAAATTGTAAATAAAAAAGGAAAGTAAATAAGATAAAATTAGAAACCAAAGACAAACCAAAAATACATAATAAAATACTGTACAATATTCATAATAACTGAACTGCACTTCACAACAACCAATGAACCTCTGTGAGACCTACAACCTGGCCCGAAATAAAAAGACCGAGGACAGTCTCTTAGAAGTGATGTAATGCTGGTCGCACCTCTTGGGGTTCCACCCACAGAAAACAAGGAACATAAGCAAATATAAATACACAATATATAAGTATAAAATAATAAATAAGCATAAAAGTAACAAAGAGTACATAATAGCAAATTCACATTAAATATAATAATTTAAAATTATTATAAACAACAATAAAAAAAGATAGCATACATATGTTTTTATGATGCAATCAAAAAACCTGAAAACAAATTTATCCATCACCAATTAATCTGAGCTGAGAAGCTTTCTACTTAGGTTCTGCACTTTGGGAAATTTCTTATTTCCCTCCAGATTCCATAAAACTTCAAAAACAAATTTCAGGTCCTTGGATAAATTTAAGGCTTATTGCATATATTACTCCAAATAGTATTGCACAAGCTATTGCAACAGAGTTTACTCCTCTTAGCATCTCTAAACCTTCAATGACAATGCCAACTTCTGTGAAAGGGTCCCTCACCCTCTTTATGGATGGCAAATATGGTCACTTAGAGTGTTTTTATTTCTCTTTCAACATCATCTACTGTATCCGACAAGAAAAAGATAATGATGCACAAATATTCTTCCATTACTATACCATGAAATTTGACATAAGTGTCAAGGAGGATGGACGGGCATGAGATGGAGGGTGATGTCTTGCCCAGCTGACATGCTGTGCCAGAAGTACTAAGTAGATGGAGACAAAACTTGGTTGGAAAGCCTTGTATTCCTTGCCCCAGTGAGGATAACAGGGCAGTGGAAGGACTTGCAGGAGCTAGAAGCCAGGAGCGGGTCATCCTTCCATACAACAGGTAGCAGTATTCATCTTGTGTCATCCCAGTATGGACACACACAGAGATGTAAGGGATTTGGAGATCAGAAGCGCATCCCTGTTGGGGTCCTTTGGGTGCTGCGAGAGGACACTGCCCAGGGAAGACCTCCCTGGTTTACACACAAACCAGAAGAGCTCCCAACAACCCATGCCTTTGTACTGGAAGAATTCCTGCTTAAAAGGAGTCCACTGCTTCACCACAGGAGTTAGAGTCGGGAGGCAGTGGGGGACACTCGCTAGGAGGACTGGAAGAAGGGGGATTATTCAATGAATTTGTAACTGTCTAGAGATTGATTATTTTAACTTGGAAGGCTGTTTTGATAAGGAATAAAAATACTTTATTTGAATCTGGAACTGTGTTGGGTGAAATTGTGTCTGATTTTTGGGGCTCAGTGGCTCCCCCTTAAGGTTACAATAGAAAACGTTAAAGCATTTTATTTTAATGTCTTATTGGTATTATAAAACAAGTCAAATATGTTCAAACTATTAAACTACAAAGCAGTACAACTTCCATAAGAGACTACTGTATATTGTACAGAATCATGACTGAACACACTGTGACAATAATTTAATAACTGAGGAAAACTGATATATTGTTTAACATGCAATGAAATCCATAATAGTAATAAATTGCGTATCTCAGTCCTCACCAAGGTAAATAATAAGGGAGCAAAGCCTGCACTCTCTTCTGATGTTAACATCATTTCTTAGAATGCAAACATCCGCATATTATTCACTGACCCAGAAATTTGTAACAAAAAAAAAACTGGAAATTCATATGGGCAAAAAGAAACATGTTGATATTTCTTTGCTGGCATATTTCTTTCCCAGCCAAATGTAATGTACCTGATCTATGGCTTGAATGAAGCTACCAGTCTTATAGTGGACAGCGCCTTCATTGGTGTCTGATGATGTTTGTCAGTTTGTCCAACTGTGCAAGAAATTTGGGCTGGAGAGAAATTATAGTATTTCACAGGAACTCTGCATTAATCTTGGGAGAAAAAGATGTAGTGGTTAAAATGATTAAGTAACTTGAGAAATTCAAATACAGTAAGATAAAAATCACTTCTTGGAATAAAGTAACATATCTCATTCACTTAGAAAGTGACAGGGCATGACTTCATTAAACCTTCAACCTTCAGCTGCTTCTTCATGACATTGTTTCTTCTGCATGCAGATGTCTTTGCCATGAGGTCTCGATTGACACTTTCATTAGTTTTTCTCTTTTTCTCTTATAAATATTTCTCTGTCTGCTTCAAAACTCCCAAGTTTCTTGTCCCGATGTTAATCAGGTAAATGGCTTGCGTTTGCCCATTTTGTTTTTTTCTCATTTTTTGCTGGGTTAACAGTGTCACTTTCCCTCATCTCGTTTTTGACTCAATTTATAGCAAACTCAGGACTACTGTTAAGCTTCATTTGTATCTGATAGTTTGCTATTTTATATTTTAGCCTTTGTTTCCACCCTTAGCAGAGGTGCTTCTTTATCAGGGCCTGAAATAGCTTCCTGTGGGTAAGCTTTAAACCTGAGTATCTCCTTTGGAAGCTTCTGCAGTATGTCATTTTTGTGCTTATTGTAATGCCCTGGAGCCTGCCACCTTGGGTATTACCCTCATTTCCGGGACACTGATAGTCATGAACCAAGAATGGATTAGGGCAAGTAAGCAGACAAGGAAGATTCTATATTCAAAAGAATAGCTGTTTATTAAAATGAGAATTAAAATACTTCAAAATGTACAAAAGTGCATTAATAAGTCAAGAAATAAATATCATATCATAAAAAAGACTGTGTATCTTGGTGAAAAAATAAAATCCAAATAGATACATTAAAACTCAAAAAAGTAGAAAAGCTAAACCCTCTTTTATGCCTTCTGTTTTCTTTTCTTTCTCTCTGTCCTCATCAGGACACTGGCAGTCCTCTCTGAGGCAGCCCGCTGCATCCCATTTCACCACACTGACCCAAACTGCCACTGTTACCAGTTGCTACAGCTCCCAGGATGCCTTGATGCTGCATCCTGAACCATCACCCTCCAACTCATTCTGACTCTCATTCAGTCCTGGTAAGGACAATGGGAGTCTCCATTACGCAGCCTGATGCATCCTGGTCTATCACACAGTCCCTAAACGCCACATCTGCTGGTTGCCACAGCTCCCAGGACACCTTACCCATGTACACGGATACTGCTGCATCTGAACCTTTCTCTTCCAGCAAGCTCTGCCTTTAACCATCCCTCCTGCTCTGCTGCTCAGCAACATAGATCTATGCCTCCACCTGGAAAATATATATGCAGCCCCCTCAGTCCTGCACTTATTACGTGGTCGACCTAGTGAATGTTGTCCTTTCCTTCCTCTTACTTCCATACCTCTTCAACCAGTGATCACTCTCTCAGTTTTCCCCACAAAAGACAACTCCTCTTTCCCGCAAAACTCAAATGGTAATTGTCAATTACACTAACATATACTTTCATGTGCGCACCTCATGTCAGGATAAATTAAAATGGGTTGCACTAACAAACATTAATACATTAAAACACCCCTCAGACACCTCTTACCATACTGACTCTTAGTATTGTTTTGTTTGTCCTGTATTCCACATTACTAATTTCAAGTTAAGCTTGGTTTCATATGAAAGTTGTGATATTTTGGGAAACTTTTAGCTACAGTTGTATTCTGGTTGAAAGTGGCTCAGTGGAAGAGATAAATATATCGTCTGTGTCACCTGACTTTATAGAGCTGAAGCTATTGAGTACTGGCAATAGTGATTGATAAAGCTCAGCAGCACTTTAATGTTGCCCAGGTGTTCAAACCCTGTCCCTAGTGTGTGCTTGGTGTGTGGGTGTGGCTGGCACCCTGCCCAGGGTTTGTTTCCTGCCTTGTGCCCTGTGTTGGCTGGGATTGTCTCCAGCAGACCCCCGTGATCCTGTAGTTAGGATATAGTGGGTTGGATAATAAATGGATGTTCCATCAAAGAATGATTTGTATGGAGCATTTCCAGTACAAGTTTGTGGCTGGCCTTCATATAAACTAAAACCTTTTCAAGTATCGACTGGATGGCTAGTGTTTCCTACAGTGATTTCACTTTAGAGATATACTGCATTGTATAGATTGGTTTTGGCTCAACTACACTAAAATGTCTTTCATAATATTGCTTGCATTTCCAAGAAGTTGAAAGCAAGCCACCATCTCCTACTGTAACTCCAAGAAAGCTTGATTTGCATAATACAGTAGCTATGGCAGTTGTGTTGCTTTAAAAATAACAAACACAAGATTTTGTATTACTGGTATAGACACACTGCCAGTTATAAAGCAAAGCTCCCCAAGAAGCTCATTAACTGCACAAATGGATACAAGAAAGATATTCTCTAACTTTAAAAGTTCTGAAGCAATTTTTGTTCTTAACTTCTACTTTAATGATTCACTATATGTTTCATCATCAACAACCACAGTCTGTGCATCAAACGATTTGTAAACAGACAAGGTGTTTCTGTCAATCATTTAATGACCAACAGCTATGATTCCTATAGTTTTGGCTTTTAAAATTGTCATAAATATATGTTATGTAACAGCAGTCATTAAATATACAACTAACAGTCTCATGGTTTTTCAGGTGTTGGGCAGGAGGAGGAGTACAGGAAGCTAATCAAAGACTTTGTTAAATGGTGCGAATTAAACCACTTACATCGTAACACCAGCAAAACCAAGGAACTGGTGGTGGATTTTAGGAGGCCCAGGCCCCTCATGGACCCCGTGATCATCAGAGGTGACTGTGTGAAGAGGGTGCAGACCTATAAATACCTGGGAGTGCAGCTGGATGACAAATTGGACTGGACTGCCAATACTGATGCTCTATGTAAGAAAGGTCAGAGCAGACTATACTTTCTGAGAAGGTTGGCATCGTTCAACATCTGCAGTAAGATGCTGCAGATGTTCTACCAGACGGTTGTGGCGAGTGCCCTCTTCTACGCGGTGGTGTGCTGGGGAGGCAGCATAAAGATGAAAGACGCCTCACGCCTGGACAAACTTGTTAAGAAGGCAGGCTCTATTGTAGGAGTAAAGTTGGACAGTTTAACATCTGTGGCAGAGCAACGGGCACTAAGCAAACTCCTGTCAATCATGAATAATCCACTGCATCCACTGAACAGTGTCATCTCCAGGCAGAGGAGTAGCTTCAGTGACAGACTTTTGTCACTGTCCTGCTCCACTGACAGACTGAGGAGATCGTTCCTCCCCCACACTATGCGACTCTTCAATTCCACCCAGGGGAGTAAATGCTAACTTTTTTTTTTTTTTTTTTTATTTTTTTTTTATTTTTTAATTTAATATTTTTTCTTTGTATCAGTATACTGCTGCTGGATTATGTGAATTTCCCCTTGGGATTAATAAAGTATCTATCTATCTATCTATCTAATATGCAGAAAGTAACCTCTTGCTGCACAGAGTTGATTATAGTTGCAATATAGTTACATGGCATCTTGATAAAAGGCTATGCAAAGCATTCAAAGTCTTAGAACTACAAAGGCAATTCAGATATGTGCAGGTGTACAAATGGCCTCTTCTATAGTGAAGTACAGATCTTCTATCCACAGAGATACCAGAGAGAGTAAAAGAGAAGGGAAAAATACACCTCACTCGGTTCACCTCTCATATTATTTTTTGTGATCAAATTTTTATTGATAAAATGGAAAAGGAATACTGTAAAATGATTTTTAATTTATGGGCTATGTAAGAACAACAGCAAACACCCCCCCAACTGGCACTCATACTCCCCTCCCTACTCCATATGAGATAGTTAATTAAACAGAAACACAAAAAGAGAAAAAGAAAATGTTGATGGGTAAACTGGAAACAAACACCACATGCAGGAGTGCAAGGCAAAGTAAGGAAAAAAATAAAAGAAGATAGGTGGACAGGAGAAATTGTGTCATAGAGCAAAACCCAAGCCTCTCTTTATTAACTAAACAGCATGAAACCAATTGTAAGCAACATAGCTGGAAGAGTTGGTGATTGAGAATACAGAGATTTCAAGAAGGGTAAGACTAAAAAATGAAGACTTCCAGATTGCAGAAGAGACAATGGCAGGATATTTTCAGCAAGAGGCTAAAAGCAATTGAGCTGCAGTCGCTGCAGTCATTAAAAATGTGCTACGAGAAGGAAAGGGAAGTGAGGAAAGAGAAAAAAGGCTTAGAAGGAGAAGAACTTGAGGGGACAAATGAATGGTGAAAGAAAGAATAAATATCCAATATTATTCTCCAAACTACTACTTCATTTGTTTAGTTTTGTGTTAAGGTGTTAAGTTGTGCTGCTTTACTGACTGAATGTCCTGGGTTTGAATTACAGCATGGTTGTTGTCCATGGGGAACTTGAATGTTCTTTCATATCACCAAAAACATTTAGGTGAAGTAAACTAGCTATTGTGTGAGTGAAGACTGTGCAAGAAATGAGCCAAGTGACAAGCTACTTACTGTCTTGCCATAGCAGAAACACACAAAAGTGTATGTGTGTGTATTATTATTTCTGTGTGAATTTACCAGTGTTCTAGGAGTGTCTTTCCTGAGAAACATAGGATATTCTGTATCTATCATGCCCTCCTAAACCATAACCAAGGGAACAATGAGATGATTACAATTTTATTATTCTTTGTGAGAATTTATAAATAAGAAGCTCCCCTTTAGAGATAAGTGCGTATGTTAAAGACTTTTAACATATTAACTGTTTTGATACCTTTAGATATTAAAGACATAGGTATGTTATTAGAATATACCATTTATCTTTTTGCTGATTAGTGTGAATCAAAATGTTTTTGAATATGTTATGTAAATGAACCTACTTCATTTTAGACCCTCGTTTTGTTATTTTGGTCAGTTGGCTGATTTCTTCAAGCTTTTTGTAATAAGACATCCATCTTTGAATTCATTTGTAATGGTGACTCACGACTGTTCTTTATATTACGGAGTGTTTTCCCTAACACTTCTCCCTATGAAGGAAGGAAATCAGGAAACATTTCATCCTCCTTACATTTCATGATGGTTTGTGGTAATATATTAGTTAAGATACAGGCAGTCCAGAATTTTCAGCAAACTTTTTGAACAATAAAAATGCCTTTTTCCTGTATGTGCTCTTTCAAATGTTATATAGTAAGAAGTTCTTCCTTTGTGGCCATATCTTTGAATGCCCTCCTAACATATGCACATAACAAAACTGTATTTCTTAAATCTGTTGACTCGTCTAACTAGAGTGAAAAACATACACGATCTTGTAAATTCTGTTTAAGTTGCTCTTCCAAGTTAATAGCCAGTATTTAAGTACATCATATAACTGACTTTCGGTACAGCTGAATGGCTTTGATAGCAGACTATATTTCGGATTTACTTTTAAAGTCTTGAAATAATGAGTCAGTTGCTTCCAGAAAAGTTCTTTTGATTGTTTCACCATCTTGGATTTTGTGTGCTTCATTATAATATGACTCAACTAAAAAAATGCTATTTTGGTCGCTTTTGAAATTGGAAAGTGGGCGAGTATAAACTCAATTGCTGAGTAATGAATTGAGATTTGGCTCTTTTTTTTTCAAAATTCACTTTTTCCTGCATCATTAGTGCTGACAATAGTGTGATAATTCCTTTCCACCTTTCTTTTTTTTAGAATAGCAATATTTATTATGAAGATTAAGCAGATACATTTGACATTTAGTTCAGTGACCTTTCAGCAGCATCTCTGCTTTTTGCAGATAATGTGGTTTTGTTGGCTTTATCAGGTTGTGAACTCCCCATGCACTGGGACAGTTTACAACCAAGCGTGAAGTGGCAGGAATTGGGACCAGGACCTCCAAATCTGAGGCCATGTTCCTTATCAGGAAAAAGGTGTATTGTCCTCTCTGAGAGGGAGATGAGTTAGGTGTTTAGATCTCTCAGGGTTTTGTTCACAAGTGAGAGAAAAGGAATGTTGAGATTGACTTGTGAATTGGGGCATGGTGAAGAAGGAGCTGAGCTGGAAGGTAAAGCTCAGGATTTTCCAGTTGATTTACATCCATACTGTATTTTCCCCTATGGTCATAAGCTATGGGGTAATGACCAAAAAGATGAGATTACAAGCAGCCAGAATGAACTTTCTCTGCAGGAGGATGAGAAGCACAGACATCCGAGTGTGGCTCAGAGTAGAGATGCTGACCCTCTGCATTGAGAGGGAGGCAATTGAAGTGGTTTGGGTACCTAGAGAGTCCATTGGGAGGATTATATCTCCCAAATGTCCTGGGAGTTGGGAAGTGTGGCTGTGGAAATGTGAGCCTGATTGCTAAAACTGCTGCCCTTGCGACCCAGTCTGGATAAGAGGAAGAAATGAATGAATGAATTTAGCATTTAACATTGAAAGACATAAAAATCTTTTTTCAATTCAGAGGGAAAAATCATTGATTTTTTGCAAACCATCTTACTTCTGATCTATCTCCCATTTTCATAAAATACTCTATACAAGGGGTGCCCAATGTGTCGATCGAGATCGACTGGTAGATTGGAAAGGGAGTGCAGGTAGATCGTGTTGCATTCAAAAACATTTTTTTTAAATGTTAGTATATCATATATCCTCCCTATGGCATTTGCCACTTGATTGACATACAGGGCGGCCAGTCTGAGATCTCTTTTCTTCTAACACACTGGTCATCCCGCACGCATGATCAAACGCATGAGCTACTGCAAAACTCCAGCTATCTAAGTGATCTAGTTAGCCTTCCAATTTATATCGACTAAAGAAGGGATTTAAAAAAAAATTGTTGTTTATGGGCTGGAATGTGAATTAGAAGAGGATTTTTTTCTCTCACAATGTCACAATCGAAGTGCGTTTGTCTGATCTGTCAATCTATCATTGCTATTCCAAAGAAGGAAAATGTGGAAAGGCACTTTCGAACTGTTCATAAAAACTACGAAACTGACTTCCTTCCGAAAAGCGATCTGAGAAAGAAAAAGGAGAGGAAATTAAAATTGCAGTTAATCAGACAGCCGTCATTTTTCACTCGGCTGAATTCAAAAGCAAAGGCAGACATACCGAAGCATCGTTCCGGGTGAGTCACTCGATCATTAAGCATAAGCAGTCCTTCCAAGATGGAGAGATGATAAAAGATGCCTTCGTTGTGGCAGATGGCTAGGGAGAAATTCCTGCTGAGATTTCAAGACCCCTGGCCGGAGAAAAAGAAGTTTCTCCTTGTCATTAAACATGCAGAATACAAGCAACTTAATAACAATCAATGGCTGCTAGACTTGGCATTTTTTTTCTGATCTGACCAACATGTTGAATGAGCTTAATTTAAAGCTGCAAGGAAAAGAGAAAACCATGGTCAATATGATTAGCTCATTTAATGCTTTCAAGCGAAAAAATGCAACATCTGTCCTCAAAGCTGCAGCACCTTGATTTGGGGAACATCCAAAACCTCGTGTTAGAGTTGGAGACTCAATGGGAGGCATGTGCGCAACTTGACAGCATACGCTACACAGAGCAGATTAAAAATTGTCTGTCAGACTTTATCTAATGGAAAAAAAAGTAACGATTCGAGTGTTGCCCAATGTAGCGGAGTAAGAGTAGCGGTTCTTCTTTACAAATGTACTCAAGTAAAAGTAAAAAGTATGGTGCAGTAAAACTACTCTTAGAAGTACAATTTTTTTAAAAAGTTACTCAAGTTAATGTAACAGAGTAAATGTAACTCATTACTACCCACCTCTGATACTCAGTATATATATATATAT
>JANRMT010062818.1:29373892-29401799 GCA_026402145.1 Polypterus bichir lapradei
GGCCGGGGCTGGAGCCCGACCAGGACGCCCAGGAGGACCGGAGGAGGGCTTGTACCTCCTCCAGACCGCGAGGGGGCGTCCGCCCTGGTTATGTTGGGGGCCACGGGTAAAGGGCTTGGAAGCCCAACCCTGTAGGGACCCGTGGCCACCGCCAGGCGGCGCCCCGGTGCCTGAACAACCCTGGAGCCCAGCACTTCCGCCACACCAGGAAGTGCTAAGGGGAAGAAGACAGGGGACACCCGGGGTCGTGTCTGCAGAGGAATGCCGGGAAGCAGCTGGAGCCCATCTGGGTTCCTATTTAAGGGGCCGCCTCCCTTCAGTGAGTAGCGGAAGTCGGGTGGAAGAAAGACGCAGCTGGAGAGAGGACTGGAGGCAGCCAGGAGAAGGAAAGGCGCAAAGGACTGTGAGGCCTGGACATTGGGGGAACGGTGCAAGAGGCACTGGGTAGTGCACTGTAAATATTATAAAATAAACGTGTGTGTGGTGAACGTAAGATGTCCGTCTGTCTGTGTCCGGGTTCAAGTCCACTATATATATATATATAATTTTTAATGTAGGTAGATCATTTGGACCTGGTCATTTTAAAAGTAGCTCGCAAGCCGAAAAAATGTGGGCACCCCTACTCTATACTGTTTAAAAATAAACTTTTATGTTTGAGGTTAAAAGCAGCCTAAAACCTATATGTTAAGATTTTAGATAGGCTGCTCATACTGCTATGGTTGCAGTGTAACTTTAAATTGGTCCTACCTTATGTCAGTTAATAAAACAGGACAAATATTCCAGTGAGAGGAATGAAAAACAAAAGGAGGATTAAAAGCCAAAAAATGGATTGATGTTTTTTAAAATATGAGTCTACTATAGTGATGGTTGTTATCAACTTACAGATCACAACTGACATAATGGCCACCCCTGCCCCCTACATAGTCAGTGTGAACTTTGCTTGTTTTTTACTTGCTACTATTTTAAGCATTAGGAACACCAATAGTAAAAAAATAATAATTCTGTAATTAGCAGTGTCAAGATATAATGTGCAAAGGTTTAAATGAAACAAGTTTTTGTGGTCAAAAATGAATTGAAAATTAATTTCAAAAAATAAGGACATGCAGATTTCATTAAGTTTTCGGTTTAAGTTGGCCCTGTGTGAGTGATTGCCGGTGAGTGCATGAGTGTGCCATTAATATAAATTGGAATGAACAGGTTTCAGAAAAAAGATGTATGACTAAAGCAATATGTTGATGCTTTATTGATTTATTTGTTTGCAAAATTATTGATGGGTTTCCAAGTGTTTCATCATGTACTATTATTTAGATTTCTTTATTTGTTTCTTTCTTTTTTTTTTTTTTTTTACAAAAACCTGTTACTTCTTAATTTACTTAAGTGTTGAATTGTTATTTAATGCCAAGGTTATTTTTAGAGAAATGTATAGCAGATGAAGCTGCAGCACTTTATATACTGTAATAATAATCTAACTTTTCCAAATGTCATGTTAGCATTGAAAATGTGTTGCATAGTATTCAACAATGGTACTTAGTATGATTTAATTGTAGAATGTTTCAGTAAAAATTATAATTTTATTTCCACACTGAAAAAAGCTAAGAAAGTTAGAGACACAATGTTTTTACCTGTGGTGGACTGGCGCCCTGCCGGGGTTTGTTTCCTGCCTTGTGCCCTGTGTTGGCTGGGATTGGCTCCAGCAGACCCCCGTGACCCTGTAGTTAGGATATAGCAGGTTGGATAATGGATGGATGGATGGTTTTGCTGCATAGCCTTCATCAGGTTATGTCTGTTCCGTAATTGTTTTTAAATTATGTCATATTCAAATGCTGCTATTTCAACTATTTCCTTATTATTTATGTTACCAAAGGTATAACTTTCTCCATTAATTTTATAACCAGTATTTTCATTTTAAACAACTAAAATATTAGGTTATTAGAAAAGGGCATCACTAAATTATCTTACAATATGGACCTTAAATTAAATAGCTGACAAACTAGAAATATACTTTAAAAAAGATAGCATCCATTTATATAGCACCTTCTAATACAAAGTATAATTCAAGGTACGTTACTAACTTTAAGGATATTTTATTTATGCCATGAAATGTGTATTTGTTTACAGTAGTTTTTTGTTCTTCACAAAAGCAAAATAAGTTTAAACATGCTCAGTTACATCAAAAAATACCTTGCCAAAGACTGTTATTTAAAGGTCAGTTTTAATTTTTAACATTTAAAATGGTCACAATATTTGCTTATGTTTGCCAAAACCATCTAAGCATCAACCCATTTTCAAACCTGTTTTTTCAGCTGAGAATTACACATTCAGGTGTCTCTTAGCAGCATGAATTACCAGGTTGCTACCAACCCTGAACAGAGCACCAGTCCATCATAGTCTGGGATAATTCCTGGAAATACTTCTGATGTCAGGGATGTACCCTTATAACCCCTGTGAACATCTTCTCAGAGCTCACTCTGCTGGATTCCTCCCAGGCCTGTTCCATATGAGTAACCTCTTCTGCCACTTTGTGGTTTTCATGAAACACTACAAACTTATTTTTCCTAAATCTGTGCCCTTATGGTAACTACTTCAAATGTACATTTAACCTAATCATCATTCTCATTCATCTCAAGCCAGTTAAGAATCATCAGTTTACAAAATAGTAAAAAAAAAAACGTTTCCAGGATCATTATGTCACCATTCTGACTGAAATTGAAAATGTTAGAATTAAATAAAATTAAATATTCTTTTTGAGCCTAAAAAAGCAAATATAATCAGTAATGTAAAAAGTAAGTTTTTCTAATCTAGAAGTATGATTTGTACAGGTCAAAAAAGCCCAATCTATATTTAGTTACCTAATTCTGAAGATCCATTCCTAAAAATAAGGTAAGAAGAAACTCATGTATGGAATGAAGCCTTATCTACAGTATGTATTCAGATGAATCATTTTATTTCAGTCTCTGCTCCAGCAGTTAACCAGCATGGTTGTACTGTAAGGCCCCATCCACACTATTATGTTTTTGATTAAAAATGCAGACATTACACCCCATTTTTGCTTTTCATCTACACTACCTCTGTGCTTTAAACCCCTGAAAACAGAGACCTTTAGAAACGGTCTCCAGGGATGTATACTTCTGAAAACACACCCTAAGTGCTGTGGTGTAGATTGGAGAAAATTCCGTTTTCTAAAAATGCAGACTCTAATCACATTTTAAATTTGCTCTTGCTTTTTTTGACTTCCCTGATTGTTTCTTGCTCATTACAATGTCTCATTCCCTGATTGGTCACCCTTCATGGAAAAAAAATGCATTCGAACATAATGTGTACAGAAGGATTGCTTTCCATGGCACTTGTTCTGTGCGCATGCCCAGTGTAGGTAAACATCTAAATTATACGCTTTATCAGTCATTTTAGTGTGAACAGAGATACTATCGTAAATGATCTGAAAATCTGGTGCTGTAGAGATTATAAATGGTACTTAAGGTAGGAAACCTGCCTGCTATTCCAACTAAGTGTCAATAATACAAAACCAGATCAAATAAACAAAACAACAACAAAATAAAAAAATAAATGCAAGTTACAAAAATCAGACACAGACTCAGCACATTTAAGGTAAAACAAAACGTGCAAGGAGTTAAGTTTGTTTATTTTTCCTGATGGGTTTTATCCATCAGAAAAATCAAAAGAATTTTCTCATTAGTGCTAAATCACCCCCTTTCTTTCCAAACTCCACATTTATTAGTTGTCTGCTTTTTCCAACTCCTAGCCTTTTGCTTATTATCATCTAGATTTCTGCCAACACAACAACAAAATAATATTTTTTAAACAAATGCTTTATGTGATGAATGTAGTCTGCATAGCAAAAAGTGCCCATGGTATAGAAACATTCTATCCTCTGAACATTCTTGCGCTTGTATAGTTGACCATGGAAAAGACAGAAAGACAGAACTCATTACATTAAAGGCAGAACAGCAACCAGACCAAGGGGAGTGACAAGTATTTGAGTTGAAAGAACCAGCAAAACATCAGACAGCCAAGCGTAATCAGATTGATCAAGAAACTACTCTACTCTCACTGATAAGACACTGATAAGACTTTTCTTTATTTCAGTGTGTCTTGCTCTTAAATAATCCTGCTGCTGTGATGTAAGGACCCACACCACACAGCTTGGCACACAGTCTTGGAAACAAATAGCACTGTAGCAACTACACTCTGAAATGGTGTGAGTGATAAACCCATCCGAGAGATAAAAATAAGCAAGTAAAAATAAACAGCATACAATCACTTATACCCTGATATTCACTCTACATGATCATCAAGAAAAATTGCCAAAAAATAAGTAAAGATGAGAAAGAAGACATAAATAAAGGCAACAAATTAACCTAAAACAAGCAAATGCATTTAAATGGCCAGATACTATGTGTATTGTTGTTTGCTTCTTCTGGCCTGGCTACATACAGCTTAAGCTATTGATGGGTGTTTATTCACATTAATATACAGTATATTATATATTGCATATCATTAAAACAATCAAGTGTATTTTGTTAATGGCAAAATTTATAAACAAATATAAATGTATTTACTCACATCATGTACAAGATCAGAATGGATAGCAATAGCCAAGAGAAATATTTCATAAACCTTCCAATATGATGGCACATTGGATAATCTGATATTCACAGGAAAATCCCAAAAACGCATATATTCCAAGTTTTCCCTGTATAAAAGTATGTCAATGAGTCGATCTTGTGATGGGCTGGCACCCCATCCACGATTCATCCCTGCCTTGCTCCTAGTGCTGCTAGAATGTTCTTTGACCTGTGGCATTATATGGCTTTGTAAATGTTATGTTACTTTTCACATAGATTAACCGTTTTTTAAATATATGATTATTTATTTATATAATTCTAAATAAAGAACTGCTGAGTCTTTAAAGGGAATTCATTTCTACTGCTGTTAATAATGGCTAGTTTTCTCTTATGGTTGTTAGCTTCTTACTCTTTCTTGGTGATTTCCTTAATAACTTGTGTGTCACTGCAGACCCACGTTTTCTTAGTGAGTTGTAAACTCTTCCAATTTGTATTTTATACATTAAAAATATTACTGTATGTTTTGCAAAATTACACACCCCCTAATTATTAGTATTAAACTTTAAATACAATATCAACTTTAATCTTTCTATTATCTTGCACCAGACCTTTCTTTCTGCTTTTAGCTAACAGTTGTTTTTCTGCCTTCACTTCTGGCAAAGTGAAGTCATGTCTTTCTCTCATCTGGAACCATGGGTGGCTATAAAAGTATTCTTTCAGAAATACTGAGAATAATACACCACTGATTGCAGACTACATTTAATAGAGCAAGACTCAATATGCACCAACATTTTGAGTCCTAGTGACATGTTAAAAGCCTCTTAGCTATATTCTAATGTAGTGCTTCCCAACCTTGGCCCTGGGGGCACACTGTGGCTGCAGGTTTTTGTTCCACCCAGATTCATAATCAGTAACAACACCTGATAACATTGATCTAATTTAATTAGCTGGTATTATTATTACAGAAAAGCACAGCAGCATTATTTTTACATTCATAAGACATTTAGAAATATTTCTGCTTTTGCTATAGATTTGAATGCTTAACTCTCTTTTGTTGATTTCATTTTATTTTGCCCTTTCTCTGTGCAGTTTTTCCCCTTCGTTGTATCTTATTAATGACAATTAAAAATGAGCAGAGCAGACATGCTGGCAAACAACACAGAATAATCAAAGGCTGCAACTACTTTCGCATCAGACCCACTAATTAGTAAATAATGAATTAATCAAACAATTAGAACACATGTAAAAGTAGAATGAAAATCAAGATGAAAATATTGTTAAAAAGAAAAAAATACATTATTCCCATATAACTGCTTGGTAAATTTTAATATATATATATATATTTTTTTTTACCAAACTTAGTTTTCTAATTTCTATATTGTTCCCAAAATACAGAACTTGGGAAATAACACATCACAGGAGTCCAATTAAAAACAGAAGTTGGTCGGAACAAAAACCTGCAGCCACAGTGTGACCCCAGGACCGAGGTTGAGAAACACCGTTCTAATGAAAACAGATACTGTGCCATGAAAAATTGTTTGCCCCTTTCTAATTTCCTCAGTTATTGTAACTTTTTACATTTGATTGAAGACCATAAAACATTGACTGTTTTCACAATTCTACCAAAATCTAATATTAGAAAAATTGTCTCTGAGTGAGCAAATAACATTTTTTACTCTTGTTAATTTACTGAATGCACAAAATCACCCAACACCAACTAGCACTGTGTAAAAAAGTAATTGCAAGCTTGTTAAATCAACCCAGTTTACAGGACAGAGCCAGGCTTGATTTCAGGTGGCCTTGCTGGTTATAAACACCACTTATTCTGATCCCTACCATCTGAGTGAAGTTGCCATCACACAGATTCAACAACCACTTAATATCACAATCAAAGGAAGTCTCTTAAGCAATGGAAAAAAAGTTGATATCTTGTCAGTCTGGAAAGGGATACAAAGCTATTTTAAGGCTCTAGGACTAATCCAAAGGACAGTAAGTTAGCTGGGAAATACTACAGTATTTCATAGCACTGTGCACGGAACTGTCCTCCACAGATCCGTGACACAACTTCATAACAGAAAATGCTTTCTAATGATGCTAATCCTTTGAGCTGAACAAACTGTAAGGTGAATTTTATTTGTACCAAATACTTATCCTTTGTTTTCCATTTATGACTTTGGGGAGGACATGACATGGTTGTGAAGAGCAACATTAGCAGGTGTAGAGGTGAGTAAATATGTCATATAAGAATAAATACGAGATCTTCTCTAAATATGTTGTAAAAGGTAATGATGTATAATAACAAACATGTTCTTACAGGGGAATCGTATGATGCAGAACATTGTCACTGAGAAGTCAGGAGACCTGATGAAGTACCGCTGTACAAAACAGAATCTAAACCACTTGCAGTACAGATATGACTGATATTATTAAAGAGACAAAAAAGATGGCTAGTATTCCTACTTTGAAGCATTGGAGACGTGGATGGCATCTACTGAAAGGTCACAGTGGAATCTGTTCTGTGATTTTCTCAGTAGGAAATGTAAGATTTTTCCTTAGTTGAAAACTATATTTGTGCCTGCAAAAGGAAAAGCCAGTACAAAAGATTATCAAGATTTAATGCAGCTATAAACTGCATGCAAATAAGAAATAATAAAATTGTTCTTGAAGAATTTAATTTCTATTTTGACTGATCTGTACATTTTTTAGACAAAATGAACATTAAAGTGAAGCTGTTACAGACTATAGTATTGCACTAGGACAGCAGTGATTTTGTATGGTACCTGATTTTGAAAGCAGATGAAATACCATTTCCATAAGATTTTGGAGAGTTTATACACAAATCCACTCCACAGACATAAACAGCTTAGAACAGGGGACCCCAACCCCTGGTCCGCGGCCGTCTGACAGCTGGGCCGCGAGACTCACTCAGTGAAGGGCTACAGCAAAAAGGCTGCCCCCTTCACTGAGGACACTTTTCAGAATGCTAGGCAGGCGGGGCTTTGCAGTGGCGCAGAGAGGGGAGAGAGACCGAGGTGAGAGAGTATTACAACAAAGTATTTTTATG
Organism: Polypterus bichir lapradei; assembly: GCA_026402145.1. NCBI lineage: Eukaryota > Metazoa > Chordata > Cladistia > Polypteriformes > Polypteridae > Polypterus > Polypterus bichir. The sequence continues at coordinate 29,381,540 of JANRMT010062818.1, forward strand.
TTTCTGACAGTTTCCCCATATGACATGAGTCTATGGAAATCTCGTTACTACGTAGTACATTCAGCAGCAGATACTTTCATTACAACGAAGTGACCTTGAAATGCTTGAATGAATTATCCTCAGAGCAGTTATTTCTGTGGTCGCAGCTCAGTTGTCCACATTTGCACAACGATCCCCAAACAGGAACATTGTAAAAAAATGTTCTTTCTTCTAACTTTCCTCATACTGTTTTTTTGCTGTTTTTGTTTTCTGTTGTTTTCAGTGATACCTTTTGCTTATTGCTCGTCAACATCTGAAAAACATCCATCAGAATTTAACTCATTGTCACCCTTCTATAGAAACACCAGACATGAAAAAATGATAACAGTGTTAATGTTTGTGATGTGCAATCTGTTGGAATGACAAATGCAATGATATGTCTTTGTTATATGCAAAAAGGAAGAAAAATCTTGGGTTGCAAACGTATGCAAACTGCTGCATTTGAAGACGGCGAAAAAGCCGTTTTTATGTGGTTCAGTGATGCTCCTTCAAAAACATTCCTATTAATCAAAAAATCAAGAAAATGTGTGTTTTTTAAACTCTCAAAATAGTTCAGAAACCTCACAATATGAAGATGAACTTCTTCTTCTGAACTTCTGGCTTCTGATTGACAACTGTGCTGCCCACAACATACTTCCACATTCAGATAATGTTCGTGTTGAATTCCTCCCGCCCAATTGCACAGCAGTGCTTCAGCCATTGGTTTTGGGCATCATTCTCACCCTGAAAATGTATTATTGCAAGGAAATGCTGAGAAAAATTCTCATCAGCATAACTTGTAGGCAGGAGATTAAAATTAACACGAAAGAAACTATTGAAGCTGCTTCCATTTCCAACATCCTATCTTTGTGAGGCAGCGTTTTCTGTAGTGACTGCAACCAAAACGAGATTACGGAGTAGACTGAACATAAGCAACACACTTCGCGTGTCATTGTCTTCCATCGTCCCCAGATGGGATCTTCTGGTTGCAGAGTTCAGGGCTCCCACTGATTCTGCATTATGGTAAGCTGTATAATTTCTATTATGATATTATAACTTAATAATAATAGTAATGTATCAAATTACTGTATACCAATCCAGAAGTTTCAGTTTGTATCAACAACATTTGTTCAGACTACTTTAAACTAGAACGTGGTACTAAACAAGGGTGCCCGTTGTCACTGCTACTGTTTGCAATTGCCATTGAACCACTGGCAATACATTGTCAAAATACTGATCAGATAAAGGGGATTATCAGAGAAGGACTGGAACAGAAAATTTCATTATATGCAGATGATATGGTACTGTATATATCAGACCCACAAAATTCTGTGCCTGCAGTCTTAACAGCACTCACAGAACTTCAAAAGATCTCTGGTCTCAGAATTAATCTGAATAAAAGTGTACTCTTTCTAGTGAATTCTCAAGCATATAATATTAGATTAGACACCCTACCTTTTATTATTGCAGAACAGTTTAAATACCTAGGGGTAAACAAAATTTCACCGTCTGCATGGAAAAAATTAAGCAAGACTTGCATAGATGGTCAACCCTTCATCTCACTCTAGTTGGAAGAATTAACACTGTTAAGATGAATATTCTTCCTAAGCTCCTTTTTTTATTTCAAAACATTCCAATATACATCAATAAATCATTTTTTAAGCAATTAGATTCAACAACAACCTAATTTATTTGGAACTAAAAACATCCACGCATCCAAAGAGCGACCCTACAAAGACAAAAGGCAGAAGGCGGCATGGCTCTACCTAACTTCCAGTTTTATTACTGGGCAGCAAATATACAAGCGATAAAAACCTGGACACAAATAGAAGAATATACACAGGCTTGGTCCGCAATAGAAGTAAAATCCTGCAGTACTTTTTTATATTCCCTGTTCTGTGCCCCAATAAACGCAAGTTATTGGCAATATACTAATAACCTAATTGTGCTTCACTCACTTAGAATATGGAACCAATGTAGAAAGCATTTTAAGACGGAGAAGCTTTTATCTGTGGCACCTCTGGAAGAGAACCACCTCTTTCAACCTTCGCGAATATATGCAGTTTTTAATATCTGGAAAAAATTTAGGATTAACTTGGTTAGAGATCTTTATATAGACAACGTCTTTGCATCCTATGAACAATTACATTCCAAATTTAACATTCCAGCTACACATTTCTTTCACTATCTTCAAATTAGGAACTTTGTTAAACAGAACCTTCCCGATTTTCCTCATCTTGCACCCTCATCCATGCTGGAAAAAATATTGCTCAATCTCAAGGACTCAGACACTCTGCAATATATAAAATCATTTTACAGTCCCTCCCTTTCAAAGATCCAATAGGACACTGGGAAAAAGATCTCTCAATTAATATATCAGAAAAGGAGTGGAAAGTAGCAATGCAGAGAATTCACTCGAGCTCCATATGCGCAAAGCATACAATTATACAACTCAAAATTATATATCGAGTACATCTGTGTCGTCTAAAACTCTCCAAAATGCTTCCAGGGCATGATCCAACCTACAAACGCTGCAATCAAGTCTCAGCCTCACTGGGTCACATGTTCTGGGCCTGCACCAAATTAACATCATTCTGGACCAAAATTTTTAATTACCTTTCAGACAGCCTTGGTCTCACAATCCCTCCTAACCCATTAACAGCCGTGTTTGAGGTTCTTCTAGATGGGTTTAAAGTGGAGAAAGACAAACAAATTGTTATCGCATTTACTACACTTTTGGCACGCGGACTTATTCTGATAAACTGGAAGAACCCAAACTCTCCTCTTTTAAGTCAGTGGGAAACCGATGTGTTATACTATTTGAAATTGGAAAAAATCAAATACTCAGTTAGAGGATCTGTACAGACTTTTTTCAAAACATGGCAGGATCTAATCAGTAATATTTTAAAATAAGCTCTTAAAGCACAGAGGAAGCAATTATTTCTGTATTTCTTTGTCTTCTCCATTCATCTCTATTGGCTTATCAAACTTATTAATTTAGGTATTTTTACAAGCCTTAAATTTTACACCATTTGCCTTGCTCTCTCTCTCAGAGGTGGGGGTCGACTTGTTCTTTACTCAATTTTACTTTTTGTAAAAATTGATTGATTTGTATGAAATGACTGCAATAAAATTAATAAAACTTCAAAAAAAATAATAATAATAGAAATGTAATGTAAATTGTGTATAAAACTGCCCTACGAACCCGCCCCTAAAACCCCCCCCATAAACCCCCCACCGGTCCCTGGAAAAATTTGCTAGTAAATTTCTAGTAAAGCGGTCCTTGGTGTCAAAAAGGTTGGGGACCACTGGTTTAGAACATATTGCTGAGAATTATAAACACGCCTAGTGTGCTTAATTTATCTAAGAGATGGAATCAAGTCACTTTCCATAAAGCAAATAATGTAATTTTTTTGTTCTGATTATAAGCATGAATATACTGTTGAAAAATGCAAAAATGTTGTATCTAAATACACTTAAAAATACAATAATGGACCACACCGCAAAAAGTTTATCTGATCTTGGAAATTGTATTGTATTAATCATAGATGAAAAGGTAAAAGAATTAAAATGCGAATCAGTTTTCTCAAAACAGTTCAGGAATTTGGAAGTTATATTTACAAGGAAACATAAAGCTCTTTTTAACTGTTTCAGAGCTGATGTTTACTTTTGTCAAAAGGAGGAGTTGACGATGGTAATCAACTGTAAACTGTGACAAAACCAACCGTTATGTTTTAGTTGGACACTTGATGCTAGAAAGAAAGTTAGATTTATTGGTTTGACCGAGATTTCCGGCACTCACATGAGTAATAAGGCACAAACAGCAGCAAAAGTGGCACTGACATCTTGCGAGAGATCAAAGCGAATGCGTAAAGCAAAACACTCCGTGGACGACATTTTGCCTATTATCTCTGAACTGGACTATGACTTGTCAGACTCAGATTTTGATACAATTGACTGGAAACGAATGTGGGGTTCCAGCTTCAGCTGATTGGTCCCCATTTAATCGTTGTACTGACAATGTTCACCAGGGAGGACTGTCACTTAACAATGATAAGAGGTAGAAACCAGATTGCAATGCACTGCGACCGTGTCCCAGCCATGCAAAAACAGCCTGGTTGCAAGCCTGCCGCACATTTTTTGGCAAAATGGCAGCCACAGCATGCAGCAACAGACGTGTTATGTTGATTTCTGTGTGAAACCATTGTTGTCAGAAACTATGTTTTTTTGGAAAAATATTCAGCCCTCAATGAGTTAAACATGTTTTTTGCAGCTTGATGTAAAGCTCACTTTCTGAAATATCTTTTTCTGGTCCATTATTCTGAAATGATATGCCATGATTTGTTTCAAATTTTGTGCATTTTTCACAGTCATGTCAAATCCACAAAATCTGTCCTTTATGAAATATATATGAATTTTCCGATTGCAAGGACATCAGTGTTCTGATATCACATTTTCAGTTTGACTGAATTTTCTTTCATACATGTTTCCGATGTTCTAGTGTTTGATTTCTAATTTCATAAACAGTAATACCTTTCTTTACCATCTGTACTCAACTGAATGTTGTATTATATACATTACATACAAATATGTAATTAATTACACTGTTGCATCTGATTGCTGTCTTCATTATGGCTTCTCCCATTTCCATAACATAAAAATTCCATTATGAGTCCTTTGGGTTTTCTTTGTATTATATGAAGGAAGAAGTTAAGCAAAAATGACACCTTTTATTGGCTAACTAAAAAGATTACAACATACCAGCTTTCATGGCAGCTCAGGCCAATTCTTCAGGCAAAATAGACTGCAAATTCCTTTTTGATTGCATTGGAATTTTTTTTTGACATGATACCTGCTCTTGCCCAAAAGGAATTATTTGTTTGGAGTGCTTTATGCATGGTGGTATATTTTCTACATCAGTGGCACAATCAAATGGGCACACCCCAATAAGGCATACAATACAAATATAAGAGAAATGGCACTGTTTTCAAAGTGACTTTTAGGTATCAAATTATAATAGCAGAATTATTTCAAGAGAAATCATCAGCAACAGACATAACAACAATATAATGAATAGCTAACCTCTGGTTAAACTAAATTATACATTTAGTCTTTGGAAATGCAGGGAAATAACTTTAATTTAAAATTTCAGAAATTATTTAATTGACATATTTCCTCTTATCTCATAATTAAATTCATGCTCTTCTTAGGAACAATCCATTTATCGTTTTCTTTTTAAAATTGCCTTTTATTTTTGGTGATAATTGGGCAGCTCATGATGGTTTATATACATTATTTTAAAACTGTATCTATCATAGTTCTGTATATTAAAAATAAGTTTTCTTAAAATCAGAGTGTATCACTTATTTAAAATAATATTTTCTTAGTGATATTACTACTTAAAAACTATTAAGACTCATTTACTTAATTACCTATCAATCACTGACAGATGTTTGTTACGAGTCAGATATACTTTTTCAGTTTTTTATTCTTTGTTTGCTGTTCTATAAAGAACAATTTCTGAAGATTATTTACTCGAGAGAACCTCATTCATTGTTTAACGGGCTATTTTGAGTCTGTTCCAGAGAGTGAGATTAGATATTCCTTGATCTCATAATGAATTCTACTGTATATTGGTATAGCAGGATTTCTCTCCTGTAGATTAGCTGGTGCCAAAACTCTGGATTTCAGTTGGCTCACGCAAACCTGGATAAGTTTATTTGGAACACGCACTCATTGAAAAATGTACAAGTCCTTACACATAGGGCATCGAATAGCTGATCAACGATGGGCAACAAATCTGAGAAACAGAGGGAACAACCTTCTTACCAGCAGAACAAGAGGTGGTGGTGGCTTTGCATCTCCAAAACAGTGGCAGCTACCGAGGAAATGGAGGTGGCATGAAGTAATATCACTGTAAGAATAAATGTGTAAAAAAGTTAATCAGTGAAATCCTTGTACACTTGGTGTGGTGAATTGTTAAATTGTCCAAAATGTATACCTGGCAATATTACTTTACTTGAAATGCTATTTGCTCTCTAGTAAGCATTTTATTTCATTTTTGCAATATTAATGATAGCAAATAAATTCTAAGACCCATGATTTTAAGTGTGCAGCATACATAGAGTTCTAGTCCTTACTGTGAGAGATATCTGCACTTAGACCTGTATTGTCCTATAATCACTTGCCAAAAGAAAGCAAAGGTTAATTAATTTCATATACAAACCTGCAACAAAAGTGTCACAGTGCCCACTCTTTGAGTGGTAACTTAATTTGTTCAAAGGGAGACCTCTGTATACCGCAGCCTGGAAGTAGACAAGAAGAAACAGAAACAGTTGAAGCACAAACCAGGTCACCCTTTTTAGCTGGAACAAAAAAGATGGCTATTAAGGCCCAAATTACAAACAACTGGCTTTTTGCTGTGAAAGCAAAGAAATATCAGAGCTCTGTTCTCATTGATTTAAAGAGTGGATCCTTTTTACATCATTGGGACCAGAAGGGGTGGAGCCTTCTCAAGGTTTTGTGGCTATGGCTAGGTGTCCACCTTGGGCGACAGTTCGATACTGCAGGGAAAAGAGAAGTTGCTGTTAGAGTCAGTGCCCTTTCTCATCCTGAGGTTGTACTGCTTACCTCCTCACAGTCCGGAAGGTAGTGCCCTGTTGCACATGCGTGACACAGGATATTTGGCCGCAACATTTTTACAGTATTTATGTGCATGGCATCTCATATTATGTTAGGAAAGGATAACATTGATATTTGTACTGAGTATTTGATATACAGACTTCATTCATAAAAGCCATCAAAAATGATCTACAGTACAATATAATGCAGAAGTAAAATTGTTGCCTTATTCCATTACAAAAACTGAAATTGCATTAATATAGGTATAGGTATCTGATAGTCTTCAGAGGCATTTTCTTAAAAGGTGAGGGACTCAAGAGAAGGTGTAAAGGTGGCAGCTTGTCCCACTAGTAAGTCTGTTATCAGTTATTATTGCTCAGAAGTGCTGCAGTTGTTTAAATTTGATTGTCCTATCTAAAACTCAATAGGGTTCATCTTTGATGGTGGTTATTGGTTTGTGTGTGTGAGCAGACTGTAAAAGTTCAGCACACTTTTGCATCTCCAATGCTATGAAGAAAATTGCTGTTTACAAAAAAAAAAAAGGAAAATGTCGATTTTTTGCATTGTCATCTCAAAGACATTCAAAGACACTGAACATGTCATATTTTAGAAGGCTGCTCAGATATATTAAAGCCTCAGATGTAAAACTGACATTCATGAAGATGTCTCTCAGCATGCCAAAATGTCTGATTGTGGTCTGATTATGTTAATTTGGCGAAGGAGTTTTGACTTCTGTGTTGATTGTTCATTCATTCCAACATTTTCAACATTTTATCTGCTTTTTCTGCTTCATAAATAGTACAGGTAGGATTAGCAATTGTGACTGAACCTTTAGGCCTTTGGTTTTATAATCTGATGCTCTGCTCCTTAACTACTGAGGCTGCAAAGCGACAATCCTTCATATCAAACCTGTTTTTTGCATGTTAGCATTAGTTTCCCCAGTAACTGAGATGGATTTCTTCAAACCTTTTTTCCTGGAACAGACAAATTTTGGGCCCATTCCAAAAAGCAGGAGTACTAAGTTATATCCACATCTTTGGACTCACAGAACACATAATTCTGGCTTAATCTGTTACAGAAACAGATTTTGCTGAATCCAGGTTTCCTGGAATGGTATTAGCCATATATGGACCAATGTCAATTTTTATTTAGGTTATATTTTGTATTTAGCACCTCTACTGTATTTAGATGTCTTGTTGCTAAGATGCATTGCTCCATTGTTGGAGGTGCAGTTCCTAGAAGTCACATATCGTAATGTAGCAAGTTCAATGCTTTAAATGTAGATGCAGTGTATTTTGCAGGATCCAGGATTGTTTTTCCTTTTTAAAAGACTTGTGGTGTATTAATCAATCTGTTTGTGATTTTGGTAAAATGACTTTTGCTTTTTGATATTGATTTTGATTTCGAGCTAACATTTTGATCATGACAAAAGATTAATTGACTTCCCAGTTTTGATTCCCGCTAGTATTTTGGTGCATGCTTATCTCCTGGTCCCAAAACATGCTCTAGTGGATTTTTAGTGTCATTTCATATATGGCACAAAATGTTTAGTTTTTAATAGTTTTTATATACTGTGCTGGAATAAGTCCTGTTTTAGTTTAAGGTAAAGAAAGATCACTGATGAAGTATAATCAAAAATTATACTGAAAATAGTATGTCTTCGTAAAGAATCAAATCATCTTCTTAAAGTATCAAATGGAAGGCTGCAGATCTCTGTTGACTTGTGTTAGATTAACTGTTATTGTAGCCTATTTTGAAGATGCTTTTACAAACTTCAGCCTAATATATTGAGATAAATCTAAATGTTACAAATGTCAAGTATTTCCATAAACACACATACATACAGTGGGTACGGAAAGTATTCAGACCCCCTTCAATTTTTCACTCTTTGTTATATTGCTGCCATTTGCTAAAATCATTTAAATTAATTTTTTCCCTCATTAATGTACACACAGCACTCCATATTGACAGACAAAAAAAAGAATTTTTGAAATTGTTGCAGATTTGTTAAAAAAGAAAAACTGAAATATCACATGGTCCTAAGTATTCAGACCCTTTGCTCAGTATTTAGTAGAAGCACCCTTTTGAGCTAATACGGCCATGAGTCTTCTTGGGAAAGATGCAACAAGTTTTTCACACCTGGATTTGGGGATCCTCTGTCATTCCTCCTTGCAGATCCTCTCCAGTTCTGTCAGGTTGGATGGTAAACGTTGGTGGACAGCCATTTTTAGGTCTTTCCAGAGATGCTCAATTGGGTTTAAGTCAGGGCTCTAGCTGGGCCATTCAAGAACAGTCACAGAGTTGTTGTGAAGCCACTCCTTCGTTATTTTAGCTGTGTGCTTAGGGTCATTGTCTTGTTGGAAGGTAAATCTTCGGCCCAGTCTGAGGTCCTTAGCACTCTGGAGAAGGTTTTTGTCCAGTATATCCCTGTACTTGGCCGCATTCATCTTTCCCTCAATTGCAACCAGTCGCCCTGTCCCTGCAGCTGAAAAAAACCCCCACAGCATGATGCTGCCACCGCCATGCTTCACTGTGGGGACTGTATTGGACAAGTGATGAGCAGTGCCTGGTTGTCTCCACACATACCGCTTAGAATTAAGGCCAAAAAGTTCTATCTTGGTCTCATCAGACAGAGAATCTTATTTCTCACCATCTCAGAGTCCTTCAGTTGTCAAGGTGACTACCTGACAACTACTAAATACTGAGCAAAGGGTCTGAATACTTAGGACCATGTGATATTTCAGTTTTTCTTTTTTAATAAATCTGCAACAATTTCAAAAATTCTTTTTTTTGTCTGTCAATATGGGGTGCTGTGTGTACATTAATGAGGGAAAAAATTAATTTAAATGATTTTAGCAAATGGCTGCAATATAACAAAGAGTGAAAAATTGAAGGAGGTCTGAATACTTTCCGTACCCACAGTATATATTTATATAATAAGTAGCTACGTGTGGTCTTCAGGGCAAAAAACAACTCAAAGACCCCCTGGCAGTTTTGCTATCTTGGTGAACTTGTAGAGGCATCAGCTAAGTGGACTGAGACAGGACATGTAGTCAAGTGCAGCTGTGGCACAAATTGAGCAGAACAGGCTGGGACCTGTCTCAGGCAAATGTATGGTAGCTTGTTAGTGAATGTACAATGTGCATGTACCTCAAAGCTGAGTTTGTCTGCTTGGGTTGAATGAGAAGTGAAATGCATTCAAGTGCTGAAAAAATTTAAAAGTGCATGCGTGTGCCATCTCACCAAGTTCAAGTCACACTTGTTTAAACTTTTATATCTTCTGTAGAATTCAAACCATCTCCCGTAGCTTTGGATGAGCACGAGCAGAGTGGACTGCTCCATATACGCACACATACACACACACACACACATATCTTTCGTAGTGAGAACTGAAGTACATGCAATTGCCGAAAAAATTTTAAAGTGCACGCAGGGGTTGGTCTTCTCCATTACGGGAGATGGACGTCTGAAGCGGAGCTCCGTTAGCAGCGAACATACAAGCTATAAAAACCTGGACACAAATAGATGAACATACACAGGCTTAGTGCGCAATAGAAATAAAATCTTGCAGTACTTCTTTATATTCCCTGCTTTGTGCCCCAATAAATACAAGTTATCGCCAATATACTAATAACCCAATTGTGCTTCACTCACTCAGAATATGAAACCAATGTAGGAAGTATTTTGAGATGAAGAATCTTTTATCTGTGGCACCTCTGCGTGAGAACCACCTTTATCAACCCTCGCAAACATATGTAGTGTTTAATATCTGGAAAACATTTGGGATTAAATTACTTAGAGATCTTTATATAGACAACATCTTTGCATCCTATGAACAATTACAATCCAAATTTAACTTTTCAGCAACACATTTCTTTCATTACCTTCAAATTAGAAACTTTGTTAAACAGAACCTGCCCAATTTTCCTCATCTTGCACCCTCCTCTATACTGGAAAAAATATTGCTCAGTTTCGAGGACTCAGACAGCATTTCTGCAAAATATAAATTTATTTTACAGTCCCTCCTTTTCAAAGATCCAAGAGGACAGTGGGAAAAGGATTTCTCACTCAATGCAGAGAATTCACTCGAGCTCCACATGAGCAAAGCATACAATTATTCAACTCAAAATTATATATCGAGCACATCTGTCTCACTTAAAACTGTCCAAAATGTTTCCAGGGCAAGATCCAACCTGCGAACGCTATAATCAAGTTCCAGCCTCACTGGGTCACATGTTTTGGGCCTACACCAAATTAACATCATTCTGGACAAAGATTTTTAAGTGCATTTCAGACAGCCTTGGTGTCACAATCCCTCCTAATCCACTAACACCTGTGTTTGGTGTTCTTCCAGATGGGCTTAAAGTGGAGAAGGACAAACAAACTGTGATTGCCTTCATTGCACTATTGGCATGCAGACTTATTTTGCTGAACTGGAAGAATCCTAACTCTCCTCTTTTAAGTCAGTGGGTAACTGATGTTTTATATTATTTGAAATTGGAAAAAATCTAATTCTCACTTAGAGGATCTGTGCAGAACTTTTTCAAAACCTGGCAGGATCAAATCAATAATATTTTAGAATAAGCTTTAAGAGCACTGAGGAAGCAGATTCTCTTCCCATTTCTTATTCTTCTCCATTTATCTTTATCCGCTTATTAAACTCGTCAATTTATTTATTTTTACTAGCTTTAAGTTTTACTCTGTTGGTCATTCTGTCTTTCTCAGGGGTAGGGGTTGATTTGTTTTCAATCCTATTTTTTGTAAAAATTGATCTATTTGTATGGAATGATTCCAATAAAATCAATAAAATAAAATAAATAAATAAATAAAAATAAAGTGCACACATGCACCTCTTGTGGCTGTAGTTGTGCGAACTACTCCATACATATGCACACAGGTCTTTCGTTTCTGTATGTCTAATACTGATTTCTGTCCCTGTGAAGAGATGAATTGCAGGCAGGATAGACTAAAGTAGGGTAAAGACATTGCCAAATAAAACTATAGAAAAAAGAAGGAAGCATGCACAGGCAGTGACTGCACATGTTGTTATGTCATTGCAGAAGGAGGGATGGTACCCTCTCTTATCCCAAAGGGGTTAAAGACAGGGGAGCTCAGGATGAACAGAGAGAAAAGTGGGAATCAGGAGCAAATTAAAAATGTTCCCATGGGACACTAAAGGTTAATCAACCTTGCAGATGTTAAGAATGGTTGATCCACCTTATAATGAGAGAATGAGGCCAGGGTTGGAACTACTTCCATACTACTAGGGTGTGTAAGAAACCAGATGGAAACATTTAGGACTTTGGTGTCCCTCTAACAGTCAGGAAGCAAGAGCCCTGGACCTATGGCCTTATAAAAAATTGAAGGCTTAGAGGTATAGTGACACCCAGAGACAGTGGAGGTCTAAGCTTTATATTCCTGTTGGAAAAGAAAGGTTGCTTCTGACCCTGGAAGTAATTCAAATTGACTAACGGGGTCTTAAGCCACTTTCAGTCCATTGATTCACTGAATCTGGAGTTTGGAGGTGAATCAGGGCAAATATAAAAAGTAGTCACCTCCTTGGTTGTTTTCATAGTTTATTGTTATACAACATTCAATCATAGCGGATTTAATTTGGCATTTTTGACACTGATCAACACGAATAGACTCTTCAATTTCAAAGTGGATCTCTGCAAATTGGTCTGACTTAATTACAAATATAAAACATAATGACTGATCACATTCATCCCCCTTAATATTACATGCCTAAATTACCAGTGGTGCAAATTTGTTTTTGAAGTGACATAATTATGTTAAATAAAGATCACCTATCTTGGGTTTCAATGTAAATGCACATTATCTGTAACGTCCAACTTGTGGGGACTCAGTATGGTGGCCTAACTTGTACAATTAACACTCTAAGGAAATCCATGAAAAGGTGCATGAAAAACACAAGTCAGGAGATGGAAACAAGAAAATATCCAGGTCACTGAATATCTCTTGGAGTCAAGATAAAATCAATCATTAACCTCCTTGGTGTTAACCCTCAGAGTCACTTAGGCTTGGAATTCTATGAAAAAACAGTTACGCCAAAGAAATAACTCTCAGGACAGTATTTTGACTCCATCTATTAGAGGAAATAACCTCATGCTACATAAAATAATGAATATTTCTAGGTGTTTTGACACTACGGTAAGTCTATCACAATTTGTCAATATTCATGAGTTGAGCAGAGTCTTCAACCAATAACACAATGCCATGTAAACAAATTATCGCAAAGACAGCTTTAGAACAAACTGAAATGGAATCATTGCTTGATTCAAGCAATAGTGATGACAATCTGACATGGTCAACAGATGTTGACAAAAATCATGAAACTGCCACCAGTTTGGTAGATTTCGACTTGACAAGTTTCAGTGTTGTTCATGTTTGGTGTCGGATGCATATTTCTGCTGACAGAAACCCTGGTAACCCTGGTCTAAAGATGTCTGGTGATCATGATTATCTAATATTGGAGAGACTCTGCAAACAACACTTCTTGTCCGGTTTGCTTCTTTATAGGAGACTGGCAAAGAAAAAGCTGTTGTTGAAAAACATAAACATTACATCTTGACTAGACTTTGACAGAAAGCACAGGGGAGACACTGAAGTCAGCTACAAGTAAGTTTTATGGTCTCATGAGACCAATTTTGAGCTTTTTAGGCCATCAGATTAAACACCACATTTTGGTATAAGCCAGACACAGCTCACTATCGTGAAACAGTGGCAGCATCAGAAGTCTTATAAGGATAGAGGATAAAATAAATGCAGCGAAACACAGGGAAATCCTGAAGGAATACTTGATGCAGTCTGCAAAAAACCTGTGACTTGGGAGATCTGTTTTCAAGCAAGGCAACGTCTCCAAGCATAAAACCAAAACTACACAGGAATGGCATAAAAATAACAATGTTACTGTCCTGGAGTAGAGTCCAGATTGAAGTCCAAGTAAAAAATTGTGGCTTGCTGTAAAAAAGGTTGCTGTTTACTCATAGTTCCAATGCAATCTGAGAGAGCTTGAGTAGTTTTACAAAAAAGAATGGGGAAAAACTACAGTGTTCACCTGATAAGAGATTTGTCCATACAGACTTCAGACTATAATTAGTGCCAAAGGTGCCTGTTCTCGGTGGCGCAGTGGTAGCGCTGCTGCCTCGCAGTTAGGAGACCTGGGTTCGCTTCCCGGGTCCTCCCTGCGTGGAGTTTGCATGTTCTCCCTGTGTCTGCGTGGGTTTCCTCCGGGCGCTCCGGTTTCCTCCCACAGTCCAAAGACATGCAGGTTAGGTGGATTGGCGATTCTAAATTGGCCGTAGTGTGTTTGTGTGTGTCCTGCGGTGGGTTGGCACCCTGCCTGGGATTGGTTCCTGCCTTGTGCCCTGTGTTGGCTGGGATTGGCTCCAGCAGACCCCCATGACCCTGTTCGGATTCAGCGGGTTGGATGATGGATGGATGGGTGCCTGTTCTAAATACTGACTTGATGGGGGTGAATACTAATGCAATTCATTATTTTCTCTTTCATGTTTGTAATTAAGTTAATTTGTTTTTACTTTGATATTAAATAGTCTTTTTTCTGTTGATCACTGTCACAAAACTAAATTAAAAATCAATGTTGTGTAATAATAAAATGCGAAAACTTCCAAGGACTTGAATACTTTGTATAGGCACTGTCCAGTGCCATCAGTTGTGCTTCTGTGCCAATTGCATGAGGCTACAACTTTTGTTATTCTGTACATAATGGTGGTATTCTATGCATGGAGACCACTACATTAATGCACCGTTGCTGTTACTATATATCAAGAGCACCATTAAGTATATTATCAAGAGACCTGACAAAAAGTGTAATGAATTGATATGTTATGAGTAAGCTAAAATTTTATTACAGAAAATGTTAATTTAAGAAAAAGTTTAATCTGTTAACTAAAAAAAATTCACAGAAACAATGAGAAAAATTTACAGAATTAGCCAGTTATGACAAAAATGAAATACAGTTTTCAATAAATTTTCAAAAACGCAAATGAAAATTGAGGCATAGATTTTATAGACTTTACTATTGCATTGGTATAGTACCAGATATTTTTGAAAGCAAGTGACATACTATTTGCCTTCAGTTTTAGTGAGATTTTTCATAAATCCACCCTACAGACATAAATGGTGTAGAAACTAGTACTGTTGGGAATTAAAAAACAGCCAAGGAAAATGCTTAATTTATACAGAAGAGGTAGGGAAGTAAATAGTAAACTGTATAGTAAATAGCTTTTTGCTCTGGGGATAAGCATAAATACACAGTTAATTCCTAAAGTAATGTTAACAACGCAGTAAGACATCTTTTCAGTGTTTGAGATGCATTTCTGCTTTTTGTTACAACAAATGTATTCTGTGATTTTTCCAGTAAGGAAGACAGAAGTTTTGTTATAAGGTAGTAACAGTCACTAATTATAGTTCCAGGGAGTGGCAGTGGGTTGCAAGTTAATTACCACATCAAGTTGGAGAGCATGCACTGGTACAGTGCATTGCTGCACCCACTACACGGCGAAACAACTCAGGATCCCGGTTTGCAACCCCCCAGGCAGACACACGGTCCAGTCCCACCTTCCAGAAATGACCCTCTATCTGCCGCAGCCAGGTGTTACGTGGGCGACCCCTTGGCCTGGTCCAGCCACTCGGGTCCCCAACAATGAGGATCTTACGAGCCAGATCACCCTCAGGGAAATGCGCCACGTAGCCATAGTGCCGTAACTGACGCTCCCTCACAATGCAGGTAATGTGCTTCATTCGGGACTCCATGAGCAACCGCTCATTCGACACAATGTCAAACCAACAGTACCCAAGGATTTTCCGGAGAGACACAGTACCAAAGGAGTCCAGTCTTCATCTCACGTCACTGGATAGCGTCCATGTCTTGCAACCATATAGCAAGACAGCAAGCACCAGGACTCTAAAGACCTTTGTCCTTTTGCATAGATATCGGGAGCATCACACACCCCTTTCCAGCGACCTCATGAACCCCATGCTCTCCCAATCTGTCTACTAACTTCATAGGAAGAGTCACCAGAGACAAAAGTAAACCTCTCGACAAGATCGACACTCTCTCCGCAAACAGACACACTGCTGATGGATGTGCCCAAGAGGTCATTAAAGGCCTGCATCATGGTTTTTATCCAGGACATTCGCAAGCCCACACACTCAGACTCCTCGCTCAGCCTCTCAAGCGCCCCGATCAGAGCTTCCATTGACTCTATGAAGATCACAGCATCATTAGCAAAGTCAAGATCCGTGAGTCTTTCTTCACTAACAGATGCCCCACAGCTGCTGGACCCCATGACCTTGCCCAACACTCAGTCCATTCAAGCATTGAACAGAGTAGGAGCAAGAACACAACCCTGACAAACCCCAGAATCAACTGGGAAAAACGCAGAGGTCCTGCCTCCACTCTGCACAGCACTCACAGTACCAGTGTACAGGCCGGCCATGATATCCAGCAACCTTCGAGGGGATCCCATGAACCCTCAGGATGTCCCACAGGGCAGCTCAATCAACTGAGTCGAACGGTTTGCGAAAATTGACAAAGGCTGCAAAGAAACTCTGCCAATATTCGCGTTTGCGCTCCATGAGAACCCTCAGTGCCAGAATGCGGTCGATGGCAGATGATGGTAGGTCGTTGGTATGTGAGCAAGTGATCACGGATCCTATTGAGGACAACCCTAGCAAGGACCTTACCCGGCACCAAGAGCAGTGTTATCCCCCTGTAGTTGCTGCAACCAGGGCGATCACCCTTCCCTTACCAGATAGGGACGACAAGTCCCGTTTTCCACTCAGTTGGGATGATGCCAGTCTTCTAAATGGAAGCAACGATTGCTTTCAATGCCAGGAGGACAGCCTTACCACCAGCCTGCAGAAGTTCACCCCAGAAATACCACAGACCACTGCAGCCTTTCCCCCCCTCGGCTGGTTCACTACCTGTGCAATCTCAGTGAGACTGAGTGGTTCACAGCTAATTGGAGGATCAGCCTCAAGAACGTCCTAGCCGGAGGATCAGCTTTGAACAACTGGTTACCACACGTATGTAGAAATTTCACTGTACTCTGTACATGTGAACTGCTACAAGTACTTGGACATCCACATCAATGACAGATTGGACTGGTCTCATAATACAGAGGACCTACATAAGAATTGTCAGAGCAGACTCTTTTTTTCCTTCAAAGTGGGTAGTGACATCCTTTACATGTTGTACAATACTGTGATGGCCACTTTGCTATTCTACACTATGGTATGCTGGGACAGTTCAACTTCACTTCAAGAGATGCCCATCAAATTGGCAAGCTGACTAAGAAGTAAATCTATCTATCTATCTTAACTGATTGACATAAGTTTTACAGAAGATGAGTTCTATTCTACCATCATTCTTTTGGACAACAGTGTAGAGCAATTTTTATAACAGTAATGAAGAGTACAGAATTTCTTTGGCAAACAAATATCTTTTTTTCGTGTATGTACTTTTCTGTACCTAATGAAACAACATCTATGTAATAAAATATGGCTTCCAGCTAACTAGTACACTATACTGTGCCATCCCACAATAACTTGAAAAGCAGGGTTTTTACACATTTAGAATTTTACACCTGCATATTTAAATAGAAAGTAAAACAATTCAGTGTTGATTTTAAATTTAATAACCTTTAATATTTAATGGTATAATAAATCTTAAGGTAAAAATTGACCCATATATATAATATATAAATGGAATAAGAACTGAAGTTATCTAAGAGCCAATATTGCATGCTTTTCAGTAGGGAACCAGAAATTATGTAAGCAGGGATACATCTGATAGGGTGCTGCCCAACCCAGGAAGACCTAGAGGACTTCCTTCTTTTGACCATATGGCCATATACTGTATATACTGGAAAAGAAGTTGAACCTAAAAAAATTGTTACAGTGTTTGCCATGAAATTTTCCATTTAATCAAATAAAATGCAGTATGATGAATTTTTCCAGGGGATGTCTTAATTGTGCTGAGACAGACAAGGCAGAGTTACGGAGGAGGTTACCATTTAAAACTATTGAACCATCAAAGCTGATTACTTAGTGCCATCCTCTGCACCTGGATTTGTTCAGATTGGAAACAACACTGAGCCTCAATACAGGTATTCCACATGTAAGTTTTCTGAACCTAATGATGTAACCATTATTCACCTAGATTGTGTAGCCCAAAACAGCTCAAGTGCCATCATTAAATTTCAATGTCACCTCAATCACCAACAGAGATAACTTGCAGGTAAGAGATTTGTCTAATTGCAAATTTGTGTCAGGGCACAAATCACTCGCTTAATGTCAGAAAAGCCAAAGAGTTGTTCATAGAAGTCATGAAGTGGGTTGGCAACTTTAAATTAGTTAATACTACCATCACTGACTCCCTGTCATGGGCATCTCAGCTATTGTCAATAAGTCTTGTCAACACTCTACTTCATCAGATGTCTGACAAAAGCACAGATCTCTCCATCTATGCTCAGCAACTTATGTAGGTACACCGTGGAGTTCATACTCACTCAAAAAAAAAAAAAAAAATACTCACTGGTTGCATAACATCACGGCAAGGCACCTATTCACCTCATAAATACAAAGCATAGCAGAGGATGAGAAAGTTAGTGTGGAAAGTGTGGAAAATTACAAGAAAACAGCTTCCTTCTGTTCTGGACATAAAATATGCACTGCCTTAGAAAGGCAAACAATATTATTAAATACCTCAACCTTCTTGTACAGTCACTTTTCAGGACCTCTTCCCCCTGCTTGCTTCGCTCACCCACCCCCGGGTTTGGTTTACCAGATATACAGTTTAAAGAGATTATTTTCATGGGAATTGTTACATATGCATTATTTTCACTTTTACTTTAAAACTTTTGTAAAAACAAAACAAGTCCTTTATTTCCAGCCCCGGCCATGGTTATATCTCTTTCTTACAGGACGTGTAATGCTGCTCGCATTGTGAAGGGAATGCAGCTGAATGCATGCTAAGGAGATGCCGTCGGATCATCTGCTGTCTTTCTGCTGCTGGTGAGCTGCCTGTTCTGCTTGTCTTGCTGCCCTATCATTTCAAAGCCTAAACAGCAGCTGTCCTTTTGCCACTTAGTGTCTCGGCCGCTCGTGTTGTAAGGGTAAGGGTGGCTGAACTCATGCTAAGGAGAGGTGGTTGGATCATCTGCTGGCTTTCTGATGCTGGCGAGCTGCATGTTTTGCTTGTCGCTTGTCATTGCTTTAAGACCTGGGAGCACATGAAGTGTGACCACCAAAAGCAATCCAACAACTGCTAGGTTAGATGTCCGTGGACTTGTTTTAAATGATGTCTCACTGCCTTGTCTCGAGTGGCATTATAAAAACAATAATTGTCCTTTATTTCCGGCCCCGGGAGTGGTTAAAACTCTTTCTCGCAGGACGTATAACGATGCTCGTGTTTTGAAGAGTTGTATGCGGCTGAATGCATGCTAAGGAGATGCCGTTGGATCATCTGCTGTCTTTCTGCTGCTGCTGTTGCTGTCACGCTGCCCGTCAATCATTTTAAAGCCTGTACAGCCGCTGTCTCTGCCGCTCGCATTGTGAAATGGGGGGGGGGGGGGGGCTGAACACACACTGAGTAAAAGCAGTCGGATCATCTGCTGGCGGGCTGCCTGTTCTGCTTGTTGTGCTGCCCGATCATTTCAAAGCCTGTTGTCACACACGTGCGCATGGGAGGCAGCTAAAGGGCTTGAGTAAGGGCAGTTCCGAAGCATGCCGGGATGTGGCAGAGTGCACTGACTCTTTTTCTCCCTTTCCTGTAGACCATTCACGGGAGATCCCACCTGGCTCTTTTGACGTCACTTCCAGGACCGAGCCTATGAAAGAAGACCTTGCTGGTCCTGGCCCCTGTGATGTCACGTCCGGACTTGAACCAATGGCTGAAGACTATGAGCCTGAACCATATGATCTCACTTCCTGTCTTCCCCTTTAAAAACCTGCACCTTTCCCTAGTCCCTCAGTTCTGTTTTGGACTCGGTTTTGTGCACATCAGTGCTGTATTTGCTAAATCATTACTTTTGCAGCCAGGATACCAGATTATACGGGTGGCTGCCCCAAACCTTTATATGACTCTGTCTCATATTTATGACACTGTACAGCAGCTGTCCTTTTGCCACTTCGAGACTCTGCCACTCGGATTGTGGGGGGATTTGGGGGGTTAGGGTGGCTGAATGCACACAAGGAGAAGCAGTTGGATCATCTGCTGGCTTTCTACTGCTGGCAAGTTGTGTGTTTTGCTTGTCGTTATTTTAAGAGTTAGGAGCAAGTTAAAGTGTCTCTTGCGGGACTTCGAATTGTCTTCTGAGAAGATCACGTCTTGTCTCCCTCTCCAAGATTTTTTTTGAATAATAGATATATATATATACTAGCAAAATACCCGCGCTTCGCAGCGGCGAAGTACTGCATTAAAATTTTTAAGAAGAAAATTTAACCTTTTTAAACTGAGGGAAAATATGCCAATAATTATTTGTTAAGGATCTCTTTGTATACCATGTTGTCAGTTCGGCCCTCCGGTTGTAACATGGCCAAGCTGTGCGCTGAGCTTACTCTTGAGCATGCAACT
>JANRMT010062818.1:29406597-29431862 GCA_026402145.1 Polypterus bichir lapradei
TAGATAGATAGATAGATAGATAGATAGATAGATAGATAGATAGATAGATAGATACTTTATTAATCCCAAGGGGAAATTTACATACTCCAGCAGCAGCATACTGATAAAGAACAATATTAAATTAAAGCGTGATAACAATGAAGGTATAACAGACAGGCAATAATTTTGTATAATATTAATGTTTTGGGTGGAACTTAAAAGTCTCATAGTGTGGGGGAGGAACGATCTCCTCAGTCTGTCAGTGGAGCAGGGCAGTGACAGCAGTCTGTCGCTGAAGCTGCTCCTCTGTCTTTAGATGATCCTGTTCAGTGGATGCAGTGGATTTTCCATTATTGACAGGGGCCCGCTCAGTGCCCGTCGCTCTGCCACGGATATTTATTAGAAGACTCATCATATTGTGTGTCAGTTATTTATGCAGAACATTCGGACAGCTCAAAACAGGAAGGAATACATAAAATAAAGCTTAATAAAATACACATACACAATTATTATAACACCAAGTAGAATAGCAGCCGGAATGATCCAGTAATTAAGGAAAAATAGTAGATGTATAATAATTTAGAAAATGTTTCAAAAAAGTCTGACATTGTGCTTACAGTTTTCCAAAACAAATGAGAGATCATGTGACAGCACACTATTATATGTGCTAGAGAAACAAAATTAATTGTGCATTGCAAAGGAAATGATATCTTGAAGAGTTGGCATAGATTAGCCAGGAAAGCGAAAATAGGGCATGCTGACAAAGTACATGTGCAATGCTACTCCTTATTTAGGAAAAGATTCCAGTCATCCCACGGGAAAAAGACTTTTCAAGACTAATGTCTAAAGCTTATGAAATTGTTTCTAGACAGAGGTAGAACTGTAACAACAATTGCATAGAATGTGACAGGAGTTCCACCTGCAGCTAAAGTAATTTGCATACTGAAGTATCATTGCGCATGTACTGTGTCAGCATGCCCGTGTCGATCAGACACAGGAAGCTCTGCAGTCTACTTGTAACTTTACAATGTAGGAAGATAAGTAAATAACATTCAATATGGCTTTTATATAAATAACATATAAATGTTATTCATATAAAGACCATCACAAAACGTAATCACAAACAGAACTTTGCACAATACCTTAGCAAGCTCTGTAAGCACTGCTGTTTCGTTGAAGTACACGTGTGGGGCAGACTGACTGGCATGATGATGTCCGACCAGCCGGGGCCATCTTTCTCCTTTACGCCTGGTGCAGCTGCATTGTTCTTATGTGTGATTGGATGCTTCTTGCGGGGAGGGTTTCTGTTCTCTTTCTCCAATGTAGAAGCCTCATCCTCAACTGAGTTCACCTCTGTTATAGCAGGTCTTTATTTGAAAACAGCAGTGTCAGTTCGAGAGGAGTGTGAACATGACTGAGAGAATAACACTGAATAAAGAAAAAAAACACTAACCTTTACAATTACCATAAATTTACATTGGCTGTTACAGACTCAAATCTAATTAATTTTTTATTGTACAATAGTTAGAATAAGAGCAGCTCACTACTCAAAACAATAATTCTGGGAAGTGGCCAGAATTGAACCCGGGATCTCTTGATTATGAGTCAGTAGTTCTTATTGCTGCACCACCCAAGCAGTAGTGTTAGTGTGGTATCCTAACCCGATTTCTTTTTCTTCGATTATATTCTTGAATTTAAGTGCACTTCTTTTGTTATACTTGTACTTTTTGTGAAAGTGTTTATTTGATATTTGGACTTCAGTCTTCACACATTACACACTTCATGTCAAAATTGTGTCATTAGTACTATAACATGAAAAAAGATTCTATTTTAGTTATTTGTGCATTTCTTGCATTTCCTGTCATCCTACATTTACATAAAACATTCTAGACATGGAAAACACATGAAATGCATGTGTTCCAAATAACAACACATTATTCACCCTATACAACTCTAGGCACCTCACACCCAGATAAACAAGACTTGAGGTGGGAGAATTTTTTGCCTGAGTTGAGCTGTGGCGGTGGGGGAGATGGGATAGCAGGCTGCTTGCTGCTTGTGCTGATCGACACATTTGCAAAACAAATGACGCTAATGGAGAGGTGCAAAGGAATTTAAGGTGGCCTGGGATTACATGTTTTTCCATAGAATTCTAGTGTTAACCAAAAAACCTTAACTCAGTACTTTGCTTCTTTCTGGACAAAATACTTTTTGGAGAAAGTTTAACTTCACCTAGAACCTTGTATCCAAAACTCACCAGGACAGATACCCTTTCCAATTTTACTTTCATCCCATGCCATTTTATTTTATTAACTTTACCTCAGTCTTGTTCACTCTCACCTAGGACATGTTTTGTAAGTATCTAACCAAACATAGTTTCTTTTGAGATGCCCCTCTTGCCTTCATTGGAAACAAGCTAAATGGCATGGGTCAGTCTGACCTCAAAGCAGGTCTCTCATGGGATCTGTCCTACTTATAGGCATTTTTAAAATGATATCCTACTTAAATGTCTGGTTTGGTGCAGCACCATAATTAAGATAATCAATTTCACTGGGAGGGTTTGACATCTTTTTGCTTGTTTTAGTGTCTGTGACTGGGATATGGATTGGTTGTTTGACTTACAATGAATATGTGTTGCTACATGTTTTTTTAATCATTTTCTGATTATATCATCAATATAGCATAAACCTGTATCTTTCACACTTTATCTATGGTAAAAATGCTCCTCTTAAACACAACAAATCCACAGAACTAGGACAAAATCTAACATGACCTCTCAAATCATATAAGCTAATTCATTAATGCATTGCAAACAGTACATAATACAAGCAAACCATAGATCAGAAACCTCAAGCCATAAACAATATGAAATAGTACTAACAGGATTACTGATGGCTGCAATATAATTTACTAAAGGAGAGTTTTATAAAAACTCTTACTTAGCTGAACTTCGTGAAATGATTGTTTAGTCTGTAGAAGCATATTTTTCACTTCTTAGCAGGACACAGACACCAATAGAGAACTGTTTATAGATATTGATATTATATATCCAAACTTTAAAAAATTGATTAAGAGGAGGGCAATCATCCACCCAGCAAAAATGTAAGGTCCAGTTTCTTGATAATTTGTTAACACAGATACAAGCTTCTCTAGCCCAGGACATCTCATGGGGTAGATCTTGTGTTTTAAATAGGACTGAAATGGTTGGTAGCTAAACATAGTACACCAATGAACAGCTACTAAGGATGTGTGTGCAAGTGTAAACAGCATAAATTCTTCATGTCTGCTTGAATGAGAAATTAAGCAATTAAGTTTAAATATGAGAGTAATTAAATTATTTTAAGTATAAGGAGAGACATCAAATTTGGGGACGATATATGAACAATAGGAGATCTGAACACCCTGGACATACTCAACCACTGAATAGTCTTACTGGAGAAAAAGGAGAAAGAAAAAAGGTACTTTATAAAGGCAACATCTTGGGTTTCTCAGTCTCACCAGTTGCCTTCACTGCATCAACTAATAATCCTTCTGTACTTTTTAAATAAAAAAACAAAGTCAAAATGTGTCATGCTTGAATAAATTTATTGGTGTCTTTTTTACATTGTAGCATTAATGTGGAAAAACTTATACAAAAAACTTGTGGCTAGTCTTCATACTTGCATCAAATTTGTCAAATCTCTCGCTGCCTACTGTCTTACTTTTTTTTTTACATCACTTTACCTGCCAACTAAGGAAATGGTAGCACCATCAGTTTTTAAGAAACTTAGGTGAGTATTTGTTTCTTTAAATATTAATGTCTGCTGATTTATCACCTGATCCAATGACCTCTAATAGCTCAGAAAGAGAAGAAAGAAAAAAGCAGAAGCCACAAAAGTAACACAGTACCCAGCAGTAATATTCATGACATGAGTCTTTACCTTATTTCCTATGCTGGATTAACAGCAGATTTATTTCCCTTAACCCACTGCTTCATGATGCTTTCTACTTTGGATATTACCGTGGCAGCCTGTTTCTTTCATTCTTGTCCCTATCACTGTCCTTATGTGGGCCTGATCACTCACTGCACTCCTTTTCTTTGTTGCCATGGTAACTTCTTCAAACCTCATTAGCCACGGCTACCACTCTGACTGCTGCTCCGGTAAAGCAGGACTCTCTCTCTTTCTCTCCCTGACATAAGCTTTTATTACTATTATTATTTACTTATTTGGTTGATGCCCTTATCCAAGGCAACTTACAACATATGAGATATAATTAGTTACATCTCTTTTTTTGTTTTTCCAATTGGAACACAAGAAGTGGAAGTGACTAGTTCATGGTCACGCATTGTCAGTAGTGATATTTGATCCCAAAACATCGAGATTTGAAATTCAATGCCTTAACTACTATGCCACAATGCCAGTCTGATACTCTTCCTTTAAATAATGTCAAGCTTCTCCTTTTGGACTAAGGAATTGTTGGGTTATTAGAGAACAGACAAATAAATAAGCGTAAAACAATAAACCCTATGTAGGAAAAAACACATTTGATAATTATATTTAATTAATGCAAGAGGATTCAGTACGAAGTGCAGTTCTAAAGTGGTTAGTATTTGCGCCTCTCAGAGTCAGCACCAGCTTTAAATCCCAAAACCAGTGACTCTTTGTACGTTCTCCCAACGCTTGTGTGTTTTTTTCTCCAGGTAGTCCAATTTTCTTCCCACATCCCAAAGACATTGATGTTATGCTTA
Source organism: Polypterus bichir lapradei (assembly GCA_026402145.1). Classification (NCBI taxonomy): domain Eukaryota; kingdom Metazoa; phylum Chordata; class Cladistia; order Polypteriformes; family Polypteridae; genus Polypterus; species Polypterus bichir. The sequence continues at coordinate 29,411,306 of JANRMT010062818.1, forward strand.
GCTGGTGATTCTAAATTGGTGTAACAGGTATTCCCCTGTAGGAATAGACTGTGACTCCCCCACAAACCTCATTTTGATTTAGTACTGTAAGTTTGAAAATATCGTGATATGTATACATAAGGTGGATGGACAGAATGATTTGCTCTTGTGCGCTTAAGTTCTTGAAACATGGTCATGAGAAAATATTCTATACAAATATGAAATACAACTGGACAAAGGACAAATTCTTAGACAAGGAAAGAAAAAAATATATATATTTTTTCCCGTATGACACTTCCTGTTTATTTAGCCAGGTCAGGTCAGGTTGGGAAGCATGCACTGGTACAGTGCGTTGCCGCACCCACTACATGACGAAACAACTTGGGATCACGGTTTGCAACCTCCCAGGCAGATGCACGGTCCAGTCCCACCCTCTGGAAGTGACCCTCTATCTGCCACAGCCAGGTGTTACATGGGCAACCCCTTGGCATGGTCCAGCCACTCGGGTCCCCAACAATGAGGATCTTACGAGCCGGATCACCCTCGGGGAAACGCGCCACATAGCCGTGGTGCCGTAACTGACACTCCCTCACAATGCGGGTAATGTGCCTCGTTCAGGACTCCATGAGCAACCGCTCATTCGACACAAAGTCAAACTAACGGTACCCAAGGATTTTCCAGAGAGACACAGTACCAAAGGAGTCCAGTCTTCATCTCAGATCACTGGATAGTGTCCATGTCTCGCAACCATATAGCAAGACAGGAAGAACCAGGACTCTAAAGACTTGGACCTTTGTCCGTTTTCATAGATATCAGGAGCGCCACACACCCCCTTCCAGCGACCTCATGACCCCCCATGCTCTCCCAATCCGTCTACTGACTTCATAGGAAGAGTCACCAGAGACATGAATGTCATTGCCAAGGTAAGTAAACCTCTCAACAAGGTCGACACTGTCTCTGTAAACAGACACACTGCTGATGGCTGTGCCCAAGAGGTCATTAAAGGCCTGGATGTTGGTTTTTATCCAGGACACTAGCAAGCCCAGACACTCAGACTCCTCACTCGGTCTCTCGAGTGCCCCGATCAGAGCCTCCATTGACTCCGCGAAGATCACAGCATCATCAGCAAAGTCACGATCTGTGAATCTTTCTTCACCAACAGATGCCCCACAGCCTCTGGACCCCACGACCTTGCCCAACACCGAGTCCATACAAGCATTGAACAGAGTAGGAGCAAGAACACACCCCTGATGAACCCGAGAGCAGTGTTATCCCCCTGTAGTTGCCGCAGTCCAGGCTATCACCCTTCCCTTTCCAGATGGGGACGACAAGTCCCGTTTTCCAGTCAGTTGGGATGATGCCAGTCTCCCAAATGGAAGCAAAGATTGCTTGCAATGCCAGGAGGACAGCATTACCACCAGCCTGGAGAAGTTCACCCTGGATACCACAGATCACTGCTGGCTTCCCCCTCCCCCCCTCAGCTGGTTAACCACCTTTGCAATCTCAGTGAGACTGCGTAGTTCACAGCTAATCGGAGGATCAGCCTCAAGAACCATGGACCCAGAGATATCCAACGTCCTAGCCGGAGGATCAGCTTTGAACAACTGCTCAGAGTAGCCAGCCCAGCGGGTCACAACTGCAGTGTCATCTATAAGGACTGTTCCATCAGCCGCCCTGACTGCGACTCTCCTAGGAACAGATTCAGATGTGCGTAATGCTTCGATTCCTCTGTAAGCAGGATGTAGGTCACTAGACCACAGATGGTGTGTTATTTGCTCACAGATTCCTCTAACAAACTCCTCTTTATCTGCCCTCAGAGCCCTCGCAGCTGTCCTTCTCAGTTCCTGGTACAGACCACAGTTGCCATTGTGACATGCGCTGCGACTCCTCTCAATGATATCCTGGGTGCCCTGCGAGATGAAACACCTCCTTATGGGAACACTGGTAACACCAACACAGCTCTCAGCAACCTTCAGGGTCTTGTCACAGAAGGTCTCCCACATCCCATTAGGATCGGCAGTCGTACCCAAATTGGAAAAATCCTCACAAAAACTGTGTGCAAACTCATTAGAAACAGCCTGGTCTTGGAGTCTGGCCAAGTCCAGGCTTATTTTCCTAGTAGGTGGTAACCTACTGGACCTAAGCTGGATCCTAAGAGTAGCAACAACAGGTCTGTGGTCAGAATTCATAAACTGGGCACTTCTGTAGACCTTGCAGTTTTGCAAGAACTTCCAGCGTCTGCCCATGAGGATGTGATCAATCTCCTTCACTGCACCACCAGTATTGGAGTACCAAGTCCAGTGATGTGGTTCAGGGCGCTGGAACCAGAATCCAGCGATTTGCAGACCCTGACCTTTTCCAAAGTAAAGGTTTATTTAATGGTATTACTAAAACTTGATTTTGTTGGAAGTGTCAACTAATATTAATATAAATTACAGCTGCAGGGTTTATGAGTTTGTTTTACATGTTTATCTGGTCATTAGCCGTGCTTCCTATGTAAAACAGGTAGACCTCAGCATTAACATTTGCAGTGCACCAAACAATGCGTGGGTCTGTGTTATATGTCATTTAGTATGTCTTTCATAAAAGCAGTGTTAATATTTATAATGTGCAATCTATTGGACAATGCAATACATTTTATTACTAAAAATGTTTGGGATGCACCATCTTTTGGAATGAGAGTAACACAGCAACCAGATGGACACACAGACAGACACACATACGCATATTATTTTATTAAAGTGGACTATTGTCACATGTGCAAAGTACAGTGAAATTCTTACTTGCATGCGTTAATCAGCATGCAGCATGTTGCCACTCTCTGGCACATGATTGGTGAGCAGAACTACCTTAATTTTAGATAGATAGATAGATAGATAGATAGATAGATAGATAGATAGATAGATACTTTATTAATCCCAAGGGGAAATTCACATAATCCAGCAGCAGCAAACTGATACAAAAAACAATATTAAATTAAAGAGTAATAAAAATGCAGGTTGAAACACACAACAACTCTGAATAATGTTAACGTTTACCCCCCCTGGGTGGAAGTGAAGAGTCGCATAGCGTGGGGGAGAAACAATCTCCTCAGTCTGTCAGTGGAGCAGGACAGTGACAGCAGTCTGTGCAGTGGATTCCCATGACTGACAGAAGCCTGCTCAGCACCCGTCGCTCTGCCACGGATGTCAACCTGTCCAGCTCTGTGCCTACAATACAGCCTGCCTTCCTCACCAGTTTGTCCAGGCATGAGACGTCCTTCTTCTTTATGCTGCCTTCCCAGCACACCACTGCGTAGAAGAGGGCACTCGCCACAACCGTCTGGTAGAACATCTGCAGCATCTTATTGCAGATGTTGAAGGACGCCAACCTTCTAAGGAAGTATAGTTGGCTCTGACCTTTCTTACACAGAGCATCAGTATTGGCAGTCCAGTCCAATTTATCATCCAGCTGCACTCCCAGGTATTTATAGGTCTGTACCCTCTGCACACAGTCTCCTCTGATGATCACGGGGTCCATGAGGGGCCTGGGCCTCCTAAAATCCACCACCAGTTCCTTGGTCATGCTGGTGTTAAGGTGTAAGTGGTTTGAGTCGCACCATTTAACAAAGTCCTTGATTAGCTTCCTATACTCCTCCTCCTGCCCACTCCTGATGCAGCCCACAATAGCAGTCTCGTCAGCGAACTTTTCCACGTGGCAGGACTCCGAGTTGTATTTGAAGTCTGATGTATATAGGCTGAACAGGACCGGAGAAAGTACAGTCCCCTGTGGTGCTCCTGTGTTGCTGACCACAATGTCAGACCTGCAGTTCCCGAGACGCACATACTGAGGTCTGTCTGTAAGACAGTCCACGATCCATGCCACCAGGTGTGAATCTACTCCCATCTCTGTCAGCTTGTCCCTAAGGAACAGAGGCTGGATGGTGTTGAAGGAGCTAGAGAAGTCCAAAAACATAATTCTTACAGCACCACTGCCTCTGTCCAAGTGGGAGAGGGATCAGTGTAACATATAGATGATGGCATCCTCCGCTCCCACCTTCTCCTGGTATGCGAACTGCAGAGGGTCGAGGGCACGGAGGACCTGTGGCCTCAGGTGGTGAAGCAGCAGCCGCTCCATGGTCTTCATCACATGTGAAGTCAGAGCGACAGGCCGGAAGTCATTCAGCTCACTAGGACGTGATACCTTTGGGATTGGGCTGTTCCAGGCTCAGGTTGAAGATGCGCTGTAGAGGACTCCCCAGTTCCAGCGCACAGGCCTTCAGCAGTCGTGGAGATACTCCATCTGGACCCGCTGCTTTGCTGGCACGAAGTCTCCTCAGCTCTCTGCTCACCTGTGCTGCTGTAATTGTGGGTGGGGATGTCTCTCCAATGCTGGTATCAGCAGAAGGATGGGTGGAGGATGCAGTACTCCGAGGTGAGAGTGGGTTAGGGTGGTCAAACCTGTTAAAGAAGTTGATCATTTGGTTTGCTCTCTCCACGTCTCTCTCTTGATGGTGGCACCCCGCTTCGAGCTGCAGCCAGTGATGATCTTCATCCCATCCCACACTTCCTTCATGCTGTTATTCTGCAACTTCTGTTCCAGCTTTTTCCTGTACTGCTCCTTCGCCTCCCTGAGCTGGATTCGGAGTTCCTTCTGCACGTGCTTGAGCTCTTGTTGATCACCGCCTTTAAAAGCCCTTTTCTTCTGGTTCAAAAGGCCCTTGATGTCACTTGTAATCCATGGCTTGTTGTTAGCATAGTAGTGTACTGTTCTTACTGGAACTACAATGTCCATACAGAAGTTGATATAATCAGTAGTGCAGTCAACAACCTCCTCAATGTTCTCACTATGTGATCCCTGCAGGATATCCCAGTCCGTAGTTCCAAAGCAGTCTCTCAGAGCCTGCTCTGCCTCAGGGGACCACTTGCTGAATGAGCATGTGGTTGTAAGTAGCTCCCTCACTCTTGGTTTGTAGTGATCTGCTTTCCCAAGCGCAGGCAGCGAGGTGGCGCTGTATGCATCTTTAACGTTTGCATACAGTAGGTCAATAGTCCTATTTCCCCGGGTGTTACAATCCACATACTGGGAGAAGGCAGGTAATGTTTTGTCCAGTGTTACATGGTTAAAGTCTCCAGCGATTAGCACAAGCGCCTCAGGGTGCTGTGTTTGTAACTTAGCAACTGCGGAATGGATGACGTCACTCGCTATCTCCGCGTTCGCTCGAGGGGAGATGTAAACAATAACAACAATCATGTGTCCAAACTCTCTGGGCAAGTGATAGGGATGCAAACTTACGGCCAACAGTTCGATGTCCCTGCAGCAAGTGGAGATTTTAACGTTTATATGTCCAGAGTTGCACCATCTTGTATTGACATAGAGAGCGACACCCCCTCCTTTCTGCTTCCCGTAGGTACTTGCGTCTCTGTCCGCTCTAACTGTGCTAAACCCGGGTAGCTCCACGTTAGCATCTGGGATGCTAGTTGTTAGCTACGTCTCACTAAAACACAGCAAACTGCATTCTCTGTACATCCTGACATTTTTCACCAGTGCAGCCAGTTCGTCGATCTTATTTGGTAGTGAGTTCACATTTCCCAGGATCACAGAAGGCACTGAAGGTTTGTAGCGCCACTTTCCTTCAAGACGCTTGGCTTTTATCTTAGCACCGGCTATGCTGCCCCAATACGGCCTTCTTACCTCGTCAGGTAAATAGGGAACCACACCGGTGTGCGCATTTGTTCTCAGCATTTGAAGTTGACTACTTGAATAGACGAGTCTCGGTGTGTAAAAATCCATCTCAAAGTAGTAAAAAGTACTAAAAAGTGTCCAGGGAACGAGTCCACAAAAAAGAAAGTGGTAGGAGTTAACAGTGAAATAAAGAATAATAGAGAAAAAGGTAGAAAGATAAAGATAAAGACTTTAAAGATAAAGTCATACACAGAGCTGCTGGAAAGGCTGCCACTCGCATCGGCGCCTGAGTCATTTAGTACTGATTATTCTTACAGAATCAAAACAAACACACGTTGTGGAATGAAAGATCTTCTATCTGTATTTTTACAACCAGAAATTCTGAATTGGGAGGTCCCTACATGAATCCTGTCATTAAGTGCAGTGCAGTCAACGAAAAATTGATAGGCACCAAGTACATCTTCAAAGAGAGAATAGGAGAAATACAGTTTGAACAGTTGAGTATTTGAAATAAATTCTCTGCCATCATTATGAATTATTGCAAAAACATGAAAATCAGCAAATACATTAAGGTGGATGAACAGAATGATTTGCTCTTGTGCTTTAAGTTCTTGAACCATAAACCATTCCTTCCATTAGGCACATGCAAACATATCAACAACCTTAATTAGAACATTACAATTTACATACACCATCTGACCAGACTGCATGTCTTTGGAAACTGGAATCCATCAATAAATCCTGCTTGATTAGAGAAAGACTTTGCAGAGTAAAATGAGATAGCTGAGTCAGAAATGGTATTTGGGTCTACTGTAAGGTATCAATACATGAGGTGAGTCAGCATTGTGTTCGACTAGAATGTCTCTCCATCAAAATAAGATCATGTGGCTTCTGTATTTTACTTGTTTTATTTCAGAGTTAAGAATGCCATTACCAAAATCAAAGTTGCATAACAAAGCAGCATAACAAAAAACCTTCATCAAAGAGTAATAAATAGCTAAAGTTATTACCAAGACTATTTATTTTACACTTTTAGATTAAGGGATTGTTTTATTTCTGCAATAACAAAATCTACATTAACTTACTGTAATACTTAATTTCTAAATAATATAGAAATTGAAAATTCAGCAACTACCAACAAAATTACGTTAAATAATAGTGAAGAAGAATCATGGAAATAAAATATAAAAAATTAAATTTGAAACCAAGTGCTTAAGAGAATTGCACTATTGGTGTACAATATTGAAGTATATTTAAGTATTTAATCAAAAGAAGCACAACCTGGAATAATATTAGTGGACAAAGAAAGACTTTGATTTCTGAACATTTTTGTGTGTTTGTTATGGATTTTAGCTTTCTGATCACAAAAAACACCTTCACTTTTTCCTGTTACAAACTGTTTTATTGTAATTGCCAATTTTTGTTATTTGTCTCATAGTATAAGTATACGTGTTTAGCACTACTACAATTGGAACATTTGAGGTGATTTAAATGTAGTGACACTGTTACAGTGGAACGTCAGTTCACAACCATAATTCGTTCCAAAACTCTGGTCGTAACCCGATTTGGTCGTGACCCAAAGTAATTTTCCCCATAGGATTGTATGTAAATACAATTAATCCGTTCCAGACCGTGTGAACTGTATGTAAATATATTTTCTTTAAAGATTTTTAAGCACAAAAATAGTTAATTATACCATAGAATGCATAGTGTAATAGTAAACTAAGGTAAAACTAGTGTAAAAACTAATGTTAAAACATTGAATAACACTGAGACAAACACCCAGGCTCCCTGCTCAGCTGCACGCACAGGCTCGCTCGGTCTCTCTCTCTCTCTCGGCTGCACACGAACCTGAACTCTCTCTCTCTCCTGCACCAGCTTTATTTATTTAATTATTTATTAAAACTGGCCTTTTTTGACGGGAGCATACCACAGGAGGAAGCTGGGTTGAGAGGAGGTTACAGTTTTGAGGGAGAGTCCCTCTGCGTGATGCACCAAGAACAATGTACAGTACACAGAGAGACTGAACACGTGCGGAAATCATCGACGCGCACAAACCGAAAGGGAAACTGGCTTGTTTGTGTACCGAGTGTGTGGTCATGAACAGATTTGGCGAACTTTTTGGTCGTAACCCGATTTATACGTGTTCTGAGACGTTCGTGAACCGAGGTTCTGCTGTACTAGGAATGCAGCTCAGATATACTGAGAACTATTGTTTCATTTTCCATTAAAAAAAAAATGTCATGACATTAAAAACAACTAGCTGCTCTGTAAACGTTTGGTTCCAGGGTGTAAAAGTGTGGCACATTAACCACTTGTTGACATAACAAAATATTTTGCCGCCTTTCAAATAAAACTTTGGAGGATTAAAAAATTTTTGAGAGAGATATTTCCATAGATCCAGGCCTTTAATGACCTCTTGGGCACAGCCATTAGCAGTGTGTCTGTTTGCAGAGAGAATGTTGACTTTGTTGAGAGGTTTATTTACCTTGGCAGTGACATTCATGTCTCTGGTGACTCTTCCTGTGAAGTCAGTAGACGGATTGGGAGAGCATGGGGGGTCATGAGGTCGCTGGAAAGGGGTGTGTGGCGCTCCCAATATCTATGCAAAACGACGAAGGTTCAAGTCTTTAGAGTCCTGGTGCTTCCTGTCTTGCTATATGGTTGCAAGACATGGATGCTATGCAGTGACCTGAGACAAAGACTGGACTCCTTTGGTACTGTGTCTCTCCGGAAAATCCTTGGGTACCGTTGGTTTGACTTTGTGTTTGTGGGACTTTGAGTCCCGAATGAGGCACATTACCTGCATTGTGAGGGAGCGTCAGTTACGGCACTATGGCCATGTGGCGCATTTCCCTGAGGGTGATCTGGCTTGTAAGATCCTCATTGTTGGGGAACTGAGTGGCTGGATCAGGACAAGCAGTCGCCCACGTAACACCTGGCTGTGGCAGATAGAGGGTCATTTCTGGAGGGTGGGACTGGACCGCGTGCCTGCCTGGGGGTTTGCAAACCGGGATCCTGAGTTGTTTCGCCGTGTAGTGGGTGTGGCAACGCACTGTACCAGTGCATGCTCCCCAACTTGACTTGACTTGATTTGATATTTCCATAAATAATCGAAGTAATTTTTGTTGGTCCACAAGTCAGACACATCATCAACGACAAGCAGTTCAAAGATCTCCTAATGGTGTCACAGGAATCTCTTTGAAGGCAGAGGTTGAGAATTTTCTTGGCAAGTACAGAGCAATAAACTACATCCAACTGGTTGACAACATGCAATCAAAAGCCATAAAGTGCAACAAGCTGCTAAAGATACATTTTCTGCATTCATACTTTCACCAGGACAAGGCAACAATGAAAAAAGAGGTATTGGGATACCTCTGACTATTGTTGGACGCTGAAATAAGAAGCATCATATATTGAATACGAGCAGTCACAAGAATGAGTCTTAGACATCATTAAGGTTTGGGGCAGCCACCCGTATATTGTTCAAGGGCTGCAAAATGAGGTTAAATTGAACAGAAATGTTCACAGATGCGAGTCCAAAACAGAACTGAAGTTATTGAGACAAGATGGTGGCTTTAAAGGCCAGTCAAGGAAATGGAGCCGGAAGCGATGTCACCATGACCGGAAGTGACATCATCATCAATGGGGGCTGGACTGGAAGTGACATCATCGGGACCGGAAGTGAGGTCATCAGTGGTGGCGGTTCCCAGCAGGATTTCCTGTGGGTGGTCTGCAAGAGATTGATAGAGGCAGTCAGCGCACCCCGCTGCTCCCTGGTCTGGCATGGAATTGCTATCATTTAGGCCCTTCAGCTGTCTCCCAATCGCATGTGTGTGACAGAACAAAAAAACATTTTTAGCGCAATTGAACTAATTCAATGTGTCAGCATATGCAAATAAACACATAAAATTAAAAAAGTTAATTTCATGTTTCTCAAAATTCCTGCATGATTCAGTCAATCTGAAGTGATATCTGTGCACAGCTTGAAGCTGCCTATCATAATCAATAAGCACAATGTTTGAACAAAATTGTTGTCCAGTTCATCCACCCTTTTATTCAAACCTGGTGCTTGATACCAAGAATATAAAAATAATGTGCTCACTGCTTATTTTTTAAATGACACAAGAAAGAGAAGAACATAGAAAGAGGGATGAACAAAGTATCAAACACAAAAAAGCCTCATGAATCTACATGCTTTCTTTTAGGAAGTAAGGCTTTCACAGTTTCCCATGTTCCCACATGATAAAATATTAGTCTCCCCTTCTTTTTCTCTGTCTACCTTCTCCACAAATCTATATTCCTCACTACCTCTGAATCTTCATCCAACTCTCTTGAAACTCTGACACATAGTAGATTTTAAACCTGCACCTGAGGTTTCCTTCTGACAAGTCCCAGAATCACATCCAGCACCGGGATACTCAATAAAACTCTGGTATTTTTTTTACCTCACTGTAGCATCTATAGGAAGACCTGGACTATAAGCCTAGTGTCTATGAAAAGGCCAGCAATCCAAGGCAGATTCCAAGAGGTCATCGAACTTTTTAACATAAATAGGATCCCAAATGTTCCATATAGGAATTACCGGCTGATATTTTGTATTCTGGGGAATACCACTGGCTATCTACCAGTCAGCCTCATCCACTCTCGCTTTTGAGCATTCCTGGAAAAAATTCATTTTTGGTGCAAAGTATATAAGTATATAAGGCCCTAGGTGTTCACATCCATGTCATCTTCCATCTCCTGGGACATCAGTAGTCTTAACCAAGATGAACTAAGACAATAAGGACACAAACAAAAATGTTAGGTGCAAAGTGCATTTATTCACAATCATCAGAAGTCAAAACATGTTAAAAAAAGTGCAATGCAACTTAATTTCAAATAAATAATCCATAAAACAGTGCCTTTGTGGAAGTTAACATCAGTCAATAATTTTATCCAATAAATAATTTAAAATCAAGAATAAAGCAAAGTCACAAATGTCTTTATGTCCTTATCTTGCTTATTAAGCACCAGTGCATCTCTCTCGCTCTCTTTCGCCCTTTCCCTTCTCCCTGCTCACTGTCTTGGTCTGCTGAACAGGCTGATACACCAGTAAGTGAGGTCAACCATCTCTGCTCTTGTCCCTACACCTTCTTTCAATGTATGCAAGGATTTACTGAGCCTGGCTCTCTCGACCCACCACCATCCTTTGGCATAGATAGGACAAATAGGCAACTGTATATCACTCCTGCTCCTCTAATTCTCACCAGGAATGACCCCACTCAGGAGTGCCATTCCACTTGTTCCCTGCAGGGCATCCTGACCGCCTCATCTCCTTTCTCCTGCACCGAGCGGGATTCTAATTGGATTTCTCCTCCACTCATTATCATTTTTTCTGTTTCTTCTTTCTTGTTTTCTCTCTCCCTCTACATACTATTCAGACCCTGTTTATACACAGTGAGTGAAACAGCACAAAACGACCATCAATGAAGGCAAACTGTTCAAACATGCTTGCACCTTCCATGGTGGGTGTCTTCTTTGTCACATGGCCAGTGTGTGAAATATCCCCTGGCAATCAGAGGGTTCCTTTAGTTTTCAATCGTTGGTTGAACACTGAAATCTTACTCTGGTACTATGGAATGTGGAATAAATTATCCAGGAAGAATGTTATCAACTAGAATATGCATAATGACAACTGCATGTAGCTCCTATTTATAATTTTTGACAAAAAAATTTCTGTCCTCTTTCTTGTACCCTCTTGAGGTTTTTTTTTCTTGAGGCTGTGCTAATCTTCCTTGATAGACTACTATCTCTGATGTCTGAGTTCCATCATTCCTTTGAAGTGCTCACAGACTGCAAACTTCCTGGCTTGCCACTGAAGAGCATTTATTGGCCTCTACAATACTTGGGAACTGAGTCATTAATAACACCACAACAGGTTCTTAAAATTTACTTTCAGGGACCACCCCAATTTTAATTTTTAGTCTTTAAGAGAAGCCATAGAGGTAATTAACAAGTCCCAGAGAGAGAACCCCTCTATTTCGCACCCTATGGTTTGATTTCTAGTTTGAATTTCCCCGTTGTGTACCATTTTAGTGCCTATCCTGTCTCTGGCTACCCCTTTTCGGCCAGGCAGCTCATTACAATAAAATACAATTATAAATAAAAATAAATGGTATTTAATACTGCTTAGTCTTTGGTCATGGTTTAGCTTGTATATGGTGGGCGTAAGGTTTCTTATTATGTTTTGCTAGCAGATCAGCACCAAAATCACAAACAAAACCCATGAAGTATAGATACATGGAACTGAAAGCTTCTAATCCATTGAGACTGCCATTGAACCTATTGTATTAAGATTTTTAATAAACAGACAAGATACCAACAAGATAACAAACAATGTAGTTTGTGTTGTAATACAGAAGAAATGTATTTTCTTTTTTCTGTGATATCTTGATTTCAGATGTAGACAGGTCTCTAGAAACATGAAAAACAACCAGAATATAAAATAAAAAAAGTTTTTGACTCAATGTGCCATGAACCAAAAATTTAATTTTAACATTTTTCTAAATCAAAAGCTCAGAAAAAAAAATCAATGTGTAATATTAGCATAGTAATTATATATTCCTTTGTGGCGTACTGTAAAGCATGTGTTCAAAACATAAAGCCCAATTATCTTCTGTCTGGAATTATCCTGAAGCACAGTCCATATTGTTATATTTCTTTGCCATCTTTCATCTCTTTTGTTTGTCTCTTCTTTGCTAGTACTCAATCGAATGTTAGTTACTGAAAATTTAATTAGGTGCCAGGGACATTTATTATTTAAATTTTCATTTCATACTTGTACATTTGACATTTTGATCACTGCTCAGTGTTCGCATAATTTATTTCAAATAGCTGTAATCCTCAAGCAATGAATAAGGCCTTGGAGTGCACCATGTATTAAAGCACTTCACTTATAACACGAATGATTTCCATTTTCTGACATCCTCAGCCCATAAAATACAGAATTTAAATTTTATTTAAACTCTGTGACATTTCAGTCATACTAACAGTTAAGACTTTAAAAACATTCATTTATATGGTCACAGAGGCAGAATCCTTTCCAAACAACAAAGGTCCAGGGCAAAAACAAACCATAGATGGGGCCCCAGTTCATTGCAGGACACGCTCAAACATGCACATGTAAAATTCTTTGGGATCTGAGAGAAAAACCTGAGTGCCCAAAGCCAAGCCTCCCTCTACACACAGAAAGAACATGAAAAATTCACAAGGTGCTAATTTGAACCCAGGAGTTTGGAGAATTGAGGCAGCAGCACTAAGCATTGAACTCTTATGCAACCACATTGGTACACTGTTCATAATGATTAGATTTTAGAAATGCACCAAAAATAAGACAAAATTAATTTTATTTGCTTTTATGTTAAGTAAATTGAAAGGTCAGATAAAGAAACAAAAACTAATGGGGTTATGTTAAATCTATTCATAGATGTCACAATTTAGTCATTTTTATTAAGTGTTATGTAGATTGTACTTATCTGAACTTTTCACCTTTAGCTTGTTCAAGGTAATGTATCTTAAATTTTAATGTCACTAGGGGGCCCTGCCCCCTGCTCGCTTCACTTGCCCACCCCCGGGTTTGGTTAACCGGTTATACAATTTAAAGAGATTGTTATTTTCATGGGAATTGTTACATACTCTTTCGATTCTATGTTGCATTGCTTCTCCGTGATCATAAATATACATCTGACCAAATTGTGGTTTCTTCATAACTGTAATTGTTGCGGGACCATAGATTCTCATAGTGTATGGTCCATTATTGAGTAAATCTACATTTTCAGCATTGAATGATGTGAACATGAAAAGATTATTGGAGAATCGGATATTTTGCCTGTAGTGTTTGTGGATTTCACTTTCACCAAACAACAATTTTTTTAATTCACGCAGATACGCCTCTTCATTAGGAAGAAACACTACTTTTCCCTGATGGCAGCACGAATTAGATGATCTATAAGTCTCCAACTTAAACTTTAAAGTCTTACAATATCTACATATTTCTGACATATTACCTATGTCCATATATTCAATCTCTTTTTGCTGTTCCGTTATTTCACTGAGTAATAATTTCTGTTTGTTTGTGCTAATGTGATCTTTACTTTCTTTTTTTGATACTTTTGAATTTTACTACTTTCATATTCTTTAACTTGCTCTGCATGTGTATCGCCCCAATGTTTTTTTTTTTTTTTTTTGTTTTTTTTTTTATCTTATTTATTTATTTTTTCTCTACCCTAAAGTAGACTGTTTAACATCATACCCTTGGTTTATTGTTATTATTGCATTATGAATTTTTTTTGAGCCTTTTGAATTCCACTGCTTTCATAATCTCTAACCTGCTCTGCATGTGTAACGCACCAACATTTTTGAACGTCTTTATGAAGTCTTTTATTTCTGACCCCGATTGGCCCTACGAGGTTTTCAATTCCACTTGATCCGGGCTGATTATTACTTTCCTTACTTTCAGAATTTACACATAGATTATTATTGTTCTTTTCTGCATTCTTTTTTGCCTTCTTTTCTCTCCAACACTTTTGTGTCTCTTTTTGACGCGCTGTTCTTTCTTCTTTGCTTAGTCATTGATGTGTCATCTAGAACGTATAAAATTATTAAGAGCTGAGAGCACATGAAGTGTGTCTGCTAAAAGCATTCTAACAACTGAGAGGTTAGATGTCCGTGATCTTGTTTTACAGTAAATTGATTGTTCTCGTGGGACGTCAAAGTGTCTTTCCGAGAAGGTCACGTCTTGACCCAAGATTTTTTTATATAATAGAGAGATATGTCCCTATGACAGTCCAAAATGGGAAATGTGCTCATGTCAGGAACAAGCCTAGGATGGGGTGCTCAATCAGCTCCACTATGCTAATATAGAGGCTCCAGTCAATCTAATAATATTTCTATGGATTGTGTGAGAAGACTGAAGTCCCCAAATACACACCATAATTTCATACAGTAGTGAGAAAGACTGTATTAAAGGGCAACTGTTTACAACACTGAGGAAAATTAAACAAGCATAAACATACCTGGTATGATTTATCTGTAATGGGAAAGAGTAAAAAAGTTGCAAACTCTAGAACCAATAATTTAATATTTTAAAACAAAAAAATGTATTTAACAAAACAACAGAGTCATAAAAAAGTGTATTTTTGAACTAAAACAATCTCCATCCATACTAGCATCATGAAAGTATTTTTATCCTTACTAAAATGACTGAAAATGCACATGACATAATCATACACCTTCACAGAGCACAAACTTCTTATACTGGACATAATCTGTGTGATTCTGGCCAATTTTCATCCCATTTTTCAATCACTGACTGATTTTCTGAGTTGGCTTGAATTTCAGCCTCATTGATCATTATTTTACATATAGTACGTGAATGGTTACGATGCCCAATTGCCTCTCACAGTTGGGTTGTTGCATGATCAGAAGAACTTCTGTCATGTCACTCAGACCAAACATGCTTGTGCAGTTTGACAATATATACAACTGGCAACTCAATGCAGTGTGAGTAGTGACTTGACAATGATTTCTGAAAATCTCACAAAATGCAATTTTGTTATCTGCATACAGGTAAGCAACACAACAAGCACCACAGTAAGCAATTCTTATATGCCTGCTATGTTGGAATATGTTTTTCTTCCATGAAGGGTGACCAATCAGGGAATGAGACTTTATAATGAGCAGGATCCAATCAAGGATGAGCCACATAGTAAGTACGAACCAACCAGAATGCAATGGAGTCAGTGTTTTCAGAAATCTTCATTTTCCAGCTCTGGAGAACCTTTCCAGAAGTATTTGTTTTTTGTGGGTTATAATGCCAGGGTAGCATGGATGAAAGTCAAAAACAGAGACAAATGTCTGCGTTTTTTAAACAAAGACATATTAGTATGGATGGAGCCATTCCTTGCCCTTATTCTTTACTAGGAACAAGGGCAAGGAAATTTTAACAGTGGTGTTGCTAGGGTCTCATCCTTAAGTTTACATTTGCCTATGTAGATAGTGCAAGTAAAGCATTAAAATAAGCTATAATTTTATTTTTACTTTTTTTACTTATTTTTTTTGCTGGGTGGGCACCCCTCAGCCTCGACATTAACATGCCTCTGGGGTTTTTGAGCAATAAAAAAGAAAAAAAAAGAAACAAAAATACGTAGATACTAGGTAAACTAAAAGAAAGTATTCTGCCTACACATGAAAAAGCAGGCAAATTTCCCTAAAAAGAATAGTTGAAAATGGACTAGGTAATGATCCGAGGAAAATATCAAAAGAAAATCCAAGTTTGTTGTACAGGTTGTTAAACAGGAAGTCAAAACTATCAAAATACTAAAAACCAAAACAACAAAAATAACAAAAAGATAAGTAAAAAAAAAAACAATGCATAGGTCTTAGAACAAATTCTCCAAAGTCTCAAAGAACAAAGTTAAATTAATTGCAAGGTAAAGGGTTTGTGATTCTTTTGTAGTCATGATGTCAGATGCAATACCAACATGGATCAAAGGCAAAGCAACAGCCCTGTCAAACATAAAATGAAATTGTGTCACTATAATGCCTATACAGTAATCCCTCGCTATATCGCGCTTCGACTTTCGCAGCTTCACTCTATCGCGGATTTTAAATGTAAGCATATCTAAATATATATCACGGATTTTTCGCTGGTTCGCGGATTTCTGCGGACAATGGGTCTTTTAATTTATGGTACATGCTTCCTCAGTTTGTTTGCCCAGTTGATTTCATACAAGGGACGCTATTGGCAGATGGCTTAGAAGCTACCCAATCAGAGCATGTATTACATATTAACTAAAACTCCTCAATGCTATAAGATATGCTTCCCGCGCGGTGCTTGATTGTTTGCTTGTCTCTACCTCTCTCTCACCCTCTCTGACATTCTCTGCGCCTGACGGAGGGAGTGTGAGCAGAGGTGCTGTTTGCACAGAAGCTGTTTGCTTAAAAGATACTGATACTCCTCTAAAAAATGCCGCTTTATTGTGGTGCTCGGCATATTTAAAAGCACAAAAGCACACGTATTGATTTTTTGATTGTTTGCTTTAATCTCGCGCTCTCTCTCTGACGTTCTCTGTGCCTGACGGAGGAGATTTGAGCAGAGGGGCTGTTTCAACAGAGGCTGTTTGCTTAGAAGATACTGACGCTCCTCTGAAAAATGCCGCTTTACTTAAAAGCACACGTATTGATTTTTTGATTGTTTGCTTTTCTTTGCGAGCGCTCGCTCTCTCTCTTAAATTCTCTGCTCCTGATGCAGACACTCATTTGAAGAAAAGATATATTTGCATTCTTTTAATTGTGAGAAAGAACTGTCATCTCTGTCTTGTCATGGAGCACAGTTTAAACTTTTGACTAAAGGGTGTTATTTCATGTCTAGAGGGCTCTAATAATGTTAACAGTGTGGGAGAGTTTATAAGGGCTTAAAATATATAAAAATAACCATACAAACATATGGAACGCAACCCCCGCGATCGAGGAGGGATTACTGTACTTCACATACTAAAATGTATAATTCATGTGTACACAAACAAAATGTAAAAATAAATTAAGAATCATGACAACAAGAAGTAATGAGCAGACAAATCATCAACCATAATCTAAGCTGAATTAAGACCTGATAGGTCCTTGGATGACGTAGCTCTTTAGAAGATACAGTAGTTTACCATACTTTTGATAAAGTAGCACGTAGGTTGTTTAATGCAGTGCAGTATTTCTCATACTTGATTTTGGCACAAGATTTCATCACCCCCAGGGCTGGGCCTCCCTTGGTCATTTCGGTGCATGGATGATGGATACTTCATTGCTGCATCTGTGTACCATTGCTTCATCGAGTGTTTCCCCTCTTGGCCATTTCAACTCACAGAAATTTTATTGTTTCAATAGGGAAGGGATGTGTGTGTATGCTGGCAGGAGGGGGTTTGGTAAAATTACCCCTTTCCATCACGGGTCCTTGCCCTTATGGTAGATCTGCAAGCGTGGTCATGAATTTGGGAGTACATAAACATAAAGTCTCAAAAAATGGTAGCAAAAACCCTCACAAGAGGAAGGGACCATGAAACCTATAGCTTGTGTAACACAGGAGAAACAGAAAATCTTAATGAATAACAAAATTCATTTTAAGAAAATGCTCTTCTTCATAAAAAGCTCTGAGGAGCACAAAACAAACAGCAGAAGTTGCCTGAAATAGCGAGGCAATTCGTGGCTGTTGAAGTTGTATGACTGTATACTAAAGGTGCTCCGCTACCCAACCCTGCAATCTCTCATTAAAGCCTTGACATACCTATCTGAATAGTTGTTGATTTCTTATGGATCGTTCAGGTCAACAGAGTCATCCAAACTATCCTCATTTGAGCGCAGTCAAAAAAGTCCACAGAACATTGGCGGAACCCGCCATGGCTGCAGATTGTGTTCAAAATGATTCAATTGTCAACAAATTGAAAGCCTTTGTCTCTGAGCAGAATGCCATTTTAAGTGCAGCTCTGAATGGGACAGTCCAAAGAAGTTTTTCTGACCTGCATGCCAACATCATAGAAATTACAAGTGAACAACAGAAGCTTTCATCTCTTTTTATGCAGTTCCACATTCAAGTGGAACAGCAAGAAGTGGAGATACACTCCTTGCACGCCAAAGCCAAAATCTCTCCGTGAAGGACTTTATGAACAAGAGGATAGAGCTAAAAAGGATGATATCAGAGATATTGGAGTCTCAGATAATGCTAATGGTGGAAATATGCTCAGCTTTCTGGAAAAACAGTGGTCCGTGTGCTTTCCCTTCATTCCTGATTTTAGGCTGGAAGTTATGTGGGAGCATAGAAATACATATGAGGGACAGTGACAGCACATGTCTGGATCCTATTATAATTAAGCTGCTCCATTATTCAGACAGAGACACCATCCTGAAAGAGGCTCTTAAACTTCAACACATCACCTATGATGGACAAAAGATTCATTTATTTGCCAATTACTCAGCCTACACTGCACAAACACTCAAGGTCATGTTTCCAGTGATCAGAAAAGTTCGAAAACTTGCTGTCTCCGCGTACCTGATTTATCCAGTGAAAATTCAGATTTTCTTTGGGCTTTGATTGCAGCCCTCTCCTCCATCTTATTTGTTCTCCTACCACTTTACTTCTGTTAGATTTTTCTAGCTTGTCTCTTTTTCTTCACTTACAGCACATTATCTCACTGGTCACAATAGCAGCAAAAAGTCTAATAGTTTCTCAATGGAAGAATTCCAAACCTGTCACTTTCTTGATCCGGAAGTCCTCTTTTTACAACCTAGCTTTATTAAAACTGTGAGACATGCAGTACCTGCACATACTTTAGTAAATGGGAAAACACTGTCTCCGTGATCAAGTCATGGCGGACAGGAAACCCCTGATTTCAATTTGAAACTTTTCTATTAGATTTCTTTCCTCAGCCGTGTGTGTCGGCCTCTGGGTCTTGTCAGTGACCTGCATGTTCCATCAGTCCTACTTTAATATCCACTTCTTAAATAACTCAGGGGTGAGGTTGATTTTGGGTGAGTGTCGGTGGGGGTGGGGTGTTTCTTCAATTTGTATACGAAAATCCCTTTTTTCTGTTGCCTTATGATGTGTTTTTGACATCAATTAAAATTTGTTTGCAAAACAAAAACCTCAAAAATAACAATCAAAGGCAAACAAGTACCAGAAATACAAATCCATAAGAAAGAACAAATAACTGCAATTAATCAAAATTCAGTAAATCCACAAAAAACAAATAATAATAACCGAATACAATTCACCAAAATCACCAAGCACATTTGTCAAATGAACAACAAGGAAATGCTTGTTTTTTCAGGTCTTGATAGGGTTGACTGTAGTCCCTTGACTATGAAGGACAAGTGGCTCCGCCTCTTGGGGAACCACCCGCAAAACACATGGAACATTACTGAAGATACATAAAAACTAAATGATCAACAATACAGACAAAGAATACATAATTATACAAATAAAATAATAATATTACCATAAACAAAAAAAATAAAAAATGAACAAAAAAGACATAAAACAGGAATGTAAACCCCCTGGCTCAAACATAACAGGCTTCCAGATAAGTTGGGGCTTGATTTTACTGTGTAATTTCCGGCATTTTATAATGTAGGTCGTATAAGTCGAATGCGGAAAACTCTATTGTTTGGAGATTACGATATGTTAACACCCACCTGAGGGAGTAACCATGGAGCACACTGCCTTTTTTTCTATGTATTGTGCCTACGTGACCACATGGTAATATCCTACTGATGCTCTATGTAAGAAAGGTCAGAGCAGACTATACTTTCTGAGAAGGTTGGCATCCTTCAACATCTGCAGTAAGATGCTGCAGATGTTCTACCAGACGGTTGTGGCGAGTGCCCTCTTCTACGCGGTGGTGTGCTGGGGTGGCAGCATAACGATGAAAGACGCCTCACGCCTGGACAAACTTGTCAAGAAGGCAGGCTCTATTGTAGGAGTAAAGTTGGACAGTTTAACATCTGTGGCAGAGCAACGGGCATTAAGCAAACTCCTGTCAATCATGAAGAATCCCCTGCATCCACTGAACAGTGTCATCTCCAGGCAGAGGAGTAGCTTCAGTGACAGACTTTTGTCACTGTCCTACTCCACTGACAGACTGAGGAGATTGTTCCTCCCCCACACTATGCGACTCTTCAATTCCACCCGGGGGAGTAAATGCTAACATTTTTTTTTTTTTTCTTTTTTTTTCATTTTTATTACTATTTAATTTAATATTGTTTCTTTGTATCAGTATACTGCTGCTGGATTATGTGAATTTCCCCTTGGGATTAATAAATTATCTATCTATCTATCTATCTATCTATCTATCTATCTATCTATCTATCTATCTATCTATCTATCTAT
>JANRMT010062818.1:29441828-29463549 GCA_026402145.1 Polypterus bichir lapradei
ATCTATCTATCTATCTATCTATCTATCTATCTATCTATCTATCTATCTATCTATCTATCTATCTATGCACACGTGTGTGACATTAGATAGATATAGTAAAACAAGAAATGAGAAAAGCAGAAAAAAACACTGGGTTCAAGGGGAAGTCATGCCGCATGTTGGTGGTCTTAATGATTTACTTCTGTAAAACTGTAGTAAAGGTACCTAGTCCTAATGCACTCATGGTTAGCAAACAGCTCCTTTTCATTCGTTAAAGGAACCACCATAGTTAGGCAATTAGAGGTTAGGGATGCCCTTTCAGGTTGATCATCTCTGAGCTGTGGACGAAACAAACAGATAAGTCCCTTGGTTTATTTTACAACTCTGTCTCATGTTCCCATATGTTTAATGGGTATGTATGAATGAGCATGCTCTTGACAACATCTAACATCCCACACAGAGCTTACTTGGTCTTAAAAGACTGATGACAAAATGAATATTTTTTTATTTGTCACATCTTTAAATAAATTTGTTCTAATCAAGAATATAATAAAATCAGTTATTAGTAGTCCTTATAGGTCAGCCGCATATATCATTGTTGTGTGCTTGTTTAATTTATTCATATATTACCAAAGCAAGCTTTATTCCTTATAGTGTATACATTCTATATCACAAATCCAATGCAGACAATTTTCTTCTAGACTAGTGCTGGAAAATACTTTATGTAAAATACAGTATAATTTGTTCTAAGTTTGAAAATGTTTTTACAAAACCAGTAATTTTTAGTTATTTTAAGAATCCTTTCTTGCACAAATAAGGCTTCTAATACCAGAAAAATTAAACACCATCAAAAACATCAGGAACAATGGTTATTTTCTATCTACAAAAGGCATACAAATTATTACATTTTGGGATTACCAAAATGGATCTTTCTCATCTAAAATGCAATATGGAACTATTTACAGAATTAATTACTAATCTTTGCTTGTTTTTTTTATCAGCTGAGCAGCTCTGCCAAGCAGCTGGAGGCCAGCCAAATGCATAGAAGTTTTGTGTAAGTGTGTGCATTGATTGGCCTTTTCTCAGCATTTCACTAAAGAGAATAACATAATAATAATGATAGTAATATACAAATTTATTTGCAAGTTATAATAACTGATATTAAACCGCAAATTGTTTTCAAATGTATTTTTTATCCTTTTATATTTCTTTATTTACAGCCAATGAATATACATATCTTATACCTGCAATCAAATTTTCTTAAGGTCTAATAACATATTTTCAATTACATCTTGCTAGTTATTGTACTGATCTTCATTTTAGTGCATGCTTTCAATTAGTACAAGAAAATATGAAGGGTTAGAAGCAGTCAACATGTGAAAGAGAAGCAGGTATGAAATGCAATAAAATATCAGATAACAAGCAGTCAAAGGCAAATTGCACATTGATGGAGTACTAGCTTACTGGATGTACTCTGCTTTTTTAACCCTGCTACTCCTTTCATCTGTGCATACAACCAATATAATAAAATGGCTAGGGCCGATGTAGGCAATGTGTAGAAGGGAGCAGACGGGGGTGACATAATTTAGAAAAATTCCTGACAAAACTGGCCAGCATACCTGATAGGAACACTTATCTGTGTGATTGATTGTGCTAGCTAAGATTTTAAAATTTATACTGAGGGTAAGATCTGTTACCTGGATAATAAAAGAGATCAAAGAGAATGCAAATGGTTAGTTTCCAAGTTATGCTTTCTTTAAAATATTTTGACAATAAAGTAATACTCCATCTAAAAATTATATTTTTTTATTTATTTACCCCATGTACTCTGTAGTGATGGCTGAAAAAACTTTTAACCTCATGTTATCTTGCAGCATGGAGAGAAAAAAAAATTATCACATAACAGAACTTTATAGTAGCCAGTGCTGTACAACAGCAAACAAATTAAAAAACGTACATGGAAAACAAAACAAAAGGATCTCCATTACTCATGGGGCAGTTTCTGTGTTTATTATCCAGTTGCCTGCTCAAAACATACAAAATTAATGTTTCAGTAAAATATTTTTAAATAAAATTTTCCAAGATTGTCAGTGCATCCATAAACAGGAAACCAAAAGACTCATGGGAAGGAATTTTTGAATTAAAGAAAAGAGTCTTGACCAACAAATGATAGAGAGATGCAGGTATTTAAGTCAAAAAGTCAATCCTGTGAGTCTTTGCATTTAATGTTTTATTTTAGCAAAAACAAAAAGTATTAATTTTGCTTGTTTTGAACAAGGCAGTTGAATAACTGATGTGTGGATCATGCGACAAGAGTAAAGTGAGATTTTTTTTCCCATGGACATTTTTCACATTTTTTGCCATTGTAAAGCATTGTTTCTTTAAAAGTGAAAGAAGTTTTTTTTTTTTTTTTAGAAATTACGGTTTAGTTCCCCAACACATCATCATGCATAAAGTTTGCAAAATGTATTTAGTATCAAATTTTAGTGCTGCTTTTGATACAGTAGATCATACTATTTTAATTGAGTATCTTATAATCAGGCATGGTACTAGTTCTGTGATGGTTATATCTTATTGAACTGGTGGGTAGCTTCTGTTTTAGAGATTTTGAAAATGTAAAGTCTTGTTTGAGCCTATCTTGGGCCATATTGTTTCCTAGTTAGCTGTTCCTTCTTAGACACACAGTGTCATTGATAATTATTACAGTAGATTATTTTAAATTTCTATGCAGATACCATAAATGGTATTGTTTTAAAGCTAATGACTATCATCATTACCATTAAAGCATACACATCTATCTATCTATCTATCTATCTATCTATCTATCTATCTATCTATCTATCTATCTATCTATCATGATTAACAAATATTGTTACAGTTCATTCATTCATTCATTCATCTATACATTTTCTGCTGTTCATGTGGATCTGGGTTGCAGGGGCAACTGTCTAAAAGATGCCCAGATATACCTTTTCCCCTCCAACTTCTCCAACTCTCCCAGGGAATACCGAGGCATGCCAAGGCAGCCAAGAGATATGATCTCTCTAGCGTGTCTTGGGACCACCCCAAGGTGTCTACCAGTTGGATATGCTTGAAACACTTCCTCAAGGAAGCACCCAGGAGGCATCCCAACCAGATGCCCAAACCACCTGGCTCCTTTCAATGCGGAAGAGCAGCAGCTGTACTTTGAGCTCCTCCTGAATGTCTGCAATTCTCACCTTATCTCTAAGTCTGAGCCCAGGCATCCTTCAAGGAAACTCATTTCTTTCGGTCATTACCCACAGTTCTTGACCATAAGTGGTGGTAGTGATGCAGATGGACTGGTAAATCAAGAGCTTCCCCTTTCGGCTCAGCTCTCTCATCACTGTGACTGATATGGAAAATATTCTACATGGAATATTCACTGGATATTTTTATATAGTTTATTTATATTTTATACATAATCACACATTGGATAATTAGCACAGAAATTAGAATATATTATGTACAGGAACTAGAGTTTGTACATAATTAAATACTTGTTTTAATTAAACACTTATTTTACTACGTGATTATGCACCTTTTATTTTTTAAAGCAAATTGTAATCTCACCACCAATATAGTCTAAGCACTGTTAAGCAATAAATTGCACTGTGCTTATACACAATATAGTTACTGGAATGCATTGATATGCACCAAATCGTACGTGTAACCAATCCACCAATATAAACTGACACCTTGAAAGCTGACACCTAAAATGGGTGGGAAAAAATGGGCAGTACCAAATGGAAAGTAGACAGGATTGAAAGATAAAGTGGGCTTGACTAAAACGTTAAGAGACAATAGTGGAAAATCGTGCCAGAAGATGTTGTCCATTAGCATAAGTATGATAATGGGTATGGATGGGCAGGACCTAATGTTAAAATGGGCTTGACTGAAAGTTACCAGACAAAGGTGGTGAAATGCCATTAGATGCTGTCATTTAGCATAAGCAAGAGTGCCTAAGCACCTTATTTATGTTAGGCTTTGTATAAAGATGTATCCATGCTCTGGAAAAGGGGTTTTCTCCATGGACAGAGAATGGCTGTGTTGGCATTAAAGTCATGTTTGGAACCAGAAGGCTTTGGATATTATTGGTTTGGGATTTTATTCAACGGCACTGACTGGCATAACATTTGCAGAACTGAGGATGCTGCTCCAATCTACTTGACGATCTCCTGAGATCCTGAGATACTTAAACTCCTTTGCTTGAGGCACCACCACATGCCCGACCCAGAGCAAACGAAAGAGGACACTCAACCCTTTTCCAGCTGAGAACCATGACCTCAGACTTGAAGGTGCTGATCTTCATCCCAGTGCATGTCTAAGGCCAGAGCACGATGAAGCAAGCAGGACCACTTTATCTGCAAAGAGGTCACCAATTTTCACACTCTCCATTTCTGGTTTGCACCTAGAAATTCTGTCCATAAAAATTATGCACAGAATCAATGACAACAGATAGTAGCTCTGGCAGAAGTCCAACACCCACCAAGAACAAGTGTGACAAGTATGACCAGCAATGTAAACTTTCGGTTCAGTTGTACAGGGATCGAATAGCCCAGAACATCAGGCCCTGAGGAGTCAGTCTGAGGAGTTTGATCTCCCTAAAGTTGGAACACACCCTTTGGAAAGATTTGGACCACACCCCATTTTGCCAACCCAAAGGCATTGTCCCCAACCTTCATGCAGCGTTGAAGAGAACTGTCAGCCAAGACAGCACAACAACATCTAGAGCATTCAGGAACTCAATTTGATTATCATTCACCCCGGAGCCTTAACAATGAGGAGTTTTTTTAACTACCTCAGTGACTTCAGCTTCAGTTCAGTGAGTCGTCCTCTGAGTCCCTTGACTCTGCTTCATCAAAGGAAGATGCATTGGTGGGATTTAGGAGGTCTTCAATGTGCTCATTCCACCATCTAAGTAAATTCCCAGGTGAGGTGAGCAGCACTCGATCCCTGCTATAAACTGCATAGAGGACAAACTGTTTCGCCCTCCTGAGTCCCATGACAGTTTGCCAGAATCAGTATGAGGCAGACCAAAAGCCATTTCCTATATCCTTATTGGATTCATCCCACAGCTGAGTTTTTGTTTCCACAACTTCCATTTTTGTGCTTCTCTTGGCCTGTCAGTACCTGTTAGCTGTCTCTGGAGTCCCACAAGCTAACTAAGCTCGAAAGGCTTTATTTTTCATTCTGACAGCTCACTTGACTTCTGATGCCCAACATTTGGTTCGGGAATTACTGCCATGACAGACACCTGTGACCTAACACAGCTGAAGCTGCCTCAGCAATGGAGTCATGGGCATGGCTCGTGTTCAATGCCCCCGGACTACTTCAGAATGGAAGAAAAATTAATTTGGAGGTTGAAGATCTCCCAGATGGAGGAATCTACCAAATGTTCCAAACACACCCTTACCATATGTTTGGATATGCCTGGTCTGTCCGTCATCTTCCTTTGACATCTGATCCAATTTACAATCAGACAGTGATCAGCTGACATCTCATCCCCTCTCTTCAGCTAAGTGTCCAAGACATACTGTCATAGATCTGACGGCACAACTATGAAATCAATCATTGACCTATGCTTGCTCTGGTGCCAAGTGCACTTATGAACACCCTTATGGTCAGGCATAATGTTTGCAATAGACTGTCACACATGTGCGATTATGAGGCAGTCAAAAAGCTCAAAGGTGAGTGAAATATCATGAGAGGAAGGATTGTCACGTGGTGCTTACCTGAACCTCTTCTCTTCACAGGAGAACCGAAGAAAAATAATTGCGGCTATTTCCGGGCTTCAAAATGGCCACCATGATGTCACTTCCGGTGACTCCATATGGCATCACTTCCGGCTCTGACTTTGGACATCACTTCCGGTTCATCCCCCATGACGCCATTTCCGGCCAACCATTTCCTGTTCCCATCATCCACCATTCCATGAAAACGCCATTTTGTCAATACCACATTGTCATCTGTTACAATACATGTACTTTTGATCAACCTTTGCATCTCTTGCTTTCAGTTGTCCGCAGGACAATATACAGGGATGGTCCCCAAACCTTTATCTTGTGAAGATTCCTTTTTGTTTGTGGAATTTCTTCACAGAAGTCTAATAATAGATCAGGTAGGCTGTTCCTATCAGTCACACCCTTGCACATTTCCCTGCTGTTTCCCACATGAATGCTAAAGTCCCCCAGTAGAATGATGAAGTCCTCTTTTGGAGCTCTTCCGATGAAGTCCTCTTTTGGAGACTCTTCCAACATTCTCTTCAAAGTTTACAAGAAGGCTGAATACCCTCACCCAATTGTTGGCATATAAGCACAGACAAGAGTCAACATTTTTCCCTCAATTCAAAGTTGCAAGGAGGTGACCCACTCGTCCAGTTAAGTAAACTCCAATAAAGTTGGAGTATGTTGGCGTTCACGTTGAAGTTGCACAAATTCATTCTTATCTTAATTCCATTGTTGCTTTTATTCAAGCTTTTTTCCATTCTTGCCTGGATTACTATTCCTCTTGCTGATAACAGTATTTTTGTTCTAAACTACAGATACACAGTGAAGATTTTGGAGTTCATTGCTTTCAAATATTTTGCTTGCTATTGGTCAGCATTAGATAATTGCAGTCTAAATCAAGGCTTAAGGCATCACAAGTATTTGATTCAGTTTAGGTTTTTTTTTAATGATTTAATTTTGTTTCACGCAATTTATAGTTTTTTTTTACTGTTTTATGTAATGTTATTGATTTTTGTAATTATAATTTTTTCAAGTGTTTTGAATTTTATGTCTTTTTACGATGTAAACTGCTTTAAGTACTCATGGTGTAAAGAGGGACTGAAATATAATTATATATAATAAAATTAGAGTATTAACAACCTTCATACTACATGTTGATGATGATAAGTTGAATAGCAATTCCAAACTGACCATTATGGGTGTATGTATGAGTAAGCCCAGCAGTGAAATGGTGAGCCATCTAGCATTGCTGCCCTTTACCCAGTGCTGCCCTGTTAGACTCAGGCCATCTCCAATGCTGAATTAAATTCTTTTTGTTTTACAATGTTTTTGCCATTATAACATATGCTGCATTGTATCTAACATAGATACAACTTTATATAACTTTTATGGCTTCTGCTTATATTTTCCTTTTGTGTTCCTCTGGCTGAACTATTTAAAGATTCATATTGGCAGGAAAAGTGGTTATAGTAGAGGATGAGTCAGTGCTAAATGGAGTGTTCTTTACTTTAGCTGATGACTCTGTTGCCTTTTAAAGATTCAACATTCTTTATCATTATTATTAGGTCAACACCAGCTGCATTAGCGCTCTTAAATAGAACACCACTACTTCAGAAAGTACGAACCTCAAAGAAAGACACATTTAGAAATGCTGTGCTATGGTTGACAAGGAATTCATCTCTGCTTTCTTGCAGGCTGCCTTGGTTCATTAAAATTTTTTGCTGTTTTTTCAGATAAAATCAACCCACAGTGGTTTAATGAGGAAATCTGTTCTACTTTATATAAAGGTTACATACTTATTAGATGAGGATATCACTTGTGAAAGCTGCTTCTGCAAAGACACCATTAATGTAAGAGCTTAGCAGTCTCTGATCAAATGCAGTTCATTTTAGTTAGAACAGAAAAATCTATAAAAATTAATCTTGCAAAGGTTTGTTTTTAATGTAATATAATTCCCATTGACAAGCTCAAGGAGTTATACACATTATTAAATATTATTTAAATATAACATGCAATACAACATAGGTGCGTTTATCTTTACACATTATTTTTTAAATTAGGCTTCAAAAGCACATTAATAATACAGTAATTAAAAGGAAATATAACATTAATACAGTTCAAACCCTAGTCTGTCTATGTGGGGTTTTATTTTTCTGTGATTTTAAAATCCTAAAGACATGCACTTTAGGTTACTTGGACACTCAAAATGTGCCCTGGATAAGTGACTGTGGCAGTATATAAATGAATGCCAGCACCTCAGTGCCTCCCCTCACACCTTCCAGGCTTGGGTCCTGTCTTGTGCTCAATGCACTCATTAATGGGTCTGAGGTTGGGAGCATGCACTGACCACACAACAAACCACTTCATGATTAATGGACAATTGGAAATGAGAAGTACTTTAGGATGAGGTTACCTGGTAAAATAGGAAGGGAAAACAAAACTCCACTCTACACACAACAGAGAAAGTAAACAATTAAGGTCCATGGTTATTAGAAAAAGGTAAATTGAAATGTATCTTGCCAACGTTAGCCCATTATTCAGGCCATATGACTTCTACTATGTTACAGTCACACTTGATTGGCCTAGTATTAACTCACTATGTGAGTTCAAGTTCTACTAACTCTTCTGTAAATCTTAGAAGTAATTTAACTGTGTCTGGCCGTTTCTAAGTATTTCCCATTTTGTTTATCTAGACTTTCTTAGCCTTACAGTTACTTTAACAAGATTTTTCTTGTTGTTTGTGGAATGGATACAAGCAAAGATAGACCACCAGCTGTCTAGATCAGATTTTCTCAATCTTTTGTTCCAAAGTATCACCATTGTTTTTGGTCTTAGGTGATGAACTGTTATTTTTTCTTTATCTGCCTAAAAATATTGTATTTGTGGGGTTTTAGCACAGTATTAAGTACAGTTGCATGTATGTGTACAATGTATGTACAATACTGTGGTTTGATATGGAATGAAAACAAGAAAACCTTACATTTTCATAGAGAAGAGCCAAGCAAAATGACACCTTTTATTGGCTAACTAAAAAGATTACAATATGCAAGCTTTCGAGGCAACTCAGGCCCCTTCTTCAGGCAAGATTTACAAAAATACACAATTAAGAGCTTGAAATTTCATGTGTATCAGAGAGGGTGATTTCCCTCAGGGAAACAACAAATGAGAGGCATTTTATTGACCTTGGGGGATTTTAATATGGGATTTATAAGGAATGATATAATTATGATGGACTACCCAATTAATCTTACCGTGTGAGGACTAAAGTTTCTATTAACTAAAAAATAGATACTGCTTAAAACAATACTAAAAATTCAAGCATAGAAATTCCATTGGCACATGAATTAGTAAATATCAAAATAAGTCAGAATATTTTAATTTACACAAACTCTTTAAATCTGTTTTTTAAGAACACACTTTTAAAATCGGGTTGGTCAGAAAATCACTTTGTCACGTTTGTGATGTTTGCTGCTGTGAACTTCATGTTTGCGTCAATGTACGGAGGAAACATTAGCTAGTTAATAACACTTGTGAAGAATAATATTTAATGGATAAGTCAAATTAATTCAAATTTCAAAGATCACACACACCTGATCCAAATCTGTCCCTCAATTTTTAGATTTGTAATAACTTTAAGTTGACCTTTATCATATTAAACTTCTCAATTTTAAATTATTTCAGAATTAATATAGCACAGCCTTTGTTCTGTTGTTTTCAAGATACCTCTGTGACAGGTGTCTGGTCACACTTACAGGTAATCTAACCTAGACACTGTTAAAATATCCGACTACGCCACCCAGTTTTATTAAGAGACTGGGAACTCCTGAAATTTACCAATAGTAGCACACAGATTTCTTTAAATTGGGCGGTGAGTAAACACACAATGAAAGACACAACAGTAATTTCAGGAAAAGCAACAGTAAATTCTATTACACCAGACAATAATAAGTACATTAAAAAGATAAATGAACATAAACAAAATCTAACAATATCAAGAACGAATTTCCTTTTTTTAAAAGGAAAACACAAAGTCAACACTCTAAAAGTCCATCAAAAACAGAATTGGAGGATACAACCTTTAGTGGTGCAGAGTCCAGTTTGCGCACTGTGTTACTGTGTTACTCCAACAATTAATCGTCCAACTGTCCACCAATGCACTCCGTTCACTGGACACTCGTTTCCCAACAGAAGTTTTGTCAAATCGTGGAATCCCTGTCAGCGTCTCCTCGTCCTTTTTCTCCACTCTGGGCTCCTTGTGTTGCTGTGACTGAGGCACGCTTCACTTTTCGTCTGCCAGCTTTGCTTGGTCCTTTCATGCAGCTTCCCTCTCTCGCTGGACCCACAACCATCTTCTTGTGGAGCTGTCTCTTCCTCCCTCAGGGTAAGTGTTGCCGTTCGTGTCCCTCACGTCACACCAGCCACGTACCCCAGTCTGCCAGTGAGCCCCTACGATCTCTGCGAGTCTTGGCAGCGTTCTCAGTGGACTGTCCCACTCCTCTTTACTTCTCCTGCCCAGAAGTTTAAATCTCCTTCAGTCCCTGCCATTATCAGTCCTGGACAATCGGATTAAACAATGGCACAACTAAATTTCCTGGGTTTAACAATTAATGAAAACACAAGTTAACAAAATGTATTGTTACCAACCATTAATGAGTACAGATCTGCTGATTAGAAACCAGTATTGTCAAACATGTTAATTTCCAAGTCAGGTAAATACAGACCTCCTCCAAGGAAGGAGCAGTTCTGCTATCACAACTTGGTATTGTTTGTAATCTCAACCAGCCAAAAACTTCAAAGTGGTGACTCCTTTGAAATACAGCAAATACCTACAATCTGCAGACAGCCTTTTAACTTCACACCCCCAGTGCCAACAATGGGTGCCTATTGCCTGTTCATCTGCTGGGTTTTAAATGTAATATTGACATGTTTCTTTTCCTAAGAGAGAAATGGAATGACCCAGTGTACAAAAAATGTCCCCCTCAAACACCTCTAAGAAGTGATCAGACTTTGCTACTGTATATGCCTGTTCATTAATGTAGAATTAGTCTTCACTGACCTGTAAATGAAGAAAATCCTCGTAACTGGAGACAGCATTGAATTTGCTTTGGTGCCTTCCAAATATGTGTCATGTGTGCCTTAGTCAAATTTCAGATGTTATTCCAATAAACTAATAAACATGGTTTGACTTTGGTTTAACCAAACCCAATGAATGATTATAAATTTAGTGTTTGCCAATTTGTTTTCAGGAATTTAGTATATAATTTCTGTAGCCACACTAATTGCAAGTTTCTCAGATTATGTGCTCCTGTTAGCATGTTGTATGTAGTACAATTGGCGACATTTGACTTGCACTTCAAAACATTAATGAATGTCTGTCTAATGTGGAAATTTTAAAGCACTAACTAAATACATGTTATTTTGAAATGATGTTTGCATGGATGACATCACACCTAAGGCTGCGTCCTGTTTTTTGCCCTTTACAGCTGTCTTAGAGGAACAACTTTATGCTGCCTCCTAACAGATGTTTGGAAGTGTTCTGGCTGTTATGTTTTAGTAAGGGCTCCTTTTATGGCTTATGTTTATATTTCTTTTCCTTGTCTTTTAACTTTATTTTTCACATCTGCTAATTTGATATGATGATTTCAGTTAATATTGTTCTATCCAGTTATTATTTAGCAGATATGTTTAATGTATTATTGATTTTGTTATTCTACATACTGTCTTTTTAAATGTTAATGGATCACTTGCAGTGTACCTGAGCAGCAGCAGATCAAAACCAGACTACGTGTACTTAGAGGAGATGATCCTCAGGTCAATCAGCTGCCTCAGTGAACAGCTGAACAAAATCAAGCAAAAAAGTTTTACTGAATTTATTAAAAGCAAATAACATTCCATACAAGCAAGTTAAATTTGACAAAACTAAATTCAAATCTGCCCCCACCCATGAGAAATAGAGCAAGGCCAATAGCTAGAGTAAAACTTTAAGAGTAGAAAAAAGACTGACTTAAAAGAAGTGGGTTAGGATTGTTACAGTTCCAGATGTCTGTGTGCCAATAGTGAAGTAAAGACAATTACAGTTTGCTTGTCCTTCTCCACTTTAAGTCCATCTTGGGAGTACACCAAACACGGCTGTTAATAGATTAGGAGAGATTGTGACACCAAAGCTGTCTAAAAGGCATTTAAAGATTTTGGTCCAGAATGATGTTAAATTGGTGCACGCCCAGAACATTGGTCCAATGAGGTCAGAGCTTGATTGCACTGTTTCGCAGGCTGGATCTTGCCCTGGGAAAATTTTGGACAATTTTAGACAAGATAGATGTACTCGATAGAACATTTTAAGTTGTGTAATTGTATACTTTGCACATATGGAGCTCGAGTGAATTCTGTGCATGGCGGCCTCCCACTCCTTTTTTGAAATGTTGAGTGAAAAATCCTTTTCCCACTGTATTCTTGGATCTTTGAAAGGAAGGGGCTTTAACATATTTTTATATATTACAGAAATGTTGCATGAGTCCTCAAGACTGATCAATATTTCTTCCAGAATAGAAGTAGGTGGGAGGTGAGGAAAATTGGGAAGATTTTGTTTAGCAAAGTTTCTAATTTGGAAATAGTGGAAAAATTGTGTTGATGGAAAGTAAAATTTAGAGTATAACTGCTTATAGGATGCAAAGACATTATCTATGTACAAATCTCTAAGTAAATTAATCCTTTGGTCCCTTGCTTTTCCTTGGTTTGCTCAACTGACTGTCTGATTTCCCATTGTTCTGCTCCACATGCTGTTAGCTGTTGCTGTTATTTGTCGAACTGTGCTCCCCCTTTGTCTTGTCATTTATTAACATACCTGTCAGTCACGCCTTACATTCACAGTGGTGTCATAAATATCTATGAAACTCATGTAAAGGTTGTAGGTCCCATAATAAACATTTAAATACAATGCACCTCATGTGTCTCATGTAGGTACCCCTTTATCTCTTGTTTCGGTCACGTCCGAAGCATATCTTTAAGGTATATAAACCCCTGGGTCTGGTTAGTTGTTGTATGCAGCAATTTGAACCTACGCACGTCTCTTTGTCTTGAACCAACCGTGGAAATCACCTGCCTTGTAAGTGTCTTTTAAAGCTTTATTGTTTAATGCATACTGTCTGCTATGTATTGCTTTGTAAATCATTCTTTATCGTCTTTGGTTGTATACCTGTATATAGCTGTATGTTTCTTTTGTATATATTTCAGTTTACAATGAGGTATGTCCAGTAAAAGCCTTCAAGAATGCTCACCCCTTGTCGTTTTTATGTGGATGTGCCGAGTTGTTTAAGCTCAATTTGGCCGCGTTGCACAGACAGTGCGGAGTGAGGTAGAAAACCCAGCATGCCAGCAAGCAAAGCCTAGCCCTCACTCAATTAAAGAGGTGTACAGAGAAAATTATAATAAAAAAAAATTACAGTCATTAAGCTACATTTGATCAAAATGAGTGTTGCTGTTGTTATTGTAAACGTTATTCACTTCAAGCATATAAAAGGCCCTAGAATTCCTATACAGGAAGTAATGACGATGTAAGGTGTATGTTAGTAGAATCATATCTGAAGCAGAATTGTCTCTCTGTGTATCATTTCCCAGTTGTGTACATAATACAGAAGAGTTGATACTTTTTTTTATAATTTTATTGATTGTATTGAAATCATACAACATTCCATACAAATAGATCAATTTTACAAAAATAGGATTGAAAACAAATCAACCCCCACCCCTAAGAAAGAGAGCATGGGCAGCAGAGTAAGACTTAAAGCTAGTAAAAATAAGTAAATAGATGAATTAATAAGTGAATAAAGATAAATGGAGAAGAAAAAGAAATGGGGAGAGAATCTGTTTCCTCAGTGCTTTAAAAGCTTATTCTAAAATGTAGATCCTGACAGGTTTTGAAAAATTTCTGCACAGATCCTCTAAGTGAGAAGTTGATTTTTTCCAATTTCAAATAATATATAACATCAGTTACCCACTGACTTAAAAGAGGAGAATTACATTTTAGTCTGCGTGCCAATAGTGTAGTAAAGGCAGCATTTCCTCAATCCTTCTAGCTAGGACTTTGGAGAGTATCTTAACATCATTATTCAGAAGTGAAATTGGTCTGTATGATGCACATTGTAATACATCCTTTTTTTGTTTTGGACAGATTAATGCTTGGCGAAAAGTTTGAGGTAGAATTTTATTGTCTCTAGCTTCTGCAAATGTTGCTAATAAAAAGGGAGCTAGCTAAGCGGAGAACTTCTTATAAAATTCGGCAGGGTAGCCATCGGGGCCTGCTGCTTCCCACTCTGAAGTGACTTTAAAGCATCTAGTAATTCTGATAGTGCCAACGGTTTATTCAATTCCTCTGCACTAAGAGTATCTATTTGTGGTATCTGTAATGCATCCAGAAATGCATTAGATTGTGTCTTGTCTACTTTAAACTCAGTAGAATATAAGGATTTATAGTAGTCTCTAAATTTGTGCATTATATTTTTATGGTCAATGATTTTGTCTCTGTTTGTGTTGGTGATTGCTGGGATTGCATTGCAAACTTTTTGCTTGTGGATTTATTGAGCTAAGAGCTTATCAGCTTTCTCTCCATGTTCATAGTAATGATGTCTTGATTTAAAAATGAGTTGTTCAGTTTCTTCAGTTGTCAAGAAGTTGAGTTCTGAATGCAGAGCCTTCCTTTTCCTATGAAGCGCCTCACTTGGACACCTGGCATGTTCTTGATATATTCTAGTAATTTCGCTGGTTAGCTTCGAAACCTTCTTGGTTTCCAGTTTATTTCTGTGGGAAAGATATGAGATAATCTGTCCTCTTAAGAAGGCCTTCAGGGTTTCACAGAATGATTTTAGCTCCAAGATCAGGGGGGTATTTTTCGTACGTGGATTACTCGTTTAGCCGGATATAATTGTTGACGATTTGGCATGATCCTGGATCTGTCAGTTTTTCGAAACTCTTGCTGGATGTGTTGTCATAGCAGCAGATCCAAATCCTCAAACCTGCTCGGAGCAGGTTTGTTCTATGTAAACAAGGATTAGCTCACACACTTAATCAGTTTCTGTGCATGGAATTCATTCAGTCATGGCTTTGCCGTTCATGAATGAGCTACCAATTGATATCGGTACGCAAATTATAAGAAGAGAATTTCATATAGAGAGGGTTTTGCGTGATCAGCAAGATCCTTTATTTCTCCCGGAGGAAATTCTTTTTGAAAGATACCGCTTTAGGCAAGGGGGAATATTGTACCTCAAAGATTTATTAGCACCTTATATTCGAATTTAAACTAGGCGAAGTCGGACTTTCACAACCACACAGACATTGCTTTGAGTTTTTTTGCAAGTGGTACTTTTTTATATACTGTAGACGATGTGGAAAATCTATTTAAAAGTGCAGTTTGCCAGGCAATTCGTAAAGTCTGTTTGGCTCTGAAATGCAGTATTTCCTTTGGGTTTTCATAGTGTTTCCTGGACACCTGCGTGTGCAGACAATAAAAGAAGCATTTCATGCCATTGCAGGTACACAGGCAAAAACACCCACAGTTCCATAAACAATCTCACAATCAGCCTAACATTCTTATTACCCAGGATTTCCAAATGAGATTGGGGCACATGGGACTGATCAGAGTCTGATCCAAAATTATTTGGAAAATATACCTCTCCTCTTGATGAATAATCAGACACAGTGTCTTCATCAAATATTTGACCTTCGTCAATATCTCGTTGGTCAGACACAAGTTCTAGGGATATGACATTCCCTGCAACTGACCCAACAAAAAAAAAATGCCCTCAGAAACAGGGCGATGGGCATTTTGCTGGAGAGCCAACTCTTCTGCACGGGTTAGGTCTGGACCGCATGGACCGCCACCTGTTTTTTGCTTGTCTGTCTTCTTATTTAGCTGTAAAATTAATGTTTTTTATATTATATATGATTCTTTATGTCAACAATTCTTTAAATAGTTATATACCAATATTTACCAGTTTGAAGTATATTCTTGTACTTCACTTTAACCTGTTCCCATGTTCTCCTTGTGTTCACGTTTGATCTGGAATTATGACATATTTAAATAGTAATTAATCTGACACATAGGAAATGATACGCTGCATTCAGTAAGTACAATGCACACTACTTAGCGTTTAATTTGTCGGCCACTTTTTGCCAGCCATCTTTTCTGGTTTGGGCTGCTTTTGCAGTGTTACCCCTTGTGCATATTAAATCTTGAAATTCTTCATATCCTCAAAATAAAAGGTCCTGCTCCGCTTGTGTCAAAAAAAATGTGCCCGTTCTTTCGTCATTTTATTGCAGCCTATCAAAGACTTGCTAATCATGTTTTCTAGACTCAATATATATGGGCTTTTCAATCAGGACAGGCGCACGCATTCATCTCGGATGATTAGATCCAGCTAGACTAATCTACTAGATTTGAAAAACTGACATCCCGAATGAGCTTAACTGGCATTAACTCATCCAAAATGAAGCATCTGATCTTGGATGATTTAAGCGACGTACGGGCATGGTCTGAAATAACAATATGGTTGTACTTGCAGGATTTAATAATAGGCAAGAAATGGTTATCTAAAAAGAAATAATCGATTCTTGAGTAGCAATAGTGCACTGGTGAGTAGGAAGAATATGTTCTTGAGTTTGTGTTTAGAAATCTCCAGGGGCCTCATGCACAACACTATGCGTAGAATTCTCTCTATAACATGACATAAGCACAAAAGCCGAAATGTGCTTACGCACAGAAAAATCCAGATGCAGGAATCCGTGCGTTCACCAACTTTCGCGTTCTTCCGCTACATAAATCCCGGTCAGCGTGAAAAGTAACGCTCATACATGCACGTGCTGTCCTGCCCCAACTCCTCCCAGAATTACGCCTCTTTGAATATGCAAATCAATATAAATAGCCCTTAAGCTCAGCGTTCTGTGAAAAGACAATGACAAAAGCAAGAGGGGAAATAGAAGAATTTCAGCAAATACCAAGTGGAGGCAAGGAAAAACTTACTATTTGTTGGTTTAAACAGTGCTATAAACAACAAAAGGAAGTTGATCGACTGACATAGCGTGTCGGAGTAACTCGAAAGCTCAAGTTCACAAAGTCTCACAGTGCCCTAAATAAAAAAGAAGTTGTCAAAGTCGCCGTGAAAAGGTGAGTCATAGCCCACCATCTTAGTTTCATATGAAAGCTTATTAGGGTACAGAAAAAAAAAGGACACAGTGGGGATAAAACATGAAATGTCAACTTCAATCTCTAAATGTCCACTTTAATCATGTAGTTTATTTTGTCATTAAAGTAGAACATCATAAACTTCATCTTAAAATCGTTTAACTAGTTTCTCAAAAAACATCGTAAGTAAAGTAGCACGTTAAATGCTTTGTTTTGTATGTGTTCTTCTATGTGCTCTATGTGTGTGAATCACTATGTGCTTCTTAAACCGGTTTTCTCTACCTCTGACAGGACACAGAATCCATTACATTTGTGATATTACAGCTCTCTGAATAACTAAAATACTGAAATGTATACGTGATATTATTTTCATGATGATAGGAGTTAAAGCATGTTAATAAACATGTGAACACGGTGGTGCAGTGATTGTGCGCGACCTTCGATTAAATAATTTATTGCAGCAGTACTCAGGGGCGGCTCTAGGCTTTTGGCGTCCCTGGGCAGAGGAAGAATCGGTGGCTCCTTCGCCCGCCAATGTCAATATGGTATCTTATGCACAGCGGATGGCCACGTCCGTTACAAACACTGCATAGTCGCCTCGTGCTCATGACACAAGCATTTAACTTTTGTCGAAATTTGCAGCTGCATTTTTAGCTGTGTCATTATTTTCTCTTTCTGTTTTATATTCAATATATATTGGTGTGGCAGCCCCTGGGATTTGGCGGCCCTGTGCAGGTGCACAGTTTGCACATGCCTAAGGCTGCCCCTGCAGTACTGTCTCTTTCAAATGTACTAATCTCCAATTCCTGTCCTTCCTTTTCTTTTTCCAAGTAACCGATCGCCACACAATCAGCTCTGTACTGGATGTTAAGCCATCTGTAAGCTTATAACGCCGATTCCTCAAAACTTTTTAGGAACATTGAAATATCTTCGTAGTACATGTTTAATTATTCTATCCTTCACGCCAGTCCCAGTGAAGCATACAGTGCAAGCGGAGTGGAGCGCCAGATCCTTGCTAGCGTAGCAACACCGTGTCCTTTAATTATTAACAATATAGATTATTTAAATGAAGTTAAAGTTTTATCTGTATAATATAATGAACATATTTTGCTGCATTTCATCTTAAAATGATATCGTCATCATATGTAAATACACTCTTTATAAAGTGGCTCAGGTTGTGCAATATTATAACTGTACTGCCAATTTACAGTGAAGTAACTGTACTAATAAGTACTAACAGTTCTACAAGGAGCAGTTGATGGACTGATTGAGTGCGTTTAGAGTTCTTGTGATGAAACTGTTTCTGAACCGTGGGGTCCATACAGGAAAGGTTTGAAACGTTTGTCATATGAGAAGCATTTCAAATAGGAAGCATGGCTGAGGCAGCGTGTGCTTGATGCTGTATACCGATAATTCTCTTTCCGATCAGCTGCTCCGAGTGGTGCAGTGAGAGTAATATGGGAAAAGATGATCCGCTGTGGCAACCCCTAACGGGAGCAGCTGAAAGAAGAAGAAGAAAGTGCAGTGAGAGTAACAACGTTAAAGCAGCTATGGTATTTAGAATAGTTTGACCATTCTGAGGACCAATATATTGTTACTGGTTAATTACAATCAGATGCATTAAACTAGTAAACAATATGCAGTTAATTTCAGTGTATTTATAAAGCCGCGTCAGGAAAATAAAGGATAACCACACAGGAACAGTAGCACTGCTTTGACGCTGGGTGCCTCCAGTCTGCAAAACCGAGCAGAGAACTTGCGTACGACAGGGTGTGAGGTTCCATCGAAATATGTGTGGCTTTACACCAAGTTTAGGTTTTATACATCGCGATTTAAACGTGGAAACATTCTTACGCAACATTTCTGTGCATATGCACCGTTTATACATGAGGCCCCAGGGGTCAGATAAGTTGTGGTCAGTTACAAACCATGTAATTGCCTTTGCAGTGTTAAATGTCATCTCTCCTGTCACAGGAGACCCATCTAGGTCTGGATTTAAAACACAATTAAAGTTCCCAGCCATTATAATTTTATGTGTGTTCACATTGGGAATGTATGCAAATACATTTTGGATGAAGTCCCTATCATCCACATTGGGTGCATAAACATTTATCAAAATCACTTTACAATTAAATAAATTACCCATGACAATCATGTATCTCCCTTCAGGATGAGATACAACATCCCACACCTCTAGTGTTTCTTGTAAAGCTGGCATGGAACATTTGGCCAGTCCAGTCTTTTTGCAGCCTTTGATCCTTGCTTAATAAGTGGGTCTCCTGTAAAAATATTGTTTTAGCATTTAGACCTGTAGGTGAGAGAATACTTTCTTTTTAATTCATGAATCAGGCCTTTAACATTCCAGCTCACAAAGTTAACTGTTCCATCTTGGAGACATTGATTCTAAATTTTTGATGTCATTTTGTAGTCTTAACTGAAAGTGAAACAGCTTTGACCTTAATTTCCAATTTTCCCAGGGGTTATTGCCATGCAGTCAATTGTTACGTTGGTAATTATAATTATATGGATTAAAAGGATAGATTAGAGATAGCTTGCTCTCTTTCTCCCCCCCCCAGTCCCTCCACCCCCCTTTTTAGCCTCCCCATGTGAGGCTGGACTTCACTTCACAAAGTCCCAGTCCTCTGACATACCTAGAGACAGAGCACGTCCAAAACAAAGCAAGCCCCCCAGCAGCGGCGTATGAGTATTAAAATTGAGATATCTATTGCCAATACAGTCTGAATACTATAAGCATAAAATATAATCTTCAGCAGTCTTGAAATATTAAGATAGTAGACCCAGGTAATGGTGTTAAAAAGTGGCCCTGGATAAGCATAGTAAAACCTAATACAATAATAACAACAATAAACCAATGGTATTATGTTTAACAGTCTCCTTTAGAATAGCAAAAAGAGAAAAAAAGAAAAAAAGTTACTAATTTAATTTCTTTCACACATACATAAACATGTATAATTGTAATTAAAACAAACAGTGACCGACAAGGGAAAAGGATGTATAATTACAGTACCAGTATCATTGCAAGCAGATCAGACAGCCGGTGATATCTTCTTTGCGTTGCCATGACAGGGTGCGACTCATGATCGTTTTTCAAGAAAGTGTCGGGATCAGCTTTCTTAACTCTTTATCTGCTTCTTCCATAGTGGTAAAGATGTAATGTTTGCCTTGAATATCCACTTTCAGTTTGGCAGGATACAAGAGGCTGTATCTGATATCGGCTTTCCATAAGCGCTGTTTAATATTATAAAAAGAGGCACATTTAGCAGCTGTTGACGGTGAGAAATCAGGGAAAATACGAATTAGGTTATTTTCAAATATAATCTCTTGTTTCTGTCTGAGAAGTGACATTACATTTAATTTAGATGCAATTTTTCGAAGTTCACAACAAAAGTCCTAGGTTTAGAGGTATTGGATCCCCGTATGTGGTAAGCTGCTGCTATCTTGGTGTATGATTTAAAGTCCTCTCTAATTATTTTCGAGATTAGTTAAGCTATGAATTTCACTGGGTTTGGACTTTCACGATTCCCAGGTAGACCTTAGATTCTAATATTATTCCTTTTGCATCCATCTTCCTGAGCAGCAAGTCTGTCTCAGAGTTTTTTGCATTCGGAATCTGTAGCTGTTACTTTTCCATCAGCGGTGGATGCTAAATGTTCAGCTGTTTCAATTCGAGTCATGATTGTCTGCTTAACGTCTTCCAGCTGATTGGTAAGTGCTCTCGATTTAGACACATTTTCCTGAATGTGCTCCTCAATTTTTTCCAGCATACCTTTAAAGGCCGTCTCATAGCAACTATATACACGTTTCTCCGAGTCTTTATTATCCTGCCACAGTTTCTTCAGCTGCCACTGCAGCTTCTCGCTTGTCTTCTCGCTTGTCTTGAGCATACTATTTATTTCTTTCTTTATCTCTTGCTTGAGCTCAGCGATCATTACCTTCAGTTTGGACATATCATTTCTGCTTTCGTGCACTGTAGGTGAAGCGGCAAGCCCTATTACAGCCGATTCTCCCGGCTCGCAAGAAGTAGATGAAAGCGCAGACTGCAAGGCCTTTTCCAGTTTCAAGTGATTATCTGGAATTGGTGAGCTATTGTGACCTGCATCACTTGCACATTCGCTCCCATTTTCGCTCTAAACTGGAGGCGATGCAGCAGACCGTGGTCCTGAGAAGTTTGGGCTTTCACCTGCCTGTTCCAGGTCAGTCTCTGAAAGGCTGTACCTTGAAGTTGGACTTGCCTGTCTAGGCTTCAATGTAGCTTTAGGTTTTTTTTCCATTTCTTTCTGAGCCCCTTTCTTACCGCCCATGTTTATATATGCTTGCATATACTGTAATAGAACCTCCTCGGGTTGGGTAAATTCAGGATACCTCAGGATAATAAGAAGTAATAGAAAAAATAACACCGCTGCTAACGGATCTCCTCTTCAGATGTCCTTATCCCGCAACGGACGAGACCAATTCCCAGAAGAGTTGATACTTGTCTTTAATTCCTTGGCCAGCTTTTAGCTAATAGCTAAATTAAACCAACAGTCATCTAAGTCAGTGGTTCTCAACCTGTGGGGCGGGCCCCCCTAGGGGGGTGCGAAGTAACAAAAAGGGGGGCGTGAAGATGTGAAAAAAAGTAAACACGAATCGAATATATGAAAAATACATCTATTGAAACCAAAACAAATTAACTTAAACTACATTCTGATACTAGAAAAATAAATATAGAGTTAGATAAATGTTGATAAAAGTTAAGTAGGTGTAATAAAATATGCATCTATGATATATCATTAATTAAAAAAGAACAAATTGGTATTAGTGG
>JANRMT010062818.1:29463649-29479469 GCA_026402145.1 Polypterus bichir lapradei
GACAAATTTCATAAAGAATGACTCATCCCAGTGCAAACCTCATAGTAGAGCACAGGCTGCGTATAGTGCATATCGTATTATACAGTGTATAGAGATATATTGTATTGTAAGAGATCTCATATCAGATCTGGAGGACAACCACAAAAATACCTCCATGACACTCTGAACTAATACAGCATTAAAGAAACTGGCAGTATCTTTCATTACACACTTTCCAAACTGGCAGCCAAGTAACATATTACACAATGTAAATATTTCCATGCATTGCTTGTTTTCTTCTATGACATTGAGGTAAATATATTTAACTCAGTATGACATTATACTTTAATACAAATATAAATACAAAATATGTTTTCCATATTTGTTAATAACAAGTGCTTTATCTTGTCCATTAACAGTCTGTCTGATGCAGGCAGAATTCATTTTTTAGTATTACGTACCAGGCTAAGTAAACTGAACCTTTTCACAAGGTGGTCTAAGTTAGTATGCAACTCTGTTCACCTGCTCTGACTCCAGGAAGCACACTGCAACTGTACTTAGTCTTAGTGTTGATCCTCTGCTAGTTGACTGCTCGTGAGGCAGAGTGCAAAGTACTAAGCCCAACATTTATCCCTATTATTGTAAATATGTTCTAAGAACAGATCAGCATGGAATCATTTCAAACTCACAGGTCTCTAACCCATTATGTCCCCTGTGTTTTGTGAGTGGAACCCCCAAGAGGTAGGGTTTGTCGAATAAAACCCCATTTTATTTTTACTTATTTATGTTTTTCTCTCTGTCAAGATATTTTGTGATATTCCTAATATATTTTGCAGATTGAAGCCTCTCAGTGAGACTATTTTTGGGCAGGCCAGTTTTCTGTGGGTGTTTTGAAGGCATT
The DNA here is from genome assembly GCA_026402145.1 of Polypterus bichir lapradei. NCBI lineage: Eukaryota > Metazoa > Chordata > Cladistia > Polypteriformes > Polypteridae > Polypterus > Polypterus bichir. The sequence continues at coordinate 29,464,530 of JANRMT010062818.1, forward strand.
GACTATTTTCTGCTGTTTTTGCCAGAATCACAACACTGGCTTACTACCCGTCTTCCTTGATCTTTTCTTTAACTGGGCAAATTGGCTCCAGCCTTCCCATGTAGTAACCTTACCTTTTAACTTTTAAACAAGAGATCAGTCCTATCTGGACTGTCTCTCAAAAAGGTAGGTCAGTTGTCAGGGATTGAATGCCCTCTAGTATTCCGAGGGAAACATATCATATTTCCTCCCAGCTGTACTGGACCTCGTTCTCTCTCTCACCTGTCCTTGTGTTTTGCCCTTGTAGTATGCCTAGTATATTTGCAGAAATTACTACCTGCTGCCAGTGTCCTTACTTTCACACTAAGATGTGCCACTGCCACTGTCCCTCTCAAAGGACCTTGCTTGGTCCTGTCTTTGTCCTGTGCTTCCTTTTCTGACTCATAAACCATTGCCCACTGAACAATCAATCATACAAACCCCTGTTCATGGGTGAGGTTCATTATCTGTCAGACATGAAATCTTGAGAATAACCAAAATACTTTTAAGTTATTAGATTCTAATACAAATAAATGACAGAGCAGGAACCTGGAGGTTATTTTTTAGTGAAATGTAATTATATACTATTAGACTTGTTGGCATAACATATTATATAAGTCACAAGATTTTATCTACACCAGTCAACATCTATTAATCCATTTAGCCTGTGAATAAGCAGACAGTGTACTTTGCCTTCAATTTAAATAAATTAATAGTTACTGTAGAATGTCCTTAATTTTGTGAAATTAATTCTGTAGCTGAAAATTAATATGGTCAAGGTGGTTGTGTCTTCTTTTAAAAAGGCTCATCTCAGTTTAGACAAGGTCATTTAATGCCACAGTTACAGTATCTCAAAGTAAGGGAGGGATAGGTCTTGTGTTGAAAATTTTATCCTCCATTCCTGCTATGACACAACCCAGAAACATCAGAATATTTAATTATACATTACATATACTATGATCTACCTAGGATGAGTTATGATGTTGTGAACCTTTTCTCTTAGGATTTATGTTTGGCAGAATGGTCAAAAAAGAGGAGCTAATAAGAATGTTGTGAAATTTATTGACTGATCTATTCATTCAGTCTTCTACATTAGCAAGAAAACCTTTTTTAAACTGTACAGCACCGTCGAGGAGGATTTGTACTGTCATCAGGTACATGGACAGTGTTGAGCATTTTTGAAATTCCTGTTCACAGTGCTCTTCATGGAAGAGGTGCACCTCAGAAGACTACATAAACTTGTTGGGTTCAAGTGGTAGGACTGTATGGCTTTATCCTTTATCCAGGAAGCAGTTTAAAATGGGGGACAAATCATCATATCTTTTTATGTGATATGAACTGTAATTTCACAAATACTGGTTTCAGTCAGGACATTGTGAACTGTTTATATTGTCTGGGAGAGTGACATGGGGGCATACATGTACTTTGTTAATTATTACTTTCCATTGTTGTGTTTGCAAATAGTTTGGTGTGTAATAGGTTTATCCAATGTATCTCAACATTTTTCTGGTGTGTTTGTTTAATGTTTTTGTGGTGGGGTAGAAAAATAAAGTTGGGCTTAGGTGTTGGCCTAATTCCATCTGGCCCTCATTTTCAAGGTGTAATGGCAAATTATGCAGATCTGTTTGTCATCTTGTCACCCCTCAAAATTGGTGAGGGGACAACTTTGATTATTATTTTTTGTTTGGGTTTCTGGATTTTACAATTAAGCTTCAGTGTACTTGTATTTTCCCTTTAATTTTTCTCTCTGGATACCATTTTTCTATGTGTCTATTACAGGTAGGCTTTCAACTTAACTCTTTTTTCATAGTTTTTACAATCATTTCTCCCACATTTATCCAAACACATAAAAACACCTACTGGTAAGAGTACCTATTTTCTTGTCTCCAGCATTCTAGAATTCAACAACATTTGCATGAAATAACTAACATGTCCCAAACTAGTTAAATTTCCATGCAATTCTCTAAACATACCACAGCCTGAGTTTTCAATTGATATGTTTAATTTTACAACAAAGTAAGTTTTATTTAAAAAATAAATAGTAAGATTAAATAGACAACAATTAACATATACAATTAGAACATTAGAACTCTTACAATAAGAACAGACCTGGGATCGGATTTATAAAACTTCTGTATGTACAACAGAGAGGTCCAAGATGTGTGTATGCAAATTTCCATGCAAAAATCTGGATTTATGAAAGAAATTTTGAAAGGAAAACTTGTGTATATTTATGGCAACTTAGACCAATTCAACATTTTGGAGACACTGGTAAATGATGACACCCTTGATCAAATAGAAAAATGCAGCCAAGCCAGCTAAATGATAACTCAAGCGTATATTAATTGATGTCAGTGAGCCATTATAATAATGTGTGTTAGCGTTACAAACACATTAAACCCAAAAATGACTCTATATGATGCATAGACTGTATTTTAGTTCCCTTTAAAGAGGGCAGAGGTTGAATATTTGCATTGAAGAACTGTTTTCGTTTTTCCCTCAGTTTATATTGGCTATTTCTTTTTTTTAACATTTTATTAATTTTATTAGAATCAAAGAACAATCTATACAAGTAAATCAAGTTTAACAAAACTAGGTTAGAAATGAATCAACCCCAACCCATGAGAAAGACAGCCAGGGCAGCAGAGCAAAACTTTAACAATAGTAAAAAATATGTAAATAAATAAATAAAAATAAATAAATACAATAAAAATAGGGGAGAGAATCTGCTTCCTCAGTTTAAATGCTCATAAAATGTTATTGATTAGATCCTGCCAAGTTTTGAAAAAGTTTTTTACTGATCCTCTAAATGAGAATTTGATTTTTTCCAATTTCAAATAGTATGAAACATCAGTTACCCACTGACTTAAAAGAGGTGAGTTAGCATTCTTCCAGTTGAGCAAGATAAGTCTATGTGCCAATAGTGAAGTAAAGGCAATTACAATTTGTTTGTCCTTCTCCACTTTAAACCCATCTGAATGTACACCTGGATGCGTTTACAGCTGTTAATGGATTAGGAGGGATTGTGTCACCAAGGCTGTCTGAGAGGCATTTAAAGATTTTGGTCCAGAATGATGTAAATTTGGTGCACGGCCAAAACATATGGCCCAATGAGGCTGGAACTTGATTGCAATGTTTGCAGGTTAGATTTGCCCTGGAAACATTTTGCACAATTTTAAACGAGACAGATGCACTCGATACATAATTTTAAGTTCAATAATTGCGCATATGGAGCTCGAGTGAATTCTGTCCCTTGCTACCTTCCACTCCTTTTCTCAGATGTTGAGTGAGAGATCCTTTTCCCACTGTACTCTGGGATCTTTTTTTTTATATATTACAGAAATGCTGTCTGAGTCCTCAAGACTGATCAATATTTTTCGAGAATAGAGATAGGTGGTAGGTGAGGGAAATTGGGCAGGTTTTGTTTAACAAAGTTTCTAATTTTAAGGTAGTGAAAGAAATATGTTGCTGGAAAGTTTAATTTGGAGTGTAATTGTTCGTAGGATGCATAGACGTTGTCTATGTATATATTGGCTATTTCTTGCCACTTCTCAGGGAACTAGCCGACAGGTCAGGAATATCTTGGCCAAGATTTGGCTCTGTCATGCTGGAAGCAATTGACCAATCGATGAGGCAATATGTTCAGTTTCTGTATGATTGGGTGAATATACATGAAACATATTTTTGCCAAAATAAAAAAATTGGCCTTATTCAAGGGCAATCTGCAGCAGTGTCCATTTTTCTTAACATAACCACAGCAATTGACTCCTAGCAAGAATTAAGCTTTTGTTACATTCGATTAACATACAAGTCATCTATTATATCAAGATGAGAATGACAAATGTCACGTGTTATTTTGATTCAGCTTTTGAAGTAGCTTTGGCAGACAACTTTCTGATAATGCTGTATGGGGTGGCTGGCTTGTTGGTAAGGTAACCTCAGTTATACATATGGCCTAAACTATACATTTTAGCAGCAATCATGTCATTACATATACCATGCAATAGTGGTTACCAGCTTAGACACTGGCCCTTATGCAATTCCACTCAGTTGTGGAGTGAACCATGGAACTCCTCAAATGCAGGTGTCAAGTGGGTGGCTGTTACCAGCCAATGAAGGTCTGCAGCCTCCTGATTGCAAATGTACAGGGTTGATTAGCATAGTCCATATATAGTTGTTTTAGGGTGGCAACCAAGTTGGGTTTGAGGTGCATTCAGGAACAGACATTTACAAAATGATTTTGATTTACAGTATATAGTGTAAATTGGTTAGAAATGTGCGTACACCAAGTTTTAGAAATCATATTTATTTTTGGTGCATTTCCCTGTTTCTTTGTGCATGCATAATTTCACACTAAAATCTGCCCAAAGTTTTATAAATGAGCCCCCTGGTCTTGTGGATTGGTTTACATTATTGTATTCACTTCTGGGTCTCAAAGGACATCACTGATTGGTTTTGTGGTGGATTCATAATGGTTGTGGGAAGAATTAGGTCATAAATCACCTTCAGGAAGTACTTCTGGTTACAAGGAAAATTACAGTTAAGTCACTTCTGATCCAGATGGCAGGCTACATCCAATATTCCTTTCAAACCAATCTCTGCAAAATCAGCAGAATGATCATACCTTTTACACAGACAAGGACATGAAAATAGGAACTGTGGGGATGTGGAATATGTAGAAGATATGAGAGCTTTCTGTTTTACCTTCCAGCAAAGACACCAGAAAAATCAAGAGATCTATACAATTTATGAACAAGGAAAGTCTACATTGCATGCAAAATTTTCTCTATTGTAGTCATTTCCTCCAATACTTCCTTCCAGTTACCATTTTGTATAACTTCCATGTGTATTATCAAATGTTATGCTTTTGATCATCCTTTTTTGCGAATTTTTATTAAAGGTTGCTGGACATTATACAGAGACAACTCTCCAACTCTCATTTTTGTCTCGAGTGAGAATTATTATCTTACCTTGGCATAGCCAGGATGATACTTTGTTCAAGAAAGATAACAAAAGAACAAGACCTCCACACTGTTATGTCAACCATTATGGCAGAACTCCAGATGGTGAAAATTCAACAGGGGGAACCTGGACCCATCTTGCAGAGTCGGAGGTGAGAGCAGTGGCTGTGGTAAGATCAGAGGTCGCTCAGCCTCCCCCCTCCCCATTAACACCTCTACCGGAGGGAAAAGACGTTGCGTCTTACTTTTTAATTTTTGAACGTACCGCTACTTGGAACGTATGGCCGAGGTCGGAGTGGGCCCACATTCTAGCAACGTACCTGCGAGGGGAAGTGCAGCCAACCTACTATGATCTGACTGAGGAGCAGGCCAGTGACTATGATATCATCAAGGGTGAAGTCCTAAAACACTGCGGCATATCAGCAGCCCAGCAGGTGAGAGAATGGAGTGAGTGGACCCTGAGAGTCCGGTTAGAACCCAAGCCTTTGAGATCTGGGGCAAACTTGTATGCTGGCTAAGGCCAGACATCAATAATGTCCATCAGATTGTAGAAATGGTGGCTTGTGACACCCTAGTAGGGGCCTTCCCAGAAAATATTGCCCAGCAGGTCCACAAAGTCACCTATAAGGATATGGAGACCCTAATAGAGGTTGTGGAGCGACACCGGCTGGTCGGCAAATCAGAAAGGTCAGAACGGTCTGCGTGCCAACCCAAACCAGTTCATGTCGCTGTTCCTGACTCACCCTGATGCAGCACCGATGTTTCGGTCCGACCAAAGCAGGTCAACCTCCCCCCCTGTTTCAAGTGTGGGGAGCTGGGACACCTTTCTCCAAACTGTACTGTTGAACCTATGGATTGTTCCCTGGGAAAAAGAGAGAGGCATTAATACCCGATACAAACCCCTTCTCTCATGAACTTTCACTCACCTCTGGGCTTGTTGGCTGCCTCCTAAGCGCACGTGTGTGACAATATATATATATAGGTTGGAGCATGCAGTGATTACAATGTGTTGCCACATTCACCACACAACAAACCACCCACATTGGGGCCCAATTGCAGCCACATTGAAACAGTGTGAGGTTTTTTACTGTGGCTGGAGTGCCAATCCTGCCACCAACCCCCAAGTTTTCCCTGCAGGTTGGAGGACCAACTTGGACGGCTGGATGCAGGTTTACGTCACACCCAGGATGAAGGAATTAGAGGGCCTTGCTCAAGAGCCCAACGGAGTAGAGTCACTAGAGGGGCATTTATGGGATTTGAACCGGATTGTGGTGCAGATCCTTAGCATCAGAGCTACCACTCCATATATATATTTTACTAGCTGTGTAGGCCCGTGCTGTAAAAAACCTGGTGTCCTAGAAAATATTGAAATCATCAGAAAAAAAATTGAAATGTAGAGATGTCAGGTAATTGAAAGGAACTACTCTGTGCATCTCTCTCCTAGGATGATTTATTTTGCTGATGTGCTCCCATCACTTGTGCATTAGCGTCAGGAGGAAAAATAAAAGGGCAGCTAAACAACTTTGTCTTTCTTCTGAGGTTTCATTTTGCTGATGTGCTGGCCCTGCTTGTGTTATTAGCGGCTAAGCGAGTTTTCTGTTTCCTCGGAGGAGGAGCCCTTAGCCCGACTCCACCTCTCACTTCTGGGCCAGACAGATACACACACTTTTATTTTTATATATAAGATGGGTGTGCACGATAGATTTTTGTTTGAAGTTTCTTATGGTTTTTAATATTCACAGTTTTTTCTCACTTATTTAGTGAAATATTTATATTTAAGTGCACTTTATGGAACTGTATTTAAATAAGTATTGACTTTTGTGCAATAAACACCTTCTGTGTCTGTCTCCCTTATTATTCCACTGGCTATCAGTTTCAATGCTTAAAGTCTTTGAAATCCTGCTAAAGCCAATGGTAAAAATTATGGAGTGTGACACTGCCTTATCTGAATTTAGGTGGTGAATTGTTAATGAGTTTCTGGGTTAGTCCACAATAAACATATTTGTACATAATCAGAACAAAGTTTAATGTTTGACACTTCAGTAGGGTTATTTAATCTGAGGTTGTGCGTTTTAAGAGAGGTGCTAACCTGTCAGACGTTTTCAAATGATGAAAAAGCTGAAATGCTAAAAATGTAGAACAGACACACAGAAGTAGACCCAAACAGATAGTACATTTTATTAATATATAAGCAACAAGCTCTTGAACTATCTTTAAATGGCTGTAGATTTAGCTGTGGCTTACCCTACAACTCTTCTTTTCTTGTGCTGCTTGCCTAAAACATGTCAACCCTGCTGTGCAGTCTGACTGCACAATTATAGCAATTTATTTTGGTATAGTGATCTTCCCTAAGTATAGACTTAAAGCGCTTCCACATATTTATAACTATAATGTGTGAACTACAAACCTTGAAGATGATGTGCTGGAAGCAAGAAAAATGGGCAAGCATAAGGATCTGAATGATTTTGAGAAAAGACAGATTGTGATGGCTAGACAACTGAGTCAGGGCATTTCCAAAATGGCAGGTCTTGTGGGATGTTCCTAGTATGTAGTGGTTACTATTCACCAAAATTTGTCCAAGGAAGGACAATCGGTGAACAGGCAACACAGTCATTGGCGTTGAGAGCTACTGTAGCACAAATTGCTGAAAAACATAATGCTAGCTATGAGAGAAAGGTTGCACAGCCACAGACTGGTCATAGTACCCATGCTGACAACTTTCCACTGCCAATGTGCACATGAGTATTAGAACTGGACCATGGAGCAATGGAAGAAGATGGCCTGGTCTAATGACTCATGTTGATCATGTTCAGATCATGTTGAAACCGGGTGCATATGCATTGTTTGTGTAATGGATATATTTTGTTCAATACAAGCAAACATTTTTTTACTAATTCAGCAGGTTTATGCTGTGCTTTGTATTTAACTTGTTTAAATGTACATGGAAAAGGGAACTGTTTCACTTCAAGAATATTGTTCATTATGCTCTTAATCAGTTGCTCTTTTCTGTATTGGTATGACATCAGCAGAAATAGCTGCTCAATTGATTATTTATACTTGGCAAAAAGGAGTATCGGAAGTTGTGACACAGTGACTCATTCCTGATAAAGCTTCTGTGGAAAGAGCAATGAGTCAGGGTTTCTGTTATTATTCTTCCTTCTACAAGTGTGTAACTACTTAATGCTGTTATTTAACAAATAGAATAATGTTCATAATACATTTTGGAAAAGGTTTTGAAAGTTTCAATATATAATTTGAAATGTTGCATTAATAGTGCAATAAAGTGAAAATGCCAAATGCCCTCTTTAATGTGAAATGTATGCAATATGCTCATGGTTTTAAGTTTTTTTGTGAACACCTTTTATGTTGTTTATTCAATGTAATTTTTATTCTTTAGTATTAACTATTTAGTTTTCTTAGTATAATTTGTCACAAGTAAATAAAAATGTAAATGCTACCTATAATAATAATAATACATTTTATTTATGTAGCACCTTTCATACACTCAAGGACACTTTACAATTCAATACAAGATACATGAAGAAGAATAATACTCATTGAAGAGATGTGTTTTTAACAGATGTTTGAAATTAATAATAGATTTTTCCTTTCGAAGGCTGAGAGGGAGAGAATTCCAAATTTTAGAGGCTATCACTCTAAAAGCTCTGCCACCCATAGTTATTAACCTGTATTTAGGTACAGTGAGTAACTTAGTGTCCAATGATCGTAATGCATGGGCAGGAGTGTAAGGAAGCAGCAGCTCAGACAGATAATGAGGGGCTAAACAATGAAGGGCTTTAAAAGTGAGAAGGATAATTTTATATTTGATTCTTGAAGAAACTGGTAACCAGTGTAACTCATAGAGGACAGGAGTGATGTGAGCAGTTTTTTTAGTGTGCGTAAGTAAACGAGCAGCAGAATTCTGAACATATTGCAATCTGTTGATATATTTAGTCGGGAGGCCATAAAACAAAGCATTGCAATAGTCCGGACGGGTAGTGATGAAAGCATGAATGAGTGACTCAGTATCTTTCACACTGAGGAAAGAATGCAGATGAGCAATGTTGTGAAGATGAAAAAGGTTGTCTGTACTATTGAGCTGATGTGTGACTGAAAAGTAAGAAGCTGATCAAAGATGACACCCAAATTACGGACTGATGCTGAGGGTTGAACCAGGATCCCATCAATGTCAATTTTTAGCCCACGAAGGGTAGAGAGGACAGATTTGGTGTCAACCAATAAGATTTCTGTTTTATCAGGATTGAGTTGTAAAAAATTATCTGTCATCCAATGATTGATTTCCTGAATGCAGTCAGTCAGTGCAACAGGTGAAGATGTTGCAGTTCCATCCACGCTTACATAAAGTTGTGTGTCATCGGCATAGCAGTGGAAGCATAGACCATACCGACGAATAATCTCACCTAATGAGAGCATATAGATGTTGAAGAAGATTGGACCAAGAACTGACCCTTGAGGGATACCTTGTGTGAATGAAGTAGTGGCAGATTTGGATTCCCTAATGAACACGTAATACTGGCGATCACTGAGGTATGATGTGAACCAAGAAAGAGCAGCACCAGAGATACCAATAGCTGAAAGTCGGGACAATAAAATGTTAAGGTTAACTGTATCAAACGCTGCACTCAAGTCAAGAAGAACTAGACTAGCGGCCATCCCAGAATCTGTGGTTATAAGTAAGTCATTGGCTACCTTAAGTAAAGCAGTTTCAGTGCTATGTAGGTCTCTGAATCCCGATTGAAAAGGCTCAAGCAGGTTACAGTATGTAAATTTAAATAATCATTGAGTTGAGCAGCAACAACCTTTTCTAAGATCTTAGTCATAAATGGAAGATTAGAAATTGGGCGGTAAAATTTTAAATGTAAGGGATCTGAGCCAGGTTTTTTTTTTAAAACAGGGGTTACAGCAGCAGTTTTTAAATCACTTAGAACAACACAGGTACAGAAACTACAGTTGATAAAGTGAGAAATGGGGGCAGAAAGTTTGTCAGTGCAAACCTTAATCAGTAAAGTAGGTGCAGGATCTAGGTGGCAGGTAGATTGATTTAATTTAGATATTACTTCAGCAATATAAGTTGGTGTAGTGGGGTTAAATTTAGATAAATAAACTGTAGATTTAGAAGTATGATCAGTCGACAGAGATGAGGAATGATTAGTAGGGAATCTTTGATATATGGTCATAACTTTTGACTGAAAATAGTCCAAAAATAGGTTACAGTGCTCAACAGAGAAATACGGATTTTTACCAGCAGGTTGACAAAGTCTGTTAACCGTATTAAAAAGAGATCTAGGGCGACAAGTACCAAAGTCAATAAGAGTGGAATAGTACTTTGAACGTGCAGCGGATAAGGCACATCTGTATTCCTTCAGGTGTTCGGTGTAAGCCAGGGTAAGAACAGCCAGACCAGTCTTCTTCCAGAGCCTTTCCAAGCGGCGACCAGATTGTTTCATGGTACGCAATTCTGCTGTAAACCATGGAGATAACCGGGTAGTAGGAATATTCAAGGATTTAATTTGTGACAATGTGGAATTATATAGAAATAAAATCTGTATAGGGCAAGACAACCCAGAAACATCATGGACTTGCTCCTCAACAAACTATACACAGGCAAGGTCTCAGGCAGGACTAAGAAAATACAAATTTAAATAGAAAATTCAAATGTAAAATATAAAATGAAGCAAAAATGCTTGTACAAAAATGGTAACATTTCCATGAATGGGGGGTCTCGGAGACCCCCAACTACTTTGTGCTACTGCAGCACTTACTGTATTTGAACTAAGCAATCGAGAAGCGGATTTCAGCACATTTTTCAAGACAACACAAAATGACAAGTCAGAAAAAGTTGTATTACCTTGAAAGGGAAAGAATTTGAAAATCTGCGACTGGGGGTCTTGGAGAGCCCCTTATTCATGGATTAGGATTAAAGAAACAGACACTGAAATAAATAGTGCAGTAAAATGCAATAGCACAGTAAGATTAGGAATAGTTTACTGCTATTGAGTTACTGGTAATTTTATTTGTAATTGTGTTAACTTGTGGAAATGGGATTTATCGTGCAAAGTTTAAGATTCATTGAGTGAGTTTAGCACTAATTGTAATTATATTAATATATACTAATTAATATGGAATGTTAACAGAACTGATATGATTATTTTATGACAATACTATATATATATATAATATATATAATATATATAATATATATATATATAGTGACAGATAGGGGGCGCTGTAATCCCCTTAAACCCTCAGACCAGACGCCAGACACCAAATAAAAGTCCAAGTGATGAATTTATTCATACAATAATGTGCACAAAGCACCTCCACTATTCTCAATACTCAATACAATAATACAATAATCACACAAACAATAATCCTCCACACCTACCAGCAGCTCAGTCACCCTTCCTCCCAACTCGGCCCACTGCTGGGATCTCCCACAGTCCTTTTGAAAGTCCTTGACCTGGAAGTGTTTGTGTCTCTCAGTCCATGTGACTTTGTAACACTTCCGGGTCAGGTGAAAACTCCTTTTTCTTCAGCCTGGAAGTACGTCATTTCCTCTGTCCTCTCGACTGGGAAGTACTTCCGGGCTATAAAGCAAATAGAAGTCCTTGAGCCTCCCTGCAGCGTCCTCTGTCAACCCCCATGGTATCCAGCAGGGCTGTGAATAAAGACTCCAATGTCCATGATGCCCTGCTAGAATTCGGGGCACCTCCATGTTGCAGGGAGGGCTCCATCTGGCGGCTTGGGGGTATTGGTCAGGAGAAGCTGCCAGCCATATTCCACAATACTCCCCCCTCAGCGAAGAACCGTGGTTCAAAGCATCCAGCCCTGCGAAGGATGTCTTCCACCAGGAGGAGTTTCTGGTTGGACCTTTTGTGATAAGTATTGCCTGGAGAACCTAGGGGGAACATTAGACCAGTGAGACACTTTATCCCCTGTTCTCCAAGGACAATTTCGCTAAATATGGCCCAGCCAGCGGCATTCATAACATTGCCTCTGCTATTCTCCCTTGGCAATGTTCTGCTGGGAAACCTTGGGTCCTGACATTCATATAACCAAAGCTTCACTGCTGATGTTTTAACTGAGACCTTCATTTCAACAATAACTAGCAAAATCTCCAGAATCTTCTCTGTAACACTTTTGCAATAATCATTTAATTTTAATAGTAATGTAAACTTGTGGTTTCTCTCTCTGCTTACTGCTCTGCTATTTTATTTTCATCTGTTTGCATTGTCTCAGTACTATTATTCTGTCATTTTCCTTTCATATACAGTATGCCATTTCTTGGCATTTTTTGTGTTGTTTTCATCTTGCACATTGCACATACTGCGCCTCATCCTGGCCAATCACATAGAGCAGCTCTTCACTCTTCACTAAAAAGGATAGAATATCCTTTTATACTGCAGCTTGTCCAGGAGGAATGGTGAGGAGACATTTAAAAGATACCCACAGTACAACCTACTCAATTTTACCACTCAAAATCGGCTGTAAAAAAAAGCTAGAATTCTGTTCTATGGCCTGATATAAACCAAGAATGCCTGTTGACACAAAAAGCAGAGAATTTCAGTATTGTGGCAGATTAATACATATAATAGTTTCATAAAGTTTATGTGGAGCTTTTTACTTCTGACATCTTGATCAGAGTATCAAGGGTGTTCTTGTGCTTTATGGCAGGGTACGTTACACAATTTCTCTCCATCAATTCTGTACAGGTCATACCAAGAAAAGAGACACAGTTTTCTTGAAGAGTTGTCCATTCTGCATATTTGGAATATTATCAAATAATTTCACAAAAGCAAGTTTTCTGGCAAAGTCCAAATCCAACTATTTTATTGGTGCATTTGGTGCTTGTCAAGTAGGTCTGGTTTTAGCAAGTGTTAAGGGTATGATTATCAGCTCAAGTCCACTGGGACTAAATTAAGGATATCACAACAGAGAAAAAAGCAAAAATAATTGTGTAAACACAATAATGTGAGAAATCCTTACATACAAACTCACACAATAAACTTAATGGCAGAATTACTTATTCCTTACAAATATATAAAAAATATAATGAATGAATAAATAATAAATAAATAACATTCACTTGAATGGCAAACATTATCTGTGCATACTCTCGCAAAGCTGGTAAGAAAGTCTGAAAAAGGTACACTCACAAGTACTTTTTTAATTCAGTGAAAACTCTGATGACAGCAGTAAGTTGCTAGAAAGTTTTACCTTAAAATACTTTACTAAATAATTTTAAAAACTTAACAGACTCACAAATATGCATTAATACAAAGAAATAAACATCTACAAACATTTCTATGTACCGACAATGCCTTCAAAAGCCAAACTGAACATTTGAAGCAAAAGAAGTGAGACAAACGTGCTTGTCGCTACCCGATCTGCGTGCCTACCCGATTTGCGCGCGCAGGCGTATTGAAAGCCTAGCATGCCGTAAAGTGTTCACGCATGCGTTATACAGATTGGGCAGAACCGTAAAGTGAGCGATGACATATTCGTTCAATACGTATGTAATAACACACTCCGCATGCGCTTAATAAAAAAAATATATATATACTAAACATTTCGCTTTACGGCATGGATCGGTCTCAACTGCGCATGTTGATACACAACTGGGTAGTACAGTATATTCGTTTCAATACTGTAGTAGTTTACCATAATGATAATATTATTAAATATTCATTGTACGTTCTGTTTTCAGGGCTGAATTAAGCTTGTCATACTCCTTGTTATAAACGTTAATTGTTTATCACTGAGATCCCTTCGTTTAGTTTACATAGCACTTTTTTTTTTCAGTTCCCATTGTACAAAGAAGTATTTGACCATTGCATATGTTATTATAGTCTACATATAAAAAATAAATGTCGGTTTTAAAAATAGATGTATTCAAGTACTATATTGACTTTGAGTAACGCAAAGAAATTACTCGTGTCAGCTTTATGTTGTATTTAAATTCCAATGTCAAATAGTTCAGATATATAGCAATACAATAAATAAATAAAGTGTGAACTAAAAACTGAGTAATCATATAAAATATGTTCAAAATATTGACAAGATGCCATATATGTTAAAGTAACCAGGATGATTATTGCATAAATGCACAGCAGTATAGATTATTATTGCATTTTAGTAAACAGTCATTACACACACTACCTACATTAATTGTACATGATCAATGACAATGATTTCAGATTGAAGAGATATGAGTTCAATAAGTTTATAGCAGTTTTTTTTTTTTTGTCTGTTTGTATTCGGATTCAGCGGGTTAGAAAATGGATGGATGTTTGTAGCATACAGATTGATCTGAAATGCCTGCCTGATGGGAGAAGCTCAAACACGTTCTGTCCAAGATGAGTGTTTGCCTTGATGACGTTTTTAGCCCTTCTTACACAGGGAATCTTGTATAGATGATCAAGTGATGGCAGTTCAGTTCCATTAAACGTGCTGTGATGTTTTTATGATCCACCACAGGGCTTTTTTGGCAGGTTTGGTGCAGTTGTTGTACCAGGCTGTGATGCAGTTAGTCAAAATGAGTGTGTATATATGTAAAAATGAACTGTTGATGCACTTTTCATCCCTGGAATAACTTTACATATTATTACTAATTATGAAATACACATGTGTCATAGGGCATCATGGTTTACAAAACTTTGTTTCGGTAATACTAGTGGATTGCATAAAGAGTCTTTCAAGAAAAAGAAATCTTCATTTCATGTCTAATCCACAAAGCACAACCCCAGCACCATCTTCTGTGATACTATTGCTTGTCTTGTACTCAAATTTAAATAGCTTTTATTCACCCATATAGTGTCTTAAATGCGAGTTAATAACTGAATAAATGAAAAAGGAAATACACTTTTCATGCAAATTTTATTGAATAAATGTTATGAGAACAAAAGTGAACAATGTGAGAACAATGCACCTAAAAAAAAAA
>JANRMT010062818.1:29484702-29504720 GCA_026402145.1 Polypterus bichir lapradei
TATCTATCTATCTATCTATCTATCTATCTATCTATCTATCTATCTATCTATCTATCTATCTATCTATCTATCTATCTATCTAACAAAAAACAGAGTAAATCAAATAATAAGGTATTAACAGTTAAATTTGACAAACCTATATAAGCAAGTATTACAGAAAACAGAGTTTATTCTGTTGGGCAGAAATCACACTCTACATTTACAATTGCGGTTATTACAATTATGTCACGGGTTCAAGATTCCAAGGACTGGTTCAAATACTCCTTTCTCCCAACTGCTATTAACCTTCTACATAGGTTTAACTTTAATCAGTATTGACAGGCATAAATTATGGGATGAGCATCTATCACTTGCATTAATCATTACTCCAGTTTTAATGCTAGTGTAAGTTTTATGTTTAATACACTGAATTTGGTGCTATACCACAGGTATCGTGTTAAGTGCTATATTTTGTTTATTTGTATTGGGTTTATGTCTGTGTTCTTTGTGATGAGTTTTTAATGTAACATCATGGTCTCTTTGTTAAACCAGTTGACAAACCAAATTTTTGTCTTGGGACAATAAAATTGCTTTCTCCCACTTCAGACCCCAAATGTTTTTTGTTTCTATTTGTATTTTGTTTCCAGCTTTTGGAGTTTTTGTGTGTCAATAAGGAGAAAGCAATAGAGAGAGTATGAATAACCAGGATTGTCAGTGGGAATACACACCGGAGAAGTAGAGTAGGGCCAGAGAGAAAGAGAGAGAGAGAGAGTGTGTGTTGAACATCATATATCTGCTGGCATGAACAGATGTGATTGTGTAAACGCTATAATGTACAGAGTACCTAGTGGAGACAGGTTCAGCTCCATTGGGGATGTGTCCCATATAAAAGGACCCAGCAAACACTAGGGTTCAACTATTTGTTTACCATTGGGAGAGTGTAAGCCTTCAGATTATTCACATGAGAGAAGGGAGCAGGGTTCAGGGAGTAAAGTAGGTGGCACCCTATGACAGTGCCCAGTTTAAAGTCATCAAACTCTTCAGTATGACCATTCCATTGCCAATGTTTGTCAATGAAGATTGCATGGCTATGTGTTTAACTTTATGTACCTGTTAACATTGGATGCAGCTGAAACACCTGAACTCAACAATTTGGAGGAAAGTCCACATACTTTTGAGCATACAGCATATTTTCAGGAAGTTCTTATGATCAAATTGTGACAGTCCTCTTTTCATTTTCTGTACAAGATCCTCTGCCTGAGTTTGACAATACATTTTAATTTCTATGTATTATTTATTTTCCTATTAAAGTGATAGATGATTAACATTGCCTATTGTCCATACATAAAGTAAGCAATGACTAATGTGACCCTTTTCATGTATTTTTATTTGAGAAGTTAGACTAGATGAATTGTGAACAGGACTTAAAGAAGGATATGCTCAGACACAAATGCACACTGTCCCATACTTGCGTTTGGGAGTCAACCAAAGGGACCAGAAAACGCACATTCCACGCCAGGCCAGGGGGCGGCGGGTTGCACCAAACCTCTCTCTTTTCTCTCCACACTCCAAATACGAGAAATCTTGCCTGTCCCGGCCCGAGGACGTCACTTCCTGGGAACCAACTATAAAAATCCCTCATCCACCATACTGAGCAGTTCTACTTTGGACTCAAATCTGTACACATTGTACTAAAACATAAACCCCTTTGCAGCCAGGGAAACTATACGGGTGGCTGCCCCACCCTTTGTTGTGTGTCCTGTCATTTATTTCACAACACCCATCCAGCTGCCATCTTCCACATTCATTCGATATTTCATGTGTTCACTCATATAACTGAAGCTGCTTGACATTAGCTCACTAAGGTTTATTCACAAAAACCTACACATTTAAAAACATTATCCACATTTGAATAATTACACCTGCAGTACAAATCTGCATGTCAACCACACAATACTGTCCCACATCTTTTTGTTGGTATACATTTCCTTTTGAAGCTTTGGGGAAATTATATGATTACAGTTGATTTTCTGCTTGAATGGTGCAAAAAGCAATTAAAGATGTAGTGTCTGTTGATGAGTAAAAATAAAAACAACAAAAACTTTTAAAATGAGTTTTGTATTATTCAAAGCAAAATGCAATCTCTGGGTAAGCTCAATATTATTTTTTAGTTACAAAAAAATCAGGTAAAAGGTCAGGTTTATATCAGAATTCTACAGATATCTCCAGATTCTCTACATGAACTAATATCCCTGTCAGAAAAATATATTTCAATCTACTATACCCTTTAATAATTTGTTAGGTTGGACAGGTCAACAAGCACTTTAGGCATTATTACTACCATTTAATAATTGTTTTCCAATAATTAGTTTGTCTCCTACAAGTAATAGTAAATAGTGGTGTAAACCATCTTCTCAGATGTTTCAAGTAGGAAAGACAGGCATTTCAAGGTAAGGTTGGTTATACTCACTAATTGTGTTGCAGAAAAATGATGACATGTTGCCGGTTGATTATCACATGCAATTGTAAGATTGTTAATTGTTGTTACACTGTCTGTGAATTATCATGCATGCTCCTTTGAATGGGAAAAAAGAAGAAGACGAAAAAAAAGAGTCCGGATATGGTTCCTGGCGGGAAGAGGAAAGTGGAGTATGTGATTTTTTTTCTTTCTGGAGTCTCGCTCTCTGGCTATTTTTCTGAAGCAGTGTGAATAAAAAACGCTAGTGTCTCCTTATATTGTACAATTCTTGCTATCTTCGAGTCCAGTTGCCTCAGGCAGGTTTACACAAGTAAGAATTTAACTATATTCAGTACATGTGACAATAATGATGCTACTGGAAAGCTCTCTTTTCCTTTCCATACATTACATTGAAAGAGAACAATGCAGCTAATCGAGTAAATTATAAGGACACTATAACTCCATAGGTGATACGAAATAACAGTGTTTTCAGAGTAATGAGAAATGTTTTGTATTTGATTAACAATAAAGTCACTTGTACACCTCTTACTGTTTGACTGCATTTCACACATCCAACAAGCGATTAAAGCTATTATCATCATCATCATCATGAAAAGGCTCTGTGTTCATTCAAATACTAGCTTGTTTCTCTCATTCTCTCTACTTGAACAAAGCCACAATTCCTCCTGCCAGATTTTCCACCCTTTTTTTAATTTCTCAGGGGTTTGTCCTGACCAGAAACACAAGCAGAAACTCCCATGTTATTCAGGACACAACAAAGCGTTGGTAGTTCCGAAAACCTTGGCCTATTGGCCATCCCTTCTTAGCTCTATACAGTTATTTATAATGAGAAGCAAGTTAATTATTTATTTGTCATCTACCTCCAACCTTGCACATAGCAATGGCTTCAAGAAGAAAAGCAGGACTTGGAGAAGAGAAACAGAATACAGGATGGCCCCTGATGGTTCATAATCATTAATTAAGTGCAAATGACTAGGAAACAGCTAATCAGCAGTTCTGAGCAGCATATGGTTCAAGGTTACTTTATTTAGTCATACTTACACAAGAAAACATGAAATTTGCCTTCTCAATTGCATTTAATAACAAGACAGAAAGCAAGCAATGAAACAAAACAAATAAAGATAAGACAGGTTAAGGTAAGGCAGTTTGATAATGCATATTTACACAATAGTTGCTACAGGATACATATCAAACCTTAATTATTATCTCCGATATTCCTTATTAAAAAGTCGTATGGCACTAGGAGGAAAGGAATTTAAAGAGCAATTTGTGTGGGTTTTCCATCCTGATTTACTGAAGTTAAGTTCTACATATAATGGATGTTTGTTGTCAGTTCAGATTATTTCTAGTTTCTTTAGCATTGTCCTCTGACAAACACTTGCCAGATTATCTACATCAGTCCCAAACCTTTAGCTGCATGCGTAGTAATCTGCTGGAGCTTTTTTTAAATTTTGGTTTGTTAAACCACTAAACCAGCCAATGAAACTGAAAGTAATAACAGACTGGATCATACTAATATAAAAGGACAACATGAGGTCTTTGTCTGCTTTAAATAGTTTGAATTTACAGAGGAGAAATAAATGCTGATTACATATAGAGAATATTTTTTGTATTTGCATTCCAGTTAAGATTGTTATCTAAGTTAGTTCCTAAGTATTTATATTCATTTACTATTTCTACCTCTTCCCCAGAACAACAATGGGTGAACATACAGATTTCTGTCACTTGAAATCAAATATCTTTTTACATTCAGAGTGAGAAAGTTTTTATTACACCAGTTTAACATACAGTCCACTTGATTTAGATAGTGGCTTTCATTCTCCCTAGTTATGCATCCTATGAGCATGTTTGATAATGAAGCAGTGGTCATTGTTCTGTCTCAGGTCACTTGTGTACAGAGTAAATAGAAATGATGATAAGACACACCCCTGCGGACTTCCTGTGTTTGAATGAATGACTTTTGAAAAAGTGTCCTGTACCTTGACTGTCTGTGAATGATTTAAAAGAAAGTCCTTAATCTATAATGTGACAAATGAGTTTACATTCATACTATTCAGTTTTCCATTCAGTATGTGAGGCTGTATGGTATTGAAAGCTGAAGAAAAATCAAGAAAGAGTGTTCTGACATGTTTACCAGGCTGATCAAGAAAAGTATAGAGTTGATGTAAGATAACAAGCGGAGCATCTTCAACAATTCAGTTTGCACAATAAGCAAATTGGTGTTTATCTTGAAAAAACTTTGTCTCTGTCATTACAATGTTTTACACAAAATGTTCAAAGCATTTCATTGGAATTGAGGTGAGTGCCACTGGTCTGTAGTCATTCAGACAGCTTGGCCTATAAACATTAGAATCAGGGATAATGACTGATTGTTTCCACAGCTTTGAAAGCATGACTTTAAGAGACAACCTGATATTTTGTCTGGCCCCACTGCACTGTTTTAGCCCACCGCATGCCTTTCTCCATTTCAGATAAACTGAACCCTATCACATTAGAATTTTGCTTTTATAAAGCATCTCCTTTACTTCTGCATTTTAGGCGCTGAAATCACTTATTTCAATTCTGGTAAAAAAAGTTATTAAGTTCATCTGCTAAAAGCTTTTGGTCTTGGTCAGCTGCACTGTTTAGAACCCAGTCCTGTGATTGTCTGTAGGCCTTTCCAAACCTACTTTGAATTATCACTAAACCACCTCTTGATTTTTTCCCTGTACATCTTTTTATTTTGTTTGATTAATCCTTTGCCGTAAAATTCTTGTTTCTTCTATGTTATTTTCTTGATGAGCATGTTGTTTTTCCAGTAGTAATGCTTTAACCTCTTTAGTGATCAATGGTTTACTGTTGGGGTACACCTTGACAATTTTTTCCTTAATGATCATTGATTCATACAATATCATATATTTGCTTACAGTGAAAGTGGCCTCATTAAGTGACTGTGAGGATGTCAGCATATCACAGTCAGTACAGGAGGCGCATTCCTGCAGTTCCACTATACTGTCCTTGCACCAATTTTGCGTTTTGCATATGGCTGCTTTTTCTTCAGTTTCTGTTTGTACTTTGGTAGTAGGTGAACAACAACGTGGTCAGACGCACACAGGGCTGCTCTATGATGCTCTATGATGTCTAGTGTTTTGTCTCCTGTAGTATTAAAATTCACGTACTGAAGATAATGTGGTAATGCTGATTCCAGATTGCATAAATTAAAATCACCCATCACAAGTTTAAAAGAGCCAGGTGATTTCATTTGTGAACAGTTTCATGAATCATTTCAGCTACAGCTCCCAAATCAGCATGCAGCGGTATGTAAACTACTGTCACAAATAATTGATTAAACTCTTGTGGTAAATAGCATGAGCAAAATCTGACGGTGAGTAGTTTAATATTCGGTGTACAGATGCAGTCTTTTACAGTAATATTCTCGCACCACCTTTTGTTAATGTAAAGGCAGATCCCCCCGCTCGTCTGCTTACCAGAAGCTGGATTTCTTTCTTGTCATACATGATCAAATCCATCCACTTCAACAGCTGTATCTAAGTCTGTATTTTTAAACTAGGTCTCAGTAAAGCACATCAGACAGCTTTCTCGTTATTCCCGGAGGTATTGCGCAGAGGCTCTCAGCTCGTCAAGTTTATTCCACAAGGACTGTGCATTTCACATGATGATAGTTGGCAGAGGGGTCTTAAAACTTCTCTGTCTCAGACGTACTTGAAGTCCACCTCTCTTTCCTCGTCTTCTGAGTTTCAAAGCTTTTGATTCGTCCGGTATATTATTAGTACATGGAGAGTAATCGGTAGCTGTTCTCAGTGAAAGCGGCGTGTTCTGGCTGTAAATGAACAGCACCGGCCACACACCTGGGGTTTAATGCGCAGGTAGAGCATAAGTGTGCTGTTGGATTACAAAGGCGATAACGATCAAATGTAAAAAAAAATTGCAAATATTGTAAAGCATCTTATAGAAAATAAATGCTTTCAAACTATTAAATGAAAATAAAAGAAAATGATTTTACATGATTTAAGAACAAAAAAACAGGCACAAAATAAGGAGAGATGCACTGAAATCTGCTACAGCGCATTGACCAGAACATAAGATAAAACTAAAGTAACACGTATTGAAATTGTGGCTAATTGGGCCAATTGAGCCCAATGGGGTATTGTTTCCACAAAGTGGCAGATCTTTTCTGCTCAGTAGTATTATTTATCCTTGGAACACCAGGCCCTTCAGATTGCAGTGTATTCTCTGGTATATAATACAGTATGTAAAGTCTGTTAGCCACTTAAAGCAGTAAAGCCTTGTGGGAGTCTTACGACAGGAGGATTTTTAAAATAAACTATATGGTTTGGCATGTTGCCCATATCTCCTTCCTACGCATTAAGTCTGCTGTTTACCTTGCCATTCTAGTTTGTTGCTATCAATGTGACAATCACTCGATGAGAAGATTAAGTCTTAAAAAGAGACCTCATTGACTATGGGTTACTTTTTTTTTATTTTTTTTATTAATTTTATTACAATCCATACAAAGCAATCAAGTTTTTACAAAGAGAAAAATTAAGAACAGACTATGGGTTACTTTTGATGTTTAATCCTCACGCCCTCATTGTGAGATGCAAACATAAAAGTACATTGAATTAAACGATGATTATAATACCAAGGCAGCACAGTTGTTCCTGTCTCCCAGAGTTATATGGTTATTCCTGTTTTGATCCCAAAGAAAAATAAATTAGGTTAATTGGTGACTTTAAATCGACCAATTTTATGCGACTATGAGTGTGGTCTGTGATGAAATCATCGCCCATCCCTGTATAATGTCTATTGAAAATTCCTAGCCTTGGAAAGTCAAACTAGTAGATAATATTGTTTTCCCTAAATTGGAGTATTGTTCTTCATTCAGATCTCACCTAAACACTTAACATTTTGTCTTTTCCATTAAATCAACTTGACAATAATAGTATTCTTATTCTATACTTATGTCCTTCTTTTATAACAATGGTACTAATCCTAATCCTATGATAATTTTATCTCAAGCTATGTAAAATATCTACTCCATAGTATTAGTCATCTCTTCATTGATATATACTTCAGCCTATAATTTTAACCCTTAAACCACCGAAACCGGCTACAGTCGGTTCCCAATGCAATTTGCCAGCACACCGGAGCTGAGTATATTCGTCAAAATACATTCGTTGATTGCCACAACCGGCTAAAGCTGGTTTCCAGTGCAATTTTGAAGCACGCTGAAGCTGAGTATATGCGATGACATACATTTGGCGATGTACATTCATTGAACTCTGTAACCAGCTAAAGCTGTTTCCAAATGCAATTTGCCAGCATGCCGGAGCTGAGTATATTCGGCGACGTATATTTATTGAAAGCTGCAACCGGCTATAGTCGTGTCTCAGTGCAATTTGCCAGGATGCTGGGTCCGAGTACATTCGGCGAAATTCATTGACCACCGCAACCAGCTATAGTCGCTTCACAGAGCAATTTGCCAGCACGCCGGAGCTGATCACTCAATGCCGCATATTCATTGAGCAGCTAGCTCATGACCACTGCCAGCCCCGACAGAACTGCAGTCTCACTGTCCCTGGGATTTAGCCATTGCACTAGACTAGCCTACAGGCATCAGCATTTACCTCTGTGTGCTTGCGTGCAGCCAGTTCAAGCGCAGTTGACTCGGTGATTTATTGAATTTCATCAATGGCATCAGTTGCACCTTGTACATATAATAATAGATTGTTGCAGTGTTTTTTTTTAAATAGTTTTTACAGTTCATTGGCAGTGTGTAACATGATCAGTGTTTGTAATTGTGATGCTCTTTATATGAACAAAAATGTGTTCCATTAAAATTCACATTTTCTTTATGAATTGTGACGTTTACTTAAAAAGTGCAGCAAAAAAGTATTTGGCATCCAGGGGTGCATTAACCCCCAAGTATGTGGCAGTTTAAGGGTTAATATGTATTTGAAACACCATATTTTACTATTTATTTTCAGACATATCCTTGTTTGCTGGGTAAGATGCATTACGAGTAAATAACACAACATAAAATAAGTATAGAATGAATTCTATGAAGGCAAATCAAAAAGTAAAGGCAATGTGAATATTACGTGGTAACCACAACAGATAAAAACTGACCCAATGCAACACGTTCACATTGGCTTATTGGAAGTTCGAACACACACAGCACAGCACTCTGCCAATAGCCTAGTTGAAGTGAAGGTCAAATGAACATGGATGCTCTGCTGCAGGATTGAACTATTGTGGAACATATTGCCATCGTGAGATTTCTTTGGACACAGGGAGTGAAACCTGCTGAAATTCACTGAAAGATGTTGTAGCTCAGTAAGGAAGTAAAAGCAGCATGACTCAATGTAAAGATTATGAATGTCTAGAAAGGTTTAAAGTGGAAAGAACAAGTGCAATTGATGATGCTCAATCTGGTCAACCATTATTATAGCACACATAAACCCACATCAACATTGTGAATGCCTTCATCAGAGGAGACTGATAAATTGCATTGTCCGATTATGCTGCATATTGTTGTTGTTGGATATCAGCTATGGATATGCATATGCCATAGTCCAAGATGACTTGGATTACCATAAACTTTGTTCAAGATGGGTACACAAACAGCTTACTGATCTTCTCAAGCCAACATTCTTCAGTGAATTTCAGAAGGGTTCATTCACTCCCACAGTCTAAAGAAACCTCACTACAGTACATTGTTCAACTTTGGTGTAATTCTGTAGCAGGGCATCCATGTTCTTTTGACTGTTACTTCAATTGTGCTAATGGTAGAGCGCTGCATTGTGCATGTTCGAACTGCCCTTAAGCCATTGCAAAGCTTGAATCCATTGCAGTTACCATGTAATTTTCAAATTGCCTTTACATTTTGATTTACCTTTGTATATTTCACTGAAACTAGGTTGTACAAATTCATGGCCAATTCTATTCAGCAGATCAGGATGGCACTCCAGTCACATGACAACAGCCAATTTCAGATTGGGGTAGAAACTGGAGAATCCTGAGAAAATATACATAGATAGTAAAAGGGACAGAAATTCAGCTAAGGACTTTGGGACAGTGAGGCACCAGTGTACCACTGAGTATGTAAAAATATCTTTTCTTCAAATAAACAAATAAAATAAATCTGTTTGCTTGTTGAATTTTGATCAGTCATGACACCCAAAAAACTGGAATTATTCATTTATTATTAAATTACCTGCTAAGATGAAACCCCCGTCTTTAGCAAAATATAAACACTTTAAATGATAATTTGGCAGGGTATTTGAATTGCTTATATTATTTTTTCATAAAGAATCTGCCACTTTTAAATAAAAGCAAATATTGTATGAAATATGTATGCATGTTTGGAAAATATGTATTTTTATTATAACTGCCTAGGGATCATCCTGTTATATTCAAGCAGCTATTTCTAAAATTGTAACACAATAATTAATTATAATAAGTGCCCAGAGAAAATATGTAATTAGAAATGATTTAGACCTTCTGTAAAAGGCATGTCTTGTTATTGCTATCTTTGAAATACTCTCTTAGCCTGCGGTATGATAATAAATTCTTTAGTACTTTTACATTCAAATCAGGTTATCTGCATAATCTTCAGAGAATACTACTGTGAAAACACACAACTCAATAAACATTATTAGGCTTCATATTTGCAAATATAGTTATATGTGTAATGTTAGTTGTGTTAAAACTGCCAATATAATTAATAATGTTGACACCCTGTAAGAATAATATATTTTATAATCTGTAATTTTGGGTAACACTCAAAATGTACTGAAAATTTTCAGTTCTTGGAATACGAACATTTAAAAAGTCTCTCCTAGAATATATTTTTTTACTACCACATTTTCAACTACTCTGTCTACAATCACTTCAGTTCATCTTACTTAACATCAAGCGAAAATCCATTCACTCATATTGTGAACCTATGTTTTACATTTTATGGTTTCAAAAAGCCAAAACCTGTTCTAGGAGCACTAGTCAGGAACCAACTTTATCCTTTAAATACTTTTCACTAGGCACTCACTAACCCCTGCAGATATTCTGATTGTTGAAGTTATCACGATTAGAAACAGGATGAAAAATATTGCATGATGCTATCATTCCCTTCGGTGAAGGGGAGATGGAGGTAGGGGTGGGGGAGATCACACCACAAACAGCAGCATGATACAGTGACATTCAATTGAAAAGAGGACCCCTATGTGAAAGTTTGAGAGTTGCAGGTACAATGCAACAGTACTTACCAGTATGCTAAGAAAAATCTAAGTTGATATTGATAGAGTGCTGTTCAGTTGACTATCATAGGGAGAATGTGCAGCAGATGCTTGAACTGTAAAAATGCATGCCGCAATGCTTCTAAGTTATAAGTGTCATGTACAAATCAAGCATAGCACCAAGTCCTTAAACAAAAACATAATTGTTGATAGAGTCATAGAGATTCGATCAGAATTTGACTCAAGTTCTTCCTGTCACTAGCATCCTGTAACTTTTCTAGGACTCGCTCAACCATATGTTTTTTGTTTTGAAGAAGAAAAAGTAATTTTCCTAGTACAAAGTTCAAGCCTTATTAGATGTTGACCAAACAGTCCCCATGCACTTTCACAAAAGCCTGTGTGTAATACTGTATAAACATGAGCCATTGAACATGGAATTTATTTCTGGCCTTTTACATACAGGTGTAACATGGAGTATGGATAACAAATCATAGACACCTATACATTATTGGAACCTCAGATATCTGATGGTAATAAGCCTTTCACTGTGACTTGATATAGGTGGGATCTTTGATAAAATCAGATTCACTTGTGCTGCTCTCCTCACCTTAGACGTGTGCAAATTGCATATTTTACTAATGAAAGAGAACAGATAACATGGAAACTTATGATTTATTTGAAAGAAGACATCCTTGGATATAAACAAATTGATTAGTGGGTGAATTTCAAATACATAAAAATCTATGAAATATGAGGATGACCTCCTGATGGGATACCTTGTGCAAAAGTGTCTACATTGCTACTGTTGGATCTTTTCTTTGCAATAAATGCATTTCTGGTGGTTTGTTAGATTCAGCAAAATTACTCCAGGTTGATTTCTTATACTAATGGAACAATTGTACATGAAGATCACAAGAAGGATATCATTGCCTGCCTGCTTCCCTCGTTGACTTTAATATTTGAACAGGGGTCATCAAACTTTTTTGGTGGAGGGTGTGATGGTGCAGGTTGGCTCCATGCTTCTGGTTTCCTCTGGGAACCATTTGAACCTGCCACTGCCAAATAACGTTTCTGAGAGATGAGCTGAGCAAATAAGGACACCACACAAAGCAAGGGGAAGGTGTAAAAAGTACTTCAGTGCTTTTATTAAAATAAAAAAATCAAAGAGTGTTCAAAAGTGCAGTGCCCCAAATCCATTACATAAATAAATAATTCATACAAACGAAGTATCTACATGGAGGTCAAAATCAGCCAAACAATCTATTAAAACAAGGTTAATAAACAGCAGGAAACTGTCTTTAAAAACATGAGCCCGGATGCACTCCTTTAAAACAGCAGTCTTCTCAGCTTATCCAGACCAGACGTTGCACCTAAGGAGACAGCTATCTGACAGGTGCTGCCATCCTTCTACGAGTTCGGGTCCCAAGGCTCGGATCCCGAAAGGCCATGGTGCTCACAATGGGGCTCCTAGTCCAAGCCTCACCGACTCCCACTGCCTCCCCAGACTTCTGTGGTGAGCCACCTGCTCTACGTGGTCACTCCACCTACCTAAATCACTCAGCTGGAGTGATCTTCAACAACAGTCCCTGAGCGGTGGCCAGCTGCTCCCTTGAGGCTTTCTTCACAGCTGTCTGCCTCCTTGTTCGTTCTCTGCACAATCTTCCTAATGAGACAATCAGTCCTCCTGCACGTGCCAGCAAGGCAATGCACGGACGACCGACTGCTTTGCACCAACCTGGAGATGAGCCATCTTCTCAGCAGACTGCTCACACCTGCTTCATCAACACGAGCACATCTATTATTTATTTATTCAAAACTTGCCAACCAGTCGGAAACCTCACTTTATCACAGAAGGAAAAATTGTCAATAATGACAATAATGGCATGGTAATCTAGCACATGTGTTAATCACAGACATTAACTTCAAAAGCAGTTACTACAAGATATGGTTTAGTTATAAAACATTTTTTAATTAAAAGCTATTAAGAGCAATTCTCAAATGCAAATAAGAGATTAATTTTAAAAGACAGTGTTTTTGCTGTTACATTGAGCTAGTCATGAACATGAAACTGCTTGTCTGTGCTCAAAACTTTAAATGTCAACTAGTAATTTGTTCTTCACAACAATTTATTCAATGCAAAAGAGTTGTATCTATTGCTTCACTTCTATCTTCGCTTTAATTAATTTTCATTTTTTAAATGACCCACTTACGGTATATCCTACCAAATAATGTCACCATGTGCACAGAATTAGGGAAAAAAGCCTTAGTAATGTGCAGTTTGTTTGTAGAAATCAAACAAAGAAAGGTTGGTAAACTTATTTTTAATTTCACTGTTGTAGTGGAGTTCAATTGCTTTCCGCTGCAAGACTTCTGAAATATTCAAAATTCTGAGCTGAGTGAAATGATAGCAACAATATAATCAGCTGGTTATATAAAATAGTCTTTAAAACTTTATTTTTAAATTTCAGCATACCTGTCCATTGTTGCCTACAACATATAAATAGAACAGAAGAGAGCACTATCCAAAAGCCAACAGTGTTGCTAAGGAGAGTAGGCAAATAGCTGTGCATTCATTGAAGGAGAGAAACAATCACAGGAATCAAAGTACACTAACCCTCAAAGAACTTAATAATTTATTATTAAACTTAATAATTTATTATTAAACTGATACAAAAACTGTCTGAATATATAGACCTACTGTTATGAACCAGTAAATAAAGGGAGACAGCATCGGATGTCAGCAGTAAAATAAAGATCAGAAACCCAAAGTGTACCAAATCATAATAGTTACACAGTCATGGGTCTGAAAGATGAGGAAACAAACAATAATCAAACCACTAAAACCAGAATCATTAACCGAAAACCAAAGTCAAAAGATTTAAAAGCAAAAGTCTTAATGCTAATATTTTGTGTCACTAACCATACTTACAAATGATTTTGATTTTTAACTAAAAGAATCCAAAGCTTGGACAGTGATTTATCTGTGCCTCCATCATTTACAGGTGGAGAGTAAAGATATAACATACGACAGGAAACAGATGTAGCAACAGCAAACATCATGGCCATTATTTAAAATATGCACAAAGTTCTAAAAGTGTTACAAAGAAATAATGGGGCCCCAAATATGTAGCATAAGTTTTTATAGAGATAGACCAAGAGATAAAAGAAGGATTGTTTTGTTTTTGGGAGCTAACAAAGAATTGCTGGGGAAAATGTTAAGTCCAGATAGCAAAGCAATGAGTCCAAAATCTGGACATTGTAGTTCCAGTAAGAACAGTACACTGCTATGCTAACAACAAGCAATGATTTAAAAGTGACATCAAGGACCTTTTGAACCAGAAGAAAAGGGCTTTTAAAGGCGGTGATCATCATGAGCTCAAGCGTGTGCAGAAGGAACTCCGAGTCCAGCTCAGGGCGGTGAAAGAGCTGTACAGGAGAAAGCTGGAGCAGAAGTTGCAGAATAACAGCATGAAGGAAGTGTGGGATGGGATGAAGATCATCAATGGCTGCAGCTCGAAGTGGGGTGCCACCATTGAGAGAGACGTGGAGAGAGCAAACCAGATGAACAACTTCTTTAACAGGTTTGACCACCCTAACCCACTCTCACCTCGAAGTACTGCACCCTCCACCCATCATTCTGCTGATACCAGCATTGGAGAGAGTTTCCCCTCACCCACAATTACAGCAGCCCAGGTGAGCAGAGAGCTGAGGAGACTTTGTGCCAGCAAAGCACGACTGCTGAAGGCCTGTGCGCTGGAACTGGGGAGTCCTCTACAGTGCATCTTCAACCTGAGCTTGGAACAGGGGAGAGTCCTGATGCTTTGAAAAACATCTTGCATCACCCCAGTCCCAAAGGTATCACATCCTAGTGAGCTGAATGACTTCCGGCCTGTCGCTTTGACGTCACATGTGATGAAGACCATGGAGCGGCTGCTGTTTCACCACCTGAGGCAACAGGTCCACCATGCCCTCGACCCTCTGCAGTTCGCATACCAGGAGAAGGTGGGAGCGGTGGATGCCATCATCTATATGTTACACCGATCCCTCTCCCACTTGGACAAAGGCAGTGGTGCCGTAAGAATTATGTTTCTGGACTTCTCTAGCTCCTTTAACACCATCCAACCTCTACTCCTTAGTGACAAGTTTCATCACTGAGACTTGGATTTTAAATGGTGACTCTTCATGTTTTACTGACTTGGTTCCATCAGGTTATTCATTTTTAAACTCTCCTCATTTGACTCGTTTGGGTCATTGCGGCTGTTTTTAAAAGTATGTTCTTGTCTCGGAGCCTTACAAGGGGTCCTTTTAGCAGCTTTGAAGTTCAACTTTTCGAAGTGTGCAGCTCCCCTTCTTTGTTCTTGCCGTGGTTTATAGACCTCCTGTAATTAATGATACTTGCATTTATGAATTCTCTGATCTCCTGGCTGATATCACCCTCTCCCATGACAAAATATTTATTGTTGGTAATTTCAACATTCATGTTTGTTGTCAATCGAAACCTTTGGTCAAAGACTTTTTATCACTATTGGACTCATTTGATTTTATACAGCATATTAATACTCCAACTCACTCTCTCGGTCACACCCTTAATCTTGTTCTTACTCGTGATATTTCAGTGAATAGTATTGATTTATGTGATTTTTCTTTCACTGATCACTTTTCTGTAATGATGGATCTGCATATTACTGTTGATCTCCCGACTAATAGCCGTCCACCACGCTGCTCGCGCTTTTTAAATTCTTCCATTATATCTGATTTTAAAACCATTTTCTCTAGTCTTTATATGCATGACCAAAATAATGATATCGATGATTCTGTCATAAAATTCCTCCTGTAAAACGGTTTTAGACACAATTGCTCCGCCCAAGATACGCAGTAATAAAGTAAGACCTGCTCCCTGGTTAAATGAAACTACGTGATCACTGCGCCGCGCCTGTCGAACTGCTGAACGACGTTGGAAAAAAGATCTCTAAACAGATTTTCAGGACTTCTCTTTTCAGTTTCGAGGCTGAAGTTAAGAAATCGAAACATGACTTCTTTGCCGATTTAGTATCCCGTCATTCAAATAATCCTAGGGTTTTGTTTAATTCAATTAATGCTGCCATTCACCCTCATTCTATGATGTGATTAAATAGCACTGTTCATTCATGTGAGCAGTTTCTAGCATTCTTTGTCAGCAAAATTGATACTATCCGCAGTGGCATTGTTCAAACTGGCTATGAACTTCCTACTGTTAATCATGACATTGTTCTAGATTCCTTTGATCAAGTCTCACTTTCAATGCTAAAAAGAACTATTGACACCATTAAACCAGCTTCCAGCCCCCTCGATATTGTACCACCACGTCTTTTAGTCGAAGCCTTTGGTGTGTTGGGCCCATCTTTACTAGCCATTATAAATGATTCTGTTAGTTTGGGGGTTGTGCCGTCATTTTTTAAACATGCTGCAGTCCGTTCCCATCTAAAAAAGGCAGGATTAAAACCTGGAGTTTTAACCAGCTTAGTCCAATTTCCCAGCTGCCATTTCTGGCTAAAATTCTAGAAAAAATTATTTATAATCAATTGGTCAATCACTTTAACTCCAATAATTTATTTGAGATCTACCAATCTGGTTTTAGGCGTTATCATGGTGTTGAAACGGCACTCCTGAAAGTGTTCAACGACATCTCTCTTATTACTGACTCAGGTGATGCGTCGGTCCTTGTCCTCCTTGACCTGTCCACTGCCTTTGACACTATTGACCATGAAATATTGCTGATGCGGCTCGAACTTCTTGTTGGGCTTAAATGGGGCTTAACTGGTTCAGGTCATATTTAACTGGTAGGCACTTTTCAGTGACTTTAAATTCCTCTTTTTCATCTACTGCTCCTCTCAAATATGGTGTTCCTCAGGGATCCATTTTGTGTCCTATTTTATTCTCTGTATTCCTTTACCCTATTGGAGCGATTTTTGGGAAATTTAACATTTCTTTTCACTGCTATGCTGATGATACTCAGGTTTATATTCCCGTCTGCAACTCTGCAACAAATCAGCTCCACAACTGTCTGTCTGAACTAAGATCATGGATGGCTAATAATTTTCTTGATCTGAATCAAAATAAAACAGAGGTGCTTATAGTGGGTCCACCAGCTAAAGCCCAAATTGGTCTTGGACTTCTCGGCTCTTTCTCTGTCTTTTCCAAACCTCAAGTCCGCAATCTTGGTGTTACCTTTGATAGTAACCTCTCTTTTGAGAAACATGTAAATTCTGTAGTCAAGAGTTGCTTTTTCCAACTTCGTCTAATAGGTAAGATAAAGCCTTTTTTATCTTCTAAAGATCTTAAGAAAGCTACTCATGCTTTTATTTTTTCTCGCCTTGATTATTGCAATTCGCTGTATTCTGGGATTAACAAATCTCTGATACACAGGTTACAGCTGGTCCAAAATGCTGCCGCTCGCTTTTTGGTTGGGGCAAGGAAGTATGACTCTGTTTCTCCTATTTTAGCTTCTTTACACTGGCTGCCTGTCAGTTTTCGAAATGATTTTAAAATCTTGCTGCTAGTTTTTAAATCTTTACATGGGCTTGCTCCTGCCTATTTATCTGAACTGTGTCTTTTACACCAGCCATCCAGAGTGCTTAGCTCTTCTGGTCAGTTGTCTCTTGTTATCCCTCGTACCAAATGTAAAACCAAGGGGGTCAGGGCCTTTGCAGCTGCTGCCCCTCGCCTGTGGAACTCTTTACCTCATTATATAAAGGAGTCGTCTACAATTGAACAGTTCAAAACAAGATTAAAAACTCCTTATCACTTGCATTCAGTAACCTTCAGTAATACTGATGGTTTCCTCTTTGTGATCATATAACATTGTTTCTATTTATTATCTATCTTATTTTATGTTCATATATTTTATTACTATTTATGTTTTATTGTTTATTGTTTTTGTTTTTTCTTTTATTCTATTATTGTAAAGCACTTTGGCTGCAGCATTACTATATAGTGTTAAATGTGCTATATAAATAAATTGACATTGACATTGACAAGCTGACAGAGATAGAAGTAGATTCATACTGTACCTGGTGGCATGGATCGTGGACTATCTTACAGACAGACCTCAGTATGTGTGTCTTGGGAACTGCAGGTCTGACATTGTGGTCAGCAACACAGGAGCGCCGCAGGGGACTGTACTTTCTCTGGTCCTTTTCTGCCTATATACATTGGACTTCCAATACAATGCGGAGTCCTGCCACGTGCCTGCATGTGGCACATAAAACACCTCCACATACTAACAGCAACATTTCTTGGACCACATCTGTTACACCTAAGTGTCAAAATGTCAAATTTTAATTGTATCACTACTGGCATATTGACATAAACTATAAAGTAATGCAGCTTGGATGAATATAGCCATTGAACGTGCAAAAGAGGTTTTTAGTAAGGCCAATGTCAGAAAGTCCTGCTCTGTGGCACCACAAATGTAGTAAGCTATTCAGCTTCATCTACTCATGTCAGTATGAAACTTTATTAATTTTTTAGTTTATCATTTTAATTAGCTTGGCATAATCTCAAAAGCCATGTTATTTAATTCATTGACTAATTTTTTTGAATTACAGAAAACCAAACAATACCTACTAGTACAAGACACAAGGTGAGAACATAACTCCTGCCACACTCACAAACTCTTTACGCACTTGCAAAAAATATCATAATTAAGACATCTTTTTGTTTAAATACAGGTAATTAGTATATCATTGGAGTTATTTGTAAAGACAAAGTATTCTTTACACACTTGCAAAACATACACACCGAAATTTCAGAATGTAATTAAGTTATCATACCAAGCAAGCAGAACTTTCTACCCCAAGGAAATGCTTTTTATTAAGGGAAAATAAATATAATTTTTAACACATACAATAGTTATGCCCATTTGTTATTTTGTCAGCCCATACATTTATCCATTTCCTCAAGAGATCCGAGTGAAGTGTGTGTGTTTTTTTTTCTTTCTATTGCTTCTCTCAAAATCTTTGCTGGACCTTTGTAGTGTTCTGTACATCAACATGTATGCTTTTACAATGCGTTCATCAAATGTAGTTTATGCATTTTTTTAGATATTTTCCTAAACCCACATACATAAAATTTACTGTAAATGCTTATTTTAGTATTTAAAATCAGTAAAAATAAATTTTTTCATCTTTAATAAGTCATTAGAAAAAACACAAGGAAACATCATTCATTCTGCATCTTTAATATTATCTTCTACTTTCATCAATACGTCTTTTTGATTAAAAAGGACGAAATAAGGTTTAAAATCAGTCTATTTTGTCTTGCGTTTGAGCTTTTAGAAGACTGTAAGATAATAAAAGTAACACTGACTTACACGGTTATTTTCTATCAAGATCAACGTTAAATTATCTGCTTCACTCTCTGCTTAGATTATTAGGATAAGAGTAAGACTGCTTATTTTTTAATGTATTCCCTTTAAAGCTTGATTTTCAGATTTTTTTCTTCTTCAGTTAACCAATTTTCAGATATCTGATAAATTTATTAAGAGAAGGATGTCTTGTGGTTTCAGAGTTTCCACACATTTATCATTTTTTTTTTTTTTTTAACCGTGTCCTGTTCGGCTGTGAAGCAATCAGAATTGATGTCTGAATGCTGGCGACTAGCCTTACAGTGTTTCTCTCAGGTGGAGCGCTACAGCTTCTGCTGACGCCACGCCTGATACCAAAACTTTATTAGAAATATTTTCAGATGTTTTTAAGATTCGAACCGGACACGGAGACAAAAATGAAAGAAAAAGAAGAGAGAAAAGGAGGAGATGGAGGTAAAGGGGGAAGGGGGGATTTTCGTATAGAATAAACAATAAATGAACCAGAATCCGCTTCTAGACCTGCAGAAAAAGAGGGGAAAAAAAAAACAAAAAAAAAAAACCACACCACCCCAGCAGAGTATTTACTCCCATCCCCACATTTACTCAACATTCAGACTAAGTAAGACATAAGACACCCAGGTAAAGTTGGATCCCCGCCCCTCCCGGACATCCCCCTCCCCCATGGCGGAGCCAGGACCCGGCACCGCCGCATGTTCCGGCCCTCTTCCCGGCAGCGTACATGCCAGGACCCAATCCCCAAGGCCCCACCCAGACCCCCATCCGGGGACGGCCACCCCCAAA
The DNA here is from genome assembly GCA_026402145.1 of Polypterus bichir lapradei. NCBI lineage: Eukaryota > Metazoa > Chordata > Cladistia > Polypteriformes > Polypteridae > Polypterus > Polypterus bichir. Next base: position 29,504,540 of record JANRMT010062818.1, read on the forward strand.
CCCCAAGCCACCAGGCCCCCACCCAGACCCACTCAGGGGCGATGCAGCCACCAGGCAGTGACCCGCAGCCACCGTCAAGACCCCCCAAGGCCCCACACACAACTACCAGAAGTCCACCCCCCCGAGGCAACCCAAGCACCACCAGAGTGGGGCAGCAGCCCCCCAGCCCAAGACCCCCCTA
>JANRMT010062818.1:29509720-29529849 GCA_026402145.1 Polypterus bichir lapradei
TGGGGCCATGAATAAGAAAGTTCAACATGGCGGACATTGTTGACCGTTATGACCGTTACGCGTAGAATTTCGAAATGAAACCTGCTTAACTTTTGTAAGTAAGGTGTAAGGAATGAGCCTGCCAAATTTCAGCCTTCTACCTACACGGGAAGTTGGAGAATTAGTGATGTTTGGAAAATTCAATATGGCGGCCGACAGTGGCGTCATACCACCGAATTAAGTACGTACATCGATTTTGGTTAGCGCAGGGAAGCCACCTACCAAATTTCGTGAAGATGGGGTCAGCCTTCTACCTACACGGGAAGTTGGAAAATTAGTGACGTTGGAAAGTTCAATATGGCGGCCGACAATGGCGTCATACCATCGAAATAAGTACATACATTGGTTGCGTTTAGCTCAGGGAAGCCGCCTACCAAATTTCGTGAAGATGGTGCCATGAATAAGAAAGTTCAACATGGCGGACGTTGTCGACCGTTATCGACCGTTATGACCGTTACGTGTAGAATTTCGAAATGAAACCTGCTTAACTTTTGTAAGTGAGCTGTAAGGAATAAGCCTGCCAAATTTCAGCCTTCTATCTACACGGGAAGTTGGAGAATTAGTGATGAGTCAGTCAATCAGTCAGTCAGTCAGTCAGTGAGTGAGTGAGTGAGTGAGTGAGTGAGTGAGGGCTTTGCCTTTTATTAGTATAGATAAAACATTCTTAGTTCTGGATCACTATCTGATTATTTAGATGGTGACCTGCCAAGTAACGCTTGTGATTGGTTGGCCAGAGTCAGCAAACATCCGCCAAATCCTCTCAATTACAAGAAGCAGCTAACAGATATGTGATACAGTATCTGCCAAATAATACAGACAGTACATGATATGTGTTTTGGCCTTATTGGGGTTCATCAGGTATACTCAATTTTGCCTACCCTTGCAGAGATTGAGCCTGAGCAAACCAGCCACCATGGTGCAACATCAGATGCTTTGCCTCAGAAGCTGACATTGGAGGGTCAATCCATGTAAGGGGATTCAAAAGTACGTATATCTGATGAACGCCAATAAGAGCGAAACACGTGTTGTGTACTCTTTGTATTATTTGGTAGATATTGTATCATATATATATCTGCCAATGTGTGAAAAGCAAGTTTTGTGTTGCGACGTTTTAAGGCAATGCATGAAATGTCTGTGTTATTTGTATACTTTTCTAAGGCATTATACAGAATGACTTGCCAGGTTGCCTTTTGCCATTGCATAGAATGCAAAGGAAATGTTTGAAATTTTAATTGTTTCATACTTTGACATAACATTTTCAGCATACTATAGATTTCTTAAGCATTCTATACAATGCCTAATTTCACACATTGATGGTAACATATATAGTTTCAAAAAGAGACAGATTATAGATCTTTGGGGCACCCAGGGGCAAATCCCACACTCTGCAAAGAAAACTTGGGTACTGATGCATCCAAAAACAAAATAAAAATGTCATATAGACATGAGTCTCCAAAATAGACTGCTCAAAATGGCTGAGCTTTCGGTATTATTGGCTCCTGGCAGGAAGAGGTGAGTCCAAGGAGGTGGACACCAGAAGTGACATCAAAGATGTCATGATCTTCAATCTTCTGGTCACCAGAGAGAGGAAGAGAAAAGGCATCATTCTGGCTTTCTGTTGAAACATTACAGTCATCTGAGGCCTTTAACTGTCCCCCATGTACACATATGTGACAAGACCCACCTCTGCCAAGACCAATCAGGTTGGGCATTCCAAACTGTGAGGTCATGAACCTGGGATAGAGCATCGGCGTTGGCATGGAGAAAGCCTCGATGATGATGGACTTTAAACCGAAAAGGTTGCAGAAACAAGAACCACCTGGCCACGCAAGGATTTGACTCCTTGTGAAGTGCCATCCACTGTAGGGGAGCATGGCACGTCACTAGAGTGAACTTACATCCTAGGAGGTAGTAATGCAACTGGTTAATAACCCATTTAATCATACGGCTTCCCTTTCCACCACAGCATACATGGTTTCCCAATCTGGTAGTTTCCGGCTCAAGAACATGATTGGTAGTTCAACACTGTTGACACTGTGTCCAAAGCATTGGTCTGTAAGAAAAGAAATACTGGTGCTGACGTAAGGGCCTGTTTTAAGTCACAGAATTTGGCCTCTGCTTTAGCATCCCAAACCACTATGTTAGGAGCCCTCTTCTTTGTAAGTTCCAACAAGGGTGCTGCTCTTTCAGAAAAATGAGACACAAACTGGCGGTAGTATCCCAATCATCCTAAGAAAGTTTACACCTGCTTCTTGTTCTTTGAACTGGGACAATTCATAATGACATCTATTTTGAGGCATTGTGGACAAATGGTGCCCCTGTCCAAAAAAGTACCGTAAATATTTGGCCTTGGTCAATCCGAAGAAACAAATCTTCAGTTTGATGTACTGTATAAGCCAGCTTCTCTTTGTGTCAGGAGCACCACGTGAACCTGCAGCACATGTTCCTCCCAGGTGCTGGAATAGATGATGTCATCCAGGTAGCCAGCACTATAGGCATTGTGGGGCAACAGCAATCTATCCACCAGACGAAAGTTGCAGTAGCTCCATTAAGTCTGAATGGGAGAACACGATATGGCCTATGGCTGCTAGAGGTGCTGAACACAGTCTTTACCTTGGCAGTTTCTGTTAAGGGAATTCGCATTTACCCTTTCATCATATCAAATGTGGTCAAATATTGAGCCTTAAACTCGAAAGAAGTCCTTGCAAAAATGGCAACTACCATTGGGCTTGGGGACCAGGGGCCTAATGTGTAAACGGTGCATATGCACAAAAATGTTGTGTACTCCCGTTTCCACGCTCAAATCGTGATGTATAAAACCTAAGCTTGGCGTAAAGCCACTCACATTTTCACGCTAGCTAAATGCTTGGCGTGCGCAAGTTCTCCACTCGGTTTTGTAAACTGGGGGCACCCAGCGTCAAAGCAGTGCTACTGTTCCAGTGTGAAGTCCCTTTAGTTTTCAGATCCACATCCCTCACGCAATTTTATCAAATACACTGAAATTAACCGCATATTGTTTATTAGTTTAAGACATCTGATTGTAATTAACCTGTAACAATATAGTGGTCCACGGAATAGCCAAACTATTCCAAATACCATAGCTGCTTTAGCGTTGTTACTCTCACTGCACCTTCTTCTTCCTCTTTCAGCTGCTCCCGTTAGGGGTTGCCACAGCGGATCATCTTTTTCAATATTACTGTCACTGCACCACTCAGAGTATTTATCCCACTGTATCTGAGTGTGGAATCACAGCTCTGCAGCAGCTGATCGGAAAGAGAATTATCGGTATACAGCATCAAGCATACGCTGCCTCAGCCATGCTGTCTATTTGAACTGCTCTCATGCAACAAACACTTCAGAACTTTTCCTGTATGGACCTCACGGTTCAGAAACAGTTTCATCCCAAGAACTCTAAACACACTCAATCAGTCCATTAAGTGCTCCTTGTAGAACTGTTTGTACTTATTAGTACAATTGCCTCACTGTAAACTTGCAGTTATGATATTGCACAACCTGAGCCACTTTAGCGCATATTTACATATGATGACGATATCATTTTTAAGATGAAATGCAGCAAAATATGTTTATTACATTATACAGTGTGACACTTTAGGGCTTTCTTGACCCCTTGAACCTTCAGACCACTCGTCAGACACCAGGTAAAAGTCAAAAAAATTGGATTTATTATAATAATAATGTGCACAAAAACCCTCCTCTCCACAATACTCATAAATAAATCAATTCTCCAATAAACAATAATCAATCCTCCTCTCCCAGACACATTGCCACCCTGCCACCCAGCTCAGCTCGTCTGTCTGGGATTTCCCAGAGTCTTTTATAGTCCGTGACCCGGAAGTGCTTCTGAACCCTCAGTCCATGTGACTTCTTAGCACCTCCGGGTCAGATCAAAAACTCTTCTTTTTCATCCCGGAAGCACGTCATTCCTTCTGTCCACATGACAGGGTGTAGGGAAAATAGATGCCCTTGTGCCTTCCTGCAGCGACTCCTGGTGGTCCCCATGGTAGCCAGCAGGGCTGTGCATAAAAACTTCATTGTCCATAATTTCCCTGCTGGCATTCGGGGCACCTCCATGCTGCAAGGAGGGCTCCATCTAGCGGCCTGGGGGTATTGGTCGGGATGAATCACTGGCCATATCTCACAGATAACAGATAACAGATAAAACATTAACTTCATTTAAATAATCTATATTGTTAATAATTAAACATGTGAGGACACAGTGTCCCAGCGCCAGCAAGGAGCTGGCGTCCCATTCATGGATTGGTCCTGCCTCGCGGGAAGGATAGATGGATAGAATAATTAAACATGTACTATGAGGATATTTCAGTGTTCCTTAAAAGTATTGAAGAATTGGCATTCTAAGCTCACAGATGGCTTAACATCTATTAAAGAGCTGATTGTGTGGCGATTGGTTACTTGGAGATAGAAAATGAAGGACAGGAATTGAGGGTTAGTACGTTTGAAAGAGACAGTACTGCTGCAATAAATTATTTCATCAAAGATCACGCACGGCACAGCAAGCATCTTGTGTAAGGCATGAAAAATCTCTGGACGGAGCGCCAGTTCGTCACGATCACTGTGCCACTGTGTTCCCATGTTTAATAACTCCTATTATCATGAAAATGATATCAAGTATAGTGTACATCTCCGTATTTTAATTATTTAGAGAGCTGTAATATCACAAATGTAATGGATTCTGTGTCCTGTTGGAGGAAGAGAAAGCCTGTTTAAGAAGCACATAGTGATTCACACACACAGAGTACATAGAAGAACACATACAAAAAAAGCATTTAACGTGCTACTTTAGTTACAATGGGATTTGAGAAACTAGTAAATTAAACGATTTTAAAATGAAGTTTATGATGTTCTACTTTAATGACAAAATAAACTACGTGATTAAAGTGGAAATTTCAAGATTAAAGTTGACATTTCAAGCTTTTTTCTCACTGTGTCCCTATTTTTTTTCTTTCCTCTGTACCCTAATAAGCTTTCATATGACACTCAGACGGTGGGCTACGACTCGCCTTTACATGGTGACTTTAAAATATGACTTCTTTTTTATTTCGGGCATTGTGCGACTTTGTGAACTTGAGCTTTGGAGTTTCTCCAACACTCTGTGTAACTCGGTCAACTTCCTTTTGTTGTTTATACAACTATTTAAACCAACAAAGAGTATGTTTTTCCTTGTCTCCACTTGGCATTCACTGAAATTCTTCTATTTTCCCCTATGCTTTTGCCATTACCTTTTCACAGAACGCTGAGCTTAAGGGCTATTTATATTGATTAGCATATTCAAACAGGCATAATTTTGGGAGGAGTTGGGGTGGGGCAGCAGGCACGTGCGTTACTTTTCACATTGACCGTTCGCCGTTCACACAGATTTATGCATCTGAATTTTTTTGTGCGTACGCACATTTCCGCTTTTGTCTGTTCATCATGTTTTAGTCTGCATTCTACGCACAGCGTTATTCATGAGACCCAGGACTTTGGGACTAGACCAGGTTTTAAACTTTCCTCAATAACCCCAAGGTCTAGCAGCCTCCCCTTCTAAAGTTCCAATTCAGTTTTTTTTGCTTCCAGGAGATGATATAGGTGTTCTCTGACAATGACTTCCAGATCACTAATGATGTCATGTTCAATCAGACGTTCTTCAAGGTCACTCATTCATCACTTCAATGACAAGATTAATGCTTCAAGTGGCTGCTCCCATCAGTCAGGATGACCACACTCTTGTCAAACTTAAGGGAATTGTCATTCCACTGTTCTTTCATATGATCATGCTGACGCAGCATGGGAACAAATTGAGACAGATCTGTCTATAATAAAGCCAAAACTTTTCCCCAGGGTGGCTTGTGACACTGCGCTTTTTATATTCAACCAGTCTCATTCCAATATCATTGGATAGGGTGGGCTGCGCGTGATCAGCCACTCTAACCTTTTGGGTTGTCCCCTGCTTGGATATGATGCATGAGACGGACCTGTACCACCGAGTTTCTCCATGAATACAGGGCAGACTGGTCACTCCGAATACCCACTGTCACTGAAGCACATAATGGCAAGCAACAATGGATATATTACTGCCAGAATCAATAAATGCTGTGCTGTTGTGCCCATATATTATAACCACCTCAATGAAAGGAACAGACATAGGGTTGGCCATAAGACAGTATATTTCTTCTTGTCCCCAACTGCAATTGATCGACTCACCGTAATGGGGGCAGTTGGTGATGGTGTGGCCCATGTCCCCATGCTTTTAGCAGTGTAAGGAGACTCCACACCTCTCCTGCCATCCAATCACTCTGATCCGTTGGGCTTCAGGCAGGCTTAGAAATAGAGATATGTTCTGTTGGAGATTTATAGCGATCAGCAAACTGTTCTGAGTTCTTGAACCACAAAACTGTATGGTGCTGCTTGAAGGCTTTCGCTAGATCTTCGATGTTATATATTCCTTGCCTACAGACCGGCTGGGTGAGAAATTTGTGGAGGACGTTCATCAAGTAGTCACAGGTTACTTTCTCTATGATCTTTTCTGGTGTGTTTACATGTGGTTTCACCCAGTGCCCAACTAGGCTCCATAAGTCAAAAGACTGAGAGCGTGGAGGCTGCTCAGGTACAAAACTCTACTCCCGAAATGCCCTTGTCTTTTGGTCCAGGCTGCTGCCATATCGTAGTAGCACCTCTGATTTTATTTGGTCATATCCAGCAACAGTCTGCTCGTTGAGGTCATAATAGGCCTACTGTGCCAGTCCCTTCAAAGACGGTGCCAGTATGTCTGCCCATTCCACATGCTCCTAGTGATGTCGGGTAGCGGTGCATTGAAAAACTAGAAAGAAATTCTCAATGTCGTCATCAGGGTGTAACGGAAGTAACAACTGGGACAGACCCAACAAACATTTCTTTTGGAGAGAGGCACAGGTTTGATTATGTATCTCTGTCAGGTCCAAGCAGGAGGACAGCGGAAATGATATCAGAGATATCATGGTTGTCAATCTTCCAGTCTGTAGAGAAAGGAAGAGAAAAGACATCAGTTGGAAGAGCCCTCTGGCTTTCTGGTAGGACATTACAGTTATCTGAGCCCTTAAACTGTCCCTCATGCTCACTTTGTGTGACAGTATACTGTATATATCTATTGTATACGCATCCACTCACAGTAGTGAACACTATATACACATAAGGGAAAAAAAATAATATGGTCAAAAGAACAGAAATATTGGAAGGCAGATTTCTGTGTGATTCTAAACTTTTGCTCATTTTAGCCTTTTTTTTTTTGTCAGTTTCACATATTGCTTTCTGTCTGAAACTCTACCCTTTTGAACCCAGAACTGAACTTTAGAAATACCATTAGCTTGCAACCAAAAGAAAGACACATTACTTGCTTTATTAAACAGAATAATAGATTTCAACTGTGCTAACACTTTTGGATAGATAGAACTGTATTTGTTACCATGGGGAAATTTGGCTTTTTGAAGAAGCTCTTTAAATAAATAAATACATAAACAGATAGATAAATAAATATATATACACACACTATGGTCTCAACACACACCAAAATGACTAAAAAGGAAAAAAAATTAAAAAGAAGGTTTTCTCTTAATAGCCAACTAATATTTAAACATAAATATTTGAGGATGAGCTAAGACACTGAAGTAATGGCTACTGAAAATGGGGATGCTAAAAATATGTGAATAATAAATAATAAATCAGATACTTTAAGCAAAAATAACCATTAATAGTATTAGTAATGTCTTGGCTATATTTCTGAGGCTGATCTGGCTGGATGGTAAGGAGGGTGCCCTAATCATCCAATCACAGCTCAAGGATAGAAGCTGGAAGGGCTCCATCACATTGCATGCCTATGCTTTTTTGTGAGGTGATTGGCCCTACAGGGATGGGACTGTCTCAGTTGGAGCCAACGTCCAGTGCTACCAGCTTTGGTAATATTGACTGAGCATAGACATTGTTTGTGTCACCACTACTGTTATCAAACCAATCTTGCCCAATTATGATTGTCTATGGATGTATGAACCACCATGGACAAAGGCCTCACCTTCTCCTGAAAAGACAAACAACATACTATCATAGGACAGAAACGTATATATCAATGAATAGAGGTAATGTTGGTCTTTTCTATTAAATATTATTTCAGTAGCACAAGTTGATTAGCAACAATGGAAGTGTTTCTGCCAGAATCGATGAAAACAAGCACATGTTGGTTATTCATTATGATAACACCTGTGAAGGGTTCAGAGGAAAAGTTAGTCAAGGTAATCCCACTGTACTGTTTAGCTGAGGTCCATCCATATTTCATGGACTAGTCCATTAGAGACAGTTCAGGACAAAATACTCAATTTGCCACATTTGTAACAGTAGGTAAAAGGCAGAGGGGGTTCTTTCTAATGGCTTCTATATCAAGTTTGTCTTAGGTGGGTTTGGTCAAACAGGCTTTGCGACACATGAGTGTTCTCTTTCATTCTGCCTCCCAAACAATCATCACTCAGTGACCTTTGATTATGTCATCTAAATCCTTCATTGTTTTTCAAGGTTCCTGCAAATGAATCTGGCAAGAGATCCTAGACGGTGTAATCTGGACGCTTTATAGCGCCCAATCCAGCACAGATTGATGCAGAGGCATGTGCAAAATAAACAGAGGCTTTATTAATTCTCTTCAGCCATGGGACACGTCTTCCCCATGCCACACAGCCCAACACAGTCCCAAAACACAATTACAACAGCACCAAACACTCTCTTTGTCCACCACTTCTCCTCACCAAGCTTAGTCCTTCTCCTTCCAACTCCAGCTCTGGAGTGGTGGTGGCTGGCCCCTTTTATTTCCCACATAGAAGCGTTTCAGGTGCTTGACCACCTGGTCCTAATTGTACTTCCGGGTGGGGCAGAAGACTCGTCCAGCCGTGCTGTTGACTCCATGTAGCGCCCCCTAGCGGCCATCCCAGCTTCCAACCAGGCTGTGGAAGACTCCATCTCCCATGGAGCCAGGCGGGAGGTTGGGAAATCACTGTCGGTTCGGGAGGCTGCCACCAAGCGTTCCGGGGGAGGTATTGAGCTGTCCATGTTTGCTCCCCCGGAACATATGCAGTAGGGGCGTCCCGGCCGGGCATGGGACCCAGCCGTCCATCACAACAGGTATTAATTAAAAAATCACAAGAGGCCAATTCTACAACTCACTCACTTTAAAAAGCCTGGGTACAGACAGGGCACTCCATGTTGAAGTGCCACAGTTGGCACTTTTTTGCCCACACTTTTGATGTTATTCCATATTGTGCTAGTATTTCCTTTTTTATGATCTTTTAGCTTGCTGCTAACTGTTAAGTGAGATTGTAATAAGCCTTCTGAGTCTTGACCAAGAGAAACTATGTGAGGATATGTGCCCACTTTATTTGCAGCCAACGATGTTGTAGCACAGTGCATTCAAAGACTAGAAAATAGGCTTTAATATCACAGGACTTGTGCAAAGGAACTGGGAGCCTCTGCTGCCGTCCATGCCATTGACTTGGCAATGTTCCTTTACTGGTTTGCCACCTGGGCTTCTGGCTGTTGCAGCCTATCAGCCATTTTTTGCACTATGGACTGCATGTCCAACTGTTTTGTCATTTATGAGGTAAATCCTGCCGAATATACCACTGTGAAGGAATCACACAAGCGAAAATAAAGAGTTTGGGTCTCAAAGAATGCCCTGTTTAATGTACAAAATTAAAAGAAACACAAGGTGTTTAGCACTACAAAAATTATTATAATATGACAATATTATATATATTTCCATGCTGTACAGCCAAAACATTTTCTTTAACCATATTTCCTTTTAATGAAATAGGCATTAATCTTTTTGTATCTTTGCAGAATTGTGCTAACACAGCCCTAAACAAACTCTCTCTCTCTCTCTCTCTATATATATATATATATGTGTATATATATATATATTGTCATGCTTGGGTCACAGATTTGCACAGAGACACAGGAGGTCATAGAAACAAGAAGGATTTTTATTCAAACACTGCAAACAAACATTTGTCTCTTCAAACTTGCTCCTTGTCAAAGATGACAGTTTCATCTATCAATTAAAGGGTAGCGTGCGCATCTTCTTCTTCTTCAAAGGAATACGCATCAGGAGCAGTCTGAGAGAGAGAGAAAGCAAAACAAATCAATACCAAAACTGACAGGCGCTTCACAAGGCTTTTAAGTTAGCAGAGTATCGCGTGAGGCTTGTATTACTTGTTACAGCGCAAGTGAGAAGGTAAGGAGCAATGTGTGGGTAGTCTGTGTTTCAGGGGTATTCCCAGGGGCGTCTGTGTCCTCTTGGGGTGCGATCACCCCTCCAGCTTACACCCTTCCCCTCAGCTTTATTCACATTCTCGTGAATCAAGCGACTCTCTGTACCAGGTTCAGGTTCATGTAGTCGTGATAATGCATCTGCGTCGACGTGTTCAGAACCTGGTCGATGTTTCACTGTGAAGCTGTAAGGTTGTAAGCCCAGAAACCATCTCATGAGGCGAGAGTTTGTGTCTTTCTGTCTATACAACCATTGAAGTGGAGCATGATCAGTTACCAAAGTGAAGTTACGCCCCCACAAGTAATAGCGAAGCACTTCCACAGCCCACCTAATTGCCAAGCATTCTTTCTCAATTGTAGAATAATTACGCTCCCTAGGAAGTAATTTCCTACTCAAATATGTGATTGGATATTCTTCTCCATCAAAAATCTGTGACAGGACTGCGCCTATACCAAATGCACTTGCGTCTGTTTGCAAGACAAAATCCTTTGTGAAATCCGGGTTCCTTAGAACCAGATAAGAAGACAGTGCTTTTTTTAAATCGCTGAAAGAGCGTTCGCAGTTTTCTGTCCACAAGATAGGTCGGTTTTTCCTGCTTCTAGTAAGTTCTGTAAGGGAGCAGCTCTATGTGCAAAATTTGGAATGAACCTTCTGTAGTAACCAGCAAGCCCCAGAAAAGCCCATATCTGTTTCTCTGTTTTTGGTCTCGGGTAAGCAAGCATTTCTTCTATTTTCCTTAACTGTGGCCTAAGTAAACCCTTGCGCATAGAATAGCCTAAGTAATGAGTCTTGGACATGCCCAGTTTACATTTCTTAGGGTTAGCAGTAAGGCCAGCCTGTCTCAAGCTTTCAAGAACAGCTTGAAGCCGCTCTAAGTGTGTTTGCCAATCATTGCTGAAAATCAAGACATCGTCAAAGTATGCCCCGGAATATTCAGAATGAGGACGCAGGATTTGATCCATCATACGCTGAAAAGTTAGAGGTGCCCTGTGAAGACCAAACGGGAGTCTTGTAAATTCATAGAGTCCGTCAGGAGTCGCGAATGCTGTTTTCTCACAACTGCTAGCCTCTAAAGGCACCTGCCAATAGCCATTCGTGTAGCTCGCCTGACCCAATTTTTCCAACAGTTCATCGACACGGGGCATCGGATAAGCATCGAATTTAGAGACCTTATTCAAGCGTCTGAAATCGATACAGAACCGAACCGAACCGTCTTGCTTTGGGACTAATACGACTGGGCTGCACCAGTTACTTTTACTTTCACGATTTACACCCAATGTCAGCATCTTTTTTACCTCTTCACGCACAATATTTTGTCGCGCTTCCGGAATCCGGAATGGCCTCATCTGTACGCAAACATGAGGTTCAGTGGTGATTTTATGTTTTGTAATGTTAGTCTTGCCTGGTAAGTTTGAAAAGACATCAGTGTTCCGTTCTATCAAAGATAACAGTTCTGTCTTTTGTGTGTCAGTAAGATCGTTACCAATGGTAACATCGGTCTGAGAAACAGCAGCCAAGGAAGTGTTAACCTCTTGTCGGTCATGCCATTCCTTCAAGAGGTTAATGTGTAAAATCTGGAATGGTTTGCGCCGGCCTGGTATTCTAACCTTGTAATTTACTGGACTCATACGCTCCTCAATAATGGCGGGGCATTGCCATTTAGCTAAGAATTTGTGTGGGTCGGACGGAACCAGTGCCAAAACACGATCACCAGGTTTGAATTCACGGAGCTTACTGCGCCTATCGCAAAGACGCTTCTGAGTTTCCTGTTCTCGTTGTTGATGCTCCACAGCAATAGAGGAAAGCATAGAAATCCTGTCTTGCAACAATATTAGCCGATCTGCAAAGCTTGGTCCTTTAGCTGCTCTCTCGTTTCCTATCCATTCCTCTCGTACAACATCCAGGATGCCTTGCGGCCGCCTGCCAAATAACAGCTCGAATGGACTCAAGCCAGTGGACGCCTGTGGTGATTCCCGCACCGCGTACAAAACAAAAGGCAGGACAGTGTCCCAGGTTGTGGGATCATTATGAGCGACTCGCCTGATCATCTGTTTCAAAGTTTTGTTAAATCACTCAGTCAAACCATTCGTTTGTGGATGGTAAACAGTGGTACTCAATTTTTTAATAGCAAAGCTGTCACACAATTGTCTCATCACGCGAGAAGTAAAAGGTGTGTCTTGATCAGTTAAGATTTCTCTAGGAATACCAATACGAGTAAAAATATCACACAGAGCTTTGGCTACAGCCGAAGAGTTGGCCTTTTTCAGGGCGATCATTTCAGGATATCGTGTTGCATAGTCAACCAACACCAGCAAATATTGGTACCCATTCTTAGTCTTAGGTAAAGGGCCTACAATATCTAATCCCGGCCGCTGAAAGGGAACTTCTAAAATGGGCATAGGACAAAGGGGGGCCCGAGGAGGTTTATAAGCAGAGGCGATCTGGCAGTCTGGACATGAAGTACAAAACCGTTCAACTCTTTTCCCATATAAAGCCAATAAAATGGTTTTGATAAATGCTCTCTGGTTTTGTCAGCACCAAGGTGCCCTCCCAAGATGTGAGAATGTGCCAGATGCAAAACAGTTTCCCTATGTGCTTCAGGTACAACCAGTTGTTCAATAAATTCCCCCTTTAAATGATCTGAGATCACTCTGAAAAGGCAACCGTCCTTTTCTATAAAGTGTGGGGTTTTCACGCCCACGGAATCACGCTCTTGATAATAAGAGTCATTGGCAGAGCGAGCCTGTTTAAATGCATATTCTAATGAGCTATCAGTATGCTGCAAATGCATAAAATCTGATCGTTCGTTAACGCTCGGTTTGTGTTCAGAGGCATTTACAATCTGGGAAGATGTAGAAGGACCAGCCCATTCTGGAATATATAAGTTGGGCTCCAGATTTTCCCCGGCCGCTACCAGTTCTTCGTCTTGGTTTTCTTCTTCTCCCTCCACACTAAGTTCATTAGTGGACTGGACTACTGGTCCCTGACATTTATTAAACAGTTTAGGAAAAAGGGTATTTCTCCGTCCTATGAGTAATGGCCACGGGCACGAGTCTGAAACGGCAGACTAAACCTTAAAGTGGCGACCCCTATAAGTTAAAGGAAGAAATAATGTCTGATAATCTTTAACATCACCATGTACACAGCGTATTTTTACAGTCTCACAGTCTCTAAGGCATCGTTCATCAAGACAGTCTTGTCTCACAATAGGTCACTTTCTGAGTCTAACAATGCTGAGATTTCTCTGCACCCCAGTTTAACTGGGATTAACAATCCATCTTTTCCATCCGGAGAATATGTAATATTTGAACAACAAACCTCGGCCAGTCCTACTTCCATTGATTGAGCTGGAGACAAGCGACATTCTCTTGCCAAATGGCCGAGCTGATCACACCGGAAACATCTACGGTCGGCTCCGCTTCCGAAATATCCTCTACGACGTCCACGGTTTCCTCGGCCAGCTGGTGCAGTTTCCCCAGAAATTGGTTTCTCTGTCACGACAGGATTCCCCGTAGGCCTACCTTACCCCATTCGATTTTCTGGTCCTGTAGCTTGTTGATGTTGTTGCCATCGATCGAAGTGACGAGAATGTCCTGGACGCTTGTTCACAAGTTGTGAAACACTGCCGAATCCACCGCTTTTTCTCCAAGTGGATTGTGAACCTTCCGGTCGTCTGGACATAATCGTTAAAGATTCAAGATCATGACGCAGAAATTCATCTCGAATGACTGTTGGTATACCGTTTAGTAGTATATTCATTACTGTCTTTTCTACAATACGCTCTATCGCGTCTCCTTCAAACTAGCAGTGCACTTTATGTATTAGATCTTGAATTTGCGCATGGATTGGGCCATCCATGTTAAGTTTCCATAGTTCGAAATCTTTTGCCAAAAAAGTCTTAGTTTTACATAAAACCACTTGTTCCTTCAGGAATTCATAATTGCCGAGCTTATCTCTGGGCACATTTTGTAAAGAATAAAGAGCATCTCCAGATAAAAAGGGTGTGATTATAATGGCCCACTGTCGTCTGTCCCAACCCAGCATGGTTGCGACTTGCTCGAAGGCTATTAGGAACATCTCTGGGTCATCGTTAGGGCCCATTTTCGTCAGCACATTCTTTGCATTTTCAGGAAGAGGTGGTAAAGGGATGTACAGTCGCCGGTTTAGAATTGGAACATTCGGATCAGGAATATATCGTTGGCGATTATCCATATCCAGAATTGGAGGCATGTCATCGTCTGGATCGTAAGGAAGTGGAACATCCTGAGCCAATCGAAATAACTCTTCAGCGGCATCCATCTGTGCAACCACTCCTGGTACCACTTGTCATGCTTGGGTCACAGATTTGCACAGAGACACAGGAGGTCGTAGGAACAAGAAGGATTTTTATTCAAACACTGCAAACAAACATTTGTCTCTTCAAACTTGTCAAAGATAACAGTTTCGTCTATCAATTAAAGGGTAGCGTGCACATCTTCTTCTTCAAAGGAATACGCGTCAGGAGCAGTCTGACAGAGAGAGAAAGCAAAACAAATCAATACCAAAACTGACAGGCGTTGCACAAGGCTTTTAAGTTAGCGGAGTATCGCGTGAGGCTTGTATTATGTGTTATAGCGCAAGTGAGAAGCTAAGGAGCAATGTTAGTGTAGTCTGTGTTTCAGGGTTATTCCCAGGGGCGTCTGTGTCCTCTTGGGGTGCGATCACCCCTCCAGCTTACAATATATATATATATATATATATATATATATATATATATATATACTGTATGTATATGTGAAAGGGAAAAGCGCTATATAAATAAAATGTATTATTACTATCAGTATTATTATTATTAAATTTTCACTGGGACATGAGGTGATGCTATGATATGATGTTCTCTCTTCTCCTTTCCCCTTGGCAGAAAAGAAGATGAACTCAATTCCATCTATGATGTCACTTCTGGGGTCAGCCTACCTCAAGACAGGAAATGGCACCATCTTGGACAGTCTGAATAAGAAATTAGGAAGACTCAAACATTTGCACTTGTTTTGTCACGTTTTGAATACTTTAATAGATGGGGTAGGCATGTCTCAACGCTCTAGAGTCCTGTATTCTAGTTCTAGGTCAGGCGTTGCCTCTGTGGAGTTTGCACATTCTCTCTTCATCTGCTTGGGTTTTTCTCCACATTCAACATTAAGTTAATCTAAGGCCCTGAATTGACCTTGCATTAGGATGTGCATAATTGCATCCTGTTATGATTTGGTAACCTGTCAAAGTGGGTTCCTACTTTATGTGGAATGCTGTCAGCTTAGGTACCACCTTGCTGTAACCCTGACCTGCAAAGGTACGTTTGAAAGGGGCCTGATTGATGCTTACTATATAAAATAGTGGTTGTCACATTCAGCCCTGGATGGCCACAGTGGTTCTAAATTGTTGAGAGCGTGATAATACACTTGCGTCTCTTCAGCTTAAGCAAGGTAAGTATCATTAGATGGATTGTAGAGGAAGCTTCCTTCATTACTTCAAAATTGCTGACCCAGACTGACTGACTAAATTCACCATCCTTTCCACCCTCTGCCAATTTACTCTGCTTTAAACATACTCCAACTGTTTGAAACTACTGTAGGTCTCTGGAGGCAGCTGATAGGTACCGGCAGCCCAAGCGGAATGCGGCTTCGGTGGTTGCTGAGGCAAAAACTTGGGCATGGGAGGAGTTTGGTAAGGCCATGGAGAACGACTTTCGGACGGCTTCGACGAGATTCTGGTCCACCATCCGGCATCTCAGGAGGGGGAAGCAGTGCAGCGTCAACACCGTATATCGTGGGGATGGTGCGCTGCTGACCTTGACTCGGAACGTTGTGGGTCGGTGGGGGGAGTACTTCGAAGACCTCCTCAATCCCACTAACATGCCTTCCAATGAGGAAGCAGAGCTTGGGGACTCTGAGGTGGGCTCTCCCATCTCTGGGACTGAGGTCGCTGAGGTGGTCAAAAAACTCCTTGGTGGCAGGGCCCTGGGGGTGGATGAGATACGCCCGGAGTTCCTCAAGGCTCTGGATGTTGTAGGACTGTCTTGGTTGACACGTCTCTGCAACATCGAAGAGACATCGGGGACAGTGCCTCTGGATTGGCAGACTGGGGTGGTGCTCCCCCTCTTTAAAAAGGGGGATCGGAGGGTGTGTTCCAACTACAGAGGGAGTTCCTGGTCGCGGAACAGTGGACCAGCTCTACACCCTTAGCAGAATCCTAGAGGGTGCATGGGAGTTTGCCCAACCAGTCTACATGTGTTTTGTGGACTTGGAAAAGGCATTCGACTGTGTCCCTCGGGGAACCCTGTGGGGGGTGCTCCGGAAGTATGGGTACTGGACCCCCTGATAAGAGCTGTTCGGTCCCTGTACAACCGGGGTCAGAGCTTGGTCCGCATTGCCGGCAGTAAGTCAAGCCCATTTCCAGTGAGAGTTGGACTCCGCCAGGGCTGCCCTTTGTCACCGATTCTGTTCATAACTTTTATGGACAGAATTTCTAGGCGCAGCCAGGGTGTTGAAGGGGTCCGGTTTGGTGGACTCAGGATTGGGTCACTGCTTTTTGCGGATGATGTTGTCCTGTTTGCTTCATCAGGCTGTGATCTTCAGCTCTCTCTGGATCGGTTCGCAGCTGAGTGTGAAGCGGCTGGGATGAGAATCAGCACCTCCAAATCCGAGACCATGGTCCTCAGCCGGAAAAGGGTGGAATGCCCTCTCAGGGTTGGGGGAGAGATCCTGCCCCAAGTGGAGGAGTTCAAGTATCTCGGGGTCTTGTTCACGAGTGAGGGAAGAATGGAGCTTGAGGTCGACAGGCGAATCGGTGCAGCGTCTGCAGTGATGCGGGCTCTGCATCGGTCTGTCATGGTGAAAAAGGAGCTGAGCCGTAAGGCGAAGCTCTCAATTTACCAGTCGATCTACGTTCCTACCCTCACCTATGGTCATGAGCTATAGGTAGTGACCGAAAGAACGAGATCGCGAACACAAGCAGCTGAAATGAGTTTCCTCCACAGGGTGTCTAGGGCTTTCCCTTAAAGATAGGGTGAGAAGCTCAGTCATCCAGGAGGGGCTCAGAGTAGAGCCGCAGCTCCTCCGCATCGAGAGGAGTCAGATGAGGTGGCTCGGGCATCTGATCAGGATGCGTCCTGGACGCCTCCCTGGTGAGGTGTTCTGGGCACGTCCAACCGGGAGGGACTATGTCTCCCGGCTGGCCTGGGAATGCCTTGAGATTCTCCCGGAAGAGCTGGAAGAAGTGGCTGGGGAGAGGGAAGCCTGGGCCTCTCTGCTTAAGCTGCTGCCCCCGCGACCCGACCCCGGATAAGCAGAAGAGGGTGGATGGATGGATGGAAATACTAAATAATAAAAAGACATAATAATGTTAACAGAAAATACATAAAAACATGAAAATATTAATGAAAGAAAATGCATAATGCAATCCTTAAAACTCAGATAATAAGAGTTCAATTGCACTGATCTTTATACATTCATAGCACTCTCCATAACAATCACAAACAAAAAATGGTGACGACCTGAAGCAAATAAAAAAGGACAAATTATTTAGAAATAATTAATAAATATATGCAAACTAAGAAAATATAAAAAACAAGGAGAGAAAAACATTAGTCAGGGAAGGAATTATAACACTTGGTGACTCAGTCTTCCTTTGTCTTTCATTTGAAACATTTCTCTTTTGCACAACACTAATTGCCTCTTCAGGTCTATCTCTTTGTCAGGAATTTACTTTCCTCTCACTCAGTGACACGCCACACATCAATCTGATCATTTTCATCTCTGTTCTTCCCAGCTTTACTTCGTGATTGTTTTCCACCTGTCATGTCTCATTCCTAAAAAAAATTACTGCTCCTGACACAGCTTTCATAAAATGTATCCTTTAGAAACAAGTATGGGCAATAACTCCAGGGATTTCTTCCACGGACTTCTCTTCTGACCAATATACAGTAAGTCATGTTTTAAATTAGTTTACATTTCTTTTCACTTACTTTCAGTTTAAGTGCTGAAATTGACATTTCTGAGATTGTTAAAGTAGAGTAACAGCAGGCAGAATGACAGCATTGATGCAGCTGAAACAGTGTTTAACACTAGCTATATGGAATAATGGAGGTGTGTTTGGAAGTGTGGGCTGCCTATGCTGTCATCATGGTACATAAAAAAGAAAGTCATGTGCTGTAATTTAGGCTACTTTTATAGAGACAGACTGTAATATTGAAGAAGTACACAGAGGAAAGAGAGAGACAGTGAGTGGTTGCTACAAGTGAACCAATGTAGAGCAGAAAGATTTTAATATCCATATGAAAGAGGAATAAAATGCTCCATAGGTTTGCATTCCACATGTTGTTAATAGTAAAGAAGTGTTGTGAGTCACAGAAGCCTATCCACTTTCCACTATCCACTCCAAAATATTTAATTAGTCAGTTAAATAAAGAGGATATGTGATGACCTGGGTCCACCACATACCTTAGTGGTCTAATCATAGGGCATCTAGTAATCACACCAAGGATAAACCAGGTAAGACACAGGCAAAATGGCAAAAATGTGACAGTTCTTTATTTAACACAAGGTGATATTAAAAATGTATCAAAATATTAAAAGTTGAAGCTTAGTGAAAAAACAAAATCACACAAGCAACTCCATCAAATTACCATCCCCGTGTGAATGAATGAAAATGATGACATAAAGAAATAAAATACAAATCAGAAGAGAAAACACAACAATGATTCCAGTCTTTTTCCCTACTCACTTTTTCAGGCTGCTGAAGGAGAGCAAGGACTTCCTTTCCCAAAAGAAAAACATTATCAAACTAATGCTCAGCTCATCCCTATATCCTCACTTATCAAGCTCTAGGGGAAAATGAAGAGTTATGTGGTCACCTTTCTGTCCTTTCTCAGGGTGTTCAAAAGGATTCCAATGCATTCACCATTAATGACAGACTCAATGCCAACAAACAAAGATGACCTCCAAAGTCCATCTTCCTGTTTTATGTGTCTGCAAGATTTTATCCTCCAGTCCCAGAAGACTACTGACCCAGCACCCTCCATTTATCTTGAGTGTCTTCACACAGTTTGTTCTAAATGCTGTAATCCAGAAGAAATCCTTTAAATCCATGACCTACACTCACGTGTGTGTGTGTACAGTCACAGACACTCCAACTTCTATTACTCTAATTAACATCTTTTCCCTCTCTTGGACCCTTTAACACTACAAATACTGTAGCTTCTCTGACTATCATTTTCTTATGGCAGTTGGTACTTCGTGCTTGGATGGGCTCCTCCCATCTAGGCACATGAACAAGTTACCTAGTGTTCCACAACTCCCCCTGCACTGCCTCAGACACGTGTTTACCCATGCAGCTACCCTGCCGTAGCTTTCACCAGAGATTTTATCAGCAATACTTTCAAATGCTCAAGGTAAGTTCTCTTTGTAGTTTCAACAAAATAAAAACTTTATACATAGCTATAAAACACAAGTACCACCGACTCCATAGCACAACTCACCACAGTATAACAAACAAAAATCTAAAAGTTAAATAAAGTAAGATAAAACACGTCATTGCAGTGATGTAGTGGAAGAAGGGTGTTCTGACATCTCAGCCCAAAATAAAATAAAGAAAAAAGTGTACCTAACATCTTTTGCTTAGCTTCTTGATTATGACTTTTGCATTTTTATTTGGAAGCTGGTGATTGTTTGTTTGGGCAGCATGGTGGTGCAGTGGTAGCACTTATGCCTCACAGTAAGGAGACCTTGGTTCACTTCCTGGGTTCTCCCCCTGTCTG
>JANRMT010062818.1:29539849-29580566 GCA_026402145.1 Polypterus bichir lapradei
CTGTTAAGGGATAACTTATAGATATGCAGGTGGATGAGATTATGGTGTCCTGGATAATGGACTATCTGTCAGGCAGACTACAGTTTGTAAGATTCAAGGACTGTGTTTCTGTTATGGATGTGAGCAACACTGGAGCACCAAAATTAGCAGTTCTGTCTCCTTTTTTATTTACTCTGTACACCTCAGACTATACATATAACACCAGGTCATGTCACTTGCAGAAATTCTCAGATGATTCTGCACTTAGGGAGTGTATTGATAAAGGGGATGGGACAGAGTATAGGGGTCAGGTGAATAGGTTTGTTTCTTGGTGCAAAGAGACTTGTTTGAACCTTAACATTGGCAAAAAGAAAGAACAGGTTATTGACTTTAACCGCACCAAAGTGCTTCTGTGTCCAGTCACTGTTCAGGAAGCAGGCTCTTTTTCCTTAGGATTCCTTTAACACTAGAATCCTCTGAAGCCTATGAAAAAAGTAATCCCGGGCCACCTTAAATTCCTTTGCACCTTTTCATCAGTGTCTTTTGTTTTGTAACTGTGTCAATCAGCCCCACCAGCAAGCAACCTGTTATCCCATCCCCCCACCAATGCAGCAGAAGTTTTCCCAGCTCAAGTCTCTTTATCTGGGTGTTAGGTGCCTGGAGTTGTATAGGGTAAATAATATATTGTTATTTGGAATACATTATGTTCCATGTCTACAATGATCTGGGTAAATGTAGGATGACCGGAACTGTGAGGTAAGAAATGCTGAACACATGTTCATTGTTATAGTAATAATGATGTGAACTGCACAATGTGTGAAGACTTTAGTCTAACTATCAAATAAACACATGTGCTTTTATTCAATAATATAACCAAAGAAAAAAAATTTACCATTCAATTTACATGTCGCTGTCAATGCAACATAAAGCTGATATATCTTCTTGAATTGTGCAGAGGTAAGAACTGCTGCCTTATAACCAAAAGTTTGGTTCGATTCCGGGTGCTCCTCGTTTTATGTAGTGAGCTTCTATTATTATTACTATAATATAATAAAAACAAACATTTGATTTGAGTCTGTAACAACTAGTGTAAATTTTGGCTACTTGTAAAAGTTAGCGCTTTTTTTTATTATTCAGTTTTATTTTTTCAGTGACATTCATGTGGTACAACAAACTTGCCTCTCCCTCTCTGTGTTGATGGCGTTTATCTCCATTCTCTTCACGAGAGCAGAGATGACCACAGTTGGTACTGTGGTTGATGCCTGCTCAGAACTATTTGTTGTACCAGCTATCTGACTATCACGCGGCATTTGTACTTTGACAACAAAGGCACCCTGCAGAATGTGTGAACAATAATAGATTTGCTGTGATTTCAAAAACACACAACAGCACGTCTCTTATCACAGGTCTGAAGAGTCAACATTTCAAATAGTTTTTGGAAGAAAACAGTGGTTGTGCTCTTCAGGCTAAAGAGGAAAAGAACCGTCTTAGTTATTATCAGAATTGGGTGAATAAAAAAGCATCCGTCATGGTATGGGGATATGCCATTGCCCATGACATCTGTGAGGGAACAATCAATGCAGAAAGATATGTACAACATAGTAACATATGCTGCCATCCAGATGCCGGAACATTCCTGCATTTTCCAGTATGACAACGGCAAGCCACCCGGATTACAAGTGCGTGGCTACGTAAGCAGAGTATGCAGATACTTAATTGGGCTGCCTGTAGTCCTGTTTTGTGTGGTTCATTATGAAGGGCAAAATATGGCAACAAACAAGTACAGGTAAGAAGCCAAAGACCTATAAAATGGATGAATGGGGGAAAGTTCTGTTTGCCTATGTCTTCAGTGCACAAGCATTTAATAAGTGCTACTGAAATAAATGGAAATGTTACAGTGGGAAGCACTGAACTGTCCCAACTTTTTTAGAGTCTTTTGCAATCATTTGATTTGACATACGTACATATTAAAAAAAAATCAAAGGTAAATCTTCAAATCTTTGTTGTAGATTTTGTTCGATATAGTATAGGATAAATAGAATTTGCAAATTAAAATTTTTGTTTTTATTGCATTTTCCATAATGTCAAAACTTTTTGGTATTTGGTTTCTACAAGTATATAAACTTAGGACAGAACTTAAGAATCTAAGTAAATTTGCACGCTTGTCATGATGATTGAATTCCCATTATTTACCATTTAATGCAAGATTTAAAGTGTGATAAGTGCTAAGCTGATAATGAAATTGTGCACACAAGGATAAAAAAACTATTTTACTGTTCCATGACAAAGGAAAAATCCGCATTGCTCAATTGATCTGAGGCTTGACTATTGTCTAGTGCCTTCATTCCAGTACCCTAGAATGGACTTTCCCTGGGACGGTAAGGAATGTGATTCTTTCAGTAAATGGGACAATATATCAGTCTGCTGATCTAGAGGCACATCTGCTCCTTTCAAGTAATAATAAAGAGGTGTGTTAAACAAGACACCCATCCAAAATTCAGTTGCATTTTCATACTTTAGCTAGAAAAATGGTCTGAATTAAATCAGTTCCTCTTTGCAATAAATCAATTTGTGTTGCTGGCATCCACCGGGTTTAGGTATACCCCAAACTGCTCCTCCTAGCCATGATTGATACACAGTGTGACAAACGTCCATGACAACCAGGAAGTCTCATTTATGCCCCAGTGTTGGCTGAACACTGAAATCCTACTCTGGTACAATGGAATAGACAATCAATTATAGCTATAGAATTATTATTGTCACGTGTGTAGAGTACAGTGAAATTTTTACTTGCATGTGCTAATCAGAATGCAACATGTTGCCACTCTTAACTACCATGATTAATGCATATTACATTACCCCAAAATGAAAAAAGAGGTTAAAAAAATTACTTTTGGAGAATGCCATCACTAAGGATTTTGCAAGTAATAAGCTGATTAATCATTTTATGAATGGATATACCCTCTGCAAACAAAATTCTTGCCACCTTGTACATCTGACCAGCATCACACAGATCAGCCACTTTTTGTAACACTGCATTTACACACTGTGTGCAAAAGCATCCTACAGCTCCAATCTAAATCATTCCCACTGAATGTGACTCTTTAAAGTTCTGCCTCCCATCAGTCCCTGCACACTTCTACTGTCTGCTAAAACTGAAGTGTGCACAATAGCTTTGCCACATGTTTATGTTATTAACAGGCTTGTTTATTACATGGAAGTAAACAGCGACACTGTAGTACAACAGTCCTATATGACTGATGACTTCACTTTACCCTTTTTATGTGCAATGTGAAACAACAAAACAACAAAGAGAAACTTGGAACAGGACTAACATCCTGCTGTTCCCAGCATGAACATTGTCAGTATCATGGTATCAGCAATCACCATCATACTCTTCATTATCGCTGAGGTGATTTCGCATGCAGGCAAGCTCAAAAACCTTCATTGGACTTCTTTATTACCTTCTTATGAAAGTCTCTGTCCTCTTTCTGGAAGCACCTGATATAATGGGTGTACTCTCCTTCCCTGCCAAATGGGCTGCAGCTACATTAAGTCATGTCTAACCTGTGAAGAGTTTACACTCTGCTGCCTTTTAGTTCTATTTGTGAAATGCTTTCTGCACTCTACTAAAATATTTTCTCACAGAGTCTGTAATAGGCTGTGAGTGATTTACTACATTATAATATGTTTTTAGAATGTATTTCTGGGTCTCCCACAATCTTGATTTTCAGAATTTCAGGGATGTCCATGGGGTTTATTAGTATTTCACACCTTGCTACTAGTTGATGTTAAAGTTTTCCTACCTTTGCGTAAAACAGCCTGAGCCACATCTTGTCTTTCCATTCTGATATACAGGTTTGCCAAAGTCTCTTTGAGGTCATGCAAAAGTAATTCTCCATTGGCCTTACCAATCTCCTTCCACACACAAGCCTTTGATTCTTCCACTGCCAGGGCTGCTACCTTTTTGACTTATTGGTACCTGTCTGTAAAATCAGGTGAGCCCAGAAAAGAATTAATTGTGGAAGATGGAATTCACTCTTAACCCTTTTAATCTTTGACTTTTTTAAACTCAATATGTCAAGGTTCTAAAAAAAAAAGAAACCAGTTTTGAAATACTGTAAATGTTTTGGAATAATAAAAAAATGACAATTTAGAGCTTATTGTTTTTGTACTGCTAAAACTAAATTGAATGTCAAAAAGGTGAATTTATACAAGATGCAAAAATCTTTAAAGAAATAAAGTGAGATGATCTACATGTGGAGAGGCATGAGGACTGATGTAGGAGACTTAAAAATACACATACTGTTGTAAAGGAGATTGTGGATGATTGGGCAGGTTTGATGGTAGTCTTCCAAATGGAAAGTCAGAACAATTAAAAATTTTGTGAAAGGAAAGAAGAAGAAAGTAGAAGAATGTTGATATTTGAGACAGGTGTATCTATAATTAACTGATGGCAAGTTTAGGGAAGGCATGTTTGTTGGTTCACAAATCAGACACCATCAATGACAAGTGGTTTGAAGATCTCATTGTGGGGCTGGTAGAAACTGAATGGAAGGCATTCATGGATGTTGTTGAGAATTTTCTTGGCCACTACAGAGCACCAAACAATGTCCAGCTGGTAAACAATAGACTTCAAGGATACAAAACCATGAAGTGCAACGTGTTCCTAATGATTTACTTTCTGCATTCACTCTTGGTTTTCTTCCCTGGCAATCTTGGTGCCGTCAGTGATAAAGAATGTGAAAGGTTTTACCAGGACATTGCAATGATGGAAAAGTGGTATCAGGGCAACTGGAAACAAACAGCATTGGCCTACTATTTTTGGACACTGAAATCAGAAGCATCGGGTGCAGAGTACAAACAAAAATATGCAGTAAAACACATTTAGCTCTATTAAACTAATACAATGTGTCAGCATCATTAAAAGATTAAACAGGATAAATTAAATTTCAATTCCTATGTGATGTAATCCAAAATTATATTTATGTTATATATATATAACATATATAACATATATAGTGGCGAGTGGCTGGGGGTGGTACCCAGCCGGGACGCCCAGGAGGACCTGAGGAGGGCTTACGCCTCCTCCAGACCACGAGGGGGTGACTGCCCTGGTGGCTTTGGGGACCACGGGAATAGAGCTTAGAAGCTGAACCCTATAGGGGCCCGTGGTCACTGCCACAGGGCGCCCCAATGCCTGAGGAGCCCTGACTTTGTGGGAGTTTTGGGGTTGTGTGTGCACTTGTATATAGAATATTGTAAATAAATGTGTGTTGTGGTGCTTAACACGATGTCTGCCTGTCTGTGTCCGGGCCAAAGATATATATAAAATATCTTTATGTTTTATATATATATATATATACAGTGGAACCTCGGTTTGCGAGCATAATTCGTTCCGGAAACATGCTCGCAATCCAAAGCAATCGTATATCAAAGCGAATTTCCCCATAAGAAATAATGGAAACTCAGATGATTCGTTCCACAACCCAAAACTATTCATATAAAAATGATTAATACAAAATATAAAGTAAAATACATAATACAAATTAACCTGCACTTTACCTTTAAAAAGAATCATGGCTGGTGTGAGTTTCTAAACTCATATGGGATTCCACCCAACGGGATGACACGCGGAAGAGCGTCCCAAAGCAATCGCAGTCTCCCAGCGCTGTAGCAGTTCGCCGTATAAGCGCATCCAAAAAGATCGCAGACATGTTATAAGCGCCTGTCGTCAATGGGTCATACAAGGAACATTATAAAGATCCCGCTACAATAAATAACAGCGCTGTTGCTGTTTCAAGCTGAATAAAGCTGGTGTTAAAGTACTGAGACTCAGCTTCGTGTTTTGGGGAGCAAGATGGGGACTCGCACTTCACAGCGCACACACACACAGTCACAATGCTGTAGTAAACAGTATACGCTCGTATGGATGTGGACTATATGAGTGAGGCACACAGACTCAGACGGAGAATAGGAGACGATTGCCAGAGAGAGAGAGAGAAAGAGAGATAGAGACGCGCTGGGCGAGCGAGATAAGGAGAAAGAGAGACACGCTGGGCGAGCGAGCGAGCGAGATAAGGAGAGAGAGAGAGGGAGACGCGCTGGGCGAGCGAGCGAGCTAGATAAGGAGAGAGAGAGAACCACCATCAGCTCAGTTGTGATCACATGACACTCAGCAGACAAAGTGTATCCATACTACTCGTATTGTAAGACATCGCTCGCTTATCAAGTCAAAATTTATTAAAAATTTTTGCTCGTCTTGCAAAACATTAGTAAACCAAGTTACTCTTAAACCAAGGTTCCACTGTATATTGAAGCTGTCTATTATATCAATCACCAAACATTTTTCAGGAAGCAAAATTTTTGAAAACACTTGTCTTTGGATTTTTTCATTTTTGATATTGCATTAAATATGTGTCACTTTTGTCACTTTCCTGTCAGTTTGTTTCTTCTGCTCAGTTAACTATATCCTCATAATCACAATTTACAACAATAGGAGTGGATGCCAGGGCAAACAGCACTGAATGCTGAAAGCCTACAGTTACTTCTGTTTCATACCCACTAGCATGCTTATTTGTAAACAGCAGCTTTAATAATTAGAAGGCATGGAAAAGTAGAATAAAATGTACGATGATGATGAAAATCTTAAAAGCCATGATAAAAACACTACAATTTCCCTTGTAACATACATTTAAAAAAACTAAATTATCCCCATGTAACATACATTAATTAACAGAAGCACCAGATGCAGGCTTGTATGTTCAGGTTGCCTACAAGCGGGCATTTTCTCCTTGAACCCAGAATATTGACAGTCATGACTAAGGCAAAAGAGGACATATATAAACAGAGGTAGGTGCTTCAAAATTGCTTTGTGAATTTTATTTTAAACAGTAAAAGCATTATACAAAATAAATAGTACATTGTGGTTCAATAAATACCTCGTATTCTTCAATAAACAATCCATCAAAAACAGTGCTCTGTGAGGATGTTAAAATTAGCCAATAAACATAGTTAATTAATACTCTGTTAAAAGTGTAAAGCGTAAAGCCAAAGTCATAATCACCATTATATTCCTCCCCAGTATTCTCTTTTCACGTTCTCATCTCATCCTGCTCACCCAAATTCCAGACATGCTCAGCAGAGCAGATTCTGTTCTCTGTTACTCTTATGAACTCCTCACATGCTTCACCATATTACTACCTTCATCTTACCTTCTACACCTTCTCTTACCTTCTTTTCTTTTCATCGTTGGAGTAGTCTTTACCTCTGTTCTTTGCAGTAGCACACTGATACACCCCTTCACTAACATACAATGATGCCTGCTAAATTGCAATACAAATATTTTAAACTCAGTTTTCTAGTTTTTTAAAATTGACTCTGAAAACTAGAAACTGTGAAATAACAGGTTGTTTAGTAAATGCAGGAATCCAATTAAAATCAGAAGTTGGTTGGAAAAAAAATTTACAATTACAGGAGGGCCCCAGGATTAAACTGAGAACCACTGCTGTAAGGGACCTCTGTAGCTGCAGAAGAGAGCTCCTGGGAGGTGACTTCCCTGCTTCTCTTCTCCCATAAGAATCTATCTACTCTTGAAGTGCTTCTGGCATACGCTGCTAATGTAGTGGAAGTCCTCTTGGATCTGTCTTTAAAAGAGGCTTCAGTTCCTCAACTGGTGACCTGAGGAGAAGTAGGAATTAATGTAATTTAGGAAGTAGGCTAATTTAAAGTCACCAATTTATTTAACTTGCACATGTATGAGGTTTGAGTGGTAAACCAGAATGAGTTATGCAGCTTGTTTCAACAGCTAGGAACTACACATGAAAAGAACCTGGACTGAGATTTGATGCAGATCATTAGCAGATTTAAGTGGTCGAGAAGGAACACAGAACCTCACAATTGTCTCCTTATATATAGATAGTGTCGCACATGGCTGGGGGGGCAACCTGGCCGGGATGCCCAGGAGGACCGGAGGAAGGCTCACGCCTCTCCCAGACCATGTGCACCCTGTAGGGGCCCGTGGTCACCACCAGGGGGCGCCTCAATGCTTTGGGAACCCTGGACCTCAGCACTTCCGCCACACCTGGAAGTGCTGGGGGAAAGAGGAGCAAGGACACTCAGAGTGCTTCTGGGGATACAGCCGGCACTTCCGCCACACTGGGGAGTCCTGGTGGAAGATTGCTGGGAAGCACCTGGAGCACATCCGAGTGATTATAAAAGGGGCTTCCTCCCTTCATAGGATGACTAGAGTCGGGTGGAAGAGGACGAGGTCTCTGGAGGAGGCCAGGAGGTGTCATGAAGAGGAAGAAGGCATTGATTTGGTGGCCTGGACTTTTGGGGACTTTAGGGTTGTGTGCTGCTCTTGTAAATATTAGGAATGGTAATAAAACGTGTGTTGGGTGACATTGATGTGTCCGCCTGTCTGTGTCTGGGCCGGTCTCCACAATAGATAGAACTTTATTTGTCCCTGGGGGGAATTTTGGAGCTGACTCATTGAGTACTCAATAGGCAAGTATTAAGGATTTCAACATAATAAATGCCGCTCCTTGAAGCTAATGTAGTAATCTGAAAAGAGTAGTAACATGTGCCCACCTTAGCTGGTTGAACACCAGACATGCTGCTGCATTTTGAATAATCTTCAGTGGCTTGGTGACACATGACAAAGATTTATATAATAAAAAAAAACCAGAAACTATAAAAAATCATACAGATCTCTTTGGTGGATGAGTAGGAAGATAACAAAGACATTACTGAAGTACATATAACTTTGTAACAGCTGAAAAGATAAAATAAAAATAAATAACAACTGCTATCAATTTGGTCAATGAGCAAATGTAAGCAAATGATAAGGACAAAATTAGAAACTAATAATACAAAAAATAAACTTCAGAAGTTGTTTCAAATATTTTTACAGTAATGCAGTATAAAAGAGGAAGTAAATTGATTTTACAAAAGTAATATATAAATTACTACATTGAAGTTCTTCAGATGTTTTCATTTATGAATAAAGTAATGAGAAATGTGAAGGAAATACTCTAAATATTACACAGATGCTAATAGTACTAAGATTAAAAGAAGAAAATGAACACATTGATTGGACCAGACACAATTTTATCCAAAAGTGCTCAAAGAAGCTATTGATTAATACACACAAAACTTTAAATGCATTTTTCATGAAGTAACGTCCTGGGGTAATTCCTAAGGACTGCAATCTAGCAAACATTACCCAACCACTTTTAAAAGGTAATTGGGGCAATTTTAGTAACTAAAGGCCAATCATCTTAATGTGTAAAGTGAGTAAATTAATGAGAGCAATTACATAAGACACAGTAGAGAAAAAATATCCAGTATGAGTCTGTAAGCAGACAGTGAGTATAGGTTTAAAAGATTATCTTTCACCATTAGGGTGGAAGCAACACAGTATTGCAGAGAACAGTCACTGCACTGTAGCCCACCTCTTAGACCACCTCTCCATGTTTTGTGTCTGTTTTTTTGTTCTTAAATCATGTAAATAGTTTCTTTTGTTTTCCGTTTACTAATCTGTAAGTAGTTATTTCTAGAAAATTCTTAAAAACATCTGTGAAAGTTTTTTTGTTTTACTTTTGATCGTTATCAGCTTTGGAATCCAATGGGAAACCTACACACTACTTGTGCAGGAAATCCCAAGTATGTGGTGTTGTTCATTTACAGCCAGGAGGTATTGCTCTCAATGAGACCAGCTTCCAGTTATTTCCCGTGTACTACTAATATACCGGACAAATTAAAAGCTTTGAACTCCAGAAAGCAAGGAAAGAGAGGTGGGCTTCAAGTACAGCTGAGACAGAGAGACAGAAAGATAAGATGGGAGCACGCACTGATACAGAGCATTGCCTTACCCATCACATGACGAATCACCTAAGGATCCCAAATTAGTACTCGAGCACAGCTGTGCAACAGGTGACATCTCTGCACCACAATAGTTTGAACGGAGTGGAACAATGTGAGTTTTTTTTACAGAGGCTGGAGCCCTAATCCTACCATCAACCCCAGAGTTTTCCCTGCAAGTTGGAGGAAAATATCTTTTCCAACTGTCATTATAAGCAATGCACAATCCTTGTGGAATAAACTGGATGAGTTGAGAGCATCTGCACAATACATAGAGGAATACCGTGCAAGCTGTCTGATGTGTGGTGGCACGGTGGTGCAGTGGGTAGTGCTGCTGCCTTCGCAGTTAGGAGACCCTGGTTCGCTTCCCAGGTCCTCCCTGTGTGGAGTTTGCATGTTCTCCCCGTGTCTGTGTGGGTTTCCTCCGGGTACTCCAGTTTCCTCCCAAAGACATGCAGGTTAGGTGCATTGGTGATCCCAAATTGTTCTTGTTGTGTGTGCGCCCTGCAGTGGGCTGGCGCCCTGCCCGGGGTTTGTTTCCTGCTGGATTGGCCCCTGTAGTTAGGATATAGCGGGTTGGATAATGGATGAATGTCTGATGTGCTTTACTGAAACCTGGTTTAAGAATACTGCAGTAGATGAATTTGTTTGTTTACAACGAGACAGAAACCCAGCTTCTGGTAAGCAGTCGCAGAGTATCACTGTAAAAGATTGCATCTGCATGCCAAATACTGAAGTACTCACCATCAGATTTTGCCCATACTATCTACCAATCAAATTTAATCAAATACTTGTGACAGTAGTTTACAAATCACCTAGATCTTTCAAACTTATGATGGGGGGAGGGGCGTTTGGAAGCATGCACTGATACAGTGCGTTGCTGCACCCCACCACATGACAAACAATCCCAGGATTCCAAATTAGGATCTGAGAGCAGCTGTTCAAAGGTGACACCTCAGCACCGCACTGTTTTGAATGGAATGGAACAGTATGAACTATTTTACAGTGGCTAGAGTGCCATTCCTGCCACCAGCCCCCATGATGAACCACCTCAGGATTCCAAAGTAGGATCCGAGCACAGCTGTGCAATTTGTGACACCTCAACACCACACTAGTTCAAATGAAATGGAACAATGTGAGATTTTTTTACAGTGGCTAGAGTGCCAATCCCACCACCAATCTCTAAGCTCTCCCTAATAGATGGAGAGCATGTTTGCAGGGCTGGGTGCAGGTTAACATCACACCCAGGGTAAAGTGTGATGGATGATTTTAATTTATGTAATCTGGAATCAGTATTACCACATTATCATCAGTATGTGAATATTAATACTAGAGGAGACAAAACACCAGACAAGTGTTATGTAAACGTCCCTTGCGCCTACATATCGCATCACAGAGCAGCCCTTATTCATCTGCTACCAAAATACAAACAGAAACTGAAAGAAGAAAAAGCAGTCATAAGGAAAACACAAAGTTGGTGCAATGACAGTGTAGAAGAACTGCAGGAATGCTTCTCTTGTACTGACATCTTCACAGTCACCGAATGAGGCTACTTACACTGTAGGAGAATATATGAAATTTTGTGAGTCAATGATTACTAGCAAGGAACTGTCAAGGTGTACCCAAACAATAAGCCATGGATCACTAAAGAGATTAAAGCAGAAACAAAATGCTCATCAAGAAAATAAGCTAAAAGAAAAACAAATTTTATATCAAAGAATTAACAGCTAATTGAACAAAATTAAAAGGTGTAAGGAGAAAAAATCAAGAGGTGGTTTAATGATAATAATCCAAAGCAACTTTGGAAAGACCAAAAATAATAACTGGACTAGGAACTAAAAAGAGTGTGAATCTTTCAGTGGATAAAGACCACAAGCTCTAAGCAGATGAACCTAATAACCTTTTTACCAGATTTGAAACAAGTTATTTCAGTACTCAAAAGGCAGAAGTAAAGGAGATGCTTTATAAAAACACCATAAAGTCTGCTGTGATGGAGGTCAGTTTAACCAAAGTGGAGAAAGACTTGCAGCAGGTTAAAACAAACAGGGCAGTGGGACCAGACAGCATATCAGGTTGTCTCTTAAAGTCCCGCTTTAAACAGTTCTCTCCAGTTATTCATTTGCTTTTTATCTGGTTTCTGACCTGTGGTATTGTACCTATGCTGTGGAAACAATCACTCATTACCCCAGTTTCTAAGGTTTCCAGGCCAAGCTGTCTGAATGACAGACCAGTGGCACTCTATTCCAATGAAATGCTTTCAACATTTAGTGAGTCTTTTCAAAATAACAACCAATTTGCTTACTGTGCAAACACAAGTATGGAAGATGCTTGGTTGTTATCTTACATCAGATCTACACCTTTCTTGAAAAGCCTAGTTCCTGTGTCAGAGAAATATTTTTGGATTTTTCTTCAGCATTCAACACCATCCAACCTCACATACTGACTGGGAAACTGAACAGTATGAATGTTCACATTATGGATTCAGGACTTTCTTTTAAATGCTTCAGAGACAGTCAAAGTAAATAACACTTTTTCAAAAGTCATTCATCCAAACACAGGAAACCCACAGGGGTTTGTCTTATCACCATTACTATTTACTCTGTACCAAGTGACCTGAGACAGAACAATGACCATTGCTCTGTTATCAAGTATGCTGATGACACTCTGGATGCATATCTGGGGAGGTTGAAAGCCACTATCCAAATCAAGTAGACTGTATGTCAAAAAGACCAAATAAATTATATTTGACTTCAAGAGGCAGAAATCTGTATGTTCATCCATTGTTGTTTTCGGGGAGGAGGTAGAAATTGTTTCTGAATATAAAAATTTAGGAACTAACTTAGATAACAATCTTAACTGGAATACAAATACAAAAACATATATTCTCTAAATGTAATCAGTGTGAACTTCTCCTCCGTAAACTCAAACTGTTTAAAGTAGACAAATACCTCATGTTGTCCTTTTATTTTGTGGTGGGCTGGCCCCCTGCCCAGGGTTTGTTTCCTGCCATGCACCCTGTGTTGGCTGGGACAGGCTCCAGCAGACCCCCGTGACCCTGTGGTTAGGATATGGCAGGTTGGATAATGGATGGATGAATGTCCTTTTATCAGAGTATGATCCAGTCTGTTATCACTTTTATTGCCTGGATTTAGTAGTCTGACAAACTAAAATTTTAAAAAGCATCAGATTACTAAGCATGCAGCTGAAGTTATTGGGGCTGATGCAGATGATTTAGTAAGTGTGTGTCAGAGGACAATGCTAAAGAAACTGGAAATCACCTCAACCAATGACAGACATCCATTACATGTACTGTAGAACATAACTTCAGTAAACCAGAAAGAATAGTAGCTTTGAAAACTCACAAAAATTGCTCCAGAAATTCCTTTCTTCCTAATGCCATATGACTTTTTAATAAGGAATATCGGAGAAAATTATTACGGTTTGATATGTATCCTGTCACTAATTTTGAGTAAATATGCACTATCAAAACTGCCTTACCTTAACCTGTCTTGTGTCTGTTTGTTTGTATTAATTCTTTATATTACCAGATGCCTTTGAGAAGGCAAATTTCATGTTTTCTTGTGTATACATGTCTAAATAAAGAAACCTTAATCCTTGTTTTAATTAAAGTTGATTGTATGACATGAGAAACAGGTAAAAGAAAAATATTATTTCATATCTCTATCATAGCTGATTGGTGTAAAAGTGCAAATTCTCTGATAAAGAATTAAAATATGTGAAGGATAATAGTAATTGAGATAACAAAATAAAAAGAGCTCAACTTGGTACCACAATGCTTGATCATTTCAGCTAGATTTCCCTTCATTTTATTGGGCCAGCCCCACCTACTAGGTGACTCCTTCATAAGTGATTGATATCAGGCCTTTAGGCAATGAGCTCAGGGCAGGATGCCTTAACATTGTTAAAAAATCAGCCGTAACAATAGAAATATCTAAATAATTTCCTTTTTTAAACTAAACAGGCACAGTCATGAATAAAAAAAGGTCAAAGAAAGAAGTGATGACAAGAGCCCATGTCAAACTATAGGAAAGAAGAATGAGAAAAAGCTGCACAAAAATAATTGCCATAGATATAGTGACTGATAATTCTGCAAACTCTTGGGCAGAAGAAGGAAGAATTCAGGTCATATTGTGCTCAAGTTAGCATGGCTGTAAAAGCAGGTTTAGAAAGAATGCATACATACACAGATTTTTGTACGTGTTTACAATGAGCACAACACTTGAAAAATAATTTCAAGGCATCTGTGATATCATTCAGAAAACTGAAAAATGGGATCTGAATGAGTTTTTTGTATTCAAAATGCATTTTATTGATCTCCTGGTGCTTGCTTTCTGTAATTTTGAATTTAGCTAAAGGCTGCTGTCACCTCTCTGTAACAGAAGCTGACAGTGTGTTTGTCTGATTACAATATTCTGTAAAATTAAAAGGCCATATACAGAAAAATACTGATAGCAGAGTGACACTGTTATTTAAGAACAGAAAAGACATTTGATTAATATGGCAATAAGAGGCCATATTATTGCCTCTTGCTGCATGCTGCTGAAATATCTAATTGTAAAAAAAGCTATCCATGGAGTATCTGCCTCTCTAAGAAATCTCTATTACTGTGAGTTATTCAGCATTTTGGCATATTCGGTTTGCAGATGACACTCTCTCTGTAATGCAGTGAAGGTAAATCTTTCTCTTTTGTAAATAAAGGCTCCTGAAAAAATTCCATTTTTCTGTGTTGCTCTGAGTTATAATTACATATTATCTGCTGTGTAAGTTGAGGTTTATTCATAGATCCTCATTAAACCAAAAACAGTGTTTCTTAACAAAAAGCCTCCACCAAATAGTATTTCTTGCTTAATTCACATGTTGTATATGGCAATTTTTTTTCAGTATTCTGGTTAATGTGGTAAAATATGTCATCAATTTTTCTTTTTAACTTAATGTTTTC
This sequence comes from Polypterus bichir lapradei, assembly GCA_026402145.1. NCBI lineage: Eukaryota > Metazoa > Chordata > Cladistia > Polypteriformes > Polypteridae > Polypterus > Polypterus bichir. Next base: position 29,554,653 of record JANRMT010062818.1, read on the forward strand.
AGCAGCTTGTTACATATGGGGCTGTATAACCACAGGCCAGTCAGAGTGCCTATACTGACCTCTGTCCACCATCGAAAGTGCCTGTAATAGGTAAGTGGGCATTAGAACTGAACCACAGAGTAATGGAACAAGGTGGTCTGGTCTGATGAATCACATTTTGCTTTAAATCATGTGAATGACTGGGTGTATTTATGTTGTTTACCTGGGGAAAAGATGGAAGTAGGATGCACCATGGGAAGAAAGCAAACTGGCAAAAGCAGTGTGACACTCTGCACAGTATTCTTCTGGGAAACTTTTGTTCCTGGATGTGGGTGTAACTTTGGCACACACAACCTAGATAGATAGGTCGATACTTTATTAATCCCAAGGGGAAATTCACATACTCCAGCAGCAGCATACTGATAAAAAACAATATTAAATTAAAGAGTGATAACAATGCAGGTATAACAGACAATAACTTAATGTTAATATTTAACCTACGTTGTATCTAAAGATTGTTGCAGACCACATTCATTCCTTGGTTGGCAACGGTAGTCCCTGACAGCAGTGGTCTCTTTCAGCAGGTTAAAGCAACGCTGCCACGTTACAAAAAATGTTCAGGCATGGTTTGAAAATTATTTGCCCAGCTCTCAAGAACCCTTCTCAAACTACATCAGATCACATGACATTTGTTCATTCCACCAGAGCCTGTATGTTTTACGCACAGATAGCTGCCCCATGGTAGCTTCTACTTTCCCAGACTTGTATGATAAGTTGCCCTTCTCCTACAGATGTGGTTCTCTCTTTCGCTGTCATTCTCTATCTGTTGATCTCTCTACTGTGGAGGTTTTCTATAGTACATTATTTTGTGCCTTTGGCTCTCACAACCCCTTCCAGCCAAGCAGTTCTTCACAAGATTTCATAAGTACTGTTTCTAATTAGATATCTTGTGCAAGCAGCTGGCTTTTTAATGCTTTCATTTTGTAGTCAGATTGTACAATATGTGAAAGGTCTTTTTCATAGACTGTTATAACACAAGATTGCCATTTTTTATACTTTTATTTAGTAGACTTTGCTTATTGACTTCCATTTAGATATCAGCTATCAAAGAAATAGAGACAAAATTCATCTGATTGTGTGATTGTTAGCAAGCAACACCTCAGTTAACTATATATTTGAATACCTAAGACTAACATCTAAATTAAATTTCAATCAAGTCTGATTTTTTTTAACAACAACATTTATTTATATAGCACATTTTCATACAAATAATGTAGCTCAAAGTGCTTTACATGATGAAGAAACAGAAAAAAGACAAAATAAATAAGAATTAAAATAAGACAAAACTCATTAACATAGAATAAAAGTAAGGTCCAATGGCCAGTGAGGACAGAAAAAACAAAAAAAACTCCAGACGGCTGGAGAAAAAATAAAATCTGCAGGGGTTCCAGACCACTAGACCGCCCAGCCCCCTCTGGGCATTCTACCTAACATAAATGATCAGTCTTCATTGTATTTAGGGTTCTCATAGAAGGACTTGATGATGATGGTTATGTGGATTTCTGGCCTTTAATCCATCAATTTAGGAACATCAATGGTACTTTGATTAGGCGGTGGTGGTGCAGGTTGCCACCACAAAAACCGGGAAAAGAACAGAAGAGAGAGTAGGGGTTAGTACAGATTTTGGAACACTAATTAACATAGAATAAAAGTAACGTCCAATGGCCAGGGAGGACAGAAAAAAAAAAAAAAGATGAAGTGAAAAGCTGTCAGTTGCATTTCATTACCAGAATAAAAAAAACAAAACTACAGCAGCTGAAACAGAATTGATTTTGTTATTTTTTTCTACAATTTATCTAAGAAGACTCAAAAAACATACTCATGTTTTTAAATATTAAACACTTACAGAAAAACAGAAATTAGAAAATGTGGTCTAAATTAGGAAATACTGTATAAATGTAGCAAAAAGTTAATTTTAAAAATTAATAATAAAAGGGAAACTATGTATAAAAAATAGGGCAATTCAACAGTATTATTTTTTCAATATTCATATTATTATGTTTATTAATAATATTTAGATTGTTTGTGGTGCTACTGCAGAACATGGCATGTGTATGATTTGTGCTCAGTTGCTTAAAATAAGCAGGTGAAAACTGGAGCCTTCAAATGAATGTGTGACTTAAAAATACAGCACTTCACAAAAAGCAGATTCTCTGCAAGCACAAAGTGAGGTGATCAACGAAAAAATATAGTTCTTTCACACAAAAGAATAAAGACAAAAGTGGTCATGATTGCTCATGCAGTTGACTGCTGCTGGAAGGAGCTGGAGAAGAATGAGGAATAATACACAGAACTAAACAAAACTTAAATCTTCCCCTTTACAGTTACAGCAAAAATGCAACACAGATGAACGTAATATTTTTTTTTTTTGTTATGTCACTTTGTTTTAGACATTGTGAGTCAAGCCCACAACCACCTAACATGCAGACTGCATGTTACCTGTGTTTCAGTGTTGCTATATATGGGTTTGTCTTGTTTAGTTTGTCCTGTTTAATGTTAAGTAAATGTTATTGAAAATGCTGACTACAAAGATGCTGGAGCTATGAATGTGGCGCTTGAGGGCTTATGGGAATTGTAGTTTGTGTCTATATACACTGTAAATATAAAAACCAGAAGTGGAGGATATGGTGGGGCCTTTTGACTTAATAACTTCAGCTGCAGGAGAACCTTTTCTACAAACTGTAATAGTGCTGAGAGGATTTGCCCAGTTATTACTTTCAAGTGATAGCAGTTACCCTTTGTGCCGTACCTGTACACAACGCTCTTCAGGGATGAGGTGCACCTCAGAAAATCCAAAACACATTCAGAATACTAGTGGTAGGACTGTGATGTTAAATCTTTTTATTGGGAATTAGTTTACAAAATGAGTTAAATCTTCACTTTGGGATTCATTAACACTATTGACTGTAAGGACTTTCAGGACTGGGTTTATTATTGTTTGTAAATAACTGTATATATTCCATCACTCTTTGATTTTTAAAGAATAGCAGCACACAAATTTTGTCACTTCTTCAAAGTTGGCCTTACAACACTGTGTGATCCAGGTAGTTAAAATAAGAATTACCGACAGAAACGTCATTCTGGGTAGGCCTCAAGGTGGCCATGCCCAGGGTATCAGACTGCAAGACCTTCAACTAAAACACAAGAGAAGCTGTAAAGCCAGATTTAGAGCAACCTGAAACAGAACCATTAGTTGAATCAAGCAAAAGTGTTGACAATGTGAACTGGCAATCAGATGCAACAATGACGCATACAGCACTGCACAACCAAATCGACTTACAGAGATGTTGGTGGGATGATGTAGCTGAATTGAGGGCTTTCCAGCAGGTACTGGATAAGATGGCTGGGATGCAAGCCAATTAATGGTTGACACATTCACCGTTGTCTCAGCCTCAATGAGAAGACCCGATGGGAGAGTGGAGGACACAAGACAGAGAAATACACTGAGGCATGCAGGAACAGATGTAGGAAGTTTCATAATTTTAACTCAATTGTTTTACTCTTGATTCTAATGTTTTTGAATATTTTTATTGATTGATTTTAACCTCCACAGAGAGCATTTGTTTTCACAGATTTATAGATTGGCAATGCACTATTATTTGGATGGTACTTGATTTAAATACATTGCACAATACACTTTTTGCACCTACCTTGTTTATGTCAATATTGCACTAGTCCATCCTTGGTATATGACTATCGATGTCCTGGAAAAAGGATAAGGCCATGGCTGCGGTAACTCGGTCATCATACATTCTCCATTTTGTCTAGTAAAGATAACTGTAACACATGCTGAGATGAACATAATAGGTTAGTTTATCCTCATCAACAGTTTCCAGCTTCTCCTGAAGGTGTTTGTTAACACGAGGCTCGACCGATCTGGTATGGAAATTTGTATTGTTTTTAGCATATTGATTTGGCAAAATTTTACACTGGATGCCCTTCCTGACATAACCATTCCCATTTATCCAGGCTTGGGACTGGCATGAAGAAACACACTGGTTTGTGCAGCCCCTTTGGCTGGGTTCTGAGATAACTATCAAATAAGATCAATTAACAGTGTGGTCCCCGGCCGGGACGCCCAGGAGGACGTGAGGAGGACTTGTGCCTCCTCCAGACCGTGAGGGGTCGTCCGTCCTGGTTCTGTTGGGGGCCACGGGTCGAGGGCATGGAAGCCCTACCCTGTAGGGGCCCGTGGTCACCGCCAGGCGGCGCGCCGATGCCGGTTTATCCCATGTGGTCCTCGGCCGGGGCTGGAGCCCGGTCGGGACGCCTTGGAGGACCAGAGGAGGGCGTATGCCTCCTCCAGACCGAGTGGGGGCGTCCGTCCTGGTTATGCAGGGGGCCTCGGGTACAGGGCTTGGAAGCCCAGCCCTGTAGGGACCCGTGGCCACCGCCAGGCGGCGCCCCAGTGCCTAATTATCCCGGGAGCCCGGCACTTCCGCCACACCAGGAAGTGCCGGGGGGAAGACGACAGGGGACACACGGACGGCTTCCGGGTGCGCAGCCGGCACTTCCGCCACACAGGGGTGTGGCCAACGTTAAGTGCCGGGAAGCAGCTGGAGCCCATCCGGGTTCCCATAAAAGGGGCCGCCTCTCTCCAGTCGTGAGGTGGAAGTCGGGAGGAAGCAGACTGAACTGGAGAGAGAGGACGGGAGGCGGCCAGGAAGGCACAGAGACTGTGGGCCCTGGACATTGGGGAAATCGGTGCTGAAGGCACTGGGGGTCGTGAGTGCACGTGACTTGGACTTTGTAAATAGTGTATAGTGAATAAACAGTGTGTTGGGTGCGAAAATGTTGTCCGTCTGTCTGTGCCGGAGCCAGTGTTCACAACAGTCAAGATGTATCCTTTAAGGTGAGGAAAATCATGAACAGGTGTGATTCAATTAATACCACAGGAGTCGCATGTGAGATGTGGCAGGGCATCAAGATGCTTACAGGTTACAAACCCTTGTCACAGTTATAGGTGTCCGATGAATAATGTGAGGATGAGTTTCTTCTGAATCAGCATTCACAAAGCAGCCAGACTAGAAATCTCCAGGAACATCAAGACACATTTTATAAACCTGTTGTAACAAACTAGCAGCGGCCTTCGCTGACACTTTTAACATTTCTCTGAGAGTTTTAACTGTCCCTGCTTTAAGAATACAGTGGTGTGAAAAACTATTTGCCCCCTTCCTGATTTCTTATTCTTTTGCATGTTTGTCACACAAAATGTTTCTGATCATCAAACACATGTAACCATTAGTCAAATATAACACAAGTAAACACAAAATGCAGTTTTTAAATGATGGTTTTTATTATTTAGGGAGAAAAAAAATCCAAACCTACATGGCCCTGTGTGAAAAAGTAATTGCCCCCTGAACCTAATAACTGGTTGGGCCACCCTTAGCAGCAATAACTGCAATCAAGCGTTTGCGATAACTTGCAATGAGTCTTTTACAGCGCTCTGGAGGAATTTTGGCCCACTCATCTTTGCAGAATTGTTGTAATTCAGCTTTATTTGAGGGTTTTCTAGCATGAACCACCTTTTTAAGGTCATGCCATAGCATCTCAATTGGATTCAGGTCAGGACTTTGACTAGGCCACTCCAAAGTCTTCATTTTGTTTTTCTTCAGCCATTCAGAGGTGGATTTGCTGGTGTGTTTTGGGTCATTGTCCTGTTGCAGCACCCAAGATCGCTTCAGCTTGAGTTGACGAACAGATGGCCAGACATTCTCCTTCAGGATTTTTTGGTAGACAGTAGAATTCATGGTTCCATCTATCACAGCAAGCCTTCCAGGTCCTGAAGCAGCAAAACAACCCCAGACCATCACACTACCACCACCATATTTTACTGTTGGTATGATGTTCTTTTTCTGAAATGCTGTGTTCCTTTTACGCCAGATGTAACGGGACATTTGCCTTCCAAAAAGTTCAACTTTTGTCTCATCAGTCCACAAGGTATTTTCCCAAAAGTCTTGGCAATCATTGAGATGTTTCTTAGCAAAATTGAGACGAGCCCTAATGTTCTTTTTGCTTAACAGTGGTTTGTGTCTTGGAAATCTGCCATGCAGGCCGTTTTTGCCCAGTCTCTTTCTTATGGTGGAGTCGTGAACACTGACCTTAATTGAGGCAAGTGAGGCCTGCAGTTCTTTAGATGTTGTCCTGGGGTCTTTTGTGACCTCTCGGATGAGTCGTCTCTGCGCTCTTGGGGTAATTTTGGTCGGCCGGCCACTCCTGGGAAGGTTCACCACTGTTCCATGTTTTTGCCATTTGTGGATAATGGCTCTCACTGTGGTTCGCTGGAGTCCCAAAGCTTTAGAAATGGCTTTATAACCTTTACCAGACTGATAGATCTCAATTACTTCTGTTCTCATTTGTTCCTGAATTTCTTTGGATCTTGGCATGATGTCTAGCTTTTGAGGTGCTTTTGGTCTACTTCTCTGTGTCAGGCAGCTCCTATTTAAGTGATTTCTTGATTGAAACAGGTGTGGCAGTAATCAGGCCTGGGGGTGGCTACGGAAATTGAACTCAGGTGTGATACACCACAGTTAGGTTATTTTTTAACAAGGGGGCAATTACTTTTTCACACAGGGCCATGTAGGTTTGGATTTTTTTTCTCCCTAAATAATAAAAACCATCATTTAAAAACTGCATTTTGTGTTTACTTGTGTTATATTTGACTAATGGTTACATGTGTTTGATGATCAGAAACATTTTGTGTGACAAACATGCAAAAGAATAAGAAATCAGGAAGGGGGCAAATAGTTTTTCACACCACTGTACATAATCCTATGCTATTCTTTAAGAAGACTAGAGTGTACAGACTGCCTTAATAATTATAACTCAGGTTACTTCTGGATAATTACTGCCATTGCCATGAAGTGCTTTGGGAGGCTGGTGCTGGAGCACCTTTTGGACATCAATCCAAATGGTTTTGATATTGATTCCCCCACCCCCCCACGCCTGGTTGCCTACCATTGAAAAAGGTCCACTGAGGATGCCATTCCTATGGAAATTCATACTAACATATCTCATCTGGAAAACACAAATTGTCATGCCAGGTTACTGTTGTGGACTATAGCTCAGCATTTAATACAGTCTTTCCATCCTGGCTCATTAGTAAGCTCCTGAATCTAAGGCTCAGCTTCTTACAGTGTAGCCTGGATCCAGCATATGTATATTAGTGGAAAAATTGAATCAACCTTCACCATCAACATTAGCACTCTGCTGAGCCCTGTGCTGTGCTCCCTCTTCAACTGTGGCCTAGTACAGCTCCAATACCATCCTTAAATTTGGAGATGACAACATCATCATCAATTGATCAGTGAGGATGATGAGTAGGCCTACAGAGGTGAGGTTAGACTCTTGGCAGATTAGTGCGAAGACAATAACCTGGAGCGGCAGGGAGTATTACCATCACTAGAGACCTTAAACTTACCCCTACATGCATATATGTTACAGTATGTGAATTGAGTTTGCTTGTTCTCACACATCTGTATGGGGTTTTCTCTAGGTGCTCTTCCGTTTTTTACACACTCCAAAGATGTTAACTATAGAGTTATTATGCACTCTACAGTATACTGCCTAGGCATGGGTATGTTTAGCTATGAATATACTCTTTGATGGACCGGTACCCCATTTAGGTTTCATGCTGTTTTTTTAACAGGACTGGCTCCAACCTCCTATGATCCTACAATTTTAATAATTAGATATTTCAAAGGAATTCAGCTGTCTTCAACATCAAAAATAACCTGGAGTTCTATGTACAAGAGTGGAATCATTTAATTTTGTGAAATATGCATGGAAGTGTAAGGTACAACTTGGTCAGGACTCATCAGCAATGTGTGGTAGTCACAATAAAATGAAATGCAATTAGTGAATCAATAGCAAGAAGGTTTGATGCATGCATTACAGTATATTAAAGCATTAAAAGCCATAATATGCTAGGATTTTGAGCATGTATACCATATCTATAATTAAATGAAGTCTAAAATCTGTAATAATTATTAGCCTGTTTGCTGATTTGATATAAAACACCCTCATATGAACATCACATTAGATTTAATGTAATGTGACTGAGGTTTATCCAAGTTAAATTTTAATTGGAATCAAATGGCTGATTTAAACCTTTAATAATTCATTTTGTAAGGTGAATCTCAGTAACCTGACATGTAGTGGCGTGAATTCCAATATGTTTTAACAGAATATTTTTTTCTAGTGCTTTGATTTCATGTTGCATATGTCACACATCCAAGGTTGGAACAATATACTGGAGTTTATTATTAATACTGTGATATGGTAAATCATTTATCGCTGCTTTAGTGACACTTTTGTGATTTCTTGCATGATACAAGGTGTAGTTTATAAATTAAACTAAATAAGATAATAGCAGCATTTAACACAAAAGGCACTGGTTCACCGATTGCCACCTCCAGTGGAGCCATGCACTTTATCAGTATTTCACACCATTTCCCGAAATGTTTGGTTCATGCCGATTTTTTTCTTTTCTATATTAGTGGACTGAATGGGCCCAGTGATATGACCAGTAGGCTTTGTGTTTTTTAATCAGGTGTTGATTGAGTTGGGCTTTAACTTAAAGTTTCTGACTTCCAGGATAGATTTGATGTAATGATCCACAGGGATCAGAGGTAGGCATGGGATACTATCATTAATTTTTTTGAAAGATAATAAGGCAATGTTATAAATGTTAGTACTGTTAATTGTTATATTTATGTAGTTGCAAATTTATGTAAATGTTTCACCATTCTGTGTTTTTGTTTTAAAGGCACTGCCATGCTGTTAGCATTCCCATCACATAAGTTACACCATGTCAAGCTGGGCACTAACCCTACTTAAGATGGTACTAAAGAAGCATATATAGATTTGGCATGCTGGATTAAAAAACAAAAAACAACAATAACAATTCATTTCATTTTTTCTTTTATTAGTAATCTTTGTATTCATTAGGAATGATACTTTGAACATTGGTATTGATTTCATGACTTTAACTTTTGATTTGATCTCCCAGTAAATGGTCATTGAAACACTTTTTGACTCTTGTTTTTGGTCACAATCATGAGCTTTTCAGTTCCCCAAAAAATTGCCTTTTGGATTTGATAAGTATTCTAGAAAAGAATGTGCCATGGGAAACGTTCAAAATTATATGATTCTGGGAAGTTAAACAGATTGCAGATGTCTGGGTAGAGAAAAAGAGACATTAAAAAGTGTTAGGAATAAACCATTTACAGTATAATCACCAACCTTTCACACTTTATTTCAACTGTCAGGAGAAATACAATTCAATAATTTGTATGTTTTATAATATGCGTCTGTGCTGCATTTGTGGTTTCCTAAAAGAAAAAGGAAATAAACTGCCATAGGTCATCATACATTAACAATCAAATAAGTACTATACTCTCCATAATAACACATGCACAGTAGTATGACTACATTTATATCACAGAGTTTTGTCTGTCTGTCACGGGGACTGATTTAAGGGGTACATGGGAGAAGATGTTGCCCAGATGTTTTCCACCCTCAGCCAAGACGGAACCGGGTTACCAGAAGACATATCATATCTCCTCAAGCATTGACTGCTCTCTTTCTACTTCCTATCTGTTGAAACTAAAAAAATAAAATAACTGCTAGACAAATGTGTAACATCTGTGACTTTTTAACATTCAGATTTTGTACACTGTCTAACAAAGGGGTAACTAGTGGTGCCCTAACGCATCATATGCTATTTGTGCTATTTCTTACTACTATAATGTATCATTATGTGAATTATATTATCATCTCACTATATATGTGTATCTAGTTCACATCTGATTAGTAATTCTACATAACGTATATGTGGCAAAGTCTTGTTTCTTAAGAATGTACTCCAGTGCTCTAAAAGGTGGCAACTAGTCTCAACTGGACATACATATATCAACTGAAACATTAACTTTCACATTACCACATAACAGCAACATACTAATTAATAACAATATTTAAACACAAAATAAAATAGTAACTCTAAAAATGTGCATACATTAAACTATAGCCAAATACTATTTCATATGCTCTTCAAAACTAAACTTTTAATTGAAAACAGCATTCAAGCTGCCTTTTGAATAGGAAGGGCCTCCATTATGAAGTACAGAATTACTTCCAAAATTAACACATTAACATTATGAACTCAGATCATGTAATTATTTCACAATCATAAAGTTCCTCACTCTATAAGTACACACACATGCTGAAAAGGAATCTTGTTGGCAGTTTCTATTGTCAGACTCTTTGTATTTTCCTGAGACAACATACTTGTTGCTTTAAGGGCAGAAGAAAACTTAGGCTGAATTTTCCAGAAGAAGAACAGATGCTGCTGCTTGCTTTGCAAGTTAGAGTCAGCCTTTTTAGCACATTTGAACTAAATCACCTAATAAAAGTCACAGAATTCACATGTATGGGTAGCAGAATGTGGTCAAACATGTCAGAAGTTGCTTGTTATTGTAAGTCTAAAATAATTTTTTAGTATTTCCTCTGAGAAATTCAAAAGCTAGGCTTAATCTTTTCAATAATAGATTAAGTTAAAGTGTTTAAAATGAGAGAGGGGTTGCCGAGGTATTGTTTTTTGAATCCACTCAATCTGGTTTAGGATTCTGGAGGTCTGGTGTTTGTCCCAGCAGCACTGCACACAAAGGGTAAAACAGCCCTGTACAGGGCACTAGGTCTTCACAGACTCTTAAGTATATGGAGTATTAAACATGAGTTCTTCAATAAAAGTCGAAAAACATCTAGTTCCCAAAATAGAGATGTGGTAATTATATTAAGTATGAGTGTTGCATGTAGAGAAATTGAGTTTTTCAGGAATATACTCAGAACAGTGACTATTAGAATTTTGTTTAATTTTACAACAGAAGTGAGTAGAAACATTTTGTGGCATATTAAAGTTTAAATGACTAAGGTAGTGTGTGCAAGGCGTGATTTTGTTTAATCCTGCAATATTAGTTTCATACTAGATATTTTAATCTGTACTCCTCTGCTATAAAACTTAATATTAAACATTAAATATTTACTGTACTTGAATAGAAAAAAGTAGACATTAGACATTGTTAATTCATGGAATAGTTATGGTGGATAATTTTGACTGTGTATTTAATATTGTACACTTTTTCCTCAACACATCATACCTAAAAGACAGACAAGAGCAATGTTTCAAAAGCAGTCAGACCTTGAGAGTAATCATATTGTTGCCATTTTTTTAGGTGTGGGCTTGGAGAGTTATTGTTACTGTTACTAAGAGTTACTAAAGAAAGTAAAAACTAAAGAACAGTTATTTATAGCAGTAGAACATCATATTGTCCAATCATGATTGCCATGATTTTGGGTGGGGCCCTTAGGAGTTATTGTCACTGTTACTTATTATCTTTGTTTCTTGTTGATATTTGTTAATGAAAAACCTGATCATTGCAAAAAAACATCATTGTCATGATTAAAATGAAATATTTATGCAAGATGTTGCAGAGTGTATTGGCTCAAATGCCTTATCGATGTAATGTGTGCAACACCAGCAAATAGCTGGATGAACACACAGTCAGCCTGAAGAATGAACTGAGCAGAAAGATGGCAGACTCAGACAATCGGCACATATGCCAAATGCTGAATATAAACTGCAAAGTCAAAACTGCTCACCTCTGTTCTGTACCAATATTAAGTACCATAAAATCAACATTCAGTCACAGTCTGCATAACCTTAACTCAAGGTCAAGACTGCATTAAGTAAGCATTGTAGTGCTGATTTGTACCTTTGGACTTTAGGGATAATGTGTCATTGTGTCCAGAGAAAGTCTAGAAAAATATTCTTCCAAAGACTATTGCCAAAAAATATATACCAGCAAAACCTGTCATTGTACTTTGGGTGCTACAGGATTTAACTACAAATGTCAGGCGGTTGTCTTTAAATGGTACCATGACTACTCAACATATACTGTGTACTGTATTTTAACAGAATAATCAACCTTGCTGTCATCCTCTTCATAGGCGCCATCTGAAAAAATATTCTCGAAAGCCACACATGACTGGTGTCACTAGAAAAAATCTTTGAAGCATCACAACTGGTCAGTTAAATACGAAGGATACAATGGATTTTTACTTTTCTCCACTCAAAACCTTGGGTTAGCTCACTAGATACGTCATTCAGGAATGAAATGACACCCAGGCCCAGGCCCTTATTGGCTTAATTGCAGGATATAATTAATAATGCCTTTAATATAACAGTTGTCATAACACTTCATAAGTTTCTCCAATAAAAGTTTGAAACCCTCTCCCAAAGCCTTGTGAATGGAATTATTATTTTTTGGCAAATTTTGTGGTGATTAAATGATGCCTTTGAAGTACTCAAATTTCTATATTCTCTAGTATTAATTATGATTGTCAGTTACATTTTTTAATCACAACCAATCTCAAAATTTAATTTGATCAGTCCTGACTAATTGCATGTTAAACCACTTGTTGACATTCTATGACAAAATATGCTATTGCAGCAACAACATTTATTTCAACATTTTCATACATGAAAGTAGTTTATTGTGTTTTACAACAATAATGGCTAAACAGAGTTACTAAGGAAACTAAAAACTAAAGAACAGTAATTTATAACCATAGACATCATAATGTCCAATGTTACATTCTGCCGGTCACTTTACAGTATGTATATACTGTATATAGTTGGCCCCTTTCTCCCACTCTTGTATGGGAGCCTCTTGAACCCAACACTGCTGATAACATAACCGGATGAGCTTGGCAGATGAGGACAAAACACACAAAATCAAGGAGATGGTGAAAAAGTGAAGGGTGCTTTTATTAAAAGACAATTCAAAAACACAAGTGTCCAAACAAATTGTTCAGTGCTTCCACAAGTGCCCATAAATAAATAAACCATTAAAATGAAAAGGTTCTGGTGGAGGTTAAACACAGTTCAATAAATAATCCATTAAAAATGATTAGGTTAAAACCAGAGACAGTCCATAAAAACAGTGAGCTCCACTGCTTTCCTTTAAGCCTTGTCACTGAGCACAGTTTCCACTGTGAAAGATGCAAACACACACATGCATGCAAACGACTTCACTATGTATTGATTGATGTTTGGGTTTCATTTTTCACACATTGACAGCAATATATAAATTGAACAATTTATTTTTCTTTGGTTTTATTTTTGATTAAAAGCACACTTGTTTTGTTATACCTTTTGTGAAAGTGTTTATTTGATATTTGGACCACATTACACACTTCACGTCAACATTTTGTCACTATTATTTATTTTTTTATTTTATTATACTTTATTAATCCCAAAGGAAATTGCTTGGTTTTTCACATACCCCTTGGGGTCAGAGTGCAGGGTCAGCCACTGTACAGCACCCCTGGAGCAATTGAAGGTTAAGGGCCTTGCTCAAGGGCCCAGCAGAGTAGGATCTCTTTTTGGCAGTGATGGGGATTCGAACCGGCAACCTTCAAGATACCAGCACAGATCCTTAGCCTCAGAGCCATATGTTACTTACTGTAACATATGAAAAAAAATTCTGTTTTAGTTATGTGGAAATGTCATCCTACATTTACACACATCGTCGTGGACACAGAACACACATGGAATGTATGTATTTCAGATAACGATATATTATTTTCCTATACAATTCCAGATACTTCACTCCCAGATATACAGACTTCAGCTGTGAGTATTTTGCGTCTGACTTCAGCTGCCTCAGTGGGGGATGGGATAGCAGGCTGCCTGCCTTAGGCCAAATGACACAAAACAAAGGCACTATCTATGCGAAATTAATGCAATGATGAGCTGGGGCCTCATGTATAAACAGTGCGTACACACAGAAATGTTGAGTAAGAACGTTTCCACGTTCAAATCGCGATGTATAAAACCTAAACTTGGTGTAAAGCCACGCACATTTCCATGGTACCTCATACCCTGTCGTACGCAAGTTCTCTGCTTGGTTTTGCAGACTGGCGGCACCCAGCGTCAAAGCAGTGCTACTGTTCCTGTGTGGTTATCCTTTCTTTTCCTGACGTGGGTTTATAAATACACTGAAATTAACCGCATATTGTTTATTAGTTTAATGCATCTGATTGTAATTAACCAGTAACAATACAATAGTCCACAGAATGGTCAAACTATTCTAAATACCATAGCTGCTTTAACGTTGTTACTCTCACTGCACTTTTTTCTTCTTCTGTCAGCTGCTCCCGTTAGGGGTTGCCACAGCGGATCATCTTTTCCCATATTACTCTCACTGCACCACTCAGAGCAGCTGATCGGAAAGAGAATTATAGGTATACAGCATCAAGCACATGCTGCCTCAGCCATGCTTCCTATTTGAACTGCTTCTCATATGACAAACGCTTCAAACCTTTGCTGTATGGACCTCGCGGTTCAGAAACAGTTTCATCCCAAGAACTCTAAATGCACTCAATCAGTCCATCAACTGCTCCTTGTAGAACTGTTAGTACTTATTAGTACAGTTATCTCACTGTAAACTTGCATTACAGTTATAATATTGCACAACCTGAGCCACTTAATAGTGTATTTACATATGATGACAATATCATTTTTAAGATGAAATGCAGCAAAATATGTTTATTATATTATACAGATAAAGCTTTAACTTCATTTAAATAAACTATATTGTTAATAATTAAAGGTTGTTCCTGCCTCGCACTGTATGCTTCACTGGGACTGGCGTGAAGGATAGAATAATTAAACATGTACTACGAAGATATTTCAATGTTCCTTAAAAGTTTTGAAGAATCGGTGTTATAAGCTTACAGATGGCTTAACGTCCATTACAGAGCTAATTGTGTAGCGATCGGTTACTTGGAGAAAGAAAAGTAAGGACAGGAATTGGAGGTTAGTAAGTCTGAAAGAGACAGTACTGCAGGGACGGCCTTAGGCATGTGGAAACTGTGCACCTGCACAGGACTGCCAAATCCCAGGGGCTGCCACACCAATATATATTGAATATAAAACAGAAAGAGAAAATAACGACACAGCTAAAAACGTAGCAGCAAATTTTGGCAAAAGTTAAACGCTTGTGTCATGAGCACGAGGCGGCTATGCAGTGTTCGGAACGGACGTGGCCATCCGGCGTGCATAAGATACCATATTGACATTGGCAGGCGAAGGAGCCACTGATTCTTCCTCTGCCCAGGGCCGCCACGAGCCTAGAGCCACCCCTGAATACTGCTGCAATAAATTATTTTATCGAAGGTCGCGAACAATCACTGCGCCATCATGTTCATATGTTTAATAACGTGCTTTAACTCCTATCATCATGAAAATGATATCACATATACATCTCAGTATTTTAGTTATTCAGAGAGCTGTAATATCACGAATGTAATGGATTCTGTGTCCTGTCAGAGGTAGAGAAAGCTGGTTTGAGAAGCACATAGTGATTCACACACATAGAGCACATAGAAGAACACATACAAAACAAAGCATTTAACGTGCTACTTTACTTACGATGTGATTTGAGAAACTAGTTAATTAAACGATTTTAAGAAGAAGTTTATGATGTTCTATTTTAATGTCAAAATAAACTACATGATTAAAGTGGACATTTCGAGATTGAAGTTGACATTTTGTGCTTTTTTCCCACTGTGTGCCTTTTTTTTTCTCCGTGCCCTAATAAGCTTTCATATGAAACTCAGATAGTGGGCTACGACTCACCTTTTCACGGCGACTTTGATATCTGACAACTTCTTTTTTATTTAGGGCACTGTGCACCTTTGTGAATTTGAGCTTTCGAGTTTCTCCGACACAGTATGTCAGTCGATCAACTTCCTTTTGTTGTTTATACCACTGCTTAAACCAACAAATAGTACAGTTTTCCTTGCCTCCACTTGGCATTAGCTGAAATTCTTCCATTTTCCCTCTTGCTTTTGTTATTGTCTTTTCACAGAACGCTGAGCTTAAGGGGTATTTATATTGATTTGCATATTCAAAGAGGCTTAATTCTGGGAGGAGTTGGGGCAGGACAGCAGATGTGTGCACGAGCGTTACTTTTCACTCTGACCGGGATTTATGTAGCGGAAGAACGTAGAAGTTGGCGAACGCACAGATTCCTGCATCTGGATTTTTCTGTGCGTAAGCACATTTCGACTGTTGTACTTACGTCATGTTATAGTGTGAGTTCTACACATGGCGTTATGCATGAGGCCCCAGGTGAGAGTAAAATTAAAATTTTCACAGGTTTCAGGGATTCTAATGTTAAAGCTGCCTTATCTAACCTACTGCAACTAGTGGCACAGGTCATGGCATGGCCTTACACTACACTAAACCCAAACAATAAATAATAAAACCACTAAAACAAACCCATTCATAAAACCAACCCAAGCCCCCTTATAAAACCAGGACATTAAAAGATTAAGAACTTTTAAAATAGACATAAAACCAAACAAATAATCAGCCCATTAAAAGTTCAGTCCTTAAAATATCCCCCTCAGGCTTGAGTTAGTTGGTTCTTCAAAATGTCAGGCACCTATCCGTCTCCACTAGTCCCCATCGCCAGCTCATCCCACTACTGCCACAGTTGCACTTGGGACAGTAGAAACGTGTTTCTTTGCAAGCTTTTCTTATATTTTTATGTTGCTTGTTCATAACAAGGTAGAATGTCAGTGCATTATCCACACGTGTTATTATGCAATTAGGCTAAGACTTCCACATTTCCCTGACATGAACATTGACAGTTGTTTCAGTACATTGTTAACAGTGTTTAGTGGTGTCATAAATGACATTGGATAGCTGGCAGTTGGGCTGAGACGGATGGTTCCTCACCTGGCTGGGACTTCCATATAATAAAAGGATGCAAATGAAAAGACATCCCAGCTAGGTTGGTAAGTGATATCTTTCCAGGTTGGGAGATTGTCATAGTAGAAGGACAGAGGAAGACTGCCTCTCAGTGCCATGTGTTCCCCCAATACACTGGGTTGCAGAATCCCTCTGGTATAACTCCTGTTTGGACACCCAAATTGCTCCATGGGAGTTGTAGTTCTGATGGGCAGCCTTTTTGGGGATTTAGGGTGTCACTAGTGGGAGCTGCCAAGAGTTGACAGTCTTGTTACACTGGAAGTACTCATGGGTCCAGGTTAAGAAGGAGCTGCTTCAAATTTGGAGCTGGAGTTGGATAGGAGGAGAGGAGAAGTGAAAAAAAGGAAGAACCTGTGAGAAGGTACTGTTATTAAATAAAAATAAGTACTTTTATTTCCAGGATATTTGTAGAGTAATTGTGTCAAGGCTTTATGGCAGAGAAGGCTAACATCTTTCTTGTCATTCAACTTGATCGCAAACATTTTGCCTGTTAGCCACATAGAAACTGCACCCTGCTGCAGCATTACACAACTGAAGTCACCAGGCATATTGCAACAGTCCACTCGTACCGTACGATGCCATATGTATCAGTTTCACTATCCATGTTAATGTCTGATGGCCAATTAGCATTGTCATCACTATCATTTGATTGCTAAAGGTTTTGTTTCAGTTTGCTGTAAAACTGACTTTACAGCCTCTCAATTACATGCCATTGTGTTTTGGCTGACAGTTTTGCTCCACTCATTGATATTTATAAGTTACCTCGGAGTGTCAAAATAGCATCGAAATTTTTTTTTTTTTTTTTTGGAGCATGGTGTTATTTTATTTACTAAATGGCAGCAGAATACTGTGCCAGATGTTATTCAGACTTAAAAATGTAAAACATAGCATTAACACTAGAATTACTGTAGTACCAAAGCCTTACGAAAAAACTCGTAATTCCGTTATTTTGTTATACTTTTGTGAGAGTGTTTATTTGATATTTGGACTTCAGGTTTCACACATTAAACACATCATGTCTACATTTTGTGACTTATTACTAAAACATGAAAAACCTCTGTTTTAACAATGTGTTTACATAGATTGTTGTAGACACGGAACACACATATATTATTTGCCCTATATAACTCCCGGTAACTCACACGCAGGTAAAGAGAGTTTACCTGCCCTTTCTGCATTGGTGGGGGATGGGATAGCAGGCTGCTTGCTGCTTGTGTTGATCAACATATTTACAACACAAAAGATGCTGATGGAGAGGTGTGAACAGATTTAAGGTGGGCCGGGATTACGAGTTTTTTCATAGGCTTTGGTAATTCTAGTGTTAATGCTCTGTTAATGCTCACTAAGACTCTGACTCGTGTTTAACTGTAATTACAAAGAACTCAGAGCCCAAGTCACACTCAGGGTTAAAGTCAAGGAGATTAATTTAAGTATTCAGCATCATAGTTTTCTGTATTCTTATTTAAGACCATATTTCGCTATGGTGAATTTCACATTGTTCCAACTACAGTTACTCTGAAAAAAGCAATAAGGATATAACAAATGTGAAAGATAGGGGACAGTATCGCTCCCTTGAACCCCTGTCCAATACGCCAGACACCAGATAAAAGTCCAAATGTTGACTTTATTAACACAGCACAGTGCACAAAGCACCCTCTCCTCCACAATACTCATTAATATACTCCAAACAATGACAATAAACAATCCACCACTCCCAGACGCATTGCCCTCCTACCACCCAGCTCAGCTCGCCGTCTGGGAGCTCCCAGAGTCCTTTTATAGTCCCTGACCCGGAAGTGTTTCAATCCCCCGTCCATGTGATCCTTTATCACTTCCGGGTCAGATAAAAAGTCCTTTTCTTCACCACAGAAGCACGTCATTCCCCTTGTCCATGTGACTCGGACGTACTTCCGGGGCGTAGGGTAAATAACCGTTGTTCCTCCCTGCAGCGTCACCTAGTGGCCCCCATGGCATCGGGGAACCTCCATACTGCAGGGAGGGCTCCACCTGGCGGCTTGGGGGTATTGGCCGGGATAAACTGCCGGCCATACACCACACAAATAACAGTTTTATTTCTTATAGTAACAATATACATTGATGTACTTTGGAAATCTAGAACAGCATCAAGTTGCATGTCATTTGCTCTTTCTCACATCTCCGAAGATCAAAGTTCAGATCCTAGCTGGGTTGTTACCTGATTGAATTTGCATGTTCTTTCCATGTCTTCATAAGATACTACAGTATTCTCTCACATTTCAAATGATGTATTTGATATTTATGGAATCTAAATTGTCTCAGTATGAATAGGCCCTACACTGAAGGTAAACTCCTGCCTTGCACCTGATGACACTGAAATATGCTTTACCACACCACAACCCATGAAAACGAATAAGTGGTTTAATAATACACAGTAGAAGGATTACATGCTGTTCTGGTTTGATCATGCATAGTTATTGGAAAAGACCAGAAGCAAAACAAATTATTCTTATATTCACATCCAGGGGAGAGTTAACAATGGTTTGAATTTAAACATCATGAGCTATATTTAGATTTTAAATATTGTGCTTAGCATGTGTTTGATATTTTGTAATTTGGAGTTAAACAGGGTAGGAAAGTTCTGCTAAACATGTCTCCCTCCAGGTTTGCATTAATATTAAACTGAACAATCAATTGCTTTATAAGAGTTTGCAGCCAGGTGGGATGTAGGCTGCTGTATGCAAGTACATCTGAGGAATATGGCCTTTCCGGTCTTTAAATTGGAAATGTAAATTGTGCTAGATATTATTTAAATAACGTATATAACAGTGAACTGTCCCTTTTTTAATTCATTCTTTCTGTGAACTGAATTTATTATTTTTCTCATTATATTGCCAGGCACTTTGTATACTTTGTGCATATCAATTTTCAGACACATATGATATCACAGTTAATAACCATATATCACTCCATAACAACTATTGCCTGCTTAACACTAGGATTACCAAAGCTTATGAAAAAATGTATAAATCCGGCCCACCTTAAATCCACTTGCGCCACTCCATTCAGCTTCCTTTGTGTTGTAAATGTGTTGATAAGCCCAAGCAGAAAGCAGTGTTTCCGTGTCTACAAAGATCTACTGTCTATGTATTGTAAGTGTAGGATGACAGAAATGTTGAACACATACCTAAAAGACAAACTTTTTTCCATGTTTTAATACTAACAATAAAATTTTGACATGAAGTGTATAATGTGTGAAGACTGAAGTCCAAATATCAAATAAGTAAATCAAAACAAGTATAACAAAACAAGTGCGCTTTTATTCAAGACTATAACCGAAGAAAAAGAAATCGGGTTAGTGTGGCTTGTTATTGTGACTTCTTTGGTAGTATAGTGGTAAGAGCTGCTGACTCCTATTCAGAAGGTCCTGGATTCGCGTCTTAACATGTCCAACAATAAACATTTTGAGTAGTGAGCTGCTCTTATTGTTACTATTATACAATAAAAAATACATTTGATTTGAGTCTGTAACAGCTGGTGTAAATGTATGGTACTTGTAAAGGTTAGCATTTTTTTAAATTCAGTTTTATTCTCTCAGTCGCGTTCACGCTCGCCCCAATCTGACACTGCTGTTTTCAAATAAAGATGTACGACTCTCCACGCTAGTGTTTAGATCTGGACGGTGTATGTGCCCAAAAAACAAGTCCAACTGCATTCTCGTACCATTGCTTACGTACTAAAGTGTCAGCAGGCATTTTTCGTGGCATTTCATGTGTAATTTGTGAGCATGTCCTTGTTGATCAAACAGAGGAAGCTCTGATGTTTACTTGTGATTTATGCTGTACGTAGATAAGTAAATAAATCAAGGCGAATAACATTCGATGTTGTTTTTATTTAAGTAACAAATAAATGTTTCTTATGTAAAGACCATCACAAAACATAATCACAAACAGGAGTTTGCACAATATGTTGGCGAGCTCTGCAAGCCGTATTGTTTCATCGAAGAACAGGTGTGGGGCAGACTGATTGGCAGGATGACGGCAGACCTCGTCCTGCATTGAAATGGTGCCATCTTTCGCCGTTATGCCTGGTGCAGCTGTGTTGTTCTTATATGTGAGTGGATGTTTCTTGTGGGGAGGGCTTCTGTTCTCTTTCTCCAATCTGAGTTCACCTCTGTTATAGCACGTCTTTATTTGAAAACAACAGGGGCAGATTTTTGTCAGATTCACAGTGTGAACGCGACTGAGTTAAAAAAAATGCTAAACTTTACAAGTGCCATACATTTACACTGGCTGTTACAGACTCAAATCAAATGTATGTTTTTATTGTATAATAGTAACAATAAGAGCAGCTCACTACTCAAAATGTTTATTTTGGGACACGTTAAGACTCGAACTCAGGACCTTCTGAATAGGAGTCAGCAGTTACAATAAGCCACACTAACCCGATTTCTTTTTCTTCGGTTATAGTCTTGAATAAAAGTGCACTTGTTTTGTTATACTTGTACCTTTTGTGAAAGTGCTTATTTGATATTTGGACTTCAGTCTTCACACATTATACACTTCATTAAAAAATGTTATCGTTAGTACTAAAACATGGAAAAAAGTTTGCCTTTTAGGTATGTGTTCAATATTTCTGCCATCCTACACTTACATAGACAGTAGTCTTTGTAGACATGGAACACACATGAAATGCATGTGTTCCAAATAATGCTCTTTATGCACTGAAGCTGGCACGTTCCCTGAGTTTTTCCAGCAAGATGGTGCACCACCACATTATGGGTGTCAGGTCCGAGCATTCCTAGATGAACAGTTTCCTGGAAAGTGGATTGGTCGTCGTGGGCCAGTTGAATGGCCCCCAAGGTCTCCCGATCTGACCCCCTTAGACTTTTATCTTTGGGGTCATCTGAAGGCAATTGTCTATGCTGTGAAGATACGAGATGTGCAGCACCTGAAACTACGGATACTGGAAGCCTGTGCTAGCATTTCTCCTGCGGTGTTGCTATCAGTGTGTGAAGAGTGGGAGAAGAGGGTTGCATTGACAAACCAACACAATGGGCAGCACATTGAACACATTTTATAAGTGGTCAGAAACTTGTAAATAACTCATGAAAGAATAAAGTTACATTAAAACCAAGCACACCATTGTTTTTCTTGTGAAATTCCCAATAAGTTTGATGTGTCACATGACCCTCTTCCTATTGAAAAAACAAAACTTGGATCCAAAATGGCCGACTTCAAAATGGCCACCATGGTCACCACCCATCTTGAAAAGTTTCCCCCCTCACATATACTAATGTGCCACAAACAGAAAGTTAATATCACCAACCATTCCCATTTTATTAAGGTGTATCCATATAAATGGCCCATCCTGTAGTGTAAATGTAATCTAACCCAGAAGGCCCCCATTCATTAATTCTAGTAGCGCAAATAGCAACACATGTGCAAACAAAAGGTTCTTCTTAATAATGTGAAATTTCACAGTTTAAACAGATATTAAAATAATTTCTGGTAAATCCTATAAAGAATACACACCAGTAATAAAAAATCTGCAACGTAGAAAACACAACTGTATTCACAAATATTCCCCACAAAAAATCTGTGAAGGATCAGCATCTAATCCAGGACTAATTCATTCTTTATATCTGCTCTGGCTGGTATGGCTCTGGCTGTACAAAATATAAAAATGCTGAATTTAACATGGGTGGAGCAGTTTGAACTTGAATGTTTAAACAAACTTTATTTTGTTTTACAGCAAAGGTGAGGGTAGAGCAGTAGTAAACTTTTTAAAATTTGAACAAAGGAAAATTAAGTGCCTCCCAGGGCCACACAGTGCATCAGTGTTGGAAAGTAGCACTGAAATGGCCTTGAAGTCACATGGAATATTTGAGCAAAAATACAGTGTATTATTGTGGAAGATGATCTGTTTGCTATTTTGGTTCACCTATGCTAAACAGTTATAGCTAACCATATGGTATGTTTGTGTGTGAATACTTGGTATATCTGCCTTATAGTACCCCACGTGCACAATTTTATCTGCATGTGGACAGCTGCCTTAAGCAAACCGAGACTTCTTTGTATCTGCTTTATAGCATCCTACAAGTATAACTTACCTGCATGTACACAGCTGCATCAAGCAAAATGAGACTTACTAGCTTGGCATAAGCATACCAGATGTCTTCTGACCAGAGCATCACTCCACCCCAGTATCACTTACCAAAGCAGGTGCCTACTCATTGCAGTTTCATTTCAAAGATGTCTCTCCTAGCCCCTTATCCCCTGTGGCAATATAGTAATCACCCGATCTAGATGCTATTAACACTGTACCCTGGCCCAATCAATGTAAACTTGATACTGTAACAAAGCAAAATGAATAAAATAGTAAAACCAATAGTAGTGAAATGTATTTTAAGCATATTTCCTGTAAGGAAAAAGATAATGATGAGGGTGTGTCCCTTCAAACCTGGGTGCATACCATAGCTACTTAAAAACATTCTGCATTCCGCAGAGGTCTTTTATCTTCCAGTTTCAGTGGGAATGCAAACATCATGTCTGGGTGATGGTAAAATTCTTTTCTTCTTGTTCTTGTACTTTTTCTGTGCACTGTGCATCCCAGACTTAAAGGTCCCTATCCACATGAAGTTAACAATGATTATACAAATGATTGATAATCCTAAAAACACTGCGATCTTTACATTACAAAATTGTATTTTTCTTCCAGGCTGATGCCCATGCTAATCTTAACTAACCCAGGCCAATAAAATGGTTGTTTCACATTCCAGAAATAACTGATATGTGTAGAAGTTTATTTTTCTTTTTTTGGATTCTAAAAGGATTTCAGTTTCAGAGTTTAAATACATATCTAGCAGTCTGCACTATTATCAGTCCAGTGTAGTTTATATTTATTGTAGTTGGTTAATCAATTCACAGTTCAAAAATTTTTTGGAAACTTGTAGTATCTTGCTAAATCAATCCCTTTGACTTATTTAAAGTTCTTTTTATTTTGTGTACCTGTATAACTTTTCATTCACAGTTCAGTATTGAGTTTAAACATTTATTAAAATAATTTGTAGTATGGTTTGTTTCCATCACCATACACATAGAAAAAGCAAATACTTTATGAATTTTCAGTTTTGATTACTGATAGGTCTTACTGCTTCCCACATTTCATAACCGCTGCAGGCTAGTAGTAGGATATAGCAGGTAACATGCAGAGGCTTGTTATTGTTTAAACTGGTCTACACAGAGGTGCTACTCATGTGAAGCCAGTTTTCTACAGGCATGTCATACCTTCATAATAGGCAGATAAAAGCACAACACGAACAGCCTCTTAGATACAACCAACAGAATGGTGAGATGGCTTCTGTACAGGAAAATATACCAGAACCATTTGAAACGATTTAATTCAAAAGCTGTAATGACACTTCATTCTCTAAGTAAAATACCTGTACGCGTTGGCACTTGATGAATTATAATTGAAATTAACTGGGTTAATTGACAGTCTGTCATCATAGCATATGTGAGAGTTCCATGGTTGACACATTTTCTCAGTAGGATTCTTAAATTTAACTTACAGGGCTCATTTCTCTGTAATTTTTTCATTGAAAGAGCTACTTAATGCAAAATAAGTGGTGGAATGGTGTGAAACTGGTCATAACTATAATATAATGATAAGAGAACCTGGGGTTAATAGAAAAGATATAGATAACAATAATACAAATCATTAAGTAGAAAAATAGTTCAACTTTCGGTAATTATAGAGCTTGGACAAAATCAAATGTACAGATAGTTGTTCATATGCATAAGAACACACCTAGTCAAGGCAGCTCCAAGTAGGAGATGAGGCATATGTTAGTAAGGATATTTAAAACGGGATAAAAAAATTCAAAGACAAAGGCATGATAATGGGTCAGTGTACTTTTTGTTATTTGAATTTTCGTTTAAGAAAATATCATTTCAAAAAGAAAAAGAGACATTTTTTTGATTTTCAACTTAAAAAGAAAAAATAAAAATTGCAAAACAATTACTTTTTTCCTTTTGTTCTTTCGCACATCAGAAAAGAAAAATGCAAGAAATGAGAAAGAGAAAACGGCCTTTATTTATTTAATTTGAACCGGGCGTTTTTGTAGGTCAACAACCTGGTCAGGTAATGCGCCACTTGTCGCAAACTTGGGTCACTGGTGTGTAGACTGGACCATCATCATGACGTTGGAACAGTACTCAGACATGATTTTAGAGATGGCAAAACAAGGCCTGTCATTGAAAATTATATCTGAGCGTCTGTCATATCAACACGGAGAAGCGAGAGGGTTTTCTGCGAGAAATGTCAGAAAGTTTTGTGCTGAGCAAATCACGGGCTGTCGACTCTCTGACACACATTTGGAAACAGAGGTGGCAAAAGCTATAAATGAGGTAAGGCACTCTCTTCCTACACCTTATGATTGCGTCTGCTTGTCTTAACTGGGGGTAGGGGGGTTATTTCGAGACTGTGTGGGCGTGCATTCATGCGTCTTGCAGGTGGTGGGTTGTTATTTAAAAGATGTCTGTGTGGTATAGCAGGTCCACAGCTCATGTCAAGTGGGCCAGTTTTAAATAAATAATCGCAGCACTCGCGGCTTACTGTAGAGAGGGGGCATGGTAAGTGTGGTGGATCGGTTCCCAGGGTGATTCATTGATGCGGGTGATTCTCACTTAAGTGCACAGTTGAGGAGTCGTCCGCATCCGTAATTGTTCCCAGGAGCACTTTTACACCATCCCCTTGTTTCATTGTTATGCCTCACTGCCGACTTCCTCGACATTACCAATGGTGCAGGGTTCAAGGGCTCCCGTAAGGACGATGGGAGCATGGATTAAACCCGCATCCTCCGTTTGTCACTGATATTAGTATAGTTAATTAGCACAATAATGCTTTAGCATTACACATTTGGTTTTAGAATATGCTACTTTACATTTGTTGTTCTATTATGAACTTTATTTTAAACAGGTGGGACCAACATATGGCCGCAAAATGATGAAAGGTTATCTGTCCACGAAAGGGATACATGCTGCAGAAGGACGAAT
>JANRMT010062818.1:29605566-29619586 GCA_026402145.1 Polypterus bichir lapradei
TAATGTTACCTAAGTCCCGGCACTTAAAACTTTCTCTCGCAGTTTTGCTGAGTTTGTGCCAAACACCACCCTGACCATCTCATCTTCCTCTGCATAAGCACAGTCATTCACCCGTGAATATTTAGTGGCAGTTTGCTATTGGATTGCCGCTGACGGACGGCCTTATATGGGCAGGCACTAAATTACAAACGCCAGCGGCAGCCTGTCTATGAACTTAATTTAAAGTGTAGGTTTACATTGTGCTTTGTTTCCGAAGTAGCAGAACTCATGAATATGGTTGTATATGTCACTCGCTCGCTTCTTATTGTTTCGCTGCCTTCTCAATTATATAATGCATGTTTTCTTCAGTGCTTTTTGGAGGTCTTCCTGGTTTTCTATGTACTGCGTGATTACGTGGGAGGCGTGATGATGTCACACGAAACTCCGCCCCCACGGCGTTCAAGCTCATCTCCATTACAGTAAATGCAGAAAAACAGCTTCCAGTTATGACCATTACGCAAAGAATTTCGAAATGAAACCTGCCCAGTTTTTGTAAGGAAGCTGTAAAGAATGAGTCTGCCAAATTTCAGCCTTCCACCCACATGGGAAGTTGGAGAATTAGTGATGAGTCAGTGAGTGAGTGAGTGAGTGAGTGAGTGAGTGAGTGAGTGAGTGAGTGAATGAGTGAGTGAGTGAGTGAGTGAGTCAGTGAGGGCTTTGCCTTTTATTAGTATAGATATACAAGTATGACACACTCAACCCAGTGCTGCAGCACCAATCACCCCAAAGTCCAGGCCCTTTCACAATGCCTTTTCTCTTTGTCTCTGACCGCCTCCACTCCTCTCCTCTGACCTCCGTCCTCTTCCACCTGACTCCAGCCATCGAATGGAGGGAGGCGGCCCCTTTTATTCACACCTGGATGAGCTCCAGGTGCCTCTCAATGAGCTGCTACCGACACTCCACCGACACTCCAGGTGTCCCTGGTCTTCTTCCCCCTAGCACTTCTGGGTGTGGTGGAAGTGCTGAGGGCCAGGGCTCCATAAGCATTGGGGCGCCCCCTGGCGGTGACCACGGGCCCCTATAGGGTTGAGCTTCCATGCTCAGTTCCCGTGGTCCCCAAAGCCACCAAAGCGGTCGCCTCCACGTGATCTGGGTCCTCCTGGGACCCTCTATCTATCTATTCATTCCAAATGGTCTTGTAATGTATTATACCCTTTCAACCATGTTACCCAATGCAATGGCAGCTTTCCCATTGCTACTGTGCTCCAAAACTTCCATCTGTGACATCCATAGCCCCTTTATTCCTCCCATAACTTCCCCAATAGACATGGAAAGGAACAGGTGGAATTACCACCCAAAGTTTATGCTACATCTGTCTCAGACTTGCTCAATCCTATGCCAGCTTGCCCAGTTTCCCATTCTGCCAAAACCCACACCATTAACATCTGCACCCGCACCTGTGTAAACTTCCAATAAAGTGCACTTTCGTCTGTCCTATAACACATCCACAGCATAACTCCAATCCAAATCTTATTCTGCCTCTGAATGTAGAGTGCTCAGTCCTTGACCATTTCCACTGTATTCCATAAATGCACATCATACAATCATTAGTCCTCTGGTTTTTTGTCAAGTATTGCATTTTAGTTAGTCATGTACCACACCCGGGTGGTGCAGTGGTAACGCTGCTGCCTCGCAGTTAGGAGACCCGGGTTTGCTTCCCGGGTCCTCCCTGCGTGGAGTTTGCATGTTCTCCCCGTGTCTGCGTGGGTTTCCTCCGGGTACACCATTTTCCTCCCACAGTCCAAAGACATGCAGGTTAGGTGGATTGGCGATTCTAAATTGTCCTTGGTGTGTGAGTGTGGATGTGTGTGTCCTGCGGTGGGTTGGCGCCCTGCCTGGGATTGGTTCCTGCCTTGCGCCCTGTGTTGGCTGGGATTGACTCCAGCAGACCCCTGTGTCCGGCTTCAACGGGTTGGAAAATGGATGGATGGATGGATTTACCACACCCATAGAGTCATTACGCCTTGTGCAAGTTTTCCTCACCTGGGCACAAATTCACATTGTAAGTTCCACAGATCCTCAAATCTTTAAACATCACTTGCCCCTCAACCTGTCTTGTACTACACCCAGAGGACAAGTCCAACCTAAATCTTCTACTGCCTTTCAGTCAGAATACCTATATTTCCTAGGACATACATTTTGCCCTCTAGTCCTTTAGGCCTGAAAATTACTTTTGGATTAAACTGAGTCATTTAAAAAAATAGCCTCATACTATTGTCTAGATCTGTCTTTCTCAACTTTTTTTTTTCTCTAGTGGCATTTTGTAGTGGATTTGATCATCCCAATTCACACCACTATTTTATTAACCACAAACACATATAAAGTATCTCATACACTTGCTCATCTGCCCAAAAGGACAGGACTTCTGGAGAAGCCATTAAAAAAGGAGTTCTAAGATCAATATTCATAGACATGACACTTAGTAGGTATTTTGATGCCATCTCCAAGCTACTTTGCCCATTTGGCCACACCATCTGCCTCAGAGTCAACTAATATAGCAACTAACCACCAGCCCTGTGGTGTTCACCGGTGATCACACACCCTGAAAAGATAGACCTATCATCCTCAGACTATTCTTGATCCACTGTGGAGCTTGTGCAGAAAAAAGTCAGTTTGTTAGCTCATCCTCGATCACTTGCCCTATGCTGAATTCTTACGTCATGTTGGTCCAGTCCAAGTGAACGAGGAAGAAATGTTTCATTAAAGAAATAACCAGATTTTCTTTGATTTATGAAGTTCCACTTGAGGTTACCACCTCCCTAAAGTCACGTTTATTCATCTGTAGTTATGTTAATGGCGGGTGTAAACTGTGAACCATCAATGTGAACCTGAAATTGTGTGTTGATGATTGTCCAATCACATTAGATTAAAAAACCTAAAACAATACTAATTTGCTACCAATGAATGTGGGAGTGTCCGGGGTGCAAAGAGCTGTGTCCCAGGAAAAATCTTAAAGCAACCAATTAAAGGGTAGCCTCAGATAACCTGCTTGCCAAAAGACCAAAGACTTACATACACTTTCATTTTGTTGACGTCCTTCAATCAGGAAATATAGGTAATTATACAAAAATTAAACAAATATAAGTCAAATACAACTGAGGCTGATACCAGGCACATTATGCAAATAAACAAAATTATTTAAGGATTACAGTAAGATCCTTACATACGAACGGGTTCTGTTCTGAGAATGGATTTGTAAGACCCCTTTGTTTGTAAGTCCAGCAAAGTCAGCCTAGGCACCCAACGAACACAATACAACCTCAGCCCTCAACTCCTACTGAAAACATGTACAAGTACAGCTATTTGTACATAAAACTGCTTTTAAGGGTTTATATTTGTATTTTGTTACAGATTTCTTGTTTATTTTAACAATAAATAACAGGAAGTTCATTTTTGTTTCCATTGTTTACCATCAGCTGATATTGTTGTTTACGCTATCAGGCAGCCTATGCAAGCAGACTAACCTACGGTACCTCTCCTCAAATATTATCCAAAACATATTTGTACTCTACAGTACATAAGAAAGTGATTTTAAAAATTAACATTTGTTTTTTTTTTTTTGTTATAGACTTCTACTAGATTTTAACAACAAACAAATGAAAGTTATTTTTTATTCCCATTGTTTTCCATCAGCTGATCTCGGTACAATAGACCTGCTTACTGCTAGCAAACAAACCTACATAATTATCTTCAAGTCCACTACTGACAGCCACACATAAAGTTAGCAATTGGATGGCACACCTACTGCCCATCACTTAGTAATGATGCCCAGTAAGTGATTGTGTTGAAGATTCATGGAAACAAAAATTAAAAAAGCATCACAAAAAAAGTACTTTAAGTTTGAGTGTATCAAAATAAAAACCCTTGCTAAGCCGAATCCACTTTAGAGTCAATTAGGACATGTCGAAATGAACAAGCTGTTCATGAGATCCGACCAAAGGTCCCTATTGTGCCTGCACTCCACCACACTACTTGGTTTTGTATGGCATGTTGTGTGGTTCTCTGACTGAAAAGAACTTACCCTTAACAAAGAACTTACAACTACTTGTGCAGCATGCACGCACATGACTGAGAATGTAAGCAATAACAGAGTAGGTTTTGCGCTCTGCCTAAAGCCAGACACGCAAACTAACTTACATGCGGCTGTGAAATTTGAAGTTAATGTTACATTTTTTATTTTTTCGCTTATTTAGATAATTTTAAGTTTATTAGACATGCACGTTTGCATGTTTGAAAGTTTGTAATTTGAAGGATTGTATGTAGGGGATTTACTGTATTTCAAGTTACTTAATTTGCTTATGCAGAGTTTAAAAATATTTGGGGAGGGAAGGACTGCCCAAGCTCCCCACATTACAAACCGCCACTGGTGTCAAAGCTTTATATAACCTCCTTAAGAACTTGAGGGTAAATATTATGTGGTCATGGTGATTTGTTTGATTTCAGCTTCTTTAATCTAAGCTGTACATCTCCCTTTACAATTTCCAAATCACTCAGTACTTCCTTAGTAGTCTCTTGTACCACTGGAAGGTTATCTACTTCCTCACATGTGTAGACAGCAGATAAATGCAAGTTTAGAGCATCTGTTATTTCACTGTCTGTATTTTTTAATTCTTCATTAGTATTTTTGATACTAATTTAGTAGGACTTCACTTCCTCCTTGACCGTTCGTTTACTACTAAAATACTAAAAGAATCTCTTTGGGTCTTCTTTTGCTGTATCTGGTATATTCCACTCTCTAAATCCTTTTTAACACTAGAATTACCAAAGCATCCGAAACAACTCATAATCCTCATAAACTCACACCTTAAATCCATTCGCACCTCTCAGCTTCAGCGTCTTTTGTCTTAAGAAGAGTAGTAAGAACTGCTAACTTGCAATCAACAGGTCGCTGGATCGATCCTGGCTGCCTGCCAAATTTACCGTAGTGAGCTGCTCTTATTGTTAATATTATACAATAAAAACTTACATTTGATTTGCGTCTGTAACAACTGGTGTAAATTTGTTTTCACTTTTATTCTCTCAGTCACAATTTTTATTTAACACTGGGAATAACTGTAGATGTGAGAGACTCACTACAAGTGCGGTAGAACTGAAGTATAGTGCAGCATGACATGCAGACTCACTTTGGCCGCTGTGTAATTTAACATTCCTGTGCAAGGCCCACACCCAAGCCTTTCAGCTGAGAACTGCAGAACTAGACTACAACATAATTTATAAAGGACTACTTTCATGCAATAATTGCAGAATATTTTCAGCTATGTTTATTTAAAATATATGTGAGGCAATTTAAAGAAAATTATGGGAATGGATTTTCTTCTTTTTTTAAGAACATCAACCTTGCTTAAGTACTGTAGCCCCCACTCCAAGCACAGTTTGATAAACCCCTAGGGAACCACAGACTTCACTTTGGAAACCACTGACCCAGAACAATGCCCAGAAAAGAAAAGCAGACAATAAGCAAAAAAAAAAAAAAAAAAAACAATTTTTATTGATATTATTATGTAAAGAGGTTGTAACTGACACTTTAACTAATTTGTGAAAAACCCACCCATTTACATTTGAACTTAAATAATTCAGTTCATTCAGGAGCACAGGGCCTAGAACCTTTCTCTGCTGGAACACACCATCAGTGAAGAGGGGTGCCCCTATCTGCAGAAAATTCAGCCATCCATTGTCATATACTGTATGTACGGTTCAGGGTTGACAGAGACGGTCAAACAAGGCAACAGTCCATTACAGGGCATACTCTCAACACCCTCCCATATGCACTCATTTGAATTAAATATACATTTGAAAATTAACTTAAAATACACATATTCATGGAAAAAACCCAGACAAACACAGGGCATATACAAGCTCAAATGGAACCAATGCTGGAATTTGAATTCAACTTTCTGCAAGTGTGAAGCAGAACCACTAAGCATTACAGTATTAATTTTTCTAAACTTATTCCAATTCTTGTTGGAGGGCTGAAACCCATCCTGGTAGCATTTGATAGAAAGCAGGAACTGAAACTGGAAGGGGTATCACACATTTGTCTGTGATTCTGGCCAGGTTCTTTCCCCTGAAACAAGTGTTTTTTTTTCTGTTTGTTTATTTTTTTTTATTTTATTTTTTTGTAGTCTTTTAAATATTTCTTTCTACCGCTGTAACCCAACTTCGCAAAATTTCATTAAGACAATGGACAGTTATACTGTGTTGGTTAATCGGATGCATCAAAAGTACTAAGTCCTTTTCTATGTACAATATTGTAGTTTTTTTAACAAAGGATAACATTATTGGTAGGCAATATTGGTGTGTTGTAGTGGTTAAGGCTTTGGACCTAGGACTTCAAACCTTGAGGTTGTGAGTTCAAGTCCTACTACTTGACACTGTGTGACCCTGAGCAAGTCACTTCACCTGCTTGTGTTCCAAGTGGGAAAAAAATGTAACCAAATGTATCTCATATGTTGCAAGTCACCTGGAATAAAGGTGTCAGTCAAATAATAGGTAATAATAACATTGTTAGGCTACTGGAACTCCTTACTTTTGAACATGCTATATAAAATTTCCCTTGAGTAAAACATTTCCTGCTTTTTCTAGTGACTTGGCTTTTGTTAACGGTTATTGAACAGCACAATTTTAGTGGAAAGTATTTTATTTTGAATTGAAATGAGTAATTAGTAGGAATAATGTGAAATTGGAAGTATGTATCATTATCATTATTAGATGCTTATGAGCTTCATTTGTTTAGATTATTCACTCAAATATTTCATTTCATGTTTTTCGTCAGTTGTCCTCCTTTAAAGTCCACAGATGTAAATGTGTACAGGGTGGTCCAGATCTAATTATGCAGATCCAGATCATCTGGATGACTTTGATTTACGGCGGGACGATTCCAGTTCCGCGCGAAGACGATTCTTCATGTCGTCAGTTCACATACTTCTCAATGGTCCGGGATTTTACGGGGGATTTTCTATGTAATAAACTTAATAACTTATAGCGTAATGAAAATTGCATAATTAGATCTGGGCCACCCTATATATAAAGAATTTTGGAGAGTGGACGAGTGGGGTATCCCCATTCAAAGTAAGCAGGCGCACATGTAAATGTATGATTTTGGAGGTCGGGGTTCCCTTTCAAAGACCGCAGATGCAAATGAATATTACAATGGAGTAACTCATAGGAGACCTATTAAGTTAAAACATTTTTGCCAGTACTTCTCTTTTCCTACCATTTTGCTTCTAGTGAAACAACACCTACATCTACACTCATGAGGTTTATAGAGATTGCTAACCATGTTTTCCTTGAGCTTTGACGAAGTTTCACTTTGCACTTCACATCTCACTTCACTGTACTTGTGAATCATGTCTCTTTCTGTGATCACGCCTCTTTCTTCCTATCCAGGACACTGCTACTCCTTCATTCATCTGTCCACCCTATTGATCAGTGCCACTGTTTGTGTGGCCTGTCAATTGCTTCTGCTGCTGCCATTGTTTACATTTAAGCCCCTTCTCAGTACAGCACAAAACATGTATGTTGGAATGGCTACAGTATTAATATTAATGTTGACATATTAAAAAATTGGCATGGTTGATGGTCTGTTTTCAAAGCCTGTACAATGTAGTAACTCATTAGAGACCCAATTTAAATTTAAACTGATATTGTCAGTACTGGCTTGTTTTAGGTCTGCGTCTACTTCATTCTCCCCCTTTCATTTTGCTTCTAGCGAAGCAACACTTGCACTCACAGACACAGTGTCTGGCACCTGCACTTGAAGTTTGTAGCACACATGCCAACCATGCTTTTCTTGAGCTTTGCCAAACTTTCCCAATCCATTTCACACATCACTGTACATGCCAAAAGTGATAATGTCTCTTTATTCCTGTCCAGGACACCACTCCTTCTTTTTATCTATCTTTCTATTTACTTTTTTGTTTAGTGCTGCTCTTCATGTGGCCTGTCAGTTTGTTCTGCTGCAGCCTTCATTTGCATAAAATACCAAGTCAGTTCATGGCAAACCATGTAGCATAGTTGCTGTCAAATCAGTCAAATTATTTTTGAGATTCTGAGGCATCAGTTTTTTCAGCTATGGGGGGTTTACCCCTAAATATTCATGTATCAAAATGTCTTTTCTTAGCAGACACTATCCTAGGTGTAAAATCCTGCCAAGTTTCAGCTTTTTAACTAAACAAGAAATAGTGATTTTGTTGATAATGCAATCTGAGAACTGCTTCCAGTTGTATATAAACAGTGTTCACTACGGTTTTCCCATTGTGCTTTTGATATTGTTTCCAGTATGTG
The DNA here is from genome assembly GCA_026402145.1 of Polypterus bichir lapradei. NCBI lineage: Eukaryota > Metazoa > Chordata > Cladistia > Polypteriformes > Polypteridae > Polypterus > Polypterus bichir. The sequence goes on from JANRMT010062818.1 coordinate 29,613,889, forward strand.
ATATTGTGCATTCTTTGGATTTACTGGCTTCGACCATGTAGTGATAAGTACTGTACGGAAAGGTGGAAATTTAATGATAGAGAGACAGAGAGTGCTGACATTAGAGAAACTACTACTGAGGGCCTTTGTAATCCACACGTTTCAGGTTCACCAGTAATGCAAAAATTTCAACTTGAGATGGGTTACGGTGTGATTCCATGACAAAACAGACCCCAGCTCATACTGTTCTCAGTCTTGTGATTCAGTTAATTTCTTTGCTTTTTTCTTATGCACTTTTTGACCTGTCTAATTTACCTTTTTCTTTAAAAATAAAATATTCTTGCTTTTGTTGGTACTTTGGACCAGAGATTTTAAAATGGTTTTGCTTCACCTCCCTAAAGAGAATTTTAAAACTTTTTTTATTTAAAATACTTGGTCTCAATTTTAAGCCTGTGCTGGCTAGAAGCCTGCCATTTTAGTCAGGATCAAGTCAGCTTTGGGTGAGGCCCAAACCTGTACAGAGGGCATGTCTTTCTTTTTGGTATTTATTTTTGAGACTTATTTTTGTTACCACAGGAATCACCACAGTCAAAAGTCACATTAAAGGGAGCAAGAATCACAAAAAACAACATTAAATTACAGTGTGTTGCTGCACCCACTACACGGAGAAACAACGCAGGATCCCGGTTTGCAACCCCTCCCCCAGGCAAACACGCAGTCCAGTCCCACCCTCCGGAAATGACCCTCTATCTGCCGCAGCCAGGTGTTACGTGGGCGACCCCTTGGCCTGGTCCAGCCACTCGGGTCCCCAACAATGAGGATCTTACGAGCCGGATCACCCTCGGGGAAACGTGCCACATGGCCGTAGTGCTGTAACTGACGCTCCCTCACAATGCAGGTAATGTGCCTCATTTGGGACTCCATGTGCAACCGCTCATTCGACACAAAATCAAATCAACGGAGCCCAAGAATTTTCCGGACAGACACAGTACCAAAGGAGTCCAGTCTTCGTCTCAGGTCACTGGATAGCGTCCATGTTTCGCGACCATATAGCAAGACAGGAAGCACCAGGGCTGGCGCCCTGCCTGGGGTTTGTTTCCTGCCTGGCGCCCTGTGTTGGCTGGGATTGGCTCCAGCAGACCCCCGTGACTCTGTAGTTAGGATATAGCGGGTTGGATAATGGATGGATTGATGGAAGCACTAGGACTCTAAAGACTTGGACCTTTGTCCTTTTGCATAGATATCGGAAGTGCCACACACCCCTTTCCAGTGACATCATGACCCGCCATGCTCTCCCAATCAGTCTACTGACTTCACAGAAAGAGTCACCAGAGACATGAATGTTACTGCCAAGATAAGTAAACCTCTCAACAAGGTCAACACTCTCTCCGCAAACAGACACACTGCTGATGGCTGTGCCCAAGAGGTCATTAAAGGCCTGGATCTTGGTTTTTATCCTGGACACTCGCAAGCCCAAACACTCAGACTCCTCACTCAGTCTCTCAAGTGCCCTGATCAAAGCCTCCATTGACTCCGCCAAGATCACAGCATCGTTAGCAAAGTCAAGAATTTGAATCTTTCTTCACCAACAGATGCTTCACAGATGCTGGACCCCACGATCTTGCACAATACCCAGCCCATACAAGCATTGAACAGAGTAGGAGCAAGAACACACCCCTGACGAACCCCAGAATCAACTGGGAAAAACGCAGAGGTCCTGCATCCACTCTGCACATGCACTCACGGTACCAGTGTACATCCCGTAAACCCTCAGGATGTCCCACAGGGCAGCTTGATCAACTGAGTTGAGCGCTTTACGAAAATCGACAGAGGCTGCAAAGAAACTCTGCCGATATTCGCGTTTGCGCTCCATGAGAACCCTCAGTGTTGATGATAGACTTCTTAGGCGTAAAACCAGACTGTTCCGGTCGCTGGTAGGTGAGCAAGTGATTACAGATCCTATTGAGGATGACCCTATCAAGGACCTTACCCAGCACCAAGAGCAGTGTTATCCCCCTGTAGTTGCTGCAATCCAGGCGATCACCCTTCCCTTTCCAGATGGGGACGACAAGTCCTGTTTTCCAGTCAGTTGGGATGATGCCAGCCTCCCAAATGGAAGCAAAGATTTCTTGCAATGCCAGGAGGACAGCCTTACCACTAGCCTGGAGAAGTTCACCCTGGATACCACAGATCCTTGCAGCTTTTCCCCCTCTCAGCTGGTTCACCACCTGTGCAATCTCAGTGAGACTGGATGGTTCACAGCTAATTGGAGGATCAGCCTCAAGAAACATGGACCCAGAGATATCCAACGTCCTAGATGGAGGATCAGCTTTGAACAACTACTCAAAGTAGCCAGCCCAGCGGGTCACAACTGTAGTGTCATCCGCAAGGACCATTCCATCAGCTGCCCTGACTGCGATTCTCCGAGGAACAGATTCAGATGTGCATAATACTTCGATTCCTCTATAAGCAGGACATGGGTTGCTAGACCACAGATGGTGTGTCACTTGCTCACAGATTCCTCTAACAAACGCCTCTTTATCTGCCCTCAGAGCCCTCACAGCCATCCCTCTCAGTACCCGATACAGGCCAGGGTTGCCATTGAGCCATGCGCTGCGACTCCTCTTGATGATATCCAGGGTGCCCTGCGAGATGAAACACCTCCTTCTGGGAACACCGGTAACACTAACAGGACCCTCAGCAACCTTCAGGGTCTTGTCACATTAGGATCGGCAGTCGTACCCAAATCTGAAAGTTCCTCACACAAACTGCGTGCAAACTCATTAGACACAGCCTGGTCTTGGAGTCTGGCCAAGTCCAGGCTCATTTTCCTAGTAGGTGGTAACCTACTGGACCTAAGCCTGAATCCTAAAAGTAGCAACAACAAGTCTGTGGTCAGAATTCACAAACTGGGCACTTCTGTAGACCCTGCAGTTTTGCAAGAGCCTCCAGCATCTGTCCACGAGGATGTGATCAATCTCCTTCACTGCACCACCAGCGGTTCAGGGCGCTGGAACCAGGATCCAGCGATTCACTGTCCTGGGTATGACGTTAAACTGCATCCGGCCCTGCAAGCGGTCCTCCAACTTGCAGGGAAATCATGGGGATTTGTGGCAAGATTGGCACTCCAGCCACCATATAAAAATATCACAAAGCTCCGAGATTACAAAAAGAGCTCCTTTTTCCTCTCTGAGGGAGTACTGTAGCTCTGCTGCAGCCACCCATAGGATGGGGGAAAACCCTTGGGAGTCCCATCCCTGGAAGAGACGAAACCGTTGGAGAGCCAATAGGGTCAGGTCTGTTGGGGATCAGAACTGGTGTGGTGCTGAGGCGTCGCCTGCTGCACGGCAGCACTTGGGTCCCAATTTGAGGCAGCGCATGGAACGTCTTATCTCTCCGGCAAGATGATCATCTTCCTCTGCTGTCGGAGGAGCTGTGTAAACTCCACATTTCAGTGGCGGCACTCTCTGAGGTGCGCAGACCGGGGACTGGCCAGATCTCTGTATTGGTCTGATGGCTGTCATACTCGGGGAGTAGCTGTTGCTGTAGTGGATTGGCTTCTTCTTATGGTGTCCGATGTCACTCCTTTCAACGAGCGTATTATGGGACTCAGATTACGGCACTCCCTGGGTGCCTTGTCTGTTGTCTCAGTGTATGCTCCGACCGCAGTGAGTGATGTCTCGGCAAGGGAGACATTTTATTCATAGCTTCGCTTGGTGGTTGATGGGTGCCCACGAGGTGACATTCATCTGGTCATGGGTGACTTTAATGCAGCAAATGGCACTGACAGGGCTGGCTATGAGGATTGTCTCGATCCCCATGGGCCTGGTGACCTTGGTGAAAGTGGCTCCATGTTCCTTGACTTTGCAAAAGGTCAGGGGGGAAATACATAGAAGTCAGAAAATGATATGAGCTACCAGTTGGTGATCTCCATATTTTGCCGGCAAAAACAAATAGGTGTTTACAAGAATTTGGCACAAGATGTCTTTCCAGATGTGAGTCAATTAACTGAATGACTGCATGTTGGAAAAGGTGCAGTTTATAAGACTTCCTGGGCAGAACTTGGAGGCAGCATGACATCATTGATCCTTGACATCTGGACATCTGGTCTGCAGATGAAAGGGAACAAGACATGAATAACAGTGCCCCTTCTCAACTTGGGGTGCAATGACTAAACATTCACAAGCCCTTAGAAAGCTTTCTATTAGCACATGCTTGTCAAAATATTTGTATGTTGGATTGAGTGCCAGAGATAACTAAGGGTTCAAAATGGAAACTTAAAAATATACCAGAACAACTGCTGATTTTTCTTTGTTATAAAGGGCAAAACAGGCTTGAAATTAATAAAAAAAATGTTTACACGTTATCTTCAGTTTATAAATTTTAGAAAATTAGATATGCATTTCTCATCTTCAAATGACATGCCATTGTTAAACAATATATCAAGAATATTAAGAATAGTATTACAGTATTTGATTTCATGGGCAGGTAGCCCAGCATACGCTTGTGGTGCTAGAGCTTCTGACAGAGAGAGTGAATTCTCTTGAAGACTAGCAGGAGACCTGGGGCCTCATGCATAACGCCGTGCGTAGAATTCACACTAAAACATGGCATACGGACTGTCACAGACGGCTGGGGTTCTTACCTGGCCGGGATGACTAGAAGGACCGGAAGGTGGCAAGAAAAGCTTCTGGGTCAGGAGGGCACAACCGCCTTGGAGCAGGAGAGGACCACGGGAGAGGAGGAGAGACTTTCCAACTCGTTGGGACCCATGGCCACCGCCAGGGGGCGCCTTAAGCCTCCTAGAACCCGGGAGAACTTTACTTCCGCCACACTTAGCAAGATGGCAGAGGAACCTGCCAGGGATGCCCGGAGTGCTTCCAGGGAAAAGGGCAGCACTTCCACCACACCAGGAAGTGCTGCCGGAAGATCGTCACCAGCCACCTGGAGCACATCCGGGCAGGAATAAAAGGCGCTGCCTCCTTACACTCAGAGAGCGAGAGTCAGGAGTGGGAGCTGGACGAAGCTCCCAGGAGAAGAATAGAGGCGGCTAAAGACTGTAAGAGAAGGTTTATTGGGGAGATTTATTGCTCAGTGCATTGTGTGGTGTTTGGGACTTTATTCTTGTGTGTAATAAACGTGTGACTTTTTATAAAGATGTAGTCTCCGACTGGTGGTGTCCAGGAAAGTCTCACAGGACAAAAGCGGAAATGTATGTACGCACAAAAAAATCCAGATGTATACATCTGTGCGTTCGCCAACTTCCACATTCTTCTGCTACATAAATCCCGGTCAGTGTGAAAAGTAATGCACATGCACACGCCTGACGCCACTCTCAAACTCCTCCCAGAATTACGCCTCTTTGAATATGCAAATCAATATAAATAGCCCTTAAGCTCAGCATTCTGTGAAAAGGCAATGACAAAAGCACGGGGGGAAAATAGAAAAATTTCAGAGAAAACCAAGTGGAAGCAAGAATAACGTACTATTTGTTGGTTTTAACAGTGGTATAAACAACAAAAGGAAGTTGAGTGGCATAGAGTTTCTCTCGAAAGCTCAAGTTCACAAAGTCACACAGTGCCTGAAATAAAAAAGAAGTTGTCTGATATCAAAGTCGCCGTGAAAAGGCGAGTCATAGCCCACTGTTTGAGTGTCATATGAAAGCTTAATAGGGTACAGAGAAAAGAAAAAAAAATAGGCACACAGTGGGAAAAAAGTT
>JANRMT010062818.1:29624586-29692208 GCA_026402145.1 Polypterus bichir lapradei
CCCTTTTATACACACCCAGACATGCTCCAAGTGCCTTCCAATTAGCTTCCGCCGGCACTCCCAAGTGTGGCGGAAGTACTGGCTGCACACCCGGAAGCACTCCGGGTGTCCCTGGTTTTCTTCCCCCCCAGCACTTCCAGGTGTGGCGGAAGTACTGAGGGTCAGGGCTCCTCAGGCATTTGGGCGCTCTCTGGTGGTGACCACAGGCCCTAAAGGGTTGAGCTTCTAAGCTCTGTTCCCGTGGTCCCCAAAGCCACCAGGGCATTTGCCTCCTTGTGGTCTGGAGAAGGCGTAATCCCTCCTCTGGTCCTTCCGGGCATCCCAGCTGGGTGCCACCCCCAGCCACTTGCCACAGTGGCTTTACGCCAAGTTTAGGTTTTATACATCACAATGTGAGCGTGGAAACGGGGTTATGCAACATTTTTGTGCGAATAAGCACCGTTTGTACATGAGGCCCCAGGATATCTTCTCCAGACATCAGATGACATCTGGGACATACCACCTGGGATAGAGGGGATCCTGGTGCCCAATAAGAGGAAACTTTTATTAGACTTTAAGAGGCTCCCAAAGTGCACTCAAACCTGGTGACATTGCAGTTATGTGGGAAATTGTTTACTAGGCTGGGTCAAGAATGAAGAAGATGTTTAAAGGCCACCTCCCTCTAATGCCAAACTTGATTTAAGAGCTGGGAGGTGAGTTGGGCAAGTTCATGACTGGGGTAATGGGGAAAAAGAGAGAAACTAGGGAAGAGAAGGCAAGGCATTTTTGTAATCTGTGATTATTGGAATAGTGTCAGACAATTTTGAAAAATATGGACTCTGTTAACATGGTTCCACAGAAACACTGGCAGAATTATTTTATTATTCCTGAATAAAAAAAACAGAATAGATTAAAAAAACAAATAAAAAATTAATAATGCATAAAGTCATACATAAATTTATCAAAATGATTATACTGTGTGACGTTTCTTAAAATTTTAAACATTTTTTATGTTAAAGCATGTGCGGTGTTGACATTTTCAATAAATATAATATATACTCGCTGACACTTAAGGCCCATACTAATGGTATGCAATATATTTACAAGAAAATATCTCAGGTTCACTAATAAAAAAATCCCTGCAGCTTTTCCTAATGCACCCTGCATCCCTGCACAGCTAGCCAGCTGCTTTCATATTTGTTTCAGGTTCAGATGACGTTCGTGTTTACATTCTGAAACCTTCCAACCATATTATTAGCTCAATTACCTTTAATCCAAAGAAAGAAAATTTTCCTAGAGCACATTGTCACTTTATATTATGCATCTAATTTAGTTTTTCACAGAGCACCCTTAAGTGATAATATTCAGTGAAATATACAATGTAGTAAAACAGGACATGATGACAAGTTCATTATTTGTGTCTAAAAGATTCTGTGTTGTCCTACTTCTGCAAGTGTTAGTTTGAGTGTCAACTTACAGATCATTACTTAAATCTGTCATATTTTAAAATCCATATCTTTTATGTCTTGTGGTGTGCACTCTCCTGCTTTCTAGGTGTTTGAAACTAAACAAATTGAAATATTAACAAGGATAGCTTTTTATAGATCTATTGTTTGACCTGGGCGGCTGCCAGTCTCAGAGTTCTGGGTGTATTCATGTGGTTTTCCTTTTCTAATTTGAATTAGTACATATTGATTCTGAAAATGAATCTTGCCTATTATTTTAATTGTATATGTCTCTTCATAATAAATTAATTATTCTTACAAAATACATATCAGAAAAGCTGGAGTGCTAGATTGTTGTATCCTCTGATTTGCAACAACATACTAGATAGCATGGTTGCCTTATGTTTTCACTAGTATGGTATATGTGGGATTTGTCATAGAAAGCCATTCCACTACTACTGCTTTTGGATTCATTCCAGAGGGTATAAAATTTCTGTGTAAACTGATAGAAGACAGGGTTTCCAATGCACTATGGTCCTAAGATAAGGCAGTTAATGAAAATAAATGACAATACAAAACATACTTTAAAGCTTACTGTATTTCATAAGTATATTAAACTTTTTCTATATGATATTCAGAATATAAACTATCCTAAACAAATACATTACATAGCTTTACTTGTGCGTTAAGCCGTTGTTAAAGAGGAATGTGACAATTTGGCAGGACTCATGGAGCCAAATTAAAGGAGATAATGAGGGTGCTATATTGAAGATGCCAGGGATAACATGTCTGCTTGCTCACTGTACATTCTGGAAACCACTGACTAGAAAGAACAACGCTCACTGCAATCTGACTCTGCCTATTAGTTCACCTAATTGCAGGATAACAGGATTTCAAACACATCAGTTCCACATCTTCAGTCTGGATGTCAACATCTCCTATGTTCCTCAGTACATAGTATAAAAGGCATCACCATTGGCTTGCTAGAGCATATTCTACTGTAGAAGCCAGTATATTAGTAGGATATCTGAGACCCTAGCTCTGTTCAAGTTTCACCTCTTTTCCACTACAGTATGTTATAAATAACTATTTATTGGTGTACTTGCACATTTTAATTTGTGATCTTAAACATAATATTTTCTTTGTAGAGTGTTAAATAGGCTCTGGGAAAATTGTAAAATAATTTTCTTGTATATGTGATATATGTATGTGACATGCTGCAGTAACATTAATTGTTTTAAACGTTTGTAACAAAAGCAAAAAGTGGAATTAATACTTAAAAAAATAAGCATTATGAAAGTCTGTTTTAAGGCACAAATAAACACATTCACATTCATGCACACAGGGACAATCTAACATATACACCTTAGGGATGTGGGAGAACATTGGTGTACTGAGAGAAAATGTATGTGAAAGACAGCGAAAAAGGTCCCTGGAACTGTATGGAAGTATTGCTAACCACTTCATTACCATACTAACCTCATCTTCAATACATATTAGTTAACATTTTGGAGAATATAAATGGACATGTCATATTTTGGTAAGGTGCTGATGTGTGTTTTTGATTAGATTGTTAGTATAAATTGAATCATGTCAGATATTTAGTGATATAAACAACAAGGAACTTAAAACTGGTTATTCTAGTTCTGTCTCATAAATGCAAATCAGGATATGGCTTTCTAAAGTCAACAATGAACTACTTTGTTTAACTAAAGTTGATGGGTATTGTTATGGTGTCACTTTTCTCATTCTCTTGTCTGCTTTCTGCAGGCTGATTGTTATCAGTAATTATGTCTAAAACAATGGTGTCAAAAACAAACTTGAACATAAAGTTTTAAGTTGAAAACATAAACACAGAAGTGAGATGTGCACACATCTATAGGACATTCCTGTATTGAAAACCATCCATCCATCCATTATCCAACCCGCTATATCCTAACTACATAGTCACGGGGGTCTGCTGGAGCCAATCCCACAAAGCGCAAGGCAGGAAACAAACCCCGGGCAGGGTGCCAGCCCACCGCAGGGCACACACACACACCAAGCATACACTAGGGACAATTTAGAATCGTCAATGCACCTAACCTGCATGTCTTTGGACTGTGGGAGGAATCCGGAGTACCTGGAGGAAACCCACGCAGACACGGGGAGAACATGCAAACTCCACGCAGGGAGGACCCAGGAAGCGAACCCAGGTCTCCTAACTGCGAGGCAGCAGCGCTACCCACTGCACCACTGTGTCGCCCTATTGAAAACCAATTAAGAGGAAATGCTGTACTAAGTACTAAAAATTTACACCGGCTGTTATAGACACAAATCAAATGTATGTTTTTATTGTATCATATTAACAATAAGAGCAGCTCACTACTCAAAACGGTAAATTTGTGAAAGCAGCCAGTACCGAACCAGTGGCCTCTTGATTATAAGTCAGCAGTTCTTACCACTACACCACTGAAGCTGTCATATTATAATTGCACCTTTTATGAAAATGTTTATTTGCTATTTGGACTTCAGCATTTACACATTATACAGTTTATGTCGACATTTTATCATTTATTACTAAAACATGAAAAACATTTATGTTTTAACAATGTGTTTACATACAGTAGATCTTTGTAGACACGGAGCACACATGAAATGCATGTGTTCCAAATAATGATATATTATTTACCCTATACAACTCTAGGTACCTCATTTGCAGATAATTGAGGCTTGAGCTGGGAGAACATTTTGCCCTTTCTGCGGCCATGGTGGGATGGGATAGTAGGCTGCTTGTGTTGATCGAGACATTTACAAGACAAAAGACGCTGATGGAGAGGTGCAAAGGGATTTAAGGTGGGCCAAAATTATGGGTTCTTTTGTAGGCTTTGGTAATTCTAGTGTTAACACACCAAAATTCAACCCCCACCCAAGAAAAAGAGAGGAGAGCAAATCTTTAAAAGTAGCAAGCAAGAGTATCCCCTTCCCCAATATATAAGCTTATTCTAAAATTTATTCTAAAATGTTATTGATTAGATCCTGACATCATTTTTAAGTTTTGAACAGATCCTCTAAGTGTGAATTTGATTTTTTCCAGTTTCAAATACTATAGAATAGGGGTCGTCAAACTACGGCACACGTGGGAACGACTTTTAATGGCACCCTGATTGAATTGAAATATAGTAAAAAAAATATATATATTCGCACCCTCACCTTCATTTTGCGTATGCGACTCACATGTAACTGGAAACCATGTGTTCAGTGCAGGCCGTGGTACGTTAAAACAAACTTCTTGTTATTATATTTTAATTACAGCGCATGCGTTCGCGCCTTCACCTTGGTTTTGCGTATGCAACTCACACGTAAATGGAAACCATGTGTTCAGTGCAGGCCGTGGTACGTTAAAACAAACTTCTTGTTATTATATTTTAATTGAAGTGCATGAGTTCAGCACCACATCCCCCATGTTTTGTTCATGCAACTCATAGTAAAGGGAAACCATGTTTTCAGTGCAGGCCGTGGTACATTAAAACAAAACCCCTTGTTATTATTAAATAATATACTGCCCTAAAATGACTCATAAAAAAACAAAACTTGATGTTTGCTCCTTTCAAGACTCTTGGACGAATGAATATGGATTTATACAACAAAAGGATGGTGCTGTGTGTGCGTTACGCTGTGAAAGTGTTGTGTGTTGTTCGTCAAGTATACAAAGACATTATCAAACTAAACATCAGTCCATGATTAAAAATGAGAAAACTGAAGCTATGAAAAGGGCTGTTTCTGGCTTTAAGAAACAAACTACTTATTATAGTCAAATAATTGGAAGCAAAAATAAAGCCACCAAATGTAGTTATAAAAAAAAATGACAAAACACTATTTTCAGACATGATCCAGAGTATTTTAAAATATTGAAAGACCAATAATATAAGATCCGGTTATAATGGGCTTCAAAAGCATATTGTAACCCGATCGGTTTTGATACTATATGTAACAAAATTGGTAGAATTATGTCGGCACGTGGAATAACATTGCAACATAGGGTTGGCATAACACAGCTGAAAGGTTGCCAACCCCTGGTATAGAATATATATTAAACCCACTGATTTAAAAGAGGTGAGGTGGGATTCTTCCAATGGAGCATGATAAGTCTACGTGCTAGTAGTGAGATATAGGCAATTACAATTTGTTCGTCCTTCTCCACTTTAAGCCCATCTGGAACTATACCAATTTGGTGCATGACCAAAATGTGTGGTCCATTGAGGCTGGAGAATTTCTAATATCTTTTTTTTTTGCTTAAAAAAGAAAGCAAAAGCCTCACAAGTTTCACTAGTAGTTTTTAGGAGGCATTCCATTGAGTGAGCTGGGTTTAAAAAATGATCAATAGTTGAAAAGCCTTGGATTTCCAGCATTATCATTTATAATTTTAGAAAAAAATTATTGCCTCTCAATGTGAACTGCGTTGTTATATTCACTTTATTTTTATCTTCAATAGTTCATTTGGACTATCAGTTTAGTTTTTCTCCATTTATGCACAGCTCTCTGGCATGTTCTCCTTAAATCAGAAACTGTTTGGGTCTTCCAAGGTATGAAAGTGCTGGAGGATTTCTTAATTGTCTTTTCAGAGGCCGCAATGTCAGCCGCAGTTTTTACCTTATTGTTAAAATCTTATATTTTGCTGTTTATACTATTAACATCTGTGAGATACGCCCAAACACCACCAGACACAGACCACGTCTTTATAAAAGCACACGTTTATTTTCAATACACACAGTCCCACACAGCACACAGAGCTCCCAGCCCCAATCACCCCAAATATGGGCCTTTCTCTCACTGTCCGTGAGCTGCCTTTTCTTCTCTCCACGGGAGCTTCATCCTGCTCCCACTCCTGACTCTAGCTCCCTGATTGTAAAGAGGTGGCCCCTTTTATTCCCACCTGGATGTGCTCCAGGTTCCTGATGACACTCTTCCGGCAGCACTTCCTGATGGGACAGAAGTACTGCCCTTGCACCCGGAAGCACTCTGGGCGTCCCTGGAAGGATCTTCCTCAATCTTCCCAGGTGTGGCGGAAGTGAATGTTTCCCGGGCTTCATGAGGCTCGGGGTGCCCCCTGGCGGTGGTCATGGGCCCCAATGGGATTGAGCTTCCTTGCTCCTTTCCTGTGGTCCCCTCAACATCCAGGGTGGTTGCCCCCTCGTGGCCCGGGGGACGTATACGCCACCTCCTGGTCCTTCCAGGCGTCCTGGCAGGGTCTGTCCCCCAGCCTCCTGTGACACATCATTGTAATAAACATTACTTTCGGATTGACAGTTTAGGATATTAACAAAGCATGAAGCTGCAGATGTATCAAAATAACGTTTTTTAACAATATGCTTCTTATCAGTTGTAGTTATCAGTATTGCAAAATTAAATAATATGCAAAAATAGTCCTGATATACTGATAACCACAATCTGTCTCACGTCAATTTTAATTCCTTTTGAAATGACTAAATCTAGCGTGTGTCCCCTATTATGTGTATGCTGGCTAACATGCTGGGTAAGATCAAAGGATTGGAGTAAGTTCATGAATTCTTTTGCTTTTGGGTCACATTGGTTGTCCATATGAAAATTAAAATCACTTGTCATAGTTGGTTATTATTATAGATACTAGATCTGAGAATTCTTCAATAACAGATTGATTATATTTAGGCGGCATCTAAATGGTCAATACAAGAGACTGGGAGACTCTTTGACTAATAATGGCAATATACTCGAAAGATGTGAAAATACAAAAAAACTGAATTTTTAACATTTAAAAATACTCGCTAAACTGCTACCTTTTTTTCCTTGGCAAACCAAATGAGCAAAAAATATAAATACAGTAATCCCTCCTCGATCGCGGGGGTTGCATTCCAGAACCCCCACGATAGATGAAAATCCGCGAAGTAGAAACCATATGTTTGTATGGTTATTTTTATATATTTTAAGCCCTTATAAACTCTCCCACACTGTTAACATTATTAGAGCCCTCTAGACATGAAATAACACCCTTTAGTCAAAAATTTAGACTGTGCTCCATGACAAGACAGAGATGACAGTTCTTTCTCACAATTAAAAGAATGCAAACATATCTTCTCTTCAAAGGAGTGTGCGCATCAGGGGCAGAGAATTTCAGAGAGAGAGAGCGCTCGCTAAGAAAAGCAAACAATCAAAAAATCAATACGTGCTTCTGTGCTTTTAAGTATGCCGAAGCACCGCGATAAAGCAGCATTTTTTAGAGGAGCGTCCGTATCTTCTAAGCAAACAGCCTCTGTGCAAACAGCCCCTCTGCTCACACCCCCCAGTCAGGCGCAGAGAACGTCAGAGAGAGAGCGCGAGATTAAAGCAAACAATCAAAAAATCAATACGTGCTTTTGGGTTTTTAAGTATGCCGAAGCACCGCGATAAAGCGGCATTTTTTAGATGAGCGTCAGTATCCTCTAGGCAAACAGCCTCTGTGCAAACAGCCCCTCTGCTCACACCCACTCCGTCAGGCAGAGAGAGTGAGAGAGACATAGAAAAGCAAACAATCAAGCACCGCACGGGAAGCATATCGTATATCATTGAGGAGTTTTAGTTAATACGTAATACATGCTCTGATTGGGTAGCTTCTAAGCCATCCGCCAATAGCGTCCCTTGTATGAAATCAACTGGGCAAACAAACTGAGGAAGCATGTACCATAGATTAAAAGACCCATTGTCCGCAGAAATCCGCGAACCAGCAAAAAATCTGTGTTATATATTTAGATATGCTTACATTTAAAATCCGTGATAGAATGAATCCGCGAAAGTCGAAGCGCGATATAGCGAGGGATTACTGTATGCTGAAAAGAGTAAATGTGACCAGTTAGGGACAGAACTTGAAGCAGAAACAATTTATGCAAGCATAGCTCTGTTAGTATGTCATTCAGCAATATATATAAAATACAGTCTGAGTGTTTGTATAGTGCTTTCTAATTTAACTTAATTACTGCAAATGCAAGCAGTGTAAAAGAGATGCAGATAGCATTGTAATATGAGTAGCAATACACCCTCAGCAATTGCACAAGGTAATACTTTAAAGCACACTAGTAATAAAAAGGCACCTTATAATAGAAGTGGTTTTGAAGGCTGTTTTGTTTGGTTTTATTCTTTAGAGTTTAGAACATTAGAACAGTCTTATCCACTTAATTCTTCTAAAAAACTTCAAGTCCCATTTTGAAAGTCCCTAAAGTCCTACTCTCTACCACACTACTTAATAACTTATTCCATGTGTCTGTGGTTATCTGTGTAAAGCATTGTCGGGCAACTGGTGCCAGTGCGCCGCGGAATTTTCTAGGGGTGCCGCGAAAACTTTTGTAAAATATTTAAAATTGCTAGTGTCTTTGAACTTTTGGTTGATTAAAAAGATAATGCTTAAAAAAAATTATTTTATGTTGGAAAAACAGATAACGGTTAATCAGATTGTTGAATAAACGAATGTATTTATTTTGAATGCAAGTTAAAATTATATAATAATATCAACACCAGCGTTGTCAAAAACACATCTCGTGAGACTTAAAAAATCTCATTGTTAGAAGATCTCACTCACTGTACGGATAGAAGAAGGCGGAGCAAATACAGAACGAGAAAATACGAATGCTACATTTCGGCTCTTGCCGAAGAGAGAGTATTGCTGTAGCTGCAACTCTCACCACTTAATCGTCTGAGTATTACTATGGAAAAATTAACCTTATTTTCGCTCTGACACCGCTGATCAACACAGTAAACTATGTAAACTCAGTGACCTTTTCCAGTTCTTTGTGGTGAAAAACATTTTGTTGTGACACAAGCATTCGATACTTCCTTGTAATTTAATTCTCAACGATTATCACTCGCTTTTTATTTACAGTAATTTTAATTAAATTTTATCTAGAAAAATTCATACATAGTTTATTCTTGTCACGACTTTATTTATGGGCAGTCCCTCAGGTGTGCCACAAAAGAAAATTTTTGGACTTAGTGCACCGCAACTCGAAAAAGGTTGCCTTTCACTGGTGTAAAGAAAAACCTCCTATTGTTTCTGCAAAACTTACCCTTAATAGGTTTCCAACTCTGTGCCTGTGTTCTTGATGAACTCATTTCCAAGTAACAGTGCTGATCCATTGTACTAATCCCCTTCATTATTTTAATCAGCAGTCTCTCTTCTCTGGACTTTGTCTTGCACAGCTATGTCATTTTTGTAGCCTGGGGACCAAAACTGTATACAGTACTCCAGGTTAGGCCTCACCAGTGGATTACAAAGCTTGATGTTGAACATAACTCCCTTGGACTTGTACTCTACATAGTGTGAATTATAACCTAATATTCTGTTAGCCTTCTTAACGGCTTTTGAACCATGTTTGGCAGTTGATAATATCGAACACACTACAATTCCTAGATTCTTCTCATAAGGTGTACTTTTGATTTACAGACCTCCCATTGTGTATTCAAACTGAGGCTAGGGATCTGCACTAGCAATCGGAAAGGTTGCCGGTTCGAATCCCGTAAATGCTAATAGGGACTCTGCTCTGTTGGGCCTTTGAGCAAGGCCCTTAACCTGCAATTGCTAAGTGCTTTGAGTAGTGAGAAAACCGCCATATAAATGCAAAGAATTATTATTATTATTATTATTATTATTTTTTTTTTTTTCTTCCAACGTGTAATACTTCACATTTACTTACACTGAATTTCACCTGCCACCAATCTGCCCAAGCCTGTATGCTGTCCGAGTCTCTCTGTAATGATTCAATAGTAATGAGTTTTTATGTGTATGAGCAATGTAAAAATGTTAGTATACAGCATATTACAACTGCAATATCCTCAGTCTCGCTTACCCAATAACCCCTCCACCCAAACCCGCTTCCTCATGTTCTTTCAGGGAGAATCTGGTGGACCTAGCATAAAGTGAATTTAATTTTTTGTGCTTTTAAGTAAAACAAAACATCCTTTTTTCATTATGTTACTGTGGGTGGGCTAAGATTCTTTGAATTAAGCAAGATAAAATGGTAATTCCCCATGAAACATTACTGTAAATAGAGCTATTATAAGGTTATTGATTATTATGATCACAGGGCTTTTTAATAAACAAGTAGAAGTTTTGTTTCAATAGGGTCAAAATAGAGGACATTGACAAACAAATGGAGCACATCTTTGACAAGTACATCTTTACTTTAGTATATTATTGAGAGACTTAAATAAAAGAAATATGTGCAACATACAATTTTTAGTGTTGGTCAATCATGTTGTGCACATACAGTATAATGGAAGAGTTTATTTTACTTAGACATATCTTTCATCAAATATCTGAAAATCTAATGTAATGTTTTTTGTAACATTGGCACATTAATGACTCTGTGTTTTCTGTTTCTTTAAATGTTTCTATATAATATAATATAATATAATATATAATACTAAATATACAAAAATGTAGTTCCTGCTTCTGAAAAATACTATTAGTTGCTTAAATTGATTTTGCTGTGCTCCAATTAGATCACAGTCATTCTGGAAGGAAAGGCAGGCTGTGTAGTTGACTGGTTAAGACTGAATTTCAAACCTTGCAGTTGTAGGTTCAAATCCTGCTACTGACACTGTGTGACCATGAGCAAGCCACTTCATCTGCCTGTCCTCCAATTGGAAAAACAAAAGAAATGTAACCAATTATATCTCAAATGTTCTACACCACCTTGGATACCCTAGTGAAAAAATAGCATACTGAAATATATTAATAATGTGTTACAATTTTTAAAATTTTAATAACAAAATCATATTTTCTTTATGTGCATTTTTTTCAAACACATTTTAAATGTAATTTTGTACACTTTAAAAGAGTGTATTCTAAATGGAAATGCATTTTAGTGTGCTTAAACATACTTGAACTTAAGTATACAGTGGACACTTGACTTACAAACACAATTGGTTCACGAGGGTTGGTTGTAACTCAAGTTGGTTGTAAGTCAAGACTATTTTTCCCATAAGAAATAATGTAAATACCCATAATGCATTCCGAACCTCCCACAGCAACACTTATGTAAACTTTTCATAATAAAAAAGGGTTGTATAATGTGCATAATTTACCAAAAACACCAATAATTTTTCTAATGTACTAACCAAACAGTTATAAAAAGTGCCTAGACTACCAGAAACAACAATTTCATACTGCACTCACCATTTAAGTTGACATCTTTGGCTTGCAGGAACGGAGGAGGAGGAGAATGAAATGGAAGGTGGTTATTGTTTGGAAGGAGAGTCCCCTTCCATAAGAACATCAGGACTCTGACTCCCTGGTGTCCTTTCTCTCCTTGGGAGAGGCTATAGCCCACTAGGACCTGCTTCTGGCTCACTAGGTCTCAACCTTTTCGGAAATAAAAACTGGTCTAAGGTTGTCTGTTTCTGTCTTTTCTTCAACACAGTTCTGTAGTATGACATGACATTGTCATTAAGCAAGTTAATGGAACGATTAGCTTTTTCTCTGTCTGGGTGGGTCTTCTCTACAAATGTTTGTAGCTCTGTCCATTTTTTCAGGATGTCCTTTATTTCAGAAGAGGACATTTGCTGCACTGATTGTTGATCCTCCCCCTCCTCTTCAGAAATCTCCTCAGCTGCCATTCTCTGTTGCTCAGCCAGAAGTTGCTGAAGTTCCTCCACGAGTTCCTCAACATCACCACTGTCAACCTGCAAGCCTATGGACTCAGCTATAGTGACAATGTCATCAACCACAGGGTCAGTTGCAGGCTCAGGCTCATCTACAAAGCCTTCAAAGTCTCTCTCCTCTATAATTTTAGGCCACACTTTCTTCCAGGCAAATCTTAGTGTCCTTAGAGAGACATTGGCCCAGGATTTCTCTATTAACCCCACACAGGAAAGGATGTTGTAATGTTTCTTCCAGAACTCTGTAAGAGTCAAATCTGTATCTGAGACCATCTGGAAGCACTTCTGGAACAGTTCCTTGGTGTATAGCTTCTTAAAGTTAGCTATAACCTGCTGGTCCATAGGCTGCAGTAGAGGAGTTGTATTAGGTGGGAGGAAATCTACTGTAAGCCATGGGAATTCTTCAGCCAAATCTTCTTTCAAGTCTCTTGGGTGAGCAGGAGCATTGTCCATGATTAGGAGAGCCATGAGTGGTAAGCCTTTGTCCTCTAGATATTTCTTAACAGTAGGACAGAAAACCTCCCTGATCCACTCAAGAAAAAGCACTCTTGTTACCCAGGCTTTTGCATTAGATCTCCACATGACCCCTAGCCTATTCTTCATGACTGTATGTTTTCTGAACACTCTAGGGGTCTCAGAGTGATAAACCAAGAGAGGCTTTATCTTTAGGTCACCACTTGCATTGGCACATAACAATAAGGTTAGCCTATCCTTCATAGGCTTGTGGCCAGGCATTTTCTGCTCTTCCTGGGTAATGTATGTTCTCCTGGGCATTTTCTTCCAGAAAAGCCCAGTTTCATCACAGTTAAAAACTTGATGAGAGCTAAAGCCATTTCTCTTTGTTATCATTTCAAAGTGGCGTATGTAATTTTCGGCAGCCCTTTTATCAGCACTGGCTGCTTCACCATGCCTAACTACGCTATGAATTCCAGTTCTCGCTTTAAAATTGTGAAACCACCCCTTACTGGCACGAAATGTTTCACCACTATCACTTGTTGATGGCTTATCCTTTAACAGATCTGCATTTATAGCCCTAGCTTTTTCACAAATGATTGACTCAGATAGGCTATCGCCTGCCATCTGCCTTTCGTTTATCCACACTAACAATAGCTTTTCTACCTCGTCTAACACTGTTGATCGCGACTTACTAATTTGAGTAACACCTTTAGCAACATTAGCTTCCTTATACAAATCTTTTCGTTGTAAAATTGTGGAGATGGTGGATTTCGACATGCTGTACATGCTAGCGAGATCAGTCACACGAACGCCACTCTCATATTTACGCACAATTTCCTTCTTTGTTTCGATTGAGATCGCTTTCTTTGCCTTTGTTGTCTTCTCTTCCTTACTTAACTTCTTTGGGGCCATTTTGATAGTAATTATCCAAAAAAATGATATAAATCACTGCACTGAGAAAAAATACATCCACAAATACATGTATCTCGACTCCGGCTGCCGCTTGCAAATGCTCTCGGCTGTTTGTTTACAATCGTGCGAGTGGATACACGTGACCGCATGCGGGTCGTAACACAAGTTGTTGGTCGTAAATCAAAACAAAAATTTTGGTCGTAACTCAATTTGTTTGCATGTCAGGCCGGTCGTATGTCAAGGGTCTACTGTACTTGTTTGAAAATACAGTTGTAGTTTTTATATATGTTGTCTCACACGTGTGCACGAGAGACAGCTAAAGGGCTCAGAAGAAGGTAATTCACGGTCAGACCAATCTCCCCCACAGACCAAATGTGGGAAATTTTGCCTGGCTCTCAGGAAGACGTCACTTCCGATTACTACACAGAAAATGTCACTTCCAGGTCAACAGAAGAGCCCACCTCCTAATGACATAATTTCCACATCCCAAGAAGTCGCAGCCTGATGGCCTCATTTCCGATTCCAGTCCCAAGATCCCTCCTCTTCCTGCTTTTCAACTATATATCCATAATGTTTTCTAACCTGTTCAGTTTTGTTGTGGACTCTTGTCTGAAAAGACCTTTGCATCAATCTTTTTCTTGCAATCAGCAGCCAATTCTCAGTTATACAGGAAGCTGCCCCAAACATCTTTATTGTGTCAAGGCTTGATTATTACCACAATTGGCGTAGTCGGCAGGATGGTGGACTTCTTGAGGAACCAGGAGCAGGACCTAGAAGAAACCTTGACACACCATACCTGAAGAACTTCAATCCTTATTGGACCAAGTAGGAGAATACTGCACCCGAGTGGCCAGGTATGAGTCGTCGGTGGGGGATCGGGCGGATCTGACACCACCTCTGACCCAATGGCCCAGCATAAGGTTGGGTCAGTGGGAGAGGGCAGTGGAGATCAAGCTCAGAGGGGAACATGCATGAAGCTTATTATGACCCTCCCGGGGAAAAGGCTATCCACTCAAACACTACAGAGGCAGAGCCCTCTGCGAAAGGTTGGGGAGCCCCAGGCTAGCAGGCCAGGAAAATATTGAAGTGGGGCTTTAATCCAAGGCAACCAATCTCTCCCCAGGCCTTCAATCTGGAGGAACAGAACAACCTCTGTGTGAAACCTGATGTGAGGACGTCCCTAACACTGAGCCTCACTGTCTCCATCCAGAGTGGGTGTCGAGGAACCCTGATGCGCCCTGGCAGCATTTGCCCGACGACAAGGGAGGGTGCGGGGAGGGAGATGCTGTGCTCTGATTAATCCCATCAGTTCCTCACAGCAGAGTGGCAATTGTTAACGGGTATAAGGTCTTAGCCCTTATAGATTTGGGCAGCAACATTTCTGTTGTAGCTTGCCGATTAGTGTTACTGTGACAGTGGTTAAAAATCAAGACCAGTCTGACCCGTAACACAGAGACGTCCATCAGTGTAAGTCCGCTCCCGCTACATCAATTATGAGGGGGCTTTAAAAAAATTGATGGTAGCCGTGTTAAAAAAACCTCTGCTTTCAGTGATACTAGGTCGAGACTGGTCTAATAATAAAAACGGTTTAACACTAACCACTCCTAAAAAAAATCTGGGCCTAGCAATGCCATGTACACAGCTGGCTGAGCGATGAGAAGTAATCACTCCTGGTGACGTGGTCAACTTCTAGGACGTCGTATGGTGGGACATCATCATCAAGCACGACAGCAACCGGGGAGGAAACCACGCCCTTTAAGATCAGATCCGACCCTCTCTTCCAACTGCATTTTCAATTTAAGCACACTCTGGCTTCATTTAAAAGGAAGCAGTGGGATTGTGACTCCCTTACATTTGCAAAAAATGCAGTGGTTTTTGTAAATGGCCATCGTACACAACATCCCAAGCGTCAGGGTAACAGAGCACAAGGGGGATGTGCAGTCCCTACTCTTAGTCCCACAGTCCTACTGGCAGCAGGTCTGTGGGTTAACACACCGACCTCCTAGGCACCCACTTGGGCACAAAAAAAACTCTTGAGCAAATTAAGCTCCATTTTTATTGCCCGGGTATTAATGAGGAGGTCTGCTCCTTTTGCACATCCTGCCTGGAATGTCAACTGCGACAGATTCCTAGGTGGAAGCATGCTCCTCAAGTTTCCATTCCCCTTATTGATGTCCCATTTGGACATATAGAGGTCGACCTGGTGGGACCCCTATAGCCCTCGGCTAGAGGACACAAATATACTGTATATTAGTCCTAGTGGATTATGCCAAACGATACCCTAAAGCTGTTCCATTGCGTGAGTCAGCAACCCTAAAGAAGTCCTGATGGACCAAGGGACATCCTTCAGCTGAGAGACGTTCAGGGAAACGGCCAAGTTACTTACAATAAAGCATTTAAAGACCTCAGTATATCATCTTTAAACTGATGGTCTAGTGGAGTGGTTTAATCAGGCCCTTAAACAAATGCTACATAAGGTGGTTAGCGAAAATGGAAGGAACTGGGATCAGCTCCTCCCTTTTGTCCTTTTTGCATATTGGAAGGTCACACAAGCCTCTACAGGGTCCTCTCCATTTGAATTATTGTATGGGTGACAATATTGGACATTTTAAAGGAAGGCTGGGAGGAAGAGACACTTCCCTCCACAAATATATTAGAGCATATTGTGCAGTTTATTTGCAAAGATTCGACCCATCCTAAAAACCCACATGGAGAAGCCGCAAGCAGCTCAAGTCTGTTGTTATGACCACGGCACATCTCTATTAGAGTTCAGCCAGGGAAATCGGGTCATGGTACTTGTTTAAATTACTTGCCCATTGGTAAGGCCCTTACAAAGTTATGGAGAGAAAGGGGCTCGTCCATTATTTGATGAAAGAACCAAATCATTGGCCGAGCGAACGGGTATATCATGTGAACCTGCTGAAACCATAGAAGAATAGGGAACCAGACCCTTCCTCTGGACAGCCCTGTTCTCTCTTTGCTCATAAAGTAAATCTTAACTTTGGCCCTAATTTGACTGCCGTGCAGTGACGGGAGCTGGAATCAGTTATCCTGTCTGTCCTGGAAGTGGTGAATGAGAAACCCGGACAGACCTCCCAGATTGCGAATGACATAGTGACTGAGCCGGAGTGATCGTCTGAGAATGCCCTTATTGACTTCCTGAGGCAAAAACAGCAGAAATGGAGTTGAAGATCAAGCATATGCTGGAACAAGGTGAGAAAGAGGAGAATCACAGTCCCTGGTCCAGTCCTATTTTTTTGGTCGCAAACCCTGATGGGAGTTTGAGGTTTTGCAATGACTTCTGGTGGCTTAAAAAGTCTCCCAATTTGACGCCTATATAATTCCACGAGTGGACAACCTCCTCGAGCGGCTGGGACAGGCTAAGTTCTTGAGGACTCTTGACATGACAAAGGGTTACTGGCAGGATCCTTTAATGGACTCAAAGATTAAGACTGCGTTTAGCACCCCTAGCGTTTCCTTCCATTTGGGTTAAATGGGGCACCTGCGACCTTCCAGTGTCTGGTGGATAAAATGCTCCCTTCTCATAACTCTTAAAGTGCTGCTTACCTGGATGATGTAGTCATCTATTTCAGCACATCGAAGGAACACCTACAGCAGGTCTGAGCTGTATTATGAACACTAGCGGAAGTTGGTCTTCAGATTAAACCTAAGAAATGTTTCTTTGGTTTAAAAGAAGCCAAAATCTTAAAGGCTCCTAACTTTTCTTTGCCTTTCATCCTCCAAATGGATGCTTTGGACACAGGTCTTGGTGCCGTGCTGAGCTGGGGGTGCTGAACACCCTGTCAAGTTCCTGAGCTGGAAACTGTTGGAATGGGAAACCAGGTATGCACCAGTGGAATAGGAGGCCTTGGCGATTAAATAGGCGATTACTCAGCTTAGGTATTACCTCTTGGGCTGCAAGTTCACCCTGGTTATGGATCTTGCACCTTTACAGTGGGTAGCCCTACAAAGGGAATCATATATATAAATGTAAATGTCCTTTAGTGCACTTGAGCATACTTGAATCTAAATATTCTTGTTTACTAGTACAGTTTGGTGTGTTTTTTGAATTTTTTAAAATAATATATTATAAATGTAAATTTCTTTTTGTGTACTTAAGCATACTAGTTCACAAGTAAAGTATGTTGTATATTTTGTATAAGATACTTTTTAAACACTTTACATATGTTAATTATATTTTGTAAGAATTATACCAGTCAGTCAGTCAGACATTATCCAACCTGCTGTATCCTAACAAAGGGTCACGGGGATCTGCTGGAGCCAAACCCAGCCAACACAAGGCGCAAGGCAGGAACAAATCCCTGGGCAGGGCGCCAGTCCACTGCAGGGCAAGAATTACACCATTTATTAAAATAAACTTTTCATATTTGAAAATAATTTAAAAGATTGTTTAAAAAATAATTTTTAAAGTCTTAAAGAAAACTTTTAAAAAGTTAACAAAATGTTAAAATATTGGATTTTAATACACATCAATATTGAAACCATTCAGTTGCCTGAATCTAATCGAATCATTTATTAATTCTTTGGGAACAATGCTGCTAGAACTCTGGTGTTTTTACTGAGAAGCAAAATGTTTTACTAACTCTCTGACAGCAGCAGTTTTACACTCGCTCTACTTAGCGAAACACCCATGGAGTTTTCGCTCTGGTGTGGTGAGGGGTGTATTTGCTCTGTGTAGTTTTCACACTGTCTATTGTAGACAGTAGACAACCCTCACTGGCGCCTGTCGCTATCCAATTTTGACCAGAAACTGGATTTGAACCACACAACAAGCACCTCTTTATGCTCACAGCCAACCACAGCATTATAAAAGGTCTCATTTAGCTTTAGGCTGTTCCATTTGTTGGTGCAGAAGTTCAAAAACACAAGTGGAGCTTCTGGTTTACAGTAAATTGAGAAGGCTTGCTTGCTAAAAGTCAGTAGCATGTTTTTTTAAAAGAACAAAGATGAAGAATAATCAAGTAAGAATTTTGTTTACTTTTTACAAATAACAATCAATCCATAAATAAATGGAGAATACTTTCAAAACTCGTGCAGACCATCACTATGGAAATACACTGATGAATGCATTTTGGTAACCTTGCTTACCACTATGTTTGGCCATCCATTAGGCATGAAACTCCTCATACTGAAGGTATTTTGTCTTTGCTCAGTACACTCTGTGTGCTCTACTGTATATATATTGTTTATTCATTCAAAAGAAAAAGTATGCTGCATGCTGTTGTAAGAACAAGATGTTTAAATTACACTTTTTTATAAGACCCTAAATATATAGTCTCACTGACAGGTCAGCCTCTTTACAACATGCAGGTATGTGAGTTATGTGGGGCATACTGCTCAACCCTATACTTTTTCCAACAAACTACACATCAATGTTTAATGAATAGACTGATAAAGTCTGAAGTAAATATTTGCCCTTCCAGAATTTTAATAAAGTAGTATGCATTATGTTTTTCAGGTTAAAGTTGTGTTTTATGGTCCACATCACCAAAAACAGTTGTTCACCTTAAAGGTGAACACTAACATATGCAAACACCTATGGATATTATAACACTTTCATGTGCTGTGACAAAATGTTTTTGAAATTTTATTAATATAATTGGGTAACAAAGACCACATCAGAAAACCACTGCTAAGTTGACATTTTGTTAATTTCTCATTCAGGGCCAGAACCACTAGTGCTACCACAAACACCAGGGGCCTCATGTATAATGCCGTGCGTAGAACTCACACTATAACATGGCGTAAGCACAAAAGCGGGAATGTACGTACGCACAGAAAAATTCAGATGCAGGAATCTGTGCATACGCAAACTTCCACGTTCTTCCGCTACATAAATCCCGATCAACATGAAAAGTAACGCACGTGCACACGCCTGCTGTCCCGCCCCAACTCCTCCCAGAATTACACCTCTTTGAATATGCAAATCAATATAAATAGCCCTTAAGTTCAGTGTTCTGTGAAAAGACAATGGCAAAACCATGAGGAAAAATAGAACAATTTCAGCGAATACCAAATGGAGGCAAGGAAAAACGTACTATTTGTTGGTTTAAACAATGGTATAAACAAGAAAAGGAAGTTGATTGAGTCACAGAGTGTTGGAGAAACTCAAAAGCTCAAGTTCACAAAGTCGCACAGTGCCCAAAATAAAAAAAGAAGTTGTCAGATATCAAATTCGCCGTGAAAAGCTGAATCGTAGCCCACCGTCTGAGTTTCATTTGAAAGCTTATTAGGGTACAGAGAAAAAAAATAGGCACACAGTGGGAAAAAAGCATGAAATGTCAACTTAAATCTCGAACTTTCCACTTTAATCACATAGTTTATTTTGTCATTAAAGTAGAACATTATAAACTTCATCTAAAATGGTTTAATTTACTAGTTTCTCAAATCCCATAGTAACTAGAGTAGCACATTAAATGCTTTGTTTTGTATTTGATCTTCTATGTGCTGCATGTATGTGAATCACTACGTGCTTCCGTGCTTTGTCTTCCCCCAACAGGACACAGAAAACATTACATTCGTAATATTACAGCTCTCTGAATAATTAAAATACTGAGATGTATATGTGATATCATATTCATGATGATAGGAGTTAAAGCATGTTATTAAACATGGGAACACAGTGGCGCAGTGATTTTGCGCGACCTTCGACAAAATAATTTATTGCAGCAGTACTGTCTCTTTCAAACATACTAACTTCCAATTCCTGTCCTTCCTTTTCTTTCTCCAAATACCCAATCACCACACAATCAGCTCTGTAATAAACATTATGCCATCTGTAAGCTTATAATACCGATTCTTCAAAACTTTTAAGGAACATTGAAATATCTTCGTAGTACATGTTTAATTATTCTATCCTTCACGCCAGTCTCAGTGAAGCATACAGCATGAGTCAGGAACAATCCGTGAACAGAGCGCCAGATCCTAGCTAGCGTAGCGACAGTGTATCCTTTAATTATTAACTATATAGATTATTTAAATGAAGTTAGTTTTATCTGTATAATATAATAAACATATTTTGCTGCATTTCATCTTAAAAATGATATTGTCATCATATGTAAATACGCTCTTTATAAAGTGGCTCAGGTTGTGCAATATTATAACTGTAGTGCAAGTTTACAGTGAGGTTATTGTACTTATACAGTAAGTACAAACAGTTCTACAAGGAGCACTTGATGGAGTGATTAATTGCGTTTAGAGCTCTTGGGATGAAACTCTTTCTGAACCGCAAGGTCCGTACAGGAAAGGTTTTGAAACGTTTGCCGTGTGAGAAGCAGTTCAAATAGGAAGCATGGCTGAGGCAGTGTGTGCTTGATGCTGTATACCAATAATTCTATTTCCGATCAGCTGCTCCGAGTGGTGCAGTGAGAGTAATAGTGAAAAAGATGATCCAATGTAGCAAGCCCTAACGGGAGCAGCTATAAGAAGAAAAAGAAGGTGCAGTGAGAGTAACAACGCTAAAGCAGTATTTGGAATAGTTTGACCATTCTGTGGACCATTATATTGTTACAGGTTAATTACAATCAGATGCATTAAACTAATAAACAATATGCGGTTAATTTCAGTGTATTTATAAAGCCGTGTCAGTAATGTGGATCTGAAAAAGAAAAAGTAACTACAAAGGAACAATAGCACTGCTTTGATGCTGGGTGCTGCCAGTCTGCAAACCCGAGCGGAGAACTTACGTATGCCAGGGTATGAGGTAACGTGGAAAAGTGCGTAGCTTTACGCCAAGTTTAGGTTTTATACATCCCGATTTGAACGTGGAAACGTTTGTACGCAACATTTCTGTGTGTACGCACCGTTTATACACGAGGCCCCAGGTGTGTACATGAGCGGAGAGGTTAGGACAGAGCCGGGTTGACATCGCAGACACATTGCAGTTTTTAAGCCATCTTTTACACTGAATGAAAACAGGTCTTTCTTTAGCTGCTTGGGATTTGATACCTTCTTAGTAATTTAAAGACTACATGTTTGCATGCAGAACCGTACATTGCAACACAACAGAGCGAATTCCTTAACAGAACTTAATCCATTACCTGGATTGTTCATTGTGTGTGTGAATATTAACAGTTGTTGTGCCTTCATGAGCTGCGGGACTGGGGTAGAGCCACCCTGACTACTCCCAAATTCAATAATAGTACTTTCCATTGTGCTGTGAATGCCTGTATGTCTTCTTAAAGAGAGAGACAGAGAAAGAGAGATAGAGAGAGAGATGGAAATATTTTCCTTACTTACCAGTAGTGAGTAGAAAACAAAGAAAAGAAACGTATAGTAGGCATCTTCTGTATCTGAATGAAAATTAATAAGTGCTGAGTTCTTTGGGAAACCCAATTTAATTTTTCAATACAATGACAGAATACTGTCAGCAAATTTCTGTCCATACTAAAAGTCATATTTGAATTAATCCATGCAAGGACAGTGTTCAAGTCTAATGTAATTACAGTATGTAACCTATGTAACAGATTACGGAAGGTCATTGATATCAAAGGCTGCACTTAAATGTAATAAAATAAAAGTTTTAGCATTACCTTTATCAGAAGATATTAAGATGTTATTTACAACAGAAGTTAGTCCTGTAGATTGGAATGCTTTCCTTCCCCACTGGTGGGAGAAAGAAAACATCCTGCAAATTCATTGAGTGTGAATGTGTTTACCCTTTTCAGAAGGGAGGCATTCTGGAAGCTGTCTTGGAGACCAGGGATGCCAGATAAACCTCAGACATGACCCATGAAAAAGTTCAAGCTACCTTTCTTTAGAGTGTTATGCAGTCTGCATTTTTGGTGTACTGTAGTGTCATTGGCTTGAAGAAGAGCCCAGTGCAGTACGGAGGAGGATGCAGGCACATGGTTTAGGGGCTGAGAATAATGGAAAGATCTCATACACAGGTTGCAGTTGGTTCAGAATGTTGCTGATCTTTTTTTGGTTGGAGCAAGAAAGTTTAATTCTGTATCTCCAATTTTAGCCTCTTTACACTGGCTGCCTGATAATTTCAGAATTGATTTAAAAATGTTGCTGCTGGCTTTTATATCAATAGATGGGTATGCTTCTGTCTATTTATCTGAATTCTGTTACAGCCATCCAGAGTGCTTAGATCTACCGGTCAGTTGTCTCTTGTTGCTCCTTGTACTAAGCATAAAACTAAGGGGGAACGGGGCTTTTGCAGCTGCTGCACCTCATCTGTAGAATTCTTTATCTGATTACATTAAGGAGTCACCTTCAATTGAACTGTTTAAAACTAGATTGAAGACGCATTTCTATTCTCTCGCTTTCCATGACCTTCTGTGATACAGATGGTTCCCTTCTTAGTCATTTGTTTGTTTCAATTTACTGCTGGTTGTAGTGAGTTATGTATTGAGTTTTATTGTGTTTTATTTCTGTTTATTGTATGTTTTTATTTAAAGCACTTTGGCTACAACATTACTGTATTAAATGTGCTCTATAAATAAATTGACACAGACATAACAGGAAGGTCCAGAGGGCAGCTACAGTGTTCTGTTGTATTTTTCTTTTAATGTTTGGTATTCTTCATTTGTTAAATCTCTTCCTTCTTTGGGTGTTATTATTTTTAAAAAATGCAGAATGTTTGGGAATTAAGGGGTCAGTTGCCTTGTACCTGAGTATCATACTAGTGCCATATCAAGACCACACTATGTAGTGTAGTACTAACAGGGGACCATCTGATTGATTGTTAAAAGCATCACATCAGTAATTAATGTGCTGCTATGCATTCCCCTACATTTGGGGGGCAGAACATGGAAAAGAAGTATAATCTACTCAATCTCATGAAACATACTTGGAAACGTTGTATTAAATCTGCCACCCTCATCTTTTGTTCTTGGAAGCACAAAATTAAATCATATCAAAATGACTATTGTTGTAAGGCAGACTGTAATATCATTGGTGTTTTCATAAACATTCTTAACTTAGAGGTTTATGAAAAGACCTTGAAATTCTCATATCAGTTCAATTTATTATAAAACATTGTGGCAAGCAGTTGGGGGTGGCACCCAGCCGGGGTGCCTGGAAGGACCGGAGGAGGGCTTACGCCTCCTCCTGACCACAAGGGGGCGACCGGTCTGGTTGCTTTGGGGACCACGGGAACTGAGCTTGGAAGCTCAACCCTATAGGGGCCCGTGGTCACTGCCAGGGGGCACCCGAATGCCTGAGGAGCCCTGCCCCTCAGCACTTCTGTCACAACCGGAAGTGCTGGGGTGGAAGAAAACCAAGGGAAACCCGGAGTGCTTCCAGGTGCGCAGCCGGTACTTCCGCCACACTGGGGAGTGCCGGCGGAGGATTATCAGGTGGCACCTGGAGCACATCCGGGTGGGTATGAAAGGGGCCACCTCCCTCCGTTCGTTGGCTGGAGTCGGGTGGAAGAGGACAGAGCTCGGAGGAGAGGAGTAGAGGTGGACCAGAAGAGAAAGGCATTGTATTGCGGGCCTGGACTTTGGGGTGATTAGTGCTGCGGCACTGGATTGTGCACTTCACTGTAAATAGTCTGTAAATAATCATGTGTGGAGCTTTAAGATCATGTCTACCTGTCTGTGTCCAGGCTGCTTACCACAACATCTACTGGAAAACACTTAATCAGGAATTTAGTACTGTATTAGCATGTTTCCAATTTATGTTCAGTAGCTTAAACCTAAGTCTAAATTTTATTCTGTTGCTTCAGTAAATTGTCACTATTACTAGGAAACACTGTATATAGAATTAAAAGATGCAAAAAGGAATATGCGGAGAATAATGCATTGATTACAATTTGGATACTTATTTACACATACTAGAATCACATTCAAAGCATCATCGCTCCCACTGTTTGTCTGTTTTTCCAAGCTATTAGGTAATATAGACAAGCATTTGAAATAAGTTGCCAAGACCCAGATGACATGAATACTCTTCAGCTATTATGAGCACAGCTTATTCTACACATCTTATTAATACATGCATCACTGTAAGGTGATACTTGTTTAAATGATGATTCATGAAGAATGTGTAATTGCAGCTTGAACTGCTCACTAGAGCATAACTTCTACATAATGCACACTTTGGGAAATTTAATATCAGACTTAGAAGACACCCACAAAGATACTTCCACGGTACATAGATGGATTGCTGCATTTAGGAAGCTCACATCATTTTACAATACATACTTCTTCCAACAGCATTGCCAATACTGAAGAATACATAACAGCCAAATATATAAGGGAATCCTTATTTCTTTACTGCGCAGCAAGACAATTTGATTTGATCAATACTAATTTTTACAAGCATTAGATATCATTTTCCATGACAATGGTTTCCAAG
Source organism: Polypterus bichir lapradei (assembly GCA_026402145.1). Lineage (NCBI taxonomy): Eukaryota > Metazoa > Chordata > Cladistia > Polypteriformes > Polypteridae > Polypterus > Polypterus bichir. Next base: position 29,649,351 of record JANRMT010062818.1, read on the forward strand.
TTCAGTCCTGTGGGACCTCTGTGAGTTCAGATTTTTATTCCCAGCAGTTAAGCAATTAATGAATAATTTTGCCTGAAACTGATCTCATAATTAAATGACCTCTTTTCTTCTCTTATTCTACATTCAGGAATAAGTTACAGTGTGAGATTTATAGTAAATATTTAAAAAAATGTAGAGATATTAGTATTTTCTGAAATTGTTTTAATTTATAAACTTTCTTTTGATATTTTCTGTAATAGTTCACAACAATTGGAGTAGGTACCATTCTGAATATTGAAATTCTGGAGCTACTTGAGCGTCAGACCTACCAGCATGCTAATTAGAAAATAACAGGTTTAATAACCAAGGCATTTGGAAAAATGTCCTATAGGTACTCACTTCTCCAGATTATCTTTGCCCAGATCTTGGTAGACTCTGCTACTAGCACTCTATTTTCTCTCTTCTCTACTTTCATGTCTCTGTTACTGCTCCAAAACGTGTGTCCTTCTCTCCTAATGATTTTGCTTCCTTCTTCTCATCTAAAGTCAGCAATATCCAAAAACAATTCAAAACCCCAATAACACCCCCTTACTGTCCTCCGTGTTCTTCATCTCTTTTCTCCTTCTCTACTGTAAATGACCTGCTCTGTAACACCCGCCACCTGTGCTCTGGACTCCAATCCTTCACATCTTCTACAGTCCATCTCTCCTTCCTTGATTCCCTACATCTCTTTTCTTTTCAATGTCTCACTGCCCTTTGGTATCTTCCCTGCTGATTTCAAGAAGTCTCATGTAATCCCGGTCCTCAAGAAACCCTCACTCAACGTATCTATCAGTGAGAACTATTGCCCTGACTCCCTTCTTTCATTCCTGTCCAACACTCTAGTACACATAATCAATAAACAACTCTCTTCGTTTTTCTCTGACAACAATTTACTAGATCCACTTCAGTCTGGGTTTTACAAGGGTCTCTCTAATTAAGACTGCAGTGCTTTAGGTCACTAATGTTCTTAGATGCGCTCAAGCTACTTCTCTCTCCTCTGTCCTTATCCTCCTTGATCAGCCTTCAATACAGGTAACCAATCTCTGCTTTACTCTCTCCTTATTAAACTTGGAATTAGTGGAACAATCCTTTTGTGCCTGCTGGTCTAATGCATTGTCTTCTCCACAGAAACTTTCTACAGGCATGTCTAATGGATCAGTACTGAGTCCACTTCTTTTTCTCTGTACATTTGTTCCTTAGGCAATGTAATTTCTTTTCATGGTTTCTTCTACCACCTTTATGCTGATGATATACAGATTTTCCTCTTATTTTCCTCATACAGACCACAGGTTTCAGCCCAGATCTCCAGTTGTCTCTCTGCCATCTCACCTTGGATGATTGATCATTGCCTTAAACCTAACCTTTCAAAGTCAGATATCTTGTACTTGCCCTCTGATTCTCCATCCTCAGATTTGACTCCAAGCATCACCCTGTAAGACATCACCCTTTCAACATCAGTCATTGTCAGGAATCTCCCCGTGACTCTGAACTCCTCACTTTCATTCATTGAATATATATATCTTCAATGACTCTGTCCTGTCATTTCCTTCTTTAGAATATTCAAGGGAGTTTACCCATCCTTGCTAATTATGCCAAAGAACTTCTTGTTCAGGCACTGGTTCTCTTTCAGCTGGACTATTATAATTATCTCCTGGTATGACTTTCATTATCTGCAATCAGACCTCACCAGCTCCTCCAGAATATATCTGCTCAACTGGTGTTCTCTGTTTCTCACTCCACTCTTACTATTCTTCTCCTTTGGTTTCTCCATTGGCTTCTTGTTGATGCAAGGATCCAGTTCAAATCTCTTGTCTTGACCTACAGTTTTCTGAATGGTTCTATACCTCAAAGTCTCCAATCCTTGATCTTTTCTGATGTTCTCTCAGTATGTCTCCGATCTACCCCTGCATGTCTGCTGACTGTCCCTCCTCCTGCTAGATGTGCCAAGACTGGACAATGCTTATCTACTATTGCTCTAAAGCTGTTATCTATTCACATGGCATCCAATGTACTTGTGCTTAGGAATTTTTGGAAAACACATCTTTTTTAATATTCTGGAACTGTTTAGTTTGTGTCTGACAGAGTAGTTACTGTTAAAGTGACAAAGAGTTTAGGATATTGTTTTTGTAGTAGCCTAGCTTCAGGTATAATTATGTAGTGACCAACACAAACAGGCACAGACCCAAGATAAAGCCCAAAGAGTCTTTTATTGGGGAAAACTCTTCTTAACTCCCACCACCACTGCCACAAGTATATGCAATAAGCACTGTATAGTACAATAAATACACTCTTTGTCTTTCTTCCCTTGGTCTTTCACTGCCTCCTCCATTCTTCCTCATAAGCTTCATCCACCTAAAATCTATCTCTGGCTCCATGATGTGAGGTAGGCAGTTCCTTTTATTCTAGCTGCTCCAGAAGTGCTCCTGATCTTCTGCACATGTGATCTGTAGTCACTTCCAGGTGAGGTAGAAACCCTATGATGCAGGGACTCCCCAGTCCTGCTGCTCCCCCGGCAGCCTTCAACAAGACTGAACAGGGCTGTTCGCCAGGACTACAATACCCGACATGCCCTGGGGGTAGCCAAGTGGGGATCCGAGCCTGGGCACGCCCTTAACCAACATAAGGGCGTCCCAGCCGAGTAAGGACGCCAGCTGTCCCTCACACTACATTCTAATAAAATTTTGAAAACCCAATTTTGTAATTTATAGGTTTACACCAAAACATTGAAACTGTGAAATAGAAGTTTGCTTAAATAAGGTAGGAATCCAATGAAAACCAAAAGTGGTTGGCACAAAAATCTACATTCACATAACATCACCTCTGACTAATTTGAAAATTGCTGTTTATAAGTATGTTATGTATGGTGGATTCATTGCTGTGTACAGTGAATTACTTCCAAATCAGGGCAGACACAATATATATCCCTATATGTTTTATGATTCAAATTTATGTATTTGCTTATTGATGTTTTTTGCACACAAAACCCTGAATTGCTCATGCAGGTATTTGTTTTATAACATCCAGTGTAGTATTAGACCCACTCATAAGGTGGTTTAAGTTAGCATGCCTTATCCAACAGTTAGTCTTAGTACATGACTAGCCTTTGTGTGCTGCTTGTATGCAGCACAAATGAACACTGCAAAAGCGCTAAGCCAGATAGTCTTATTACCATAAATATATATCAAGTCAAGATCATCTTGAAATGATCCTGTGATGAATGCACACTACAAATGACCCAAATGACTTAGTAAAGAGTTGTGTCAGAATGTACCTGCAAAAGGAAAAAGGCTGCGCAATTTCCAAATATATTTGACAGTGCTGTGTAATAGCCCTGTAATAGTTTAAAGAAAGCAAAATAAGACACACAAAAATTAACATTAAATAAAGTTGAGAGATAACATGCAAGGCATTTGTTCCTTCCTGCAACAGTATTATATTATTGTAAAAAAGGAGATAAATTCAGTTTCCCTGAAAATGGTGGAGAAGTACTGAGAACAGGCCAATATTTTTTATTTTTCCTGCAACTGTTGAAATTAATAAGACAAAGACCAAAGTAAAATCAATAAGTACAGTATATTAAATAATGAGAAATAAAAGTATAAAATGTAAATACTCGGCTTTTATAAATAATCAGTATACAGTGGATTCAGAAAATCTTCAGACTCCTTTGCTTTTTTCACATTTTGTTATTTTTCAGCCTTATGTTAAAATCTTTAGAATTCCTTTTTTCCCAGAATACCCCAGAATGACACAGCAGAGACAGAAGTTTACACATTTTTGCAAATGTATAAAAAATAAAAAACTGAAATATCACATTAACATAAGTATTTAGATCCTTTGCTATGGATTGTGTCACGGCAGAGATCTGTGCAAGGTTACAAAAAATTAATGTAGCATTGAAGATTCCCAATAGTACAGTTGCTTTCATAATTTTTAAATGGAAGACATTCAGAACAACCATGACTCTTCGTAGAGCTGGGCACAACAAGATAACCTGGGAGAAAGGCCTTGGTAAGAGAGGTTACAAAAAACCTGAAGGAAGAAACTTGCAGAAAGACCTCCACTACTGCAACACTCCACTAATGTGGGCTTTGTGGCAGTATGGCCTAACAGAATTTTCTTCTCAGGAAAAGACACTTGGAAGTCTGCTTGGAGTTTGCAAAAAGACCCAGAAAGGCTTCTTCGACTGTAAGAAACAAGATTCTCTGGTCTAAAGAAGCCAAGATTAGCATAATGTATGGAGAAAACTAGGCACCACCCATTACCTACACATTACCATTCCGAGAATTTTGAATGGAAGTATCAGCATCATGCTGTAAGTTTGGTTTTCAGGTGCAGAGAATGTTAGGCTAGACATTGTTTAGGGAAAGCTGAACAAAGCAACCCCTCCTTGAACCGTCACCTTATTGTGGTGGAGGGGTTTGCGTGTCCCAATGATCCTAGGAGCTATGTTGTCCGGGGCTTAATGCCCCTGGTAGGGCCACCCAAGGCAAACTGGTCCTAAGTGAGGGATGAGACAAAGAACGGTTCAACAAACCTCCAATGAAGAATAAAATCTGTGGACAACGTTTTCCCTTGCCCGGACGCGGGTCACCGGGGCCCCCCTCTGGAGCCAGGCCTGGGGGTGGGGCTCGATGGCGAGCGCCTGGTGGCCGGGCCTGCACCCATGGGGCTCGGCCGGGCACAGCCCGAAGAGGTAACGTGGGTCCTCCTTCCCATGGGCTCACCACCTATGGGAGGGGCCAAGGAGGTCAGGTGCAGTGTGAGTTGGGTGGTGGCCGGAGGCGGGGACCTTGGCGTTCTGATCCTCGGCTACAGAAACTGGCTCTTGGGACGTGGAATGTCACCTCTCTGAAGGGGAAGGAGCCTGAGCTAGTGCGTGAGGTTGAGAGGTTCCGGCTAGATATAGTCAGACTCACCTCGACTCACAGCTTGGACTCTGGAACCAATCTCCTTGAGAGGGGCTGGACTCTCTACCACTCTGGAGTTGCCCCCGGTGAGAGGCGCCGAGCAGGTGTGGGCATACTTACTGCCCCCCGACTTGGAGCCTGTGCGTTGGGGTTTACCCCGGTGGACGAGAGGGTGGCCTCCCTCCGCCTTCGGGTGGGGGGAAGGGTCCTGACTGTTGTTTGTGCGTATGCGCCGAACAGCAGTTTGGAGTATCCACCCTTTTTGGAGTCTCTGGAGGTGGTGCTAGAGGGCATACCTTCTGGGGATTCCCTCGTTTTGCTGGGAGACTTCAATGCCCACGTGGGCAATGACAGTGAGACCTGGAAGGGCGTGATTGGGAGGAATGGCCCCCCCGATCTGAACCCGAGTGGTGTTTTGTTATTGGACTTCTGTGCTCGCCACGGATTGTCCATAACGAACACCATGTTCAAGCATAAGGGTGTTCATATGTGCACTTTGCACCAGGACACCCTAGGCCTCAGTTCGATGATCGACTTTGTGGTTGTGTCGTCGGACTTGCGGCCATATGTCTTGGACACTCGGGTGAAGAGAGGGGCGGAGCTGTCAACTGATCACCACCTGGTGGTGAGTTGGCTTCGATGGTGGGGGAAGATGCCGGTCAGACCTGGTAGGCCCAAACGTGTTGTGAGGGTCTGCTGGGAACGGCTGGCAGAGTCCCCTGTCAGAAGTAGCTTCAACTCCCACCTTCGGCAGAACTTCGACCACGTCCCGAGGGAGGTGGGGGACATTGAGTCCGAATGGGCCATGTTCCGTGCCTCTATTGTTGAGGCGGCTGACCGGAGCTGTGGCCGTAAGGTGGTCGGTGCCTGTCGCGGCGGCAATCCCCAAACCCGTTGGTGGACACCGGCGGTGAGGGATGCCGTCAAGCTGAAGAAGGAGTCCTATAGGACCCTTTTGTCTTGTGGGTCTCTGGAGGCAGCCGATAGGTACCGGCAGGCCAAGCGGAAAGCGGCTTCGGTTGTTGCTGAGGCAAAAACTCGGGCATGGGAGGAGTTTGGAGAGGCCATGGAGAACGACTTTCGGACGGCTTCGAGGAGATTCTGGTCCACTGTCCGGCGTCTCAGGAAGGGGAAGCAGTACAGTGTCAACACCGTATATGGTGGGGATGGTGCGCTGCTGACCTCGACTCGGGACGTTGTGGGTCGGTGGGGGGAGTACTTCGAAGACCTCCTCAATCCCACTAACATGCCTTCCAATGAGGAAGCAGAGCCTGGGGACTCTGAGGTGGGCTCTCCCATCTCTGGGACTGAAGTCACCGAGGTGGTCAAAAAACTCCTTGGTGGCAGGGCCCCGGGGGTGGATGAGATACGCCCGGAGTTCCTTAAGGCTCTGGATGTTGTAGGACTGTCTTGGTTGACACGTCTCTGCAACATCGCATGGACATCGGGGACAGTGCCTCTGGATTGGCAGACTGGGGTGGTGGTCCCCCTTTTTAAAAAGGGGGACCGGAGGGTGTGTTCCAACTATAGAGGGATCACACTCCTCAGCCTCCCTGGAAAAGTCTATTCGGGGGTTCTGGAGAGGAGGGTCCGTCGGATAGTCGAACCTCGGATTCAGGAGGAACAGTGTGGTTTTCGTCCTGGTCGCGGAACAGTGGACCAGCTCTACACCCTTAGCAGAGTCCTGGAGGGTGCATGGGAGTTTGCCCAACCAGTCTACATGTGCTTTGTGGACTTGGAAAAGGCGTTCGACCGTGTCCCTCGGGGAGTCCTGTGGGGGGTGCTCCGGGAGTATGGGGTACTGGACCCCCTGATAAGAGCTGTTCAGTCCCTGTACAACCGGTGTCAGAGCTTGGTCCGCATTGCCGGCAGTAAGTCGAGCCCGTTTCCAGTGAGAGTTGGACTCCGCCAGGGCTGCCCTTTGTCACCGATTCTGTTCATAACTTTTATGGACAGAATTTCTAGGCGCAGCCAGGGTGTTGAAGGGGTCCGGTTTGGTGGACTCAGGATTGGGTCACTGCTTTTTGCAGATGATGTTGTCCTGTTTGCTTCATCAGGCCGTGATCTTCAGCTCTCTCTGGAGCGGTTCGCAGCTGAGTGTGAAGCGGCTGGGATGAGAATCAGCACCTCCAAATCCGAGACCATGGTCCTCAGCCGGAAAAGGGTGGAGTGCCCTCTCAGGGTTGGGGGCGAGATCCTGCCCCAAGTGGAGGAGTTTAAGTATCTCAGGGTCTTGTTCACGAGTGAGGGAAGAATGGATCGTGAGATCGACAGGCGGATCGGTGCGGCATCTGCAGTGATGCGGGCTCTGCATCGGTCTGTCGTGGTGAAAAAAGAGCTGAGCCATAAGGCAAAGCTCTCAATTTACCAGTCGATCTACGTTCCTACCCTCACCTATGGTCATGAGCTATGGGTAGTGACCGAAAGAACGAGATCGCGAATACAAGCGGCTGAAATGAGTTTCCTCCGCAGGGTGTCTGGGCTTTCCCTTAAAGATAGGGTGAGGAGCTCAGTCATCCGGGAGGGACTCAGAGTGGAGCCGCTGCTCCTCCGCATCGAGAGGAGTCAGATGAGGTGGCTCGGGCATCTGATCAGGATGCCTCCTGGACGCCTCCCTGGTGAGGTGTTCCGGGCACGTCCAACCGGGAGGAGGCCCCGGGGAAGACCCAGGACACGCTGGAGGGACTATGTCTCCCGGCTGGCCTGGGAACGCCTTGGGATTCTCCCGGAAGAGCTGGAAGAAGTGGCCGGGGAGAGGGAAGTCTGGGCTTCTCTCCTTAAGCTGCTACCCCCGCGACCCGACCTCAGATAAGCGGAAGAGGATGGATGGATGGATGGATGGATGAACAAAGCAAAGAACATACATACAGTATCCTTAGTAAGACCTGCTCCAGAGCACTCTTGACCTCAGACTGGGCCAAAGGTTCTCCTTTGAACAGGACAGTGACCCTAAGCAGACATCTAAGACAACACAGAAGTGGCTTAGGGACAACTATGGAAATATCCTTAGGTTTCCCAGCCACCGCCTGGACCTGAGCTCAACTGAAGATCTCTGGGGAGACGTAAAAATATCTGTCCACCAATGGTCTCTATCCAACCTAACACTGTGGTGTAATGGCTGATAGGGCACTGCACACACTGAGAACTAAGTAACTAACTCATTTCTTGTGCATCTCCCATAATATAGTAAAAAGAATAGAGTCACGACACGCTGCCATCTTGTTTCCCTTTTAGCAGAAGGGTTGAGTGTAGATGTTTTTTTAAGCAATACTTGTCAATATTTACTCCTTACTTACTCTGTACATATATTTGCAATACTTCATATTTTATTCACTTTTGTTTTGTGCTTTTGTCTCTGTTGAAGAATATTTTGAGTCCTTAAGAACATTATGTGTAGTATAATGGCAATTTTCTGTCTGCCAACACAATAGAAACTGTACAGATTAATTCCTGTGAAAGCTGATGAGAAGTTACATCACTTCTCATGCATGGTCATGTGCATAACTCATTTCAGGAAAGCCAGTGAGCATCCCACAAGGTCTTCTGGTGTATGGCTTTCAATAATTTGTTCCCATTTTTTTTTTTTTTTGTATTCACAGGGTGAATTCAGATGTTTAGAAATTATTTTGCAATTCCTACAAAAAAGTCAAGCCAAATGATTGTGAATATCTTCTTCAGTGTGAACTATAAAATGATAATTGGCTCACTTGTTCTATTGAAAGAATACTATTTAACAATAACTCCTTTGTAATAATCCTGAATAGAATCCATTGTGGTATTTTGAAACTAGCAAAATGATGTTTAACATTTGAAATTGAGACAGCCTTTCAGAAAAGCAAATAGTTTATTGCAGATGGAGCATGAGGAAAAAAGGAAAAATCCCATGAATTCTACTCTAGCAATTACAGCATATGTGTTAATTACTCAAAGCAAAGTGAAATCTTATGAAAATTATAATTGTGCTATTATTTTAAACCTCAGGCACCTACACTTTCACTTTTTTATTTCATATGGTATTATATTCCCCTTTAATATAGCCTCTCCCAACCGTTCATTTTATCTTTAAGTTAATATTCCTACATTTTGCTAACATATAGTGCATAAATAATTACAAAAAGGAATGCTTAACTATTATACTACTTAAAGCTAAAACAAATGACATACTGTTCTCATAGCTTCATCTTAGTTTAATCCTGATGCTCTGTATATTCAATTAATTATCATTATTAGTCATAGTATTTATATTCAAAATCCATACTAACCCCTACTTTCTCTTCTGTACTTTTTCCGGTTTTCTAGGGTGGCGACCTGCGCCACCACCACCTGATCAAAGCACCATGATGTCCCTACATTGATGGATTACAGGCTAGAAGTCCACATGACCATCATCATCAAGTTCTTCCATGAGAACCCTGAATACCATGAGGACTGATTGAGATCATTTATGTTAGGTAGAATGCCTAGAGGGGGCTGGGCGGTCTCGTGGCCTGGAACCCCTGCAGATTTTTTTTTTTTTTCCAGCCATCTGGAGTTTTTTTTTATTTTTTCTGTCCTCCCTGGCCATCAGACCTTACTTTTATTCTATGTTAATTAGTGTTCCCTTATTTTAATTCTTATGTATTTTGTCTTTTTTCTCTTTCTTCATTATGTAAAGCACTTTGAGCTGCATTATTTGTATGAAAATGTGCTGTAAAAATAAATGTTGTTGTTATACTGTGGGATAAAATCTTTACTTCTTAAAGCAAAATGCTCTGTTTCAACTCTGAATTTAGTCAACACTACTTGATATTAAATCTTCTCTTTGTTTTACCTAAAAGTGTGAAACATCAGTTTTAAGACTATGTGTTTTTTAATGTACTTATTTTTCTGCCCATGATAACTTATTGTTTATTTTTTTCAGGTTATGAAATTATTTATTTATTTACTTTTGCATTTCAATTTTTGTATTTCTATTGTGAATATGTGCGCCGCCAGCTCAGTTGTTTTTGTAAGAAGGCAGCTATATTGTTGCCATTATTTAAGATGGTGATGTGCTCTCACCAGCTTCCGTGTTTAATCATACAAAGGTATGTGGTAGGTACAAATAAAATACATTTAGATAGACAGGCATTTGTGTGTATTTTTAAGTTTTACTTCTGATTTATGGTTATTTTATGATTTGTTTATTAGATATTCATTATTTTTTGTGGTTTTAATAGCTTTCTCAGCTCACAACTTGCCTCAGTGAAATTTAAACCTGGATGGAGCAGAACACTTTAAATTTAAATTGCAACAAAACTGAACTCCTGCAAATTGGGACTAAAGTGCAACTTAATAAAATGAGCTCCTTCCCAGTCAACCTTGGTCTTGATCTTATTAGACCTGCCTCTACTGCAAAGAATCTTGGTGTCATTTTTGATTCTTCCCTTTCTTATTCTGCCCACATAAATCACATTAAGAAACTTTCTTACTTTCACCTCTGTAACATATCATGTGTTCACTCCTTCCTCTCCTTTTCTAACCCTGAGAAACTTGTCCATGCTTTTATCATATCCCGTATCGATTATTGTAATTCCCTACTGGCAGTTGCCCCTTCTAATCTTATATCACAGCTCCAGCTTATTCAAAACTCAGCTGCAAGAGTCCTTACTTGAACCAGCAGCAGCAGCACATAACACCCATCCTGGTTCGCTTTCACTGACTCCCTGTGTCTTACAGAATCAAATATAAAATCCTATTAATAACCTACAAAGCCTTAAACGACCTTGCGCCAAACTACATCAGTGACCTTCTCCATCACAATGTGCCTGTCCGCCCACTAAGGTCCTCTGATTCTGGCAATCTTGTTGTGCCTCACACTAATCTACATAACATGGATGACAGGGCCTTCAGCTGTATAGCGCCCAGACTAATGGAATGACCTACCAAAATTAATCAGATCAGCTGACTCCATGAATTCTTTTAAGAAACAACTCAAAACTCATCTGTACAGGAAGGCTTTTAGCTGTACCTGACTCTATTACCCTTCTTTCAGTTTACCTCTATGTCAAGATGCTCATGTAACCTGTGTGTGTGTGCTAGACCATCAATTATGTTGTCTGTTAAGCTTTTCTCTGAATTTACTATCTTACTCCTCTTTATTTATTTATCTGGTTTAGTAAAATGCTATATACTGTATACCCTGTCATTCTTTCTTAAACTCTGTAAAACACCTTGAGCATGGGAAAGGCGCTATATAAATAAAATGTATTATTATTATTATTTAAAAAAATAATAATTGAAAACAATTTATAAGGGAAATGGCTCAAAAGTAAAAACTAAAAGGAACAAAAATAAGTAAAAGGATTCTCAAAATCCTAGTTAAAAACTATAATACAAAATCTTCAACAAATAAGGCTGCTAACCATTCACTTTTTCTTCCGGCTGCTCCCATTAGGGGTCACAACAGTGGATCATCTATTTCCATATCCTCCTCTGCATCTTGCTCTGTTACACCCACCACCTGCATGCCCTTTCTCACGACTTCCATAAACCTCCTCTTAGGCCTTCCTCTTTTCCTCTTTCCTGGCAACTCCATCCTTAACAACCTTCTCCCAATGTATCCAGCATCTCTGCTTTGCACATGTCCAAACCAACGCAATCTTGCCTCTATGACTTTGTCTCCCAACCGTCCAACCTGAGCTGACCCAATGCAAATCTTAACATCTTTAAATCTGTCACCTCTAGCTCTGTGTCCTGTTTTTTGGTCAGTGCCACCATCTCCAACCCATATAATATAGCTGGTCTCACTACCCTACTTGTAAACCTTCCATTTCACTCTTGCTGGTACCCATCTGTTACAAATCATTCCTGACACTCTTCTTCACCGACTCCACCCTAGCTGCACTCTCTATTTCACCTCTCTTCCACAATCCTCATTACTCTGTACTGTTGATCCCAAGTATTTAAACTCCTCCACCTTTGCCAACTCTACTCCCTGTATCCTCACCATTCCTCTGACCTCTTTCTAATTCAGGCACACATGTATTCTGCCTTTTTCTTACTGATCTTCATTCCTCTTTTCTCTAGAGCATATCTCCACCTCTCCAGGGTCTACTCAACCTGCTCTCTACTCTCACTACAGATCACAATGTCATCTACAGTACAAACATCATAGTCAATGAGGACTACTGTCTAATCTCGTCTGTCAACCTGTCCATCACCACAGCAAATAAGAAATGGCTCAGAGCTGATCCCTGATGTAATCCCACCTCTACCTTGAATGTGCCTGTCACTCTTACCGCAGATCTCATTACTGTCACACTTCCCTCGTACATATCCTGTACCACTCTTACATACTTCTCTGCCAATACCACAACTCCTCTTTAGGCACCCTGTTATATGCTTTATTTAAGTCCACAATGTCACAATGCAACTGTCCTTCTCTATACTTCTCCATCAACACCCTCCGAGCAAACATCGCATCTGTAGTGCTCTTTCTCGGCATTAAACCACACTGTTGCTTGCTAATCATCACCTTCCTTCTTAACCTATCTTCCACTATTTTTTCCAATAACTTCATGCTATGGCTCATCAGTTTTATCCCTCTGTCATTACTACAGCTCTGCACCTCCCCATTATTCTTAAAAATAGGTACTAGTACATTTCTTCTCCACTCTTCAGGAATCCTCTCACTTTCCAAGATTGCATTAAACAATCTTGTTAAAAACTACACTACTGTCTCTCCTAAACACCTCCATGATTCCACAGGTATGTTGTCTGGATCAACAGCTTCCCAATTCTTCATCCTCTTCATACAAATCATCATAAGCCTTTTCTTTAGCCTTCGACACCTCTCTCTTCACTTTACTGTCTACTTTCTGCATCTCTCTGACTATCACACTTCTTCTTCACCAACTCTTCCTCTGTATACTCTCCTGTACTTCCCCATTCCACCACCAGGTTTCATTTTCCTTGTTCTTCTCCCCAGATGTCACAGCAAGCACTCTTCTAGCTGTCTCCCTTACCACTTCTGCTGTAGTTGTCCAGCTATCTGGTAACTCTTCACTGCAACCCAGTGCCTGTACTACCTCTTCCCTGAACTCAAACTTGCAGGCTTCCTTTTTCAATTTCCATAATTTGATCCTTGGCTCTGCCCTCACTCTCCTCCTTTTCTTGATATCCAACATCATCCTACAGACCACCATCCTATGCTGCCTAAAAACGCTTTTGCCTGCCACCACTTTGCAATCTCCAATCTCCTGATACACAGGATATAATCTACTTGTGTGCATCATTTACATGTGCTGGTCATAAAATTAAAATATCATGACAAAGTTGATTTATTTCAGTAATTCCATTCAAAAAGTGAAACTTGTATATTAGATTCATTCATTACACACAGAGTGATGTATTTCAAATGTTTATTTCTTTTAATTTTTATGATTATAACTGACAACTAATGAAAGTCCCAAATTCAGTATCTCGGAAAATTACAATATTGTGAAAAGGTTCAATATTGAAGACACCTGGTGCCACACTCTAATCAGCTAATTAACTCAAAACACCTGCAAAAGCCTTTAAATGGTCTCTCAGTCTAGTTCTGTAGGCAACACAATCATGGGGAAGACTGCTGACTTGAAAGTTGTCCAAAAGATGACCATTGACACCTTGCACAAGGAGGGCAAGACACAAAAGGTCATTGCTAAAAAGGCTGGCTGTTCACAGAGCTCTGTGTCCAAGCACATTAATAGAGAGGCGAAGGGAAGGACAAGATGTGGTAGAAAAAAGTGTACAAGCAATAGGGATAACCGCACCCTGGAGAGGATTGTGAAACAAAACCCATTCAAAACTGTGGGGGAGATTCACAAAGAATGGACTGCAGCTGGAGTCAGTGCTTCAAGAACCACCACGCACAGACGTATGCAAGACGTGGGTTTCAGCTGTCGCATTTCTTGTGTCAAGCCACTCTTGAACAAGAGACAGCGTCAGAAGCGTCTTGCCTGGGCTAAAGACAAAAAGGACTGGACTGCTGCTGACTTGTCCAAAGTTATGTTCTCTGATGAAAGTAAATTTTGCATTTCCTTTGGAAATCAAGGTCCCAGAGTCTGGAGGAAGAGAGGAGAGGCACAGAATCCACCTTGCTTGAGGTCCAGTGTAAAGTTTCCACAGTCAGTGATGGTTTGGGGTGCCATGTCATCTGCTGGTGTTGATCCATTGTGTTTTCTGAGGTCCAAGGTCAACGCAGCCGTCTACCAGGAAGTTTTAGAGCACTTCATGCTTCCTGCTGCTGACAAACTTTATGGAGATTCAGATTTCATTTTCCAACAGGACCTGGCACCTGTACACAGTGCCAAAGCTACCAGTACCTGGTTTAAGGACCATGGTATCCCTGTTCTTGATTGGCCAGCAAACTCACCTGACCTTAACCCCATAGAAAATCTATGGGGTATTGTGAAGAGGAAGATGCAATACGCCAGACTCAACAATTCAGAAGAGCTGAAGGCCACTATCAGAGCAACATGGGCTCTCATAACACCTGAGCAGTGCCACAGACTGATTGACTCCATGCCACGCCGCATTGCTGCAGTAATCCAGGCCAAAGGAGTCCCAACTAAATATTGAGTGCTGTACATGCTCATACTTTTCATGTTCATACCTTTCAGTTGGCCAACATTTCTAAAAATCCTTTTTTTGCATTGGTCTTAATTGATATTCTAATTTTCCGAGATACTGAATTTAGGACTTTCATTAGTTGTCAGTTATAATCATCAAAATTAAAAGAAATAAACATTTGGAATACATCAGTCTGTGTGTAATGAATGAATCTAATATACAAGTTTAACTTTTTGAATGGAATTACTGAAATAAATAAACTTCGTCATGATATTCTAATTTTATGACCAGCACCTGTACATCACCCTGTGTTACTCCCACTTCTTAAAATATGTATTTACCACAGACATGTCCATGCTTTACACAAAATCCACTATCATCTGACCTTTTTCATTCCTCTCCTTGACACCACACCTACCCATCACCTCCTCATCCACTCTATTCCCTTAACAAACATTTTTATTGAAATCCGCTCCAATCACTTCTTTCTCTTGCGTACACTCTCCAGCACTTCATCCAACTCCAGAAATCTTGTTTCTCATCCATCGCACAACCAACTTGTGAGGCCTATGCAACATTCATTATCACTTTGTCCAACACTCTTTTCACCTCCAAAAACACTCCTGACATACTGTTCCTTCAGGATGGTAGAACAATATAAACCCACCTCTGATACACATGGCCTTACTCCCCTTCCATCTGGTCTCTTGCACGCACAATATATCAACCTTCCTCCTCTCCATCATATCAGCTAACTCTCTCCCCTTACAGATCATACTGCCAACATTCAAAGTTCCTACCCTCACTTCCACTCTCTTTACCTTCCTCTTCTCCCCCTGTTTTCTTTGTCCAACAGTAGCCCAGTTTCTGCCAGCATCCTGTTGGCGAACAGTACTGGTGGCAGCCGTTGTTAATCCAGGCCTCGATCGATCCGGTATACAAATCTGTATTGTTGTTCGCATATTGATCTGGCAAAATTTTATACTGGATTCCCTTCCTGATGTAACCCTCCCGATTTATTCAGGCTTGAGACAAAGAAACACACTGGTTTGTGTATCCCCTGTGGCTGGGTTGCTGTTAACCTTTTACAATAGAATGAAATGAGTAACGCACCTGAGATCTGTTCATTAAGAGGTTTTTCCTCTGCATAAACAGAGCACAGTGATGGTTATGGCAACAGGGGAAAACAGTAAACACAAAGAAAAAAACAACATGGGCTAAGTATGGCGAAAATCCTATCATGATCTATCTTATTTACACTCTTCACTTGCAGGTTATGTCAGTATAAGCAGTCTGCATTTCTATTGTGTACCTATAAATGTTGATTTATTAATATCTATGTTGCTGATTTAATATTATAAGTAAGTTATAAGATGACCATCTGGTAACTGTCACAGTGGGACAAGGTACTGTATGTTAACTTCATCTGAAAAAATGGTAAAGAGTGCACACTGTCCTGGGGCATCAACCTCAGAAATGGACGTGTCAAGCAGTTTTCCGGTCCTTGCAGAGTTGGATGGAATCTCTTAAGATTCTGATATAGTAGGCAGACATGATGAGCCCCCACATACCATCTCACAGTTCCTAGAAAAAGAGATGTGGTCATAGCTGGGGACTCAATCATTAGAGATCAGGTTTGCTCCAGAGACAGAGAGTCTTGCAAAGTGTATTGCCTTCCGGGTGCACAGATAGGAAAGATCCCTGGAAAGGTGGATAGGCTCTTAACCAGAGCCAGGGTGTATCTAGTTGTCATTGTCCATGTTGGAGCAAATGACATACATAAGGGTAGTCTGTCAGTTCTGTGATCCAAATTTAAAAAGTTAGGTGCCAGGTTGAGGAGCAGAACTGCCAAGGTAGTCTTCTTGGAAGTTCTACATGTGATGCATGCCAGTCCAGGTAAGGCCAGAGTTATACTTCACGCGACGCGACGCATGCTGCAGCGGACGCTCCTGCTACGCAAGCGTTGTAGTGTTCATACTTGCGCGCGTACTTTACGTAAATCTGGAGGAATCCACCAGGTGGCAGTGCGAGATATTATCACGGAGAAAACCTATTAAATTCTGATGACACCTTACCGCAATATCTCTGAAAAGGATGTTTATTGATTAAATCCATCAATCCAGGGATGTGTCCATTCCAGCAAGCATTGGGCACAAGTGAGAAACAGTCCCTTGACGAGGCCTCAGCTCATCTCAAAGTGAATATAAGCACACACATACACTAGCGTCATTTTAGCAGCACCAAATCCCCAAATCTGAATATCTTTGGAAGGAAACCGGAGCACAGTGTGGAATACAAGCAGGAAATACCAGCAACATAACACCCTGCGAGACAGCAGTGCTATCGCTCCACCACCGTGACACCCCCATGTGTGTAATTATTCCCCCATGTGTGTAATTAACAGTATTCATTATTTAAACGAAATTATATGTAAAATGTAACATACACACTTTAATGCATTTCATCATGAAAGTGATATCAAGTATAAATCAAAAGTCTAAATGTGCAGAGAGTTGGAATATCATACATTTAATTTGTTCTGCGTGTCGATCTATTGCTGCTTTCCGCTGCTGTCAGGTCCAAGAAGCTCGTAGCGATTAAAAACTGGGATGACGTTTGATGGTCTGCTTTAATGATAAAGTAAACTACGAGGTTAAAGTGGACATTTCGAGATTAAAGCCGAAATTTCCACTTTAATCACAAAATACACGTTTTCACCGTGTCCTTTATTTTTTTCTCTGGCTCAAATATAACGCTATACATTATGTTGCTGTTGTTAAGTTGCAAAAATAAAAAAAAAAAAAAGACGACACAAAAGATGGTATGTGAGACTTTTAAAATGTATCGTGTCATTACGTTCGGGAACTATCTACAAGTGACAGAAAGCCTCTATGCAGATTCTACGGGATTAATGCTTCGATGTGGTGAAGCAAAATGCCGACATACAGATGCATTCGTGGTACTTTTATATTCAAGTGTCACATATTCCCGATCGTAATGACACGATACATTTTAAAAGTCTCACATACCATCTTTTGTGCCGTATATTTTTTTTTTTTTTTTTTGCAACTTCACATCGGCAACATAATGTATAGCGCTGTATTTGAGCCACTGAGAAAAAAATAAAAGACATGGTGAAAATGTGTATTTTGTGATTAAAGTGGAAATTTCGGCTTTAATCTCGAAATGTCCACTTTAACCTCGTAGTTTACTTTATTATTAAAGCAGACCATCGTAAACGTCATCCCAGTTTTTAATCGCTACGAGCTTCTTGGACCTGACAGCAGGTAAAGTAAAAAAATAAAAAATAGACGGCACAAAAGAGAGACTTTTAAAATGTATCGTGTCATTACGATCGGGAATATGCGACGCTTGAATATAAAAGCACCACAAATGCATCTGTATGTCGGCATTTTGCTTCACCACTTTGAACCGTTCATCAAACAGCAAAGCGCGCACATCGATCCCTGAAGGATCTCCATAGAGGCTTGCTGTCACATGTAGATAGTAAACAGAGACTCTGACGTCATGTTCCGACTTTTAGCACACTGCGCCCCCCGACGTTTTGCTGGTACTGCAACTCGCGCACGCGTCACGTTAATTTCTGAGGACCTGCTCAGAGGACGCGTGAAATGAACGCTCTGAACGCGTGGCAGCCATGATGCGGGCGCGTACGCGTTCTGAGCGTGAAGTATAAATCGGCCCTAAGACTGAGGCGATTAGAAGGCTTAACACATGGCTCAACTGTTTATGTAGGGTAGAAGGGTATAGGTTTATGGGGTATCGGGACTGCATTTGGAACAGATGGGACCTGTTCTACCACGACAGGTTAAATTTGAGGGGCACCAATGTATTGGGGAGGCATATGAGTAGGTCAGTCGAGGATTGTTCATACTAAGGTATGGGGGGGCAGGGAGTTTAGGACAGGCCAGGTTTAGAACTTTACATGAAAGAACAAAGAATATTGTAAAAAGAAAAATGTTTAGTAATGTAAATTCTAACCCAACATTTAAATGCAACAGTATAATGAGTAACATATTAAAAGTAGCATGTTCTAATGCTAGAAGTATCAAAAATAAAACAAATGAGTTGGAGTTGCATGCAGCAGAGCATAATTATAGTATTATAGAAGTAACAGAAACCTGGCTAATATAACAAAGATGGGGATAAGTATAACATAAAGGGATATACATTTTAGGAAGGATAGACAAAACAGAAAATGAGGTGGGTTGCTATTTATGTCAAGCAGAATTTAAACACAAGTCCTTTTCAATTGGACGATGACCCCCATCTTAGTGAGGACATGTGGCTTCTCCTGGAAAGTATTAGAGAAAGATGCTTTATTTTAGGTGTGTTTTATAGACAGCCCAATGTAAAGAATAATTTCACTGCACATCTTTTTAATAATATTAAAAAGGCAAGTTTTTAATGGGTGATATTATAGTTGTGTTGAACTAAAACTACCCTCATATTACCCGGAATAACCTTGCAAAGAGTGGAACACAAGAGGAGGAGTTTTTAGAAGTAATCAGTTACTGTTTTTAAAACACATTAGGTTAAAGCATCAACATGGGGCAAGCCTGTCTGGATTTAATATTTTGTAATAATCACAACAAAATTGAGAGTTTAAGTGTAGAGGTGATTGAAACATTAGGGTCAAGTGACATAATATAATACAATTCTTTGTGCTTTGGAAGTCTGTGGGTACAAAGACTAAAACTGTTAAGTTTAACTTTGATAGGGCAAATTGTGAGTAGATGCGGCAAAATCTAAGGCAGATAGGCTAGAATAAGCTTTTAATTGTAGAGACAGTCAAAAAGCAGTGGAATCGGTTTAAAAATGTTTTACATATAATGCTGGACAGGTACATACCTAAACTTGGAATTAATAGGAAATTAAAAATAAACTCTGCAGTGGGTTAGTAAGGAGTTAAAAAAGAAGCTGCAAAGGAAAAAAACAGCTGTATAAGACACATAAAACTAATAACTCTTATATAAATTATTGGGCATATGAGAACATGAAGGCAACCATTAAGAAAGAAATTAGGAAGGCTAAAAGACAATTAGAGAGGAACATAGGAGATAAGACAAAACATGTCCCAAAAAGATTCCTTCAGTATTTTAGTAGTAAAACAACATTCAAGGAGGAGGTAAAGGGCATAAGGAATAGTAAAGGGGGATTAATAATACAGATAGTGAAATAGCAGATGCTCTAAACTTGCATTTTTCTGAGGTCTTCACATGTGATATCCTCCCAGCAGTAATAGGGACCTACGATATACTTAATGCTACACGACGCATGCACTTGTGGTCGCTGCTGCTACATAAGCTGTGTACTGTCTATATTTGCACCCATACTTTAAATAAATCTGGAGGATGCCTAACAGGTGGCATTGCGAGACATTATCATGGTGAGAAAATAGAGTCCAGTTTCACTGTGTTGCAAATTGAGGGACAAAGATGCAAAAAATAAACATTCTTTGCATTTTGATGCTGTTATGAAAGTAAAAAAAAGACATCAACAGTGATACAAATGGTATGTGAGACAATTAAATGTATCATGTCATTACAATGAGGAAAATGCAACACTTGTATTGCCTATTAAAGAAATGGATGAAGAAAAGCACATTCACATGTCAGCATTTAAGTTTGATGATTTGCTTCACCGCATCAAACCATTCATCAAACATCGAAGCACGCAGATTGATTCTGTTGGAGCTGCAATGCAGTTTGCTGTTACATGTTGATAGTAAACAACAATGCTGATGTCACATACCAAAACTTGAACTGCAACTCACATACATGTAGCGCTAATTTCTGACAACATGCTCAGAAGACATGTCAAAACAACGTTGGGAATGTGTGGCAGCCATAATGCGTGCACATGGGTGGTCTGAGTGTGAAGTATAAAACGGCCCTAAGGAGGTACAGCGTAATTTGGAAATTGTAGAAGGAGAAGTACTGCTTAGATTAAATAGGCTGAAATCAAACAAATCACCAGGACCAGATAATATTTACCCTCAAGTTCCTAAGGACATATATATGCAAGTATATATTTAAATCTTTGACATGCATTTTTAGGAAGACACTGCACATTGGGGAATTTTGCGGCAGATGAAATTTAATATCAGCAAATGTACTGTAAAGTATTACATCCATCCATCCATCATCCAACCCTCTATATCCTAACTACAGGGTCATGGGAGTCTGCTGGAGCCAATCCCAGCCAACACAGGGCGCAAGGCAGGAAACAAAACCCAGGCAGGGCACCAGCACACCGCAGGTAAAGTATTACATGTTGAAAGTAAAAGTGTTAGGTTTGAACTCACAATGGGAGGTCTGACAATCGAAAGTACACCTTATGAGAAGGATTTAGGAGTCATAGTGGACTCTAAGCTATCGACTTCCAGACAGTGTTCAGAAACCATTAAGAAGGCAAATAGAAAGGTTATATAACATGATGTGTAGAATACAAGTCCAAAGAGGTTATGCTCAAGCTTTATAATGCACTGGTGAGGCCTCATCTAGAGTACTGTGTTCAGTTGTGGTCTCCAGGCTACAAAAAGGAGATAGCAATGCTAGAAAAAGTCCAGGGAAAAGCGACTAGGCTGATTCCATGGCTACAGTAGATGAATTATGAAGAAAGATTAAAAAAACTGAGCCTTTTCAGTTTAATCACAAGAAGATTAAGAGGAAACACGACTGAAGTGTTTAAAATTCTGAAGGGAATGTTTACAATGGATGAAGACTGTTATTTTAAAATTAGTTCATCAAGAACATGGAGACACAGCTGGATGTGAGGAAGGCTACAAAACAATTCCTGAAAGTTACCAAGAGCACAGTTGTCTTAAGCTGGCTGCTTGACCATACTGAACAGTTGTGGGAGAAAGGGCCATGGTAAGAGAAGTGACTAAGAACCCAATGGTCACTCTGGCTGAGCTCTAGAGGACCTGTGTGGAGATTGAAGAAACCTCCAGAAGGACGGCCATCACTGCAACACTCCACAGATCTGAGCTTTATGAGAGAGTTGCCAGACAATAGCCTCTTCTCAGTAAAAGACACATGGAAGTCTATTTGGATTTTGTAGAACGGCACTTAAAGGAGTCTCATACTGTGAAAAATAAAATTCTCTGGTCTGATGAAGCCAAGATTAGCATTATGTCTGGAGTAAACCAGGCACTGCTCATCAACTGTGCAATACCATTCCAGCTTTGAAGCATGGAGGTGGCAGCATCAAGCTTTGGGTTTGTTTTTAAGCGAAAGAGACTGGAAGATGAGACAGGGCTGAGAGAAAGCTGAACAGAGCAAAGTACAGATATATCTTTAATGAAAACCATCTCCAGAGCACTCTGTACCTCAAATTGGAAGAAATGTTAACTTTCCAATAGGAAAATTACCCTGAGCACAAAACAAAGACAACACAGAAGTGGCTTAGGGACAACTCTGGGAATGTTTTTAAGTTGCCCAGCCTGAGACTGGACTTGATCCAAATTGAAGATTTTTAGAAAGACACGAAAATTGCTCTCTATTGACAGTCTCCATCCAACCACACAGAACTTGAGAGTATCTGTAGAGAAGAATGGCAGAAAACTCACAAATCCACATGTGAAAAGTTTTTTTTTTTTCTGAAAAGCTTTTTGTGTCAGTCCCAAGAAGACTCTGTGATGAAATCCTTGCCAAACAGGCTATAACTAAGTACTGACAAAAGGGTCTGAATACTTGTGTCAAGGGGATATTTCATCCATCCATCCATCCATTATCCAAACCGATTTATCCCAACTGCAGGGTAACGGGGGTCTGCTGGAGACAATCCCAGCCAACACAGGGCGCAAGGCAGGAAACAAACCCTGGGCAGGGCACCAGCCCATTGCAGGGCGCACACACACACACCAAGCACACACTAGGTACAATTTAGAATCACCAATACACCTAACCTGCATGTCTTTGGACTAGGGGAGAACATGCAGACTCCACGCAGGAAGGACCTGGGAAACGAACCCAGGTCTCCTAACTGCGAGGCAGCAGCGCTACCCACTGCGCCACCATGCCACCCAGGGATATTTCAGCTTTTTATTTTTTAATTAATTTGTAAAAAATTATAAAATCCATTTTTTGTCATCCTGTGGTATTAAGAGGTTCTTACCCATCCATCTTCCAACCCGCTGATTCCGAACACAGGGTCACGGGGGTGTGCTGGAGCCAATCCCAGCCAACACAGGGCACAAGGCAGGAACCAATCCTGGGCAGGGTGCCAACCCACTGCAGGACACACACAAACACCAAGCACACACTAGGGCAAATTTAGAATCGACAATCCACCTAACCTGCATGTCTTTGGACTGTGGGAGGAAACCGGAGCGCCCAGAGGAAACCCACGCAGACACGGGGAGAACATGCAACCTCCACGCAGGGAGGACCCGGGAAGCAAACCCGGGTCTCCTAACTGCGAGGCAGCAGCGCTACCGTGCCGCCTAAGAGGTTCTTACTGTGTGGAAAAATGAATTTTAAATGGTTTTAGCACAAGATTGCAACATAACAAAATGTGAAAAAAGTGAAGTGGTGTGAATATTTTCTGAATCCACTGTACATGTTAGTGCTCACACTATCTGGTTTTGGACTTTAATATAAATTATTAGGCACTGCTTGCTATATTTTAACAAGAATACAAACCATACACATTGCTTGAAAGGATGTCAGTTATTTAGGGCACAGTACTGCTGGTATGATCTGCAAGTGTGGCTGGGAAAGGGGACTAGGGTATAGCAACCCTGCAGTGATATGTGGAGGAAAATTACAACTGTACCACAAATCAAAAATAGACTGTTCAGTGTTTCACATCCTAGGAAGTGATAGATTTAACAGCAGCTACCTCTACTCACTTGTTTCTCTGAGACAACCTGAGTGACAGCCTGCAATTGTTGGCTACTAATAAATGCTATATTGGTGACTGATGGCAGATTGCTGCTGGCATCCAAGCAGCTACCAAATTAGAAAACACTACTGTTGACTTCATTACTTATGACGCACACGTGTGAATATCATTTATATATCTATCACTGTAATCACACATGAATGCAGATTCAAGCTCCTGTATAAAATGAATTTGTGCTTACAGAGTACATGGCTTCACATTCATTATCCCACCTTATCTGTTTAGGTGCATTTTCATTTTGGCCAATGTGCAGACAGTTACTTCACAAAAAAGGTTAAGCCAACTTTACAGCCATGATCAATTATATGACACTTGTTTTCAAACATCACTGGCTGTTTCTATACTGCCTGCCTTCCATATAACTGAAGCTGACTTGTGGGTACAAACTGAAAGACTTGCTGTTGAATGATCTGTATAGACTACAGCATCCTGCAAGACAAAATTTATATGTGTTTCAAGAAGTGATACTTAAGAAGTGATGGCAGGCATGAACAATTTATACAACAGAATATTAAAGAAACAAGATATGTACAGACCAATGAACCTAATGACATGAGACAAAATAAATTCCTCTAAGGTGTCAGTTGCCACTGTGTTGATACATGAATATTGTCAGTCTTTAATGATTAACCAGACAGATAGTTCTGGAGGCTTTTTCAAGGAAAGACACATTTTTATCCTCCATAATGAAAAAAAGTAAGCTTCTGGTTTCTGTTGCACATTAATGCTGTCTTATGGCTTTTTGGAGTAATATGGCAAGTGGCCAACAAATAAATTTTAAATTTATAAGGCAGCTGTTTCAATCCAGGGTTCTGTGTCACTATGTGAGCCTTAACATGACACATTACTCCAGTTGTTAAAAAAATAAGTAGTAATTATTTTTTCTGATTTTTTGAGTTGCCTTGGGTATACAGTAATAATGTTTTAGCACTTTTAAAAATTGTAAAAGTTACAGCATAGGGGTTATTAGGCTACATTTAAAGTCTATTTCAGTGCGGCCAAATACTCAGCTTCATTTGGCTGAGTTTAAAACACTTGATAATGCATTTTGGAAAGAAATCCTTATCAGATTCTCAAGCAGCATGGTCCCTATCAAGGTTGTTTTCAACTTTGTATTTTTTTCGTCAAAATATTTCTTCAGGCACAAGAAAACTGATTTATTCATCTGGAATGTGCACTCTCAACAATTAGTAAGTTCTTGATCTGTTCCTACCTTCCGATTCTATGTCTCTGTGAAGTGTCATCTTCCCTTGCATCACAGGCTTCATGGGTCTGTTTCTTTTTCATTTACTTCCTGTGCCATCACTTTCAGTTTGTGGAGGTAAATCTACTGGTAAGTCTTTGACCAGATGGAATGCAGTGTAGAGTAAGGGTTAGTGCAGCATTCAGATGTTCGCATGTCACTGGATATATCTGGTACACAGGACTGTCATTCACTCTCCCTGATGATATACACTGTCTATAATCATAGCATCCCTGGCCCACCTCTTTTACTCAGGTATATATTCTCCAAGCAATAAAACTATTCCTTTAAAATACTGGTCATAATATTTTTTTCCTCAAACACTCGACTGTTAGATTTTATGAAATTCTAGTTTGTATGCTTTCAGCCATTTTCTTAACCCAATTATGTGCAAACCTGTCAGGTGTAGTTGTCTAATGCTAGGCCAAAATGCATATCAAGATGATGATAATATATATAAAGAAGAGAAGAATGGGCACCCCGTCTCCTTATGTCTAGCATTGTTGTGTGAATGTACAACTTGTGGTAAGTGATCTTTCCACTGCCTTCTCTAGCTTTGTGAACTTGAGATATTTGATTTGCCCTATTGTAGAGCACACCATTCTGAAGTAATAATTGTTACCACTCATACATAAACCTTGTTTTTATCCCCCTGGCACCTTGTCTCTAAATAATCTTCCTCTTCCTTTAAATATCTTCTCTGCACCACTTCTAATTCAAAATAGCTAATTGTTGGTAGACACTATATTATTATGCTTGGTATTCTTCAGATGTACGTAGCGATTTTTGAAAAGTCTTGAAAGAAATCTTGAAAACAGCTAAGAAATCCCAACTGTTAAGATTTGGAGCTTCCTCTAATAGGTGTGAGGCCTCCAAAAGCTGCTGTTCAAGCTGCTCTGTTCAGCAAAGCCTCACCTTAACCCAGCTAGGCCCCTATGGCTGCCTTCTGGTTTCAGCTACAGCAGGCTCAAAAATGGAGAGCCAAAAAAACAACTATAATTATCACCAACAAAATAACAAATGCCCCACAACAGGAGGGATGATTTAAACCCTTGGCTTGTAGAAAAAAGGCAAACAAAAAAATCTTTATAAATAAAAGACTTATTAAAAAATAGAAAAATACCAAGAAAGACTCAAAAGAGGAAAAAGCGGCATAAGGGAGTTGCCTAAAAGGTGATTCAATGCAAGTAAATCCCAATATGATATTTTAAAACCAGAATCCTTACCTTCACCAAGCGAATGATTCCTAACATTTGAGTCTTCATGATGCCCCAGCCTATGGGTTTAAACCCATAAAGAACAAGGAATATATCTGTATTTAAAGGGACAGTACGTCATTATAAAATCACATATAAAACCAAAAAAATAGCATATAGCCATGAAAATACACATAACTTTGAACAGATTCATAATGTTAAGAGCCTCTGAATCTCAATAATTGTGCTAGGATATTTCCTTTTTAGATAGTGAACTGCTGCAGTTCTCTGGGGTCAAAACAAACGCCCTCTATAAAGCCTAGTCATTTCACATCTCTGACTTCTCTTTTGAAAAGTTCATGGTTGGTTGGTCTCAGGTTCACCTTATTGCTACTGAAGAGTTTTCAAGACTTTCCGCAGCCCCTTAGGATGGTCTGTCTTGGCATCACAGAGGATGTCACCTAGATAGGGGATACATAGGCAGGGAGGCAAGCATCTCATCCATGCTTTGTTGAAATTCAGCCAGCACATTAGCCACCCCAAAATGGATCCACACCCACACATGAAGTCCCCATAGAATGATAAAAGCCATTAGATGGTTTGATCTCTCAGCCATAAACCAACGGTGGTAGGCCTTTCCCTGGTCCACCATGGAGAACCACCAGCAGTCCCCCAGTCTTTCAATAAGCTCTAGAATTGGTATTTCTGGTAATGTGTTTTGATTCAACAGTCTATAGTCAATACACTATTTAAGGGTACTGTTTTTTTACATACACACACACACAGCTGGTGCAGCATAAGGTGACTTGGATTTAATGCCCCATCTCTTGGCCAACAAATCCAGGGATGTATATCTTTACATCTTGGAAAGGTGGCTTTGGAATCAAGGGATATGCTCATTGCACTGGGATATCATACTCCAAAGAGACTGTCATCTGAAGAATGGGAAGGCATCCAATATCATCATCACCACAAGTGAACATCTGTCCCACTGGCGTTTGCATTGATGTTTTCTGCAGGTTTTATTAGTACATTGTTATGCTTAATGACTCTAAGCAATCCACTAATTAAGGCACTCTCACTATGATTCTCTGCTAACCCCTCATCTATCTTAACTGGATAGTGTAGCTCATATCCGATGCATTATCACCTACCTTTCCCCTCTGAATTACAAATTCTCTACACTGTAGTGGCAGCAGTTGAAGATTTATAATAGAAATCATATTTTATGCTCTTGGGGCATGGATCCAGGTAGGTGGACGAGTAGGTGTATTTCTTGCATTTTTGAAAGGGGGTGTTGTGTCTGTGACAGATGTGATTTTGTACAGTTCCAGTTTATGGCCTAGCTCTTCATGGTGAATCTACATTTCCTGGTATTCAGCCTTTTGTGTATTATTATAAAACTTGACTATGTGGAATGTAGTTACTAGGGACACTATAGGTATGTCAGTAGTGGGACAACCTGTCCCAGCATTCATGTCTCTGTTTTAACTCATCAATTCTGTGTTTCAACTTTAACAAATATGACACATAACCTATAAGTTAAAGCAAGAATACCCAGCATATATAGTCTACAACATATTCAAGACAGTTTACTTCACCTGTGTCATCTAACCTGAGTCGTTCTCCACCTGACACTGGCACAATACCATCTATGAGGTGGAGCAATGTATCAATTTGTCAAATATCAGTCCTTGTTGGAGACTTTTATTGACTGGCCATAAGGTCACTCTACCCTCACTGGAATCCATGTTGCCTTTTTGACCATTAGTTGTGATTTACTTACTACACCACCTTGATTGCACAGTGCTGTTCTGTTTTAGCCAGGATTCCCCTTCATTATTATGTTCTAGTCACCTGCTGCTGTTGAGCTGCCCACATGTGGCCCCTCAGCAATGATTACCTGCAAGCTGTCCTCTTTTGGTTGACTTATATGGAATAAGGCTACTGGTTAGGTAACACTGATTCTATATGAGCCCCTATAATCTATAACATCTACCAGTATGTGGGGCAGTATTAGCACTAAAGCTAATTTAAAGTTGCAATTAAGGAAAATTAAAACAGTGAAACCATTATGCATTTCCTTGTAGCTGCGCTCATAAGCCCTGTCAGTTTCTTTGAAAACATTCAATGTAAATGATGTAAATGCAAATATACACTATACTGTACATAACAACTAGTATAACAATAAAATGATAAACTGTCATTTTATACTAATTATATTGTTTGCACTTATTAAATTCTCCAGAATGCAGCTGGCCTGCATTCAGAATATAACACAATGCAGCAATAAATTATATTTAGAGGGTGTTTAACAGTTAAATTAAACTTTTCATTTTTAAAAACATTAACTTTCCCAATTGTTAATATATATAATCCTGCAGAATACATTAAAGTCAATACTGTAGAGATGTAACTGTCCAGGAGCATATCACATGATTACAAACATACAGAAGTTCAGACAAACAAAATACTGTCAGCAGGAAAGCTGCACTTTGTTAACACAGGAGGAGTCATTGTCCTTTAAAAATAAAAAAGGAACCTTGTAAATCATCAACAATACAAAACAAGCATGCTTGCACTTTAACTGGTAATACATTTAATCTAAAGAGTTATAATATCATTTCATGATGATTTGAGTGGTTAAACACTATATTATCCAGCTGGAACCAGGAAAATAAAGAAGACAGTGAAACTATGCTGCTTTTCAGTATAGCCAGACTCATTTAAATGAGCCATCACCACAACAGTTGATAGCATAGTGGATCCTATGATCCTATGAACAGCATTCACTACTTCACATTGCTCTCTGTACTGCATGCCAAAGGAATAATTTATTCCCTTGATTTAACTTAAAACAACCCAAAAAATTTTACAATATTCAGGATATAAATAAAAGCAAAACAAAAATATTATCCCAAAATTGTGATAAAGTCTTTGTAGTATCACACCTAGTCTGTCAGTCCACTTTTTCAATGAATTGGATTTACTAGGCGCATATAATTTAATTTTTAATGCGACAAATGGAATGGTGGAAATCTGCTTTTAAGCACTACTACAGACTCTTTCAAATATCTAAAAATATACAAAGTAACAGTTAAGGCATATGTATGTCTTCCATTTGTTTGCAAGCGATATTTCCTGTTGAATCCCTCCCAAAAATTGTCTCCTCCAGCCCACCTCACTGAACACTATTTGTATTATTTGTACTACTTAATTTACTTTACATAACCACATATAACTCATCAAGTTTAGAATCATTTTATAAAGATATTTTTTAAAGCTGGAGAATATGCATTTGTGGGTGGCGCACTGGGTAGTGCTGCTGCCTTGCAGTTAGGAGTCCCGGGTTTGCCTCCCAGGTCCTCTGTTTGCATGTTCTCCCTGTGGGTTTCCTCTTTGTGCTCTGGTTTCCTCCCACAGTCCAAAGACATGCAGGTCAGGTGCACTGGTGATTCTAAATTGTCCCTAGTGTGTGCCCTGTGGTGAGCTGGTTCCCTGCCTGGGGTTTGTTTCCTGCCCTGTGATTGGCTCCAGCAGACCCCTGTAGTTAGGATATAGTGGGATGGATGGAATATGAATTTCAGAAAAATCTGAAGTGTTGTTTAGGTTAAAAATTACACAAGGGCTGTTTCTGGTGTGATATGAGGGCACCCTGTCAGGATTGGGATTACAGACATTTTCATCTGGTACAGAATGGGAATTACACAATAGGAAACAACTGGAAATGATGTTTTGTGTGACCATGTCAGCATTACTAGATACATATAGGGGGACACTTCTTTCTGGAAGGAGCCTTCAGGTTTAACACTCATAAAGAGTTGCCAGGGCCATTCCTGACTCTGTAAGTGATCTCCAGAACATGTCTGGCTCAGTCGTAAATATCGCTTCCAGCCAGTCTGTAGCTGAGCTTTGAATCAGTGTGTGTTTTGTGATTTGCTCAAACAGTAGTAAGGGCCGATCTGGTCGGAGGAAAAGAGGCATCATTTCACTTTGCTTGAGCACAGAGTGCTGTTTGTACATATGAAAGTGAACTAGCCAACCGTCATAGTACACAGTGGTCACCACATGTATAGATAGGCCCATTTGGGCAACAAGTGTTTAGTATTTTTTTGTTTGTACTTTCATTTTCCCTCTGTTTTAACTTTCCACTTTTAGTAATAAAACATTCTTCTTATTTGTGTTTTGGCCTACTTGACAGGGGTGTCTAGCTCAAGTCTTTGAGGGCTGCAGTGACTGCAAGTTTTCATTCTACCCATCTGTCTAATTAGTGACCAGTTTTTGCTGCTAATTAACTTCTTTTGTCTTAGTTTTAATTAACTTGACTCAGTCCCCTTAGTTGTTTCTTTTTCCTTAATTAGCAGCCAAACAATAATGAGATACAAAACAAGCCGCCACATGACCAGCTCACCTGTGCCCAACACACAGCATCTGAAAATGAAGAAAGGTGAAGGTTTTAGTGAGGTTGGTCTCTCTGGTCACCAAACATTTTGACTGTGTTCTTAGGAAAAACAGAAAACGAACAGTTTTGGAAATTTTTGCTGTGGCAGAATGAGAGCTGCAACAAGCCATTGAATTAAATAACGGGATTAATTAACATCAAGAATTAGCTTCTCATTAAGACACTGGTTGGAGTGAAATTGGTTGGAGTTTGATTCCCCAATTTAGCTGGTCATCTGTCGGCTTGTTTCACGTCTCATTTCTGTTTGGCTGCCATTTAATGAAGACTCAATTCAGAGGATTGAATCCTTAAAAACAGGGCTATTAAAATGAAGGGAAAAGAAGTTAATTAGCAGTGAAAACTGGTCACTAATTAAGAAAAGGGTTAGAATAAAAAGCGGCAGCCACTGGGGCCCTTCAGGCCCTGAGTTCGACACCACTGGTTTAAGGGCAACCCTTTAGATTCACATAAGGAAAATCAAGGAAACTATGAATTGACCAGTGCATGTCTATTTAAATATGTGCACTGTTGGGAGGTAAAACTGAAATAATTATCACAGTATTATTGTTTTATCAAAAACTAGCTGTCCCCTGCAGCTCTCCCCACGTAGTAGTGAAACAGAACAGTGAGACAGGCCCTGCCTGGCTCCCCACTCCTGACTCATGCTCCCCTCGCTTTGGCCCGCAGCCTCTGTCTCAGATTAGCGTGAATATATCGCTCCAGCAAGTGAATTATGATTCTTAGCGTGATGAGAAAATGTTTAAGAAAATGATAGAAAAAAACCTGATCTAAATCCGTTAAGTAGTTCTCTTGTGAAAAGCGGACAGACAGACAAACAGACAATGGATTTTAAATATAGAGAGATATTACAACCTTTTAGTGGTACTTTGATACACAACAACTATTTAATACTCTTAAAACCAATTTAGATAAGCTCTTCTGAGCCACCCAGCTCATTCTTCCTCATTTGAAATGTAATTATCTCACATTTGGGTAGGGCTATTGAATAACAACAATAAAAGCTATCTCAGGGAAATTACATCCATATAGTATAAAAAAATCCTCAGGTGAATGTAAAGGTGAACAGAAAATGTCAGTGAACAATTTAACTCCTAGGGAGTGGCAATCAAGAATGAGCAGCTTATCCTTTTTGAATTTTATTTTACTCAGAACCAGTAATTTGAACTCAATGCAACAGATAGAGACCTGGTTCAAAAGTTACTTGTCATACAGTCTCAGTTGAAAAACTGTATGAGCAAAACATTACATTACATTGTTGTATAATCACACTTATTTTGCATTTTATTAAATTATGTCATAGTCTCACAATTCACAAGTGGATTCTCTGACTAGAGGGAGAAACTGCTTTCAGTCTGGCTTCTTATTTCATTAAAAGATAGTATAACATTTCTGTTTTAGCCAAAAATCTGACTTTACTGGCTACTATTCAAAAATAGTATTTTAGGGATAAACTAAATGTAGTAATGAGCAAATATACATGATATTAATTGTGGTCGGGTGATATAATTTGTTTTGCTCCCCCACAAATACAATATCTGAAAATGAGGCTCCTTTCATACACAGTAATTGTGTAATGAAGGTGATTTAAAAAGAGCAGGATTGTTCTTGTCTGGACAAGAAATTATCTTAAGGCATTACATCATTTTGTATTAAACCATTTTACCACCCTACTAAAAAAAATCTGGATTTGTAAAAACAGAAAATGTGAGGAAACAGTTTATTTAAATGCAGCTTTATAACCACTAGCTTCAGGAACCTGTAAAAATTACAAACAGCTAATGGAAAAGTTAAATACTCTTTGTAACTAAAGTAGGTACTTAATATCATTTTTAAATTAAGGAGCAAACTGACCCACTTGTTATTTTTAACATCTTTCTTTATTTGGACTTTTGCCTGCAGTTCTCTCACAGTGTGACAGAAGTTGTCTTAAGTAGATCACAAAAACGCACTGATGCTCATATTTGGACAACATAATAACATCAACAATTACAATAATAACAATAATAACAAATCAATGTTGTACTAAAAATATTCAATTATAATGTAGGCTGCATATTAGTTCAAAAGGGGCTCTTTGCAAACTTTAACACTTCTACACTGTTTCAGTGGACTAATCATACTATCTAGTCAGTCACATCCTTTAAAATCAGAAGGTGAATTGTCCCTTAGTACCAGCAATGACAAAGGCAGCTGTTCAAAAAAGTGTGCAACTCAACCAAAGAAGCCATTTGAGACTGCACTGTCTAAGAATCTAAGTTGCAGGACTAAATGCTGTTTTGTAGGTGGACATGAACACCTTGGACCATCTCTCTGTACTCAACAACTAATAGAGAAATACAGTCTGCCCAGGGGTGAAATAATAGCCCACCTTGGTGTAGTTGCAGTTTGAACTGGAAAGAGGAACTAGAATTTTGATATCAGCTTCACTGTGCAGCATCTGACAGCTATTAGCCTTCCCTGACATTGATATATTTGGAAAATAGGGATTTTCTGCAGCTGCCAACCAGGCATCTTTAACCTGAGAGTAGACATCCTCATTACCACCTTCTTCGGGTAGCCATGGACCTTGGTGCTGTAATTGAAATTCAAATCTCTGAGAGTCATTTGACAACATTTGAAATCAAATTATGCTGCAAATAGTTAAGCATAATGTTGATTTAATGACAACACACTTACACACTATTTAATTATGGGGTAACAAGTAAATTACAAAAAGGTTTACTATAATTTTATGCCTGATATGCATGAAATTGTACTTCAAGAATCCACTTTCCTTTGCTTTCTCAATTTAATGTAGAAGTCATTCTACCATCACCATCAAACACCTAATAGAAAATCAATACAGAACATCACAGAATATAAGATTACACCCCTTTACCTTGAAAAGAGACAGCTTATGCCATATAATACCTCATCAAACTTTCCAGCTTGTTTGTGATGCTAGTGTAAAAGAGCTACTGTATATTTTTCAAGGATTTTCTTCCCACTCGACTAATTTATGGATTTATTTATTGAAGATTTTTTTATTGCAATGCCTTTAAATAATAATAACAGTGCTTCTTAATAAAAACACACTATTTACACTTCTGCATTAAAAACTCATTATCTCCTCACTTGCCCTAGTCCATCTTGGTTCATGGACTTCAAGATGCTCCAAAAGAGGTTTGGTGCCCTTTGGCTGAGGGCACAGGGCATCCCAGTAGCACTCAGCAATTTTCAAACTTATTTATTATATTGTACATTCCTAACCAACAGCAGTTAAATCATGCAAGTAATCATGCAAGGTTTTGAAACACTTTGGCTCCATTAATCAAATGAATAAATGGACATAAAAATAAAAATTCTAATTATTCTGAAAAAAGTCCCATCGCCAAATCAGCTCTATATTTAATTTAGGCAAAATATCACAAAATTATTTTCAGGCCTTACTGCCAGCTAAGAACTTTTCATGAATATTTTTATACTTACAATGAAATGTGATTTATTCCAGGTATGCAATTAATCATGGCTTATGTTTGACAAATTCTATGATTTTCCTGAATAATAAAATGTATTTCAGAAAGCAATAGTTTTTCAGTGTGACATTTTTTATGTTAGAAAAATTAGCAAATAACACAAAATATCTATGGCTTGTGCAGCCAAAGTAGGCACTCCAATAAAAGTAAACTAGACTAAAATAGTGGATTGAGCCCACTGCGCCATCCTGTAGATCAATCTACAATTTAGAAGCCATTCAATAGCAAAAGTATTCTTTCAAGTGTTTTTCAAAATATCAAGATTTGAAAAGATGCAGACATTTTTATTCCCCTTTAATAGGTTGCTATTTATTTGAAGGAAGGATATCAAGTTGTCCTTAAAAAGTGAAAATAGTTTGTTAATGTATGCAGCATTCGTACCAATTAACAGAATTTTATTATTTTCATATTTGATGACCAGTAGTTGTTCCTTCCATTTTTAAATCATTATATCTGAATTATACCTTCAGCTCAGTACCATCCTAAATTGACCAAAATTGAATCCTATGTTTTCACAATTATACAGTCTATCCCAAAGATAGTATTTAAACCAAAACAGTAACAGTTCCAGTGTTAAGCCATGTCTAAAATCTGTCATTTAACTCTAGAATTACCAAAGACTAAGAAAAAACTTCAAGTTCAAGCCTTGATTATCTGGGAGTGAGCTACCTAGAGTTGTATAGGGTAAATAATTTCATGTGTGTTCCATGTCTACAACAATCTATGTAAACACATCGTTAAGACAGAAACGTTTTTCACGTTTTAATAATAAATGACAAAATGTAGACATGAACTGTATAATGTTTGAAGGCTGAAGTCCAAATATCAAATAAACACTTTCACAAAAGGTACAAGGGTAATACAACAGCTTCTGTGCTGCAGCGGTAAGAACTGCTGACTTGTAATCAACAAGTCACGAGTTTGTTACCAGCACCCCTGCAAATTTACCATTTTGAGTAGTGAGCTACTCTTATTGTTAATATTATACAATAAAAAAATTTGATTTACGTCTGTAACAGCCGCTGTAAATTTATAGTACTTATATAGTACTTATATTTATAATTAGCTCTTTTTTTCACTTTTATTCTCTCAGTCACGATCACGATACAACACCCCCCACCCCACCCTAGATCTGACGCTGATGTATTGTGCTTTGTCAAACCCCTTATCGGTTCCCTATACAGGAGTGATATTAGTTAATGGTCACTGGGTAATTTCAATGTTTGATCCGGGAGTAACATTACCATTGTTGCTCACTGTTTTGTCCTATCGCGACAGTTCTCCAAGATAAGAGCTAGTGTGACTTGCATACATGAGGAGACCAGAAACTGGCCAACTGTGTTATAACGTGGCAGGGTGAACCAAAAAAGCTATTGGTGGCAGTAAGAAGAATCGGTTGGGCCTGGTATGGGAAAGAGAAACTTCTAGCCAGGCTGTCCCCATGCCGTGTATACAGGAAAACTTTGATGACATCAATGGTGGAGCAATGATCCCAACGGCTGACCCTGAAGTGACCTCAGGGGATGCCAACACGGTCAAAACTCCACCCAGTGAGGGCGAGACCGACCCACTCAGCTACTTTACAATCCCAGTTTAAACGCACCCTGTCTTTGTTTAAGTGTGAGCAGTGGAAGGATGATTCTCTCAAATTTGCCAGGAATGTGATTATCTCTGTAAATGGGCAGCCCACTCAAAATCCTCTTCCACAAGGGCCTCACTTTGTTTTAAAGAATGATCTGTTATATTGAGTAGCAGACCATGAGGGAGAGGAAAGATCACTGCTGCTAGTACCACAAACTTTCCGGCAGAAAGCCTGTGAATTGGCACATGCCCACCTCTTAGGTGCCCATTTGGGCACCAAAAAAATGCTGGAGAGAATTAAACTCAGATTTTACTGGCCGGGAATCAATGAGGAGATCCGACGCTTTTGCACCTCCTGTCTGGAGTGTCAGTTGCATCAGATTCCCCGACGGGACCTTCTCCTCTCATTCCCCTTCCCCTTATAGACATCTTTTTTTAAAAGTTCAGTGTAGGCCCTGTAGAACCCTGAAATTCATCATGTTGTTTTTCTCTATACTTTTATACGGTTCAGATGACAATAAAGTTTACTTTGACTTTGGGACACCAGGATTGTCAGACCTACAACCTGTTAAAGCCCCACCACCAGGTGATGGGCTCAGAGGTCTGGAATAACAGAAACTTAAAACTTAAGGCTGACACCCACACCCCCAATTCTGGACACACCATTTAAACTCCCTCTTTTTATTTTCCCTGCTTCCAATTAGACAGTTGCAGCTACAGTTCATGTTGAACATTAGCAGATTTGGTTAGGAGAAGATAGGGACATACTTAATAAAACTGTAGCTTCATTGTCAGGTTGGAGCTATACAAGTAACCTACCAGTGTCATTTTGACTGAACACAGGCAACAAATCTTGTTATCACTTTCTTTATATTATTGAACAAGAGAAATAATACCAATAGGAAGAATACATATTAATATGATTTCCTGACCAGCTGTACATGTTTGAAAGCCTAATAAATCACATCATGGCAGATGCCAAGCTATTAAGGCACAGACAATGCAGTACCAGCTGTGAGGCAATGACACAGTGCTGTTAAGTGTGCATGTTCAGGAAGTAAGGGATATCAAGTTGTACACTAGGGACTTCAGTGTATAGGTACTTAGAATTCTGTCACCCTAGCTGTGCAATGTTTTTTTACTCACAGTAAAACCATCTGTTGTTCATGTTTGAATCTATTTTAATGTATCAGTCTACTGATTAATTTTTTTATGATACACAATTTATTAATTAAATTCAACCATTAAATCTATCAATACCTTTTGGGAGCTAGTAAATTGATATAATTTAGTTTGTTTTGCTAATGTAATCAATATGTCAGCATTTTTGTTTGTATGTATTCTTTCATTAACAAAGTAGCTAAAGGGAAAAAATAAATATAATCAATAAAAGGGTGCATATATGAAATATAAAATATTACAACATGCAACAAAGTATTTTATGCAATACAAAAAGTATAATTCTTGAAATCCTCAGTGTTAAATAACAGCAGCATAAATATCAGGATATTTCTGAGTTTTTCTTTATGTTTGAGGCAATCTCTCACCTAATCTTTATACAACAGCAACAACTAAAGATGCGTTTACCCAAAATTACCAAAGTTCTGCAGCTTCAATACCTGCATGCTTAATGGGATTCTGGCAAAAGACTTGACGTGTTGAAATGATTTCACAGATGAAAAATTCAAAGTAAAACAGCTCGCCTAAAAATTGAGAAAAAATTAGTATTGCAAAGTAAAGAAATGGTCTTGTTTAAGAAAAGTTCTGTTTAAAGCTTATATATCTTGTTTCATTTATTTAAGTTTGCTTATACAGCTGAACCATTTCTAAATGGTCAGAGAACTGTATGCTTATCCCAATTTCATACTGTAAATGGGTCTTTTCAGTCTCTGCTAGCACTGGGGCATATTCTAAACACCAACAGACTTAATTAACACACTGTATCTCAGATATAGCAAGAAAGTTCTACCTCATATTAACTTACAGGGGGTAAAAGGCTATACCATTGTCTATAGCTATGAAAGAAAATTTTATTCTATTTAAATTAAGCAACACTAATATGAGTTTAACTTTTCATACACACAATATAGCATAAAGTGCTTTACAAAATGAAATAAAAAGGAAGTTAATATATAAAAGTTAAACATGATTAAGCAATAATATTATACAGTATGTAACAAAGAAAACGGTAAGGTCGGATGACTAGGAGGACAGGAAAAGCAAACAAACGAAAAAAAAACAGGCTGGAAAAAAAAAATCTGCAGGAGTCCCAAGGCCAAAAGTCCGCCCAGCCCACACTGGGCATTCTAGCTAACATAGATAGTCTAAAACAGTCCTCAAGGTTAACAGGCTTCACTTGGAAGAATTTGATGATGATGTTCATCTGGGACACCTGTCATTCAATCCACAAATGCATGGGGCAGCATGGTACAATAGAGAGAGAGAGAAAGACATTAGGAGCACAAGCTCATACAGTGCATTGCTGCACCCATCACATGACAAACCAACTCAAGATCCCAGATTAGGGCAGAGTGTAGCCATGCAATGGGTGACACCTCAGCACCACACTAGTTCAAATGGAATGGAACCAGTGTGAAGTTTTTTATGGTGGCTGGAGTGTCAATTCTGCCACCAACCCCCAGGTTTTTCCCTGCTGGTTGGAAGGCATACATGCAGATTAACATCATACCCAGGATAGAGCAATTGCAGGTTAAGGCCTTCCTCAAGGGGCCAATGAAGCAGAGTCACTTTTGGCATTTACGGGATTCAAACCAGCAACTTTCCGATTGCCAGTGCAAATCCCTAGGCTCAGAGCCACCACTCCGCCATATCTTATAGCTGAGGGAAAAATGGAATACTGCATCTTGGCACATACTGTATTTTGCTGGAATCTGGTTAAAAACGGTACTTTGTTTGAAGTACCAAATTGCAGCAAAAACTGTCTATAAATTTTATCGACTTTACTAAGGCCTTCGACAGTATTCACCGAGAGACACTATGGAAAATTGCTGGAGCCTATGGCATTCCAGTGAAGTTCGTTAACATCTTACGACATATATACCACGAGTCGAGCTGTTATGTATGCACGGATTACGCACGGATTACGGCATCTCCAAGGCCTTCCGGATTTACACGGACGTGCGCCAAGGCTGTATCATTTCGCCATTTCTATTTCTGCTGGCACTTGACTTTGACCTTTGGACACATCAACCATGGCCTTCAGGGCCACGATGGGAGACGAATAGCAGATCTGGACTTTGCGGACGATATCGCTCTACTTGGCCCCACCCAGCAATCCCTCTGTGATCTCACTGAACTACTACAATGTGAGGCGGCAAAAATCGGGCTCCAAATTAGGGAGGCCAAGAGCAAGGTCATGTGTATCGGCTATGCCCGTGCAAACATCCCAGTTTCCATCGGCCAACAACAGCTTGAGGAAGTCGACTGCTTCACCTACCTCGGCAGCACCATGGCACCTGATCGGGGGACAGACATCGACGTAGCCTGCTGTATTGTGAAAGCGTCATCAGTAATGCGACAACTGGGACCAATATGGATATCCAACGGCATTACACTGCCAATGAAGATACGACTGCTAAATATGATCGTCATCCCTACGGCGATATACGCGAGCGAAACTTGGAAGTCATCTGCAGCGATCACGAGACGCCTGAACATCTTTCAGCAGCGCTGCCTACGATGAATACTGAAGGTCCCCTACCAGGACCACGTCAGTAATGACGAAATCCATCAACGAACAGCTACCCAACCTCTACCAAGCACTGTAGTGGAACACCGCTTTCGATTTGCTGGCCACATCCTCCAGCAACCGATACATTGCCTTCCAAAGATCGCTATGAGCTGGAGGCCCGCCCGTGGTTCACAAAAGCATGGCCGCCCAAAACAAACATGGCGATGTTCTTTCAACGAAGACCTATGTGCTATAGACATATCACAGGACAAAGCCAAAGCCACTGCCGCTGACCGAATTCGTTGGAGATCTCTTGGCGCCCAATGCGCCACCTAGCATGGGAGGAAATAAGTCTAAATAAGTCTGGTTAAAAACGGCATTTGATGGTAAAATACATTCTATGATTACTTTGTTACTAACACCTTGAAGGATATGGTGCTCATAATTTTTTTTTCTAATGAAAAATACAAGCACGTGGATGGTGGAACATTTTGGAAAGACAAAAATCTAGGGAACTCTCAGTAAATAAAGAGACCAAAATAGTGTATCTTAAAACAGAAATCCTAACACTAGATTGGGTTTCCCCATAACTTTCATAATTAATCCATCATTTGACACAATATTTAACTTTGTAATTCTAACATTTCATTTTTATCTGTTTTTTTATTTTCCTATTTACTGGTACTTTGACCTTGGACTGTCCATTTGACCATGTATTTTTACCTGATCTTTAAAAATCTTTTATGTAATGATAATTTTAAAGCTTAAGGCTTAATCTTTCATTCTGTTGTATACTAGTGACACAAACATGGTGAAAAGGTTTCTTATCCTGCCTAGGATTGGTCTTACCCTGAGCCAGCCAG
This sequence comes from Polypterus bichir lapradei, assembly GCA_026402145.1. Lineage (NCBI taxonomy): Eukaryota > Metazoa > Chordata > Cladistia > Polypteriformes > Polypteridae > Polypterus > Polypterus bichir. Next base: position 29,689,337 of record JANRMT010062818.1, read on the forward strand.
CTCCGAGCTACCACAAGCAGGCTTTGGCTCGAACACATCCAAAAATAGCACCAGCCTTTTTAAAAGTTCAAACTCTATTTTATATTCTTCAAGACAGAGTATAACTCTCAGCCTTTGACTTGATAACTCCAACATACAGTTTTAAATAATGATAATTTATTTGAACTTCACACAAAAAAGGAGGCAAAAAGGGTTTGCCTAAAAAGGAAACACAGATCAAATAAGTCCAAATACAAAATTCAAGAATCAATGACCAAACAAATAGCAAAAAGTAAAGAAAATAAAAACATTAAAAGAAGACAATGTTCACAATATTACACTCCAACAACACTCTGGTCCTTTGAAGGAATACATCTCCTTCACCAGATGGAGGATGGTCCTTAGGAGGTATCATAATGGTTGCCTTGGCTCCTGGTGGGTTCCACCTATAAATTAAAAGGGACACATACACATTTTACAGTACAATAAATTAATAATGAATAATAAACGTAACAATATTAACAAATTATTTAAAATTTATTTTCATAGGTATCTTATTTAACTGTGAAGTGATTTTAATAAATATTTATGCACCCAATGTTGATGATAGGGAATTCATGCAAAATGCATTTGCATCCATTCCCAATGTGAACACTCATAAAATTATAATGGCTGGGGAATTTAATTGTATTTTAAATCCAGATCTAGAACTAGAGATGTTTTGTAAAGAGGAATGGTCCAAAATACCTTCAACCACAATCCAGACTCTCATTGTAACCTATAGGAAGCGTTTAGAGGCTGTCATTTCAGCAAAAGGCGGATCTACTAAATATTGATTTCATTTCTTTTTTGTGGTGCCAAGGGTGTTGACATCTAACACTATAAAGACAATTACACAGTTTGTAACTGACCTCAACTTATCAGACCCCTGGAGATTTCTAAACCAAAACTCAAGAGCATATTCCTTCTACTCACCAGTGCATCATTGCTACTCAGGAATTGATTATTTCTTTGTAGATAGCAACTTCTTGCCTATGATTAAATCTTGTACATACGACACTATTGTTATTTCTGACCATGCCCCCTTGATTTTGGAGCTAAAATCACTATGCCCCACATACTTATGTCGCCGATAGAGTCTTAATCCACTTTTATTACCAGACAAGAACTGTACAGAATTTACATCCAAGCAAATCAATTTTTTTAGAGACAAATACACCCTCAGAGGTTTCTGCAGGAACACGCAGGGAAACCCTGAAAGCCTTCTTAAGAGGACAGATCATCTCATATCTTTCCCACAAAAATAAATTGGAAACCAAGAAGGTATCAGAGCTAATCAATGAAATTACTAGAATAGATCAAGAACATGCCAGGTGTCCAAGTGAGACGCTTCATAGGAAAAGGCAGGCTCTGCATTCAGAGCTCAACCTCTTAACAACTAAAAACTGAACAACTCATACTTAAATCAAGACATCATTATTATGAACATGGGGAGAAAGCTAATAAGATCTTAGCTCAACAAATCCACAAGCAAGAAGTTCGCAATTAAATCCCAGCAATCCCCAGCACTAACGGAGACAAAATCATTGACCATAAAAATATAATGCTCAGATTTAGAGACTACTATAAATCCTTATACTCTACTGAGATTAAAAAAGACAAAACACAATCTAAGGCATTTCTGGATGCATTACAGATACCATAAATAGATATTCTTAGGGCAGAGGAACTGGATAAACCTCTGGCACTATCTGAATTACTAGATGTTATTAAACTCACTGCAGAGTGGAAAAGCAGCAGGCCCTGATGGCTACCCTACTGAATTTTATATGATATTCTCAACTCAGCTAGCTCCCCTTCTATTAGCAACATTTACAGAAGCTAGGGAAAATAAAATTCTACCTCAAACTTTTTGCCATGTATTAATTACTGTCTTTCCTAAACAAAATAAGGACTTATTAAAATGTGCATCGTACAGACCAATCTCACTTCTGAATAATGATGTTAAGATACTCTCCAAAGTCCTAGCTAGAAGGATGGAGAAAGTGCTGCCTTCGGTAATATCACAAGACCAAACTGGATTTATTAAAGGCCGACACTTAGCTTGCAATATTTGACACCTGTTTAATGTAATATATTCACCAACAAAGTCAAATTTTCCGGAGATATTATTATCATTGGTTGCAGAAAAAGCATTTGACATGGTTGAATGGAACTACCTTTTCACTACATTGGAGAAATTTGGGCTTGGCCCGAACATTTGTGCATGGATGAAATTACTGTATACCAATCCAGAAAATTCAGTTTGTATTAACAACATCAATTCAGACTACTTTAAACTATAGCATGGTACCAGACAAGAATGCCCCTTGTCACAACTGTTTTTTGCAATCGCCATTGAGCCACTCGCAATTCACTGTCGAAATGCAATTAAGATAAAGGGGATTATCAGAGACGGACTGGAACAGAAAGTTTATCTATATGCAGATGATATGGTACTGTATATATCAGACTCACAAGATACTGTGTCTGCAGTCCTAACAGCACTAACACAATTTCAAACGATTTCTGGTCTCAGAATCAATTTGAATGAAAGTCTGCTTTTCCCAGTGAATTCTCAAGCATACAATATTAGATTGGACACCTTCCCTTTTATTCATCGCAGATCAGTTTAAATACCTAGTGGTAAACATCACAAGTAAATATAAAGCTCTTTATCAACAAAACTAGCAAAATACCCACGCTTCGCAGCGGAGAAGTAGTGTGTTAAAGAAGTTATGAAAAAGAAAAGGAAACATTTTAAAAATAACGTAACATGATTGTCAATGTAATTGTTTTGTCACTGCTATGAATGTTGCTGTCATATATATATATATATATATATATATATATA
>JANRMT010062818.1:29697208-29757757 GCA_026402145.1 Polypterus bichir lapradei
GAACTTGAAAAGAAATATTTTTTGGAATGTGATCGCGCAAGTCAGTACATCGAGCCCGCGTGCTATTGTGGTTTTGCTTGTGTGCTTCAGTAAGTTACCGTCCCCTCGCTCTTACTTTTTTACCGTTCATCTAATGAATACACTGAGTATGGCTTTACCAAAACAATCATTGATCGCGAATAAAGTATTCATTATTCATGAAGCTTCAATAGGTGAATAGGTGATCTGTCTTTCTGCGTTAACCGCATGCGTTTTCATACGTCTCAAACTAAGGGGATGCGAGGTTAAAATAAATCGAGAAGCGCGCGTACATACTTAGTGCATCCCCTCTCGGGAATCGAACCTCGGACGTGGGCGCTACAGTCGAATGCTTTAGTATCGTGCCACTGCGTGTGGTTTATCTATTTGAGCGTAGCAGTGTAATTCAGTTTTTGTTCAGCACTGTTTGGAACTGTTACTTTTTGTCTGCGCACTGCGTCAGTTCACGTGAGCTGCTGAATGTGGTTTTATATGTCACTCGCTCGCTTCTAATTGTTTCGCTGCCTTCTTAATTATATAATGCATGTTTTCTAAAGCGCGTTTTGTAGCTCTTCCTGGCTTTCTACGTAATGCGTGATTACGTGAGAGGCGTGATGATGTCATACGAACTCCGCCCCTCCATCTGAACTCCATTACAGTAAATGGAGAAAAACAGCTTCCAGTTATGACCATTACGCGTAGAATTTCGAAATGAAACTGAGGGCTTTGCCGTTTATTAGTATAGATATATATATATATATATATATATATATATATACAGTGGGTATGGAAAGTATTCAGACCCCCTTCAATTTTTCACTCTTTGTTATATTCCAGCCATTTGCTAACATCTTTTAAATTAATTTTTTTTCCTCATTAATGTACACACAGCACCCCATATTGACAGACAAAAAAATCATTTTTAAAATTGTTGCAGATTTATTAAAAAAAGAAAAACTGAAATATCACATTGAAGGGGTCTGAATACTTTCCGTACCCACTGTATATATACACACACACAGACACACACACATATAAACATATATACATATACATATATACAGTACAGGCCAAAAGTTTGGACACACCTCCTCATTCAATGTGTTTTCTTTATTTTCATGACCATTTACAGCACTCCATCACTCTCCTTCTTGGTCAAATAGCCCTTACACAGCCTGGAGGTGTGTTTGGGGTCATTGTCCTGTTGAAAAATAAATGAAAAAATATTGCTCATTCTCAAGGACTCACACAGCATTTCTTTAATATCTTCTTCCCCTTCTTTCAGCTGCTCTCGTTAGGGGTCGCCACAGCGGACTAACTTCTTCCATATTTTACTGTCCTCTGCATCTTGTCTGTTACACCCATCACCTTCATGTCCTCTCTCACCACATCCATAAACCTTCGCTTAGGCCTTCCTCTTTTCCTCTTCCCTGGCAGCTCTATCCTTAGCATCCTTCTCCCAATATACCCAGCATCTCTCTTCTGCACATGTCCAAACCAATGCAATCTCGCCTCTCTGACTTTGTCTCCCAACCGTCCAACCTGAGCTAACCCTCTAATGTACTCATTTCTAATCCTGTTCATCCTCGTCACGCCCAATGCAAATCTTAGCATCTTTAACTCTGCCACCTCCAGCTCTGTCTCCTGCTTTCTGGTCAGTGCCACCGTCTCCAACCCATATAACATAGCTGGCCTCACTACCATCCTGTAGACCTTCCCTTTCACTCTTGCTGATACCTATCTGTCACAAATTACTCCTGACACTCTTCTCCACCCATTCCACCCTGCCTGCACTCTCTTTTTCACCTCTCTTCCACAATCCCCGTTACTCTGTACTGTTGATCCCAAGAATTTAAACTCATCCACCTTCGCCAACTCTACTCCCTGCATCCTCACCATTCCACTGACCTTCCTTTCATTTACACACATGTATTCTGTCTTGTTCCTTCTGACCTTCATTCCTCTCCTCTCTAGAGCATATCTCCACCTGTCCAGGGTCTCCTCAACCTGCTCCCTATTATTGCTACAGATCACAATGTCATCAGCAAACATCATAGTCCACGGGGACTCCTGTCTAATCTCATCTGTCAACCTGTCCATCACCTTTGCAAATAAGATAGGGCTCAGAGCCGATCCCTGATGTAATCCCACCTCCAACTTGAATGCATCTGTCACTCCTACCGCAGACCTCACCACTGTCACACTTCCCTCGTACATATCCTGTACAACTGTTACATACTTCTCTGCCACTCCTGACTTCCTCATGCAATACCACAACTCCTCTCGAGGCACCCTGTCATATGCTTTCTCCAGGTCCACAAAGTTGCAATGCAACTCCTTCTGGCCTTCTCTAAACTTCTCCATCAACATCCTCAGATCAAACATTGCATCTGTGGTGCTCTTTCTTGGCATGAAACCATACTGCTGCTCACTAACTTCATGCTGTGGCTCATCAATTTTATTCCCCTGTAGTTACTGCAGTCCTGCACATCCCCCTTATTCTTAAATATCGGCACCAGTACACTTCTTCTCCAGTCCTCAGGCATCCCCTCACTTTCCAAGATTCCTTTAAACAATCTTGTTAAAAACGCTACTGCCTTCTCTCCTAAATACCTCCATGCTTCCATAGGTATGTCATCTGGACCAACGGCCTTTCCATTTTTCATCCTCTTCATAGCTGTTCTTACTTCCTCCTTGCTAATCTGTTGCACTTCCTGATTCACTATCTCAACATCATCCAACCTCTTCTCTCTCTCGTTCTCTTCATTCATCAGCCTCTCAAAGTACTCTTTCCATCTGCTCAACACACTCTCCTCGCTTGTGAGTACATTTCCATCTTTATCCTTTATCATCCTAACCTGCTGCACATTTTTCCCAGCTCGGTCCCTCTGTCTAGCAAAATGGTACAGGTCCTTTTCTCCCCCCTTGGTGTCCAGCCTGTCATACAACTCATCATACACCTTTTCTTTAGCCTTCACCACTTCTCTCTTCACCTTGCGCCTTATCTCCTTGTACTCTTGTCTACTTTCTGCATCTCTCTGACTATCCCACTTCTTCTTTGCCATCCTCTTCCTCTGTATACTCTCCTGTATTTCCTCATTCCACCACCAGGTTTCCTTTTCCTCCTTCCTCTTTCCAGATGTCACACCAAGCACCCTTCTTGCTGTCGCCCTTACTATATTTGCTGTAGTTTCCATGTTCAAACTGTTCTTTATACAGCCTCCAGTTAATCCAAAATGCTGCTGCAAGAATTATTGCAAGAACAAGAAAATACGAACACATAACTCCAATTCTTAAATCGTTACGCTGGCTCCCGGTTAAGTTTAGGGCAGATTTCAAAATCCTCCTTTTAACATATAAAGCATTAAATGGCCAAGGTCTGGCTTACTTGTCTGAACTTATCATGACTTACAAACCAGAGCGCACATTAAGATCTCAAGATGCCGGTCTGCTTATGATTCCAGGGATTAATAAAATAACAGTGGGAGGTTGAGCTTTCAGTTACAGGACCCCCTAAACTGTGGAATGGTCTGCCTGCTACTATAAAAGATGCCCCTTCGGTCTCAGCTTTTAAATCCCAGCTGAAGACTCACTACTTTAGCACATCCTGACTAGAGCTGCTGATTAACTGTACAGACTGCATCTCTGTTGTTAGTCATTAGCACTAAAACATAAGTAACATGATAGTTATAACTTGATACTAACCCTCACCTATTCTGTTTCTCTTCTCGGTATTCAAATGTGGCACTTGGTGCCACGGCCCACCTGCCAAGTTGGTTTGCCTGACTAAGGTAAAGTCATCCCTGATGGAGGATTGCAGGAATCATGGGAAAGAGGGGTCCTTTCATTGGATTAGCGCTATTTCAACTGTGGAATGGCCAAATGGGGGAGGCAGCTTGATGAATGAGGTCTCCAGGACTCTAAACAGATCCAAATCATATTATGTGATATAATCTACTGTTAAATTCTACTCTGTACTTGTAAATTTTTTATTTTTATAGTGTATTGAGGTTTTGTTCTGTTCTGTGTATTGTACTGTATTTTATTGACCCCCTTCTTTTTGAGACCCACTGCACGCCCAACCTACCTGGAAAGGGATCTCTCTTTGATCTGCCTTTCCCAAAGTTTCTTCCATTTTTTCCCTACAAGGGTTTTTTTTGGGAGTTTTTTCTTGTCTTCTTAGAGAGTTAAGGCTGGGGGGCTGTCAAGAGGCAGGGCCTGTTAACGCCCATTGCGGCACTTCTTGTGTGATTTTGGGCTATACAAAAAATAAATTGTATTGTATTGTATTGTACTGTATATCAAATGCCTGTGAGCGAGCTGGCCACTCAGGGTCAAATTTCCAATTGCAACATGCCCTCATCTGCTGGTCCGGGCTGATGCTATAACTGAGCAGCACCTTGGCTTTTAGTTGGTTGTAATTACTGGTCATTATAGGCCTGCCGTGCCAGCCCCCTCAAGTATGTAGTATATGCACCCACTTTTTACACACCCAGTGATAACGGGTAGCAATATGCTCAAAAATTGATAGAAAGGACTCATTATTATCATCAGCGGGGAGAGGAAGCAATACCTGGGAAAGACCTATCTGTCACTTCTCTTAGTGAGCAATGCAGGCTCGGTTACATACCTCCGATTCAATGAGCCAAGTCCATTGTTTTCCCAGCTGGACTTTGAGTGCCTTTAGATCCTTGGCCATGGAATGAAGGATTGCTGTTAGGTCCTGCAATTACATTCTGTATCACTGCAAATATCCTGCCAACTATGATACTATAATAGAAAAACAGAAAAATTAAAATGTTTTGGGACATCTTGTGGCCAACCCCATCTATTATAACGTTGAAATTCAAAAAATAAAAAATGAGTCTTCTTAATCCAGAGTCCTGTTCTGATGGAACATATGGCTCTTGGACAGGAAGAAGCTGGTTCCCTGGATTATTGGAGAATTACCATCACCTGAACCTATTAAATTGTCTCCCATGTACACACGTGTGAATTACAATTAAACCTTTTATTTGTACATGTGACTTCTGTTAGGGGTTTGGGGTGCCACACCCCCTAATTGTCACAACATATAAAAAGTAATTGATTCACCTGCTCTCTTAAAAAAAGGGCTAAAGTTATAGCGTGCTGCATTTTATGTACCATAGTTTATGCTCTTAGGATACTAGTGTTTTCTGCTTTTAAGATGTGATAATGTGTAACAATAAGAACTAACTTTGGGTGAGAATGGATGGATTAAAAGGCTTGTTTAGGGCTTCACTTTCTGTGTACTTTTTGTTACGAAGGACATAACTTGCACTGCCCACATCAATCAAACTTTGCCTAAAAGGTTTAGAAGACTGGATATTGACTAGAACAGAAAGTTACTAAATTCTCTTCATCCTATGTAGAGGTGTGGGAAAGGAGAGTCCACCCTAAACTAAACCCAGTCTTTAAAATGTTTAATGAAAAATCTGGCCCACTTTAAATCTGCTCATACCTCTCCATCAACGTCTTTAGTCTTGTAAATGTGTCGATAATCCCAAGCAGCAAGCAGCCTGCTATCCCATCCATTTGCAGAAATGGCAAAAACCTGTCCCAGCTCAAGCCCTGTTTATCAGGGAGTCAGGAAGATGTCGGGTGTCATCCTGACAGTCAGTCTGCCCCACATCTGTCCTTCAATGAAGCAGCATGGCTTACAGAGCTCGCCAACGTATCGTGCAAAGTCCTGTTTGTGATTATGTTTTGTGATGGTCTTTACATAAGAAACATTTATTTCTTTTATTTAAAAGCCACATGGAATGTTATTTAACTTGATTTATTTACTTATCTTCTTCCTACAGCGTAAAGTCACAAGTAGACTGCAGAGCTTCCTCTGTTTGATCGACACAGGCATGCTCACAAATTACAAGCTGGGAGAGGTTTATGACGTTTTTGCGGTGGTGGGAGGATGAGATAGCAGACTGCTTGGGCTTATCAACACATTTACAAGACAAAAGACACTGACAGAGAGGTGCAAACGGATTTAAGGTGGGCCGGATTTACAAGTTTTTTCATAAGCTTTGGTAATTCTAGTGTTCAATACAAGAAAACCATGTGATGAAATTTGCATGTGTCATCATTGAGAGACCCTCCAGCAATTTATGATCATCTAAAACTGAAAAATTACTGTGAAATTGCCATTACTTTGTTTTTTGACTATGTGCTGTTATTTAATTAATGAAAAATTAACACTGTTCTTTAATGAAGAACAGAAGTATTGAATGTTAAAGACTAAAAAAAATGTTTAAATTAACAGTTCAGTGCCTTTTGTCTGTTTGTAATTAGCCTTTTTTCTATAAGCAGGGAAAAGTGTATGCTGTTAAATCTTTTCTGTTTGTAAAGGATAAGGTTTTGCCTGTGGCAAAGACAATTTGGAAGTACAAACAATACACTGTGTTTTCTTATTATTTTACAGGCTGAATGACATAAGTAGTATTTTCAGGCATTATTTGAAAACAAAACCTAAAAATGTGATAATTTTGGCATTTTTAAGGGGAGCTAATTTAAAGAGAAAACAGGAGGGGTGGGGACACTAGGGGGTGTCACAGAACCCCAAATCCCAGACACGATAGCAATAATGGGTTTGAATCAATTTTCTTTTATTGAACAAGACACCTTCTCAAAGGTTTACAGTGATCATAAACACAATCTTAATACCATGCCTCTTTCTTTCATTTTTCTCCACTCTACTCCATTCCACTCCACTCGGGCAAGTGTTGTTTCCTTCTTTCAACTTTGACTCCTTAGGAAGGAGGGATGGCTGCCTTTATGTTGGACCTGGAAGTACTTCCTGTGCCAAAACATTTCACTTATGACCCACTTTCAGGTCAGGTGGAACTGTCATAACATACAGGAATCTTCTCCCTGCATTGACCCCCTGTTTGCCTTTGAGGATCTCATACATCCATGAGGAGTTTGCACAATATGTCTTTTTTTCAATTTGTTAATTTCTCCTACCCAGTTACTATTTTCTACCAGTACTTTATTTATAAACCACATTTAAACACAGTAAATGTTGACCAAAGAGTTATACATAAACACAGAATAAAAACAACTTCAGAATAAAATAAATATATTTAAAAATAAAAATGTTACATTTCGAATAAAATAAAAGTAAAAAATAAATTAAGAATAAAATAAAAAACTGAAACAAAATCTTAAGAAACCACTAAATGGCTGTCCCCTTGGGAATAATAAAGTTGATCTAATCTAATAAAAATACAAAACTACTACCTTTAAACATCTCCATATGCCAATGAAAAAAGAAGATGTTTTAAATGAGATTTAAAAATATCTGAAGACCAAATGTAAAAGTGCAGACCATTACATATAACAGGGGAAGCCACAGAAAATCACCCTTAAGCTTCAGTCAAGGCCATGGAATGGACAGAAGGTTTTGATCTGATGATCTCAAAGGTCGTGGAGTAGGAAAACAGGAGGTCTGAAATATAATGTGGCACCAAACCACTAAATTCTTTAAAGACAAATAGCATAACTTAAGACTGTATTCTGTATTTTACTGTCAGCCAATAAACAAAGGCCAGCACTGAAGAAATACATTGTTTTCTTTGTACCAGTCAAAAGAAAAGCTGCTGCATTTTAGACCATCTGCAAATGGGACTGACTAATGCCCAAGTAGAGAGAATTACAGATTTCAAGCTGGTCATCCTCTTAGCTGCAAGAAAATGCCTTTTGCCATACTGTTAATTTGCTTGTCAGGTATTGTCTATTAGCAACAATGGTGTTGCCAGTCACATGAACTATGTCGTTATCAGTCATTTTGGTCTGAAACAGGTAATTAGTAGAAATAATATGATTTAACTAATATAATAATAGAATTTCTCTATGTAAAACATCTTGTATACAGTAATCCCCCGCCTATCACGGAAGTTACGTTCCAGTCCCACCCGCGATAGGTGAAAATCCGCGATATAGAAAGACCACTTTTTTTAATAGTTTAAGCCTTAAAATACCCATCCCACACACTTTAAACACATGTAAACTTATTAAAACACACTTTGTAAATACATATGATATGTGGATGTCGGGCTAAGGATATGAGTAACATCTCTCTATTATAAAACATTCTAACTTCACGCAAGACAAGGCAGTGAGACAGGATAAGAGCTGCTGTACAGGCTTTTAAATGATTGACACGCAGAGCGACAAGCTGAAAAAGCATCTTGGCAGATGCAGCACAGAGTCAGCACAAAGTCCACTTCTCCTTAGCATGTATTCACCCCCCCCTTCACAACATGAAGTGGCAGCAGCCTCCGGGGAGGGGGGTTGAGTGAAGCAACCATGAGCAGATCCGAGCACTTCTCCGTAGCGTGCGTTCAGCCATCACACACACACACACATACCCTACTCCTCCTCCTCCTCCTCCACCTTCAGAACGCACAGAGCAAACAGAACAGCAATCTTGGCAGAAGCAGCACAAAGCCAGAAGCTGATCTGTCCACTTATGCTTAGCGTGCATTCAGACCCCCCCCACGCCACCGCTTTACAATGCGGGGAGCGTTACAAGTGCCGTGAGAATGAGATTAAACCACGCCCAGGGCAGGAAATAAAGGACAAATATTGTTTTTACAAAAGTTTTAAAGTAAAAATGAAAATAATGCATATGTAAGTATAACAATTCTCATGAAAACAACAATCTTTTTAAATTGTTTATCTGGTAAACCAAACGAGGGGGTAGGCGAGCAAAGCGAGCTCCCTAGTGATAATAATAGTATTAATAAATCCGCGATGTAGCAGGGGCGCAAAAGCTCAACCGCAGGGGATTACTGTAAATGGTAACTTCATTCAGAAGATCTATAATCTTGTTTCGTTACAAAGATTTGATGGGTTTAGATCAGGGGTTCCCAACCTTTTTCATCCTGTTTATCTCATGGCAAAATTTTGAAAGTAAATTTAAACCACCCTGTTTTGTTCAGTAATTTGAATTTATACTTCTACCATAATAAAATGATCAACAATGGAGACATTTTAAGATATTCTTTTTAACATTTTTATTTTAAGTTCAAAAAACAAAAATAATGTAGGCCTACTTCAAACTTTCTTCTTAACTTCAGATTTTTCAAGCAAACTTATCGCAGACTTACCGCATGAGCAGGCGAAATTTATCCTAGGTTGGGAATCCCTAGTTTAGGCCAAAAGTAATATACACTAACTTGTGGTTTAATTGAACGTTTTATTACATACAGCATGGACATTTACAGTCTAAACATTTATGTGGTTCATGGAATGAATCAAGCATTTTAAGTATTGTACAAATCAGAATGAGTGGAAAGAAATAATATGGTGAACCATGTACAATGTCCACCTCCTCTATGTTGTGTTCATGCAGGTCCCCTTCATTGAACTGCATAAGTGTTTAAACTTACTAAGACACATAGTTGCTCCTTGCTTGTGTTGTACCCATGAATATTAAGAACTTGTGTTACAACCATTCTGAAAGGCATCAGCTGCTTCAGGCCTATTTATCTGCTGTGTCAGCATGTACCATGATCTTGCAAATAAAAGACAGCTCTTTGTTTTTCTTAGAACTTTACTCCGAGACCGTCAAGGATGCAGGATGTCAGTTTGGATTCAATGAAACAAATACAAAGGTCGCTGTAGAAATTGAGTTTGTTGTTGTTGGAAATGATGACTCTGTGGAGTTTGGTGAATGTGTGCTATTTTATCAAATAGCAGAGTGTGCACTTATTAACACAAGTGTTCATAGTGGAGTTTCTTACTCAGCATCATTTGTACACCCTGAGAACTGCATGTGAAAGAATGCAATGTCTGAACATTGAAGACTTAGTTTACTTTTATCCATTATAAAAAGGATAGTTCCACTGAAGTACAGTGGGTTGTCCTTATAGCCTGTTGTCCTCCTACCCACTCATTAATTTTTTGATTCTAGTGAGGTTTTACAACTAAAAGCAAAATGTTTAATTAAAAATGGACAATAAATTATTATTTGTATTAATATGATATTGTGATATTTTTTCACTTTGTAACAAAACCCCAAACATTACTCCTTCATAGAGATAAGGAGAGGAGGTAATATTTTTAAAGAGGTAATACACCCTAGGGGTGTAATGATGCCCAATATTTGATTGGTGTACAACAACATGATACATTGCTCTAAGTACTTGGTAATGCCGATCATCACAAATGCTAAAGCTAATGAGCAACATATTACTTTCAAGAATGTGCATTGTTTATATTTTATAACAATGTTACATTAAAAGAATTAATTTTGGGTGTTATTTACATGATGCGACACATTATATGACAGGTTCTTTTCATTTTTCAAATAAAATCTTAACTTTCAGTTGTGGTCACTTGTTTTGAGGTACATTATAATTGTTTAATAATGGATTTACTTTTATCTTTAGATATGGATGAGATATCTTAACACATAATCTTATAATATGTTAAAAGGTGATCATGTAATTCGTGATTGACAATGGTGTTTCTTTTGCTTTTACAGATCAAAATACAGATGCATCAGGCTCCACAGTCTAAAGTCCAACAACTACATCACTCACTTCATATCATTCACTGGTTAAACAGCTCCAGACTCGTGTTTACAATATGAGAAGACCTGACATATGAAGAATCAGAAAACACAAGCATGCGTCAGATACTAATACTAAGCAGGACCTTGCCAAACAAAAGTTAGTGGTTAAAGATACATTTTAATTGGGAATTAAAATTTATGCCACTTTCTTAAACACCAGAAAGCCAGAAGAAATGACAGGAAAAAAATGAGGTTGGTGTCTAAGGAGACGAATGAAGAAAGTAGAACCTTTCTGCATTGAAAATATTACTCCCTGTAAGAGCCGATCTTAGAATGTTGAAGTTTTGAGTTAAACTCATATTAATGTTTGCTTAATTTGAATAGAACATAAATTTCTTTCATAGTCATAACTTATGGTATAGTCTTTTCCCCCTATAAGTTAGCAAGAGATATAACCTTCTTACTGTGACTGAGAAACAGTGTGATAATAAGTTCAGTTGTTGTTTAGAACAGGTCCCAGTACATAGGGACTTACAAGATTCATTTTAAACTTAGAAATGGGATAAGCATACAGTTTTCTGACCGTTTTGAAATGGTTCCAAAATGTTAAGTAAATAGTAACGATTTGAGATGTAACAAGATTAAGCTTAGAATTGAACTTTTCTTAACATTAATTTTTCCTTTTTTGCTATTTTAATTTTCCTTTTTTGTGTGAACTGTTTTACTTTAAAACTTAACTAAACTTTTAAAAATGAAGATATTTTGTCTATGGAATCATTTCTGCGTGTCAGGCTTTTGTTGAATCCCATTTTTTGAGTTGAAGCTGCTGAACTTAGTAATTTTCGGAAAACGCAGCTACACTCCCAATGTAAAGAGATAAATAAACAATGGGGCCAGCATGAAACAGCTTTTTGAGAACTGCCCTATTTTATTCCAAGAAACTGGCATGGATATATACTTCAAACAACTAACTGAGACTGATTTGAAAGAGATGTTCCTTGTAAGTGATAAAAAAGGGAACGTGGATCCTGAAGCTCCTAAAAACCACTACTGTAGAGTGGAAAAAGCAAGTAATGCAAACTGCTGCTAAACTGGAAGTAGCCAAAGGTCTGTTGAAAGGCTGTTCTAATGGTGTCAAGGACTTGGTAACTCTTCTTCTTGGATGCTTTTATGAAAAGCATCAGGTAATGTTTTATCATGTGGAACAGTCCTTCCCTGCTGAAGATATGGTTGATAAGATTCCAGTAACCTGTTGAATTATTGTTTGTGGCAAGCACCATATTTTCAAACTAAACACAAAAAAGATGGTTCAAACTAAGGGCAGAAACATTTTTACTGTAAGTGTCAAAAAAAGCTTGTTGATGTGATTTTTTTATACATTATTTATTTATTAAATAAATAATAGATCTATAGGTCCTTCACTTTACACTTCAAAAATGTTCATGCTGATCATCAAAAGATTACAACTGAACACATTCCAACTTTTATCTCAGCACTGTGCATAATGTTCAGTATGGAGGAATACTTTGGACAAAACTAAGTAAATAAATGTCCAAATAAATTAAAATACTGTGATATATAAACATAAATAAATGTGTTATGAAATGTGAACATAAATAAATATGTCATGATTTTTTTTGTTTTTACTTATTTAATTTTGTCTGGTCTCATCAGACACTTGAAGGACTCTGAGATGGTAAGAAATAAGAATTTTCTGGTCTGATGAGACCAAGATAGAACTTTTTGGCCTTAATTCTAAGCAGTATGTGTGGAGACAACCAGGCACTGCTCATCACTTGTCTAATACAGTCCCCACAGTGAAGCATGGCGGTGGCAGCATCATGCTGTGGGGGTGTTTTTCAGCTGCAGGGACAGGACGACTGGTTGCAATCGAGGGAAAGATGAATGCGGCCAAGTACAGGGATATCCTGGACAAAAACCTTCTCCAGAGCGCTAAGGACCTCAGACTGGGCCGAAGGTTTACCTTCCAACAAGACAATGACCCTAAGCACACAGCTAAAATAACGAAGGACTGGCTTCACAACAACTCTGTGACTGTTCTTGAATGGCCCAGCTAGAGCCCTGACTTAAACCCAATTGAGGATCTCTGGAGAGACCTAAAAATGGCTGTCCACCAATGTTTACCATCCAACCTGACAGAACTGGAGAGGATCTGCAAGGAGGAATGGCAGAGGATCCCCAAATCCAGGTATGAAAAACTTGTTGCATCTTTCCCAAGAAGACTCATGGCTGTATTAGCTCAAAAGGGTGCTTCTACTAAATACTGAGTAAAGGGTCTGAATACTTAGGACCATGTGATATTTCAGTTTTTCTTTTTTAATAAATCTGCAACAATTTCAAAAACTCTTTTTTTTGTCTTCAATATGGGGTGCTGTGTGTACATTAATGAGGGAAAAAATTAATTTAAATGATTTTAGCAAATGGCTGCAAT
The DNA here is from genome assembly GCA_026402145.1 of Polypterus bichir lapradei. NCBI lineage: Eukaryota > Metazoa > Chordata > Cladistia > Polypteriformes > Polypteridae > Polypterus > Polypterus bichir. Next base: position 29,710,216 of record JANRMT010062818.1, read on the forward strand.
ATAACAAAGAGTGAAAAATTGAAGGGGGTCTGAATACTTTCCGTACCCACTGTATATTTATGATCACGGAGAAGCGATGCAAATTTTAAAAGGCAAAAAGAAAGGTAATGTACATATATGTACATATATGTATACATTCCGAGAATATCATTACACATTAAAGGAGATTGTGATATGCCATTCGTATTAAAATGTTTACAGTTTACCATGAGAATAGCTTTTGCTATGATAATCAATAAATCACAGGGACAAACATTAGAAAAAGTCGGATTATTTATTAGAGAAACAGAAACAATATTTACTCACTGGCAGTTATACGTTGCGTTGTCACAAGTGTCTCCAAAAAATATTGTTTTTAATGAAGCTTTTAAGTAAAAGTGCAAATAATGAAATTGAAACAATTTTAAAGAAAAAAAAATTAGAATTGTATATCCGATTAACCAAACACAGGGGTTGGCGAGTGAAGCAAGCAGGGGGCGACGCCCCCTAGTCTCATATAATAAAATAATTATTGGAATTAAATTCATTTGCAATTATGAGATTTAATCACCCATTATTGGTAATTAGGTTGAGACGCTTGGGGGGGAACACTTGACCCATCCCTGAACCTTAGTAAATGTCAGTGTTGCCAGTGCGGAGTTAAACAACACAAGAAAAGTAAAGACAAACTAAGGATTTAACGGCTCTAAATACAAAACAAAAAATTAGTTCGTTATTCAGGTCACTTATCTATGTAATATACTTTCAGATGTCTAGTTTCTTCACTTTCTTAGTGCCAACCATCAGTTGACACTTTCTCGATCTTTTTCCCAAGTTCAAGTGGCCAATGGCCAAAAGTGTCTTTTAATCACTAGTCTGGAAACAGTTCTTGGACTGTCCGAGAAATCAGGAAGCCATGAGTTCATCCTTTGCATTTCTCCTAGTCACATGAGATGTTCCTGAACATCTTTCCCTTAAAGGGTCAGGTGGGCCACAAGTCACCTACCTACTTATCACATGCAGCAGGATTCCGCCTATAACAGGATAGACTTCCCTAATGCAAGTATTGTACCAGGGAACTTGTATGATATTATTGATAGTTCTCCACTTTCCTCCCATTATGTAGTCATCCCTAGCTGATGCTGCTTTGACTACACTGAAACATCCAGGCAATTAAAGTACCTGCCTTTAAAACAGTTCTTGGGAACTTTCCTAGAAATTCCTGAAAATGTTTTCAGGAACTTTTTAGAAATTCTGGAACTTTTATAGCACTGCCACAGCAAGAACTTGGGCCATTTGTAGCTGTTGATGGGTATGCTGTTTAGCTTCTACTCCAGGGTATGTTCTTTTTGTTCAGCCAGGAACAATCGTTGGTGGAGCTTTGACAATGAATTCTGCTGACTGGTTGACCACGATCACTGGTGCCATCATATAAATCTGTGAGTAGTTTTTAGTTAGAATTGAGCGGCACACTTCTCACTGCATTACTCTTCATATAGTTGCCTTCTATTCCATGCACTGCATTGAAACAATAACCTCCCTTGTGAACTCTCTATCACTTTGTAATTTACACCACATCACATTTCAAAGTCGCCTCTCTGGAGAGACACACATTGCACTGCAATATAGGGTGAACCCACGGTTACTTCAAAGCAATAAGTTGTAGTCCCATGGGAACTTCAGAACACGTCTCACTTTGCACCACATCACTTTTCTTTGCACATCACATATTTTACGTAAAAGTTACAGTTCCTGTTGTGCTGTGGGAATGCAACACACAAAAGTGGCCAGGGACTACAAGTGGCCCAGGCCTACATTGCACGGAACTCATTTGTTCCTAAAAACAAAGGTCTAGCAGTAGTAAAACGCCTTTTCATTAAACATTTTATAACTCGACTCCCATCCTAAATCATGCACCAACACCCCCAGGCTTAGCCTTGACTAGCCCATCCTGAACAAGGTCAGTCAGTCATTATCCAATCCGCTATATCCTAACACAGGGTCACGGGGGTCTGCTGGAGCCAATCCCAGCGAACACAGGGCGCAAGGCAGGAACAAATCCCCGGGCAGGGCACCAGCCCACTGCAGCCTGTACAAGGTATGTGTTTTTATTAATCATTTTCTCTCTCAAATCTCTCCAAAGTGTGCACATTTAATGTAATTGATGATTACAGATATGTTTAGAATGAGCATAGCTATGGGTGTGTGAATGGGCTTGTGGTGGTTAAGATGGTGCCAATCAAGCAACCATGGTTGTTTGGTTGCTGCTTATTTGTCTGTTGTCTTTGTCTGTTAACTTTGCCTTTTGTTAACAAAAGGAGGATTACTTACACACAAGATCAGCTGCTATCTGTTGTGATCAGACCTCATTCATCCTTAACTGATCAAGGACACTTGCCTAGACTCTAAGCCAGGTAACTTGCATGTGAAGTGGATAAGGGGGGAGTACAGGTTCTCTTGTATGGTTCAGGAGTTGTGCATTTCGAGTATCTCTTCACGGTCTAGTTTTATCTAATGTCAGATCACTGATAAACAGAATAGGCAAACCCAATCTTCTCACAACAAGTAAGGATTATTTTCTCTCTTCAGAGTATTGCTTTGTGGAAACATAGCTTAAGGTATCAGTTCCGACCACATTAGAACGTCTGGGATTTCTGCTTCACAAAGCAGATAGAATGCTGATCATTGTAACAATTTAAAAGATGGTGGAGTCTGTTTCTATATTAATAAAAATTGGTTCAGTGACATTTCCATATAATCAAAGCACTCCTATGCCCATCTGGCTAATAACTGTAAGCTATTCTATTAACCTAGAGATTTTTCTTTAATAATTCTTGGTCGAGTTTACATTCTGCCTGAGGTGAACATGAATAAAGTGCAGTACCAGTTGGCAGGTTACATCACAAGTTTGGAGAACAGACGTGTGAACTCCCCAATTATAATGATAGGCAACTTTAATAATGTAAACCTAACTATTGAGCTTCCAAGATACAGTTAGTTAAATGCCCCACCAATGATGGGAAGATTTTGGATCACTGTTACTGCACTATAAAAGATGCATAACTGGGCTTTACCTTGTGTGCTGCTGGGTTATTTTGACCATTTTATGCTACAGTTGCTACACACTTATAAACAAAGGCTAAAATTAGCTAAACCAGTAAGAAAATCTATACGTTCATGAGCTGATGAGTCATTTGAATAATTACAAGATTGTTTGGGCTGGACTAATTCAGGTGTTTCTAAAAATTACATCATATATCAGCATCTGTGAAGGTATTTGCTTTCCCTTGTGATTTAAAACAATGGAAAGTTATGGTTCGCCAAAACACTAAGGAATCTACATCAGGTAAAAGAAAAAGCCCACAAAACTGGTGAAAAGAATGTCTACACACAGGCCAGTTATAGACTAAACAATTCAATCAGATATGTTCAATGGAAACACAAAAATAAACTGGAGCATCAGTGTTCAGCAAACAATAACTCCTCTGTATGGAGAAGCCTTCAATCTGTTACAAATTACAAAAAGACATCTCCTAGTGCTTACTCAGATTAAGTTCCCCCGATAAACTTAAGAAGTTTTACAAATTTGAACAACAAAATGCTGAGTATCTACAATCCTTCTGCTCCTCTACTTCTGAAGTGGTTTTGACACCAGCAACTTCTTCAGCCACTTCACCAGCCTCCCCTCCCTTTTTCCTTCTCTATTAAGGAATATGATGTCTAGAACTGTTTGCAACACAAAACTGCAAAATGTCAGTCGGTCCTGATTCTGTCTCAGCTGCAACAATCAGGCAGCTTGCTCCTCTCTTTGCAGACATCTTTAATTAGTCTCTTGTACAGTGTACCATATCAGATTGTTTTAAATCTTCTTGTTCCCAAAAGTGATAAAATAAGCTGCCTCAATGATTATAGGCCTATTGCTCTTACATCAGTTCTAATGAAAATATTTGAATGGCTTGTTCTAATCCATCTGAAGCCGGTTACTACTACTGATCTTGACTCTGTTTAGTTTTCATATTGAGCAAAAAAGGTCTGTGGACGATGCCATTAACATGGGCCTTCACTTTGTGCTAGAGCATCTGGACTATAAAGGAACTTATGACAGAATACTGTTTGTAGACTTCAGTTCAGCTTTTAACACCATTGTTCCGAAATTGTGGTTAAGTAAACTTCTACAGAATTAATGGTATCTTTCCATCTGTAAATTGATTTACAGTTTTCTGACAGATTGGAAACAATATGTTTGTGTGGGCTCCCACATCTCAGACTGTCTCTATAGGTGCCCATCAAGGATGTGTACTTTCTCCTGTGCTTTATCTCCTGTATACCAATGATTTTCCACTGATCCTACAGTAAAAATTAAGTTTGCAGATAAGATAAGTTTTGCAGACTAATTACTAATGGTAACAAAACATCTTACAGAAAGGAAGTGTCTTGTCTTGTGTCTTGGTGTGCTACCAATAACCTCTTGTCACACACGTGTGCATGGGAGGCAGCTGAAGGGCTTAGAGAGGACTGATTATACATCTGCCCGGGGGGGGCGGGGTACGCTAACGCTCTTTCTGAGTTCTCTACAGGTCTTTCCCGGGAAATCCCACCAGGAGCTGACACCTCAAAGCGGGACACATCCCTTCCGGTCCCGTCACCAAGGACGACATCACTCCCGGTTCCGGCACCGAGGACGACGTCACTTCCGGTTCCGGCACCGAGGACGATGTCACTTCCGGTTCCGGCACAGAGGACGACATCACTTCCACCCTCCGTCCTATAAAGCCTCCTGCCTTTGCTCTGGCAGGCAGTTCTGTTTTGGACTCTGTTGAGTAAACTTGACTATTATGAATCAATTACTTTTGCAGCCAGGAAACCGGAATAAATGGGTGGCTGCCCCAAACCTTGCCATGCCTCATGTCTCTTCTTACTACACTCTATACTACCAACATAGTTGAAATGGTCATCAACATTCGCAAACAGCAGTTACAACCTCTCCCACTATAAATTAATGATTCTGCAGTCCTTATTATTGTTACAATAATAATAAACTCATCCCTTGACACTGGCTCTGTGCCGCTCACTTTTAAAATCGCTTCTGTAACCCCGATGTTAAAAAAGTCTGGTCTTGATGCTGACAATCTTAACAATTTCCGGCCTATTTCCCACTTACCTTTCCTGTCAAAAGTTCTTGAGTGTGTTGTAGCCTCCCAACTCACCAATTACTTAACCATTAATAACTTGATGGAACTCTTTCAGTCTGGTTTCAGGGTGCAGCACAGCTGTGAAACTGCTCTGCTATGGGTAACCAATGATTTGCTTATGGCAGCAGACTCTGGACAAACCAGCATATTCATTTTATTAGACCTCAGTGCAGCATTTGACACTGTCAGACATGACATTCTACTGTCCAGAATGGAGAACATGCTGGGTATCTCTGGCACTGCCCTCCAGTGGTTCAAGTCCTATCTGACTGATAGGCAAGAGTTTGTTAGTCTTGGCAACAGCAGATCCAGCTCGGCGCCAGTCACACAAGGAGTTCCTCAGAAATCTGTCCTCGGCCCTCTTCTCTTCTGTATTTACTGTACAGGTATATGCTTCCCCTTGGCCATATTATTCATAGCTATGGACTGGGCTATCATTTTTATGCAGATGACACTCAACTCTATTTCAATGTTAAAAGTGGAACTTCATCAGAGCTTTCTCAGCTCACAACCTGCCTTAGTGAAATTAAAACCTGGATGGAGCAGAACTCTTTAAAATTAAATTGCAGCAAAACTGAACTCCTGCAAATTGGGACTAAAATGCAACTGAATAAAATGAGCTCTTTCCCAGTCCATCTTGGAGGTGATCTCATCAGACCTGCCTCTACTGCAAAGAATCTTGGTGTCATATTTAATTCCTTCCTCTCTTATTCCGCCCACATAAATCACATTAAGAAACTTTCTTACTTTCATCTCCGTAACATATCCCGTGTTCGCTCCTTCCTCTCCTTTTCTAACTCTGAGAAACTTATCCATGCTTTTATCACATCCCGCATCGATTATTGTAACTCGCTGCTGGCAGGTGCCCCTTCTAATCTTATATCACAGCTCCAGCTTATTCAAAACTCAGCTGCAAGAGTCCTTACTCGAACCAGCAGTGGCGAGGAAGCTCAGTAGCAGTTGTACTTTTTATACCAACTAAAGAAATTAAGTATTCTCCATTGTTGTATGGTTTGGTTCAGCAGTGGCACACTCCAAAAATAAATTACAGAGTGTTGTGTTGTCTGCTGAGAATTTAATTGGCTCTGCTCTTCTCGAGTCACTAACCATCTCAAAAGGATCACCACAGACTCATCTCACCCAGAGCAGCTTGTTCCAAACTCTCCCCTCTGGTAAATGATTCAGATCAATTAAAACTAAAACTAACATACACTTAGATAGTCTTTTCTCAGAGTCATAGCCTCCTCAAACCAATAATTTAGCCTGTTGTCTTTGCATATTCATATGTTCTGTCATATTCTGTTTGAATGTGTGTATATTGTGAAATAAAACAGACCCGAGAGATGTTCACAATACTGAGTCCAAAACAGAACTGCTTAACAGAGGAAGGGAGTGGGGGTTTATAGGGAGGTTTGTTGAAGTGATGTAGTCCTCGGGCCTGAACAGGAAGTGATGTAGTCCTTGAGGCCGAGACAGGAAGTGATGTAGTCCTCGGAGCTGATGAGGAAGTGACGTCTTTGTATTCAGGTGGGATTTCCCATGTCTGGTCTGCAGGGACAAAATAAGAGGGTTGAATGTATCCCTCCACCCCCTGGCTGGGCATGGATTTCCCATCTTTTGGTCCCTGTGGCTGGCACATGTGTGACACAGTTCCCCCCCCTCAGCCCAGACCCCTCGAGTTGGGCATATCTGGCCATGAGGTCATGACACCTAGAATGGGCATTAGCAATCGGCATTAGCCTGCAGGGAACCCTGATGGTAAACGACCAAACACTTGTAAAGCTGTAGATCCAAAACCACCTCATGACACGAAGGTTCGACTCCTTGTGTAAGGCCATCCACTGTAGTGGTGCATGGTCCATAACAAGGGTGAACTCCCGACCCAAGAGGTAGAATCTCAGCTGAGTAATCGCCCATTTCACCGCCAGTGCTTCTCAATCCACTGCCGCATTTCTGGTTTCTCTGTCCAATAGTTTCCAACTCAGGTACATGATGGGGTGTTCAACTCCGTCGACACTCAGCACGGCACCCAGGCCTGTGTCCAAAGTGTCGGTCTGGAGGATGAAAGGCAAGGAAAAGTTAGGAGTCTTCAATATTGGAGTTGACGTAAGGGCTTGCTTTAAGTCACAAAATGCAGCTTCCAACTTATTATCCCATACCACATAATTCGGGTTCCTCTTCCTTGTGACGTTTGTTAGGTGCGCCACTATCTTGGAGAAAAGTGGCACAAACTGGTGATAGTATCCCGCCAATCCGAGAAACGCCTGGACCTGCCTCTTGGTTTTCGGATGGGGCCAATTTAAAATATCCTTAACTTTGGAACATTATGACCTTACAGTACCCTGGCCCACCAGGTAGCACAAATACTTGGCTTTGACCAAACCAAAGAAACACTTCTTTGGGTTAATTCATAGTGCCCGCAATACCTCTTGTACCTGCTGTATGTGTTCTTTCCAGGTGCTGGAATAGACAACAACGTCATCCAGGTAGGCAGCACAGTATACGTTATGGGGATGAAGCACTTTGTACACCAGCCATTGTAAAGTTGCGGGTGCCCCATGTAACCAAAATTGAAGGACACGATACTGCCAGTGTCCACTAGGGGTACTAAACGCAGTCTTTTCCTTCGCTGAATCTAGGCAGGGGTTGCCTAATACGTCGATATCGATCGACTGGCAGATCGGAAAGGTAGTGCAAATAGATTGCGTTGCATTCAAAAAAAATTTTTTTTGGTGTTAGTCTATCATATATCCTCCCTATGGCATTTGCCACTTGATTGACATACAGGGCAGCCAGTCTAAGATTTATTTTCTTCTGACACATGGGTCATCCCGCATGCATGATTAAATGCGCGAGCTACTGCAAAGCTCTGGGTATCTAAGTGATCTAGTTAGACTTCCAATTTATATCGATAAAAGAAGAGATATAAAAAAAAAAATTGGTAGGGGAGGCTGGACATGTGGAATTGGAAGAGGATTTTTTTTTCTCACAATGTCACAATCAAAGTGCGTTTGTCTAATCTGTCAATCTATTGCTGTTCTAAAGAAGGAAAATGTGGAAAGGCACTATTGAACTGTTCATATAAAGTACAAAACTGACTTCCTTCCGAAAAGCGGTCTGAGAAAGAAAAAGGTGAGGGAACTAAAATCGTAGTTAATCAGACAGACGTCATTTTTCACTCAGCTGAATTCAAAAGCAAAGGCAAACACTGAAGCATCGTTCCGGGTGAGTCACTCGATCATTAAGCATAAGAAGTCCTTCCAAGATGGAGAGATGATAAAAGAGGCCTTCGTTGAGGCAGATGGCTAAGGAAAAATTCCTGCTGAGATTTCGAGACCCCTGGCCGGAGATAAAAGAGTTTCTCCTTGTCATTAAACATGCAGAATACAAACAATTTAATGGCGATCAATGGCTGCTAGACTTGGCATTTTCTTACCGATCTGACTGACATGTTGAATGAGCTTAATTTACAGCTACAAGGAAAATACAAAACTATGGTCAATATGATTAGCTCAGTTAATGCTTTCAAATGAAAAATGCAACATCTGTCCTCAAAGCTGCAGCGCCATGATCTGGGGAACATCCAAAACCTCGCATTAGAGTTGGAGACACAATGGAAGACAATGGAATGTGCGCAACTTGACAGCATACAGTACATGGAGACAGCCGCTGTGTATCAGGAGGTCCTGGGGTTCGCTCCATCATGTGGCTACAGAGCTTAGGTAGAGACAGTAACACGTCCAGGTTCACACCGGTTCTTTTCTGGTTCTCCTGGGTAGGTAATGTGATGTCTCTATTATGTCTATTAGGGAGGCCATGTTCTTAATCAGCTGTCCCCAGGCCTGCTGGGCGAGCTTGCTGGGAAGTGCTCTGAGCAGTAATGCACAGGGTAATTGCTCCACTATCTGCCATGGGCTATTATGACCTGGCTGCAACCAACAGCCTACTTTGGTCCATAACCTTATGGTCTGTGGAGCGGTCGGCAGGTGGGGATTATATTCCCACTGAATCACTCTTCTCGCTTGCCAATGTGGGGCGACCCCACCTTTGCATGGGGATTTCCCCCCTTGTGGGGCTCCGCTGAGCGGTCCCCCCTCCCGAGATCCCATACTCAGTCCCCAATGATCTCCTTTCTGAGCCTGGCTCTAGTCTGTGGGCCCTTCGTCCACCTACCCAGGGCTTCTGGTTAAAGCCTTGGGTCGAAGCACCCATCAGTGCCCACCTACTCACTCCAGCTGACTCCAACCCGGCAACATAGGGATGGTACTTTCCCACCTGAGTCCTTACTGGCTGGGGGTTTGGACGTTGTGTCGAGGCTTTCTGAAGGTTCTTCTCCTGTCTCTTTACAGAGGCCATCCTGCTGACTGCACCACTGTGAAATAAAGCAGACTCGACACACTCCAAAAAGGTTTGGGGCAGCCACCCATATAATATTCTTGGCTGCAAAAGGTTTTCGAATATCACAGAGATGTTCAAAATACTGAGTCCAAATCAGAACTGCTTAACAGAAGAAGGGAGTGGGGTTTATAGGGAGGTTTGCAGAAGTGATGTAGTCCTCGGGGCCGGAAGAGGAAGTTATGTAGTCCTTGGGGCCGGGACAGGAAGTGATGTAGTCCTTGGGGCCGGGACAGGAAGTGATGTAGTCCTTGGGGCCAGGACAGGAAATCATGTAGTCCTCTGAGCTGATGAGGAAGTGATGTCTTCATATTCAGGTGAGATTTCCTGTGTCTGGTCTGCGGGGACAAAATAAGAGGGTTGAATGCACCCCACCACCCCCTGACTGGGCATGGATTTCCATTCTTTTGGTCCCTGTGTCTGGCTCCCATGCACACATGTGTGACAATATGTACAGTGCATGTACACGTATGTGTGTGCATGAGCATACACAGTCACACTCACACTTGTATATCATTATTTGCACATCCTCTTTATATTTGTACTATGCTGCAAATTTATATAAAGGTTTCTTTTTTTAACTTATGGTATTTATGTTATATTGTATTGTACATTGTTGTACGTGCCATTATGTTATGTTATAAGCAGCTTCAAATCTACCAAGTCAAATTCCTGTACATTAAGTACTGGGGAATAAAAGTGATTCTGATTCTGGTTCTGATTCTGACAGACTGGTGCCTACTCTAGAAATGATTCTATACTCTCCATTTTGCTGGGATAAGCTAATTTCCCCCGATGATACTGAATCAGATTAAGTGAGTTTGTGTATGCTGTGTTTTGAACAATTTGTCTTGTGTCTTGCACCCTCATTATTGCTCATTTTAAAATTGTATGTTATGTTTAATAATTTATGTCAAAAATACATTTGTCCTTAACCAGCCTGTGGTGCATTGGCTATAATTACTTATACTAGGGAATTTGATATGAATTATGCTTCATTTCACTCTCTGACACTAAACATTATAGAGTGGACATTATGAAGTGGATGGGTTGTGGCCTCCTTTAGAGGAGAGTGGCATGTCACTGTTGGAGTTGGTGAGGATGGCTGTTTTTTTTCAGATTCTTGGAGGTTAAACACCAGCATTAAAGATAAGGTTTAGCTCATTTAAGATGGATTTGTTCAATTAAGTGCAAATAAACAGCCCCAGAATTTCCTTGGGAAGGAGTGTTGATTGGATATACTACAGTGCCTCAGAGAGTGTCACACTCCTTCTGTGAATCCCCAAAGCTACAGCTCATGTTTTCCTCCATCTCTTGGGAGACACAAACAATTCTGTCTCCATGGCAACTTGCTTAAAGATTGATGCTTAATTTCGCCAGGATTTTTGTGAATCATGCAAAAATCTATATCAGTATTGAAGATGACTGGTGCTTTGGGTTTCTTGTTGAGAAAGTAATCCACAGCCTAAATTTGCAAGTGTAACATGTGAACCTGATATCTGCTCTGGTTCCTAATACAAAATAATGTTTTATTATTTTTTTTTGTTGAATATGTATGTTGTATTGTTCCATAATGCATGTTATACTGGGTAATTCATGTACAGTATGCTCATGCCGCTGTCTTCATTAACTTCTTGCTTCATACTCTTCTTTTAACTGTACTCAAAGTAAGAAAGCAAAATCCATAGTTTTTTGTGTTTAATAACACAGCAAGACATCTTTTCAGAATTTGCTATGTTTGACTGCTTTTTTTGACAAATGTGCTCCTAGATTTTTAATGTAAGAAAGACAGAAGCTTTGAGGAAAGGTAGTTCTACTCACTAATCATGGCATCAGGCAGTGGCGACATATTGAATGTTGATTAACACATGCAAATATTTTTTTTACTCTGTTAATGTGAAAATAATGACTTTAAAAAATGATGTGTTGCAAATACACTACTACACTATCTAAAATAGCATATCTATAAATGTCTGTCTATAACATAGACTTTTTTGAGATTCCAACAGAATCAAGAAATAATATAAAATAGCATTCTCTTTGGAGAATGGAGAAACGATTAAAGCAAAAAAGTTGTTGCAGATAGTATTTAACATTTTGTTGTGGTCTTTGTATTTAATAAGCTTTGAACTTATATACTGTACATAACCTACCTTTCAATTATCATTTCATAAAAATATATATTTAATTTCTACTTATTATTATTGTTATTATTATTATTATTAGTGCATTGTTTGCTTTTTTCCTTTCATTACATATGCATGTTTTTTGTTTTCATTGTCCTGTTGTACCAATCTGTGAGAAATTATTTCTTTGGCTCTTCCAGCAGAAGCAATGAGAATTTTTTTGTTTCCACTGATTTCTGGTGTAGCTCATATTTAAATATGGACTGATATATTGAGAAAAAGCAATATTATCATAAAGTTGTTCAAAAAAAAAGTTACCACATTCTGACACTTGAAAATCAATGCACCACAGCAACCCCATGGGACTTTTGAATTTCAGCCCACCATAACCTGCCACCCTCTCCCTGCATCTGCACACTCCAACAGCACCTGAACAAGATAACTGCTGTGTAAAGATGACCTTAGACCACTGCTGCATTCATCTGTGCTGGATGGAATCCAGTGAAAGTATCCTGGCATAGGCTGATGTACACTAAATGATTCTTTTATTTATTTATTGAATTAGTTTTTGTCATGATTGTTTATTGTCACTATTGTGGCTATGAGATTGTCCTGTAAGTGGAACAACCTTTTGTCAAAGTCAAGTTCATGGTGCCGTTTCAGGATGGGGGGAATAAATTTATTGACATGCACATGAAGTCAACCAGTACCAAGAAGGAGATGACTGAATTACAGCTGTCGATTACCCTTCCTAAATACACTGTTAATTACAGAAGTACATGATTGGTTCCATTTCTCATGCCCTAGGAAGTTAGTGATAAACAAACCCTCATAGTTACAATTCCTCTACACTAGATTATACTGGCTCACTTAGTAATATTTAACCTTGCAAAGAAGTATCAGGAGAACTACAGTAGGTCACATATCGAGAGGTTTTAATTAAAATGCTTTCTAAGAGTGCTAAAGGAAAAAAAAAACAAATAGTTAACAGCTACAGCTAGCATGGATATAAGTCATTCAATATAATCAATATATAATCAAATAGTGAAAAGCATGTTTAACAGTAAAAATTAACTCTAAACTCCTATTTAAAACTATCTGCATGTAAGAATCCAAAAAGCCTTATAATATTTACATAACATTACAGACAGTTGGAATATATTCCAGCAGCATCAGGCAAAAGTCAGAAACCATTGTTGGAAAGGAGGCCAGTCCATCGTAGGGCCCACTCACTTATTCACCCACATACAGATTCACTAATTAACCTAACAAACATGTGATCTGACACTGTTTGTTTTTATTTGAAACTGGGATTAACTGTAGATGTGAGTGGTGTTTTGAGACAATCAAACTGGAAAATCTCTGATCTGGAGAGATAAAAGTTGATACACAAGTTTCCGGCTCGAAGGACCACTTTGTTAAACAGTGCGCGTGTCAAACTAGTGTGTATGTGGCACCAAATCTTAATCCCTGATAAGAAGGATGAGGCAGACCAGAATTAATATAGAAAGATCTCAGTTAACTGCTGAACGTTGCAAAAGAAGGAATCGTTGCAATGGCTTTGTAGTGCTAAATATTTATTTGCGGATAAATATTTATGTGTGGTTTCTGAAACAGAACAAATACAATAACATAAAATAATTCACAAAAATGAAGGCTCACAGAATGCTAAAACAGGCCAAAAAAGTCAGTAGATGGCAGCAGAAATTAACAGAGCGCTATGACTGTCATTGGCAAAAGGCACTAAATAAAACTTACCAAATGCATTAGCATTGTACAGACTCAATAAATTGCTACTTAAACAACCATTACCAAGTCTGTTTTCTAGAAGCTGTTATATATTAGTAAAGAAACAACATTTCTGAATGTACTTATACAGTTTTAAACGTTAAACTGAACACATTTTGATATAAAGGGTTGTCTGAAGATGTTATTAAAACAATGTTACAAATTTTATCATTTCTTGCAGAACAATTATTTCTAATAAAATTAACAGCAAAGCATATAACTTACATCAAATAAATGCACACAAAGTCAACAAATAATTGAATAAATGCGGCTACGTGCAGACTCGTGGAAGTACAGCATTTTCTGCGTATCAGATTATTAGAAATCTAATATTATAAGAAATCTTATGCTCACGCATAACCTGTGAGCGTGATGATGCAACAGACAGCGTGCTCAGACTTTTGTACACATATACCTTTAAATCATTTAAAGACATCTTCAATGCATTATGTTATCATTTGAAGATATCTTTAAATCTCCAAAGTGTTTGTTTAAAGGTACCTTAAAATGATTTGCAGATATTTTAAGTGTATTTCAGAATCCTTTAACTCACTATCTTATTAACTAAACATATCATCAAATGAACTACAGCTTCTTACTTTAGTATAGAAACACAACTGGATTAAGTACAAGTTTAACAACATCATGTTAATGTATATTAATGTTTAAAGGAATAAAAGTAGTATTTTGATCCACAATTATACTATTTTGTTAAATAGATGTGAGCTCCAATGACATAAAAATGGTATCCTGACAGCCTGCAGCTGTCCAAGCATACAAAATGTGTTGTTTCATAGTACGCTATATTATTGCTATTGGAAAGGGGAAATTATAGTTATTGTGTGTGGGGATAAGAAATTTGTACGTGTTTATAGCAACAGACCTCTTAAAAGCTCTATAAAGAAAAGACACTCATGTCTTTTACAAATACAACTCAAGAAATATGAGGTAGCAGACCTAATAACTCCAGCATCTTCGAAGACATAGTGGTTATGATAAACAAGCAAGTAAAAAAATCTTAAAAGATAACCAAAAAGTCGTAAAAAATCAGACCAAATGATGATGCACAGAGGTAAAGAATGCCATTGCAAAGATACCCTAGTGTAATGTTTTTCTTTAATTTTAAATGTTGTTATTGGCAAATTACGGAGATCCAACTATGTGGAACTAACATGTCTTTCTATGTGGTGTGGCAATAAATATATATGTATTGGTGCCAAACCATTAAGATTTTTAAACATAAGCATTAAAACTCTCAAAGGAAGACCTAAGAGTTATGTGAGTTCTCATATTACATTATGATAATATCCTAAGAGCAAAATTATGATACAGTTGGAGAGTTATGTGAGTTCTCATATTACATTTTGATAATATCCTAAGAGCAAAATTATGATACAGTTGGAGCTGAGACAAGACAAGACCAAATTCCTAAAGGAACCTTTGTGGTAATCCTTTCATGATCAAAAAATTATAAAACACTTTTCATGATAATTAACATATAATCATTCATTAATTTTAACAGCATTTCTTAACTGAACATAAAGAAATGACTGTAGAATTGTCTTAACTTGAAACTTAATTTAAAAACAATCCCAAAGTTTCTGGAAGTATTATAATAGGAGAGTTCCAGTTTCAGTAAATATTTTCAGTTCCAGCTTATAAAATCATATTATTTATTGCCGACTCTTCTTGGCTAAGGGCATTCAAATTATTTTCTTCTAATATTCAGATACATCAAAGTCAAAGTGAACTTTATTGTCATCTCAACCATATACAAGTATACAGATAGATGAAATTGTGAGGCTCAGGGTCCACAGTGTAACAACATGATGTGCAAATAAATTAAAAATAGAATTAAAATTTAAAAATTAAAAAATTAAAAATTAAAACACAAACAAGACAAGACATTGTGCAAAGATAGGACAAAGAAGCAGCAATATTGATGTGTAAGATATGTAATATAATAAATAATAAATAATAGATATAGATAATACAGAAATTATCAGTGTATGATAATAGTTGCTTAAGACGTGTGTAAACAATGACAGATCAGAATGTTTCACAGCAGAAGGAAATCAAGAGTGTCAAAATACTTAAATGTCAGTATGAGATTTTCAGTTCTTTTCTACATGCACACTCATCTTTGCAGGACAGTGGTTTTCATGTATAAAAATTCTGTTTTTAAAGGTGGTTGAGGCTGTGCGGAAGGTCCCAGGGGGCAGCCTGGTGTTAAGGAGTCTAACAGCTTGGGGGTAAAAACTCTCCTGCAGCCTGGCAGATTTGGCTTTGATGCTGCAATATCTTCTCTTCGATGGCAGAAGTGTGAAAAGTCCATGTGAGGGGTGTAAGGGGTCCAGCACAATGCTACAGGCCTTGCGGACTCTGCGTTTGTAAAATATGACCTGTAGTGAAGTGAGAGGCACCCCAATAATGTTCTCTGCTGTCTTCACTATCCTTTGCAGGTGCTTGCGGTTGGATATGTTGCAGTTGCCATACCAGACAGTGATGCAGCTGGTCAGAACACTCTCAATGGTACCTCTGTAGAAAATGATGAGGATGGAAAGGGGAAGACGTGCTCGCTTCAGCCGCCTCAGGAAGTGTAGTCTCTGCTGGGCTTTCTTGATTAGTGATGAGGTGTTATGTGTCCACGTAAGTTCCTCAGTTATGTGCACGCCAAGGAACTTGGTACTCCTAACAATCTCCATATCTAAACCGTTGATGCTGAGTGGGATGTGAACTGGACGTGATTTTCTGAAGTTCACGATTATCTCTTTTGTCTTTTTGAGAGGTAGATTGTTGTCTTCACACCATGCGGACAGCCGTTTCACCTCATCTCTGTATGCTCTTTCATCATCCCTGCTTATCAGTCCCAGCACCGTTGTAACATCTGCAAACTTGATGATGTGGTTGGTGATGTGCTTGGCTGTGCAGTCGTGAGTCAGCAGGGTGAACAGCAGTGGACTAAGCACACAGCCCTGCGGTGCTCCAGTGCTCAGTGTGATGATGCTGGAAGTGTTGTAGCCCATCCGAACTGACTGGGGCCTCTCTGTCAAGAAGTCCAGGATCGAATTGCAGAGGATGGTGTTCAGAACCAACCAACTCAGTTTTACAACCAGCTTTGGAGGGATGATTATGTTGAAGGCAGAGCTAAAGTCTATGAATAGCATCCTGACATATGTGTCTTTTTTATCCAGATGTGTCAGGGAGAGGTGAAGGGCAGAGCATATGGCATCCTCAGTTGACCTGTTTGAGCGGTATGCAAACTGAAGAGGGTCAAGGGAGGCAGTTACCAATTCATCAAAAAATCCTACACATACAGTATATTGTAGGTCTATACAATGGCATATTTTACATTGCAAGGTTTATATTGTTTTGGGTTTAGCTTAATGGTACAGTTTGCCACCTTACAGATCCAGTGTCCTGGGGCCTCATGTATAAATAGTGCGTACACACAAAAATGTTGCGTAAGCCTGTTTCCACATTCAAATCGCGTTGTATCAAACCTAAACTTGGCATGAAGTCATGCACATTTCTACGGTAACTCATACCCTGGCGTACACAAGTTTTGCACTTGGTTTTGCAGACTGGTGGCACCCAGCATCAAAGCTGTGCTACTGTTCCAGTGTGGTTTCCCTTTCTTTTTTAGATCCACATCCCTGACGCGGCTTTACAAATACACTGAAATTAACCACATATTGTTTATTAGTTTAATGCATCTGATTGTAATTAAACTGTAACAATATAATGGTCCACGGAATGGCTAAACTGGTCCAAATACCATAGCTGCTTTAGCGTTGTTACTCTTACTGCACCTTTTTTTTCTTCTTTCAGCTGCTCCTGTTAGTGGTTGCCACAGCTGATCATCTTTTTCCATATTACTCTAACTGCATTACTCAGAGTATTTATATCACTATATCTGAGTGTGGAATCACAGTTTTACAGCAGCTGAACGGAAAGAGAATCGGTATACAGCATCTAGCACACGCTGCCTCAGCCATGCTGTCAATTGAACTGCTCTCATACGGCAAACGCTTCAGAGCCTTTCCTGTAGGGACATCTTGGTTCAAAAACAGTTTCATCCCAAGAACTATAAACGCACTCAATCAGTTTACCAAGTGCTCCTTGTAGAACTGTTTGTACTTATTAGTACAATCACCTCACTGTAAACTTGCACTACAGCTATAATATTGCACAACCTGAGCCATTTTATAAAGTGTTTATTTACATATGATGACAATATCATTTTTAAGATGAAATGCAGCAAAATACGTTTATTATATTATACAGATAAAACTTTAACTTAATTTAAATAATCTATGTTGTTAATAATTAAACATGTGAGGACACGGTGTCGCAGCGCTAGCAAGGATCTGGTGCTCCGTTCACAGATTATTCCTGCCTTGCGCTGTATGCTTGCTGGGACTGGCGTGACACTGGAAGGATAGAATAATTAAACATTTACTATAAAGAAATTTCAATGTTCCTCAAAAGTTTTGAAGAATCGGCGTTCTAAGCTTAGAGATGGCTTAACGTCTATTACAGAGCTGTTTGTGTGGAGATTGAGTATTTGGAGAAAGAAAAGTAAGGACAGGAATTGGGGGTTAGTACTTTGAAAGAGACAGTACTGCTGCAATAAAATATTTCATCGAAGGTCGCGCATAATCACTGCACCACCATGTTACCATGTTTAATAACATGCTTTAAGTCATATCATCATGAAAATGATATAAAGTATACATCTCAGTATTTTAATTATTCAGAGAGCTGTAATATTATGAATGTAATGGATTCTGTGTCCTGTCAGAGGAAGAGAAAGCCCGGAAGCACGTAGTGATTTACACACATAGAGCACATAGATAATCAAATACAAAACAAAGCATTGAATGTGCTACTTTAGTTATGATGTGATTTGAGAAACTAGTAAATTAAACAATTTTATGATGAAGTTTATGATGTTCTATTTTAATGACAAAATAAACTGCCTGATTAAAGTGGAAATTTCGAGATTAAAGTTGACATTTCGTGCTTTTTTCCCACTGTGTGCCTATTTTTTTTCTCTGTATACTAATAAGTTTTCATATGAAATTCAGAAAGTGGGCTACGACTCGCCTTTTCACGGCGATTTTGATATCTGACAACTTCTTTTTTATTTTGAGCACTGTGCGACTTTGTGAACTTGAGCTTTCAAGTTTCTCCGACACTCTATGTCACTCGATCAACTTCCTTTTGTTGTTTATACCACTGTTTAAACCAACAAATAGTACATTTTTCCTTGCCTCCACTTGGTATTCGCTGAACTTCTGCTTCCCCCCATGCTTTTGCCATTGCCTTTTCACAGAACGCTGAACTTAAGGGCTATTTATATTGATTTGCATATTTAAAGAGACGTAATTCTGGGAGGAGACAGGGTGGGACAGCAGGCTCGTGCATGTGTGTTACTTTTCACGCCGTCTGGGATTTATGTAGCGGAAGAACGTGGAAGTTGACGTTCACACAGATTTATGCATCTGGATTTTTTTGTGCATAAACACATTTCCACTTTTGTGCTTACGCCATGTTATAGTGTGAATTCTATGCATGGCGTTATGCATGAGGCCCCTGGGCTTGAATCTCATGCCTGCATGTTGTGCTTGTGAAGTTTACATATTCCTCTTGAATCTGTATGGTGTTTCTTCTGGATCTTCCACCCACATCCCCAAAGATGTGCAGATCTGGTTAACTGGTAACCGTAAATTGACCCTGTGTATATGAGGGGCACTACGATCGGTTGTCAAGGACTGCTTCCTGCCTTGTACTCATAGCTGTGGAGATCTGCTTCAGCACCCACGGACTCTTGAGTCAGATTCAACAGGTTTGACGATTTTGTGTTCAGCATTGTTTTTTTACGGTTTGCTGCTTGTTTTTGTATTTTTTATTGACTATTTTTGTATTTGGTATTGACTATTTTTGTATTTCAGTAGAAGTATGCATAGAACCGCTATTGGGCTTGTTTATACCTACAGCAATATGCCTGTACTTTTCCTCACTATGACTGTGGCTGCCAAGTCAGAGGTTTTCTTTCTTTTTAATTTTTCTTTTTTTTTTGTAATTCTGATGTGTGTTAACACCATAAATTGTTAATATCTATTAACTATTTATGTATTTATTTATTTAAAGAGCCCATGTAAAAAGCTAATATCTATCTATCTATCTATCTATCTATCTATCTATCTATCTATCTATCTATCTATCTATCTATCTATCTGTGTACAACTGTAAAGTGCATAATATAAGAACAAAGTGCATAATAAAGTGCATGATATAAGAATAAATTGAATTAAAAATGACACAAACAGAAAGGTGAACTATCAAATACAACAGTAGTAACAGTTCTAATCCTTAATAAGACGTGTAACGGCAACAGCATATGCTAATAAAATCCAAAGTACAATACAATTGTAAAACAATTTAGATACAATGTTTGAGTCATAAAGCTCATGACAAAATAATCTATAAATAGGGTAGAGGTGAGGGTCTCCATTTCAAAAGGTTGTTTTCATTTGATTGTGCTCTCAATTCGCTGACATGATAGCTTTTTAGAAATTCTTTATTTAACAAAAGTTAAAAAAATATATATGTTTGGGACGTGGTGAGCATACAGATGGATATCTAACATATGCTATGCTAAGATTTTTTATTAACATTTTGATATTATTTGATGCTTGTTCAACATTGTTCCCAAAAGGAGCCTGTTGCATCAGGACGTTTGTTAATATGAGTATGTTGGTCATTAATAAGATCTTTTTTGTCTCTTTTCAATACAATCAAGAATAGAAAGTCAGAAAATTCTGTAAGAGAGACAATATTTTATTAATATAGATATCTTAAGATTTCAGAGAATCTTACATTGGCCATTATTGACTGATAGAGACAGTTGGCTGCTGAGTGTTTGCAGAAACATACATTTTTATTTATTGATTTTTATGACATTTATTGTTAATAATTTCATGAATCACTTTACAATGAAAGAGAAACAGATACAATGATATTAATGATACAATCAATACTACATTCCATGTATTTATGTTTTATGTCAAACTCCCAGCTTTCCTCTACCTAGTCTGGAGTATAAGCAGCAGCTGCTAACACAATGCACATTACATTGCGTAGGTATTACGTAAAGCCTTCGTGATCTCCTTGACAACTTTGATTCATCCAACAGAATTAATATAATTTAGCTTCTTTGCTTAAACCCACTTTTTAATAAAGGTTTTCATAAGTTTACCTACAGTCTTTTCATTCTGCCACCTTTATTACAAATTACTTGGACCAATTTTTGGCAGAACAAAACCCAGGTAACACTATTATGTTTTAGATAGAGTTCTATCCAATGCTTAAGAAAATTTTTATTTCATGTGTTATTTTTATGTTTTATTTGATATTATTATTGTTGATTGTTATTTTCTTTATTTGTTGTGTTTATAATATGCTTAGTTGTGTGTCCTGTCCCCTTAAAATACACTTCTGGTGGAGGGGCTGTCATGGCATACTGCTAGATGACTGCTCAATGCCTATTTAATTTCAAGGTCAATTTTTCCAGATGAGCACTGAGTTTTGCAGTGTAATCATTTGTAAATACTACTCTGATTTGTTTCTGATTCTTTTTTTTTGGCTTTTGATTTGTTGTGTTTTTGACTTGTTTGTTCCTAGGTAGACTTTTAATACACACCTTTGTTGCTCCTTTTGTATTTGTTGTATGCAGTTATTTTATTTATTTTTCATTATTTTTTAGTTTTTCTCTATTGATTCATTCCCTGAATTTGTGAAGGACGATTTTGTGCATGAGTTTTTTCCTTTTTGATTTTGTTTAGG
Source organism: Polypterus bichir lapradei (assembly GCA_026402145.1). Classification (NCBI taxonomy): domain Eukaryota; kingdom Metazoa; phylum Chordata; class Cladistia; order Polypteriformes; family Polypteridae; genus Polypterus; species Polypterus bichir. The sequence continues at coordinate 29,731,547 of JANRMT010062818.1, forward strand.
TTGAAGCGTAATTAAAGTTAGCAGGAAAGACCATTTTGTACTAGAGAACCCAAGCCTTGGCCTAGATTATGGGAAGGCTCAAATTCTTTTTTGGAATTTTGTGACTGCATTACACAACAAATATGTGCTCCCTGTAGGTCCAAGATCTTGCTTACCCCAACTGAAGTGACTCAAGCCGTACTAATGGAACCATTGAAAAGATGTAATCATCATAGGTTTAGGTTGATTTTATTATCCCAGATACTTTAGTTCAGTTGTGAAATTAACAGAAAGGACAGGAATTCACCCAATTAGCTAGGCCTTTTAATGTAAATGAATGTAATTGATAAACATTATGAGCAGCACGTCAGTGAACTTACTTAATGAGCTGACATTTGATTAGCTCTAAATGAATAATAGGGATTTGAACCAGAAGATAATAGAATAAATAAAGGCGTAGCTAAAAAGGAGTGTGCTAAAGGCTTGTATAATAAGAACATAAAGAGATCATAAAGGGTTGGGGAAAAGGGTTATGATTCTGTATAATGGAAGGGTTGGGACACAAAAATAAAACAAATACTATAACTGTCCGTCATTATAACATCTTTGTTTAAACAATGACTGAGGATAATATGATAGTGGAGATAGTTATATGGCAGGGTTGCTGAAAGAGTCAGGTTCAAATGACCGGAAGCCGGGAGTAACATTGATCTTCTTCACGCTGTCAATCTGCAGGTCTGCAGATAAAAGATGAGGAAAGGCATTAGGTGGCAACACCAACCTTCGACTTGTGGTCAGTTTACAATTTGATGAGCCCCAAAATTGTCTCCCAAGCACAGGTGTATAACAATTGATAGTATCAGAAGTTCAAAATAAACCTATAAACAAAGTAGAAATATAAAATGGAAGTCACAGTCAAAAAGGAAGCAAAAAGATTCCAACCAACACTAAATAATATTTTTGCTAACCAAACAGAAATGCACTTCTTTACCAGAAAGTTTTTTATTTTATATCCAAAAGTCTGAAAGCTGTGTGTTAAGCACTTCCATCTTATATAGGTGTGGAGTGATGATGTCAAACAGCTTTTTGTCACCACATCATAGCAACAGAACACCACTGTCAGAAACAACATGGCTTCAGGTACTAAAATATACTCAAAATAGTGGATACATTCAAAAACTAGAACACACAATGGCATTGTAAAGAAGACACCAACATAAAAATAAAAATATCAAAGATTTTAAAACACAATAATCTTATGAAAAATTGTACAAAACTGTTCCTACAGATTACAAACAAACAATAACAAGGAAAGAGGAAAGTAGGTTCTTATGCAGTTAAGGTCTTTTATCTTTCCTTTAAGATACACATTTGAATTTGAACCTGAAGTTAAACTTTAGCATTATTGCCATGCAATAAGGCTGCTAGGAATTTCTCTTAGTGTTACACAGTAAATACAATTAACAACACAAAGTACAAGTATAAATATATAATTACAAAACATAAATATGTTGTGACGAAATAACAAGGCAAAAACAAAAATAAGGAGTTGGGGAAGCTTTCCCATATAATGTCTGGCTAACAAGTAATCAGAAAAGACTGTGTTTAAGGTTGTTCTGTAAAAATACATCAGATAATCAAGTACTTTTTATGTGATGGTGGCAGGAAGGAAATCTGGCAGGAAGTGGAAATGAGATCATTGGAAGGAGCCGGAAGTTATGTTGTCAGAGTGGGACCATAAGTGGCATCATTATAAGGAGTTGAACAATATGACAATTTAGAATTGCATTCCCACCCAGTAATACAGTATATCAAGTAAGTATTTATAAAATAAAACATAATTTAGATTGGATGGACAATTTTAGAAATTAGGAAAAGACAGAGATAAATCACAGCCTGTGCTTAACCATTGTGACTTCAGTATGAAAGTTTTTATTTTAGTAGTTATTGCCTTTAGTGGTCAGTAACATTTTCTTGATGCTGATAACTGAAGGAGTAGTAAGTGTAGTATTTAAATACATTTCCAGCATGTTTTCTGACCCGTGATGTATACTGGACCTTAATGGATTCCAGTTTAAGGACTACAACCTTTCTTGCTGTCTGAAAAACATCACACCATTTGCTTCAAGTGAGCAGATACATTGTCATACTAGAATGTTATGGAGAAAGTAATGATGCATTCATTGCAAGCTCTATAAACCTGGACCAGTTGTGATTTGGACAAGTTAAACTTCTTCAGTAGATAGAAACCAGATACACGCTGTTGATTTGTTTTTTGATAAGAGCATTTATGTTTTCCTTCTAGTTCTGACCATAAGTGATAGTTGTACCAAGAAATGTAAAATATTTTAAAAGTTTCGACTCAATTCACAGTTACACTATTTTAGGGTGCAAGAGGAGAGGATTGTCTCTTAAAATCCACAGTCATTTTGTCTGTTTTCAATGTATTCCAGCTAAGATTGTTGAGAGTGCACCAACTAGCCAGCTGATCCATCTTCTTGCAATATGGTACCTCACCCCAATCTGTGATCATACCAGTCTGGGTGGTGCCATCAGCAAACTTCACCAGTTAAAAAGACGGGGCACTGGAGGTGCAGTCTTTGTACAGAAAGAAGAGGAGAGGAGACAGAACACAACCCTGAGGGGACTCTGACATATATTTGCCCATCTTCACTGTGTGACATCTATTCCTTAGAAAGTCAGACATCCAGAGAAATGTGGCATAGTCTAGAATCATACAGGGAGGTTTTCTGGGGAGAATGTCTAGTATGATTGTGGTAAATGTAAAACTGAAATCCACAAATAATATCCTGGCATAAGAACCAGAGGTGTTTAAGTGCTGAAAAATGTAGTGCCATGTTTCCTGCATCATCAATTGACCTTTTAGTATTATAAGCAAACTGTTTGGGTCAAGGAGAGAAAATGTGGCATATATGAGTTGTTCAAATGTTTTTATTGTTACAGAGGTCATTCCCACTGGCCTGTAATCATTTAGACAGGAAATGTTTTGCTTCATAGCCACAGGGATGACTGTAGCTTCTTTGAAAACAAAAGGACTTTGCATTGAGTCAAAGACTGAGTGAAAATACAGGCGCTAAATGATCACAACAATGTCTTAGTGTGGAGGGAAGAATGTTGTCTGGACCAGGAACTTTATATTTCTATCTCTGGATCGGCAGTAATATGGAGAGAGTAAGTGCAGAGGGACTGTAAGAGAGATAAATCTGTTGGTTTGATGTCTTGAGTGGTGAAGAGGTGCTGCAATAAACCTGCAATAAAAAACTGCTCAGCTGGTCTGGTAAAGAGAGATTTGTTTGCAGGAGGGGGGATTTGTGTTTGTAACCAGTAATCACTTCTAAAGCATTCCAGACAGAGGAACGATCTTTGATGGAGAAATGCTGTTCCAGCTTGACCTAATTTCTGCTTTTGGCATCCTTGATGGCCTTGTATAGTTAATATTTTGCATCTTTATAAGACAGCCTTCTCTCTACTTTTACAAGCTTCCTCTTTATGGTATGGAATTTTTTTTTCAGATTTGGATACTCTGATATCCTAACCCTCATTCTGATCTTATTTACTGCCTGCCCACCCCATACTCAGTGTAGACACTATACAACACATTGACTGCAACCACAATATTCTTTTTATATTGTAAACAAAATAAAATTTAATATAAAAGAAACAGGCCCATAAAAACAAAACAAACAAGGATGAAAAAGAAAGGGGTGCAATTAACAAAATCATATTGGCAATATTACCTATGGGTATCGATGACTGGGTGAAGAGATTCATTCTCCTTTTCTGGGTATCAAACTCAAAAGTCAAAGAGGTGATGATGCCAGATAACATGGTATGTGTATCTAATTAAGATGTCTCCTGAGCATCACTCATAACAAGCATACCAAGCATTACTAATTTTGAGAAGACACAAAGGTAAATTTAGGAATTCCTTAAGGAACTGAGGGAGGGAAACTTGTACTAGCACAAGTCATCACAGCAATAAACAGTAACTCTCTTCTCTCTCATCTCTCCTCCACTCATCCATGGCCAGTATTTTCCATCTCCTCTTATGACTCTGACTCACATGAGGAAGGTAGAGGAACTCTTTTTGTGCAAGACCTGAGAGTAACTCTGGTGCCAGGCCATTGTGTATAGGAAACACATCCAGGTTAAGCGGAAGCCCCACACAGCAGGGATTATGAATCCTTAGAGCACAATCTGGCAGCACCCACAGAATCCAACAGGGCTTGCCCATGCAACTACAGTTTCCAGCATGCTCTGTTGATGTCCATACTGGTACCATAGCCCAGGGATGCTGCCATCTAGCATCTCGGGAAGGCAAGTGTTCCAAATAGGTTTTCTTCCCTCCGTCCTTCCAGTATACTGGCTTCCCAGCCAGGTAAGAATCTTCACTGGAGGTTCTCTGGGATATCAGCATATCCTCTGCGGTGGTGGCATCTTCTGCCAATCTCCTTATTGAAGCAGGGAGGGCCCTGCTTTTCTTCTTGTCTAATTATTAAACTGGCAATGTGGTCAGGTAAAGATCCTTGAACCATCCCAGGTTGCCGTCCATTATGCTGTGTACTCAGATTTTTGTGAATCTACAGTAAATTCACAAATATTTTGAGAGTGTTAAAGGAACTTTTATTTAATATTTAATTGAGGTAGCGGTTTCTGAAAGTTGCTAAAACTCCAGGATTTCATTTTGTTTCTTTTTAAACAATGAAGCTACACCAACCACACAACTTATTCAATACTTTATGTTCAATAGTTCACTTCAGTTTATTATTATTTTATGCACTACCATGAAAAAAAAATTATAAGAACAGTTTTCAAACATCTGTTGCTTCTCAAGACCTAAAAATCTCTTTATACCTGTTGCTCACTCAGTGCACTCTAAATACTGTCTTTGTCTCTTTTGTCCAAAACCTTGTATCCCTTTTTACAGCTGTTTTTTCACATAAACCCAGGTATTTACATTTACAGAATTTGTTTCATGTCTCCTTTGGCCTTAAGAGGCATAAACTAGCATGCAGCTGAGTCTCTTGCTGATAAACAGGTAGACAATGGAGGAGGAGGAGGAGGAGGAGGTGGAGGCAGATGTTCTGAGAATAAGCATCACTTTATCATTAGGCATCAGGTGCAAAATGTTTACATCTTATGCCTCTTAAAAGCAGTAGGCTGTGAAACTGCTAAAATAAAAACAGGCCTCTTCAGGCCTTCAAAGATGTCATGTGCCTCAGTGCAGAAATAATATATATATATATACAGTGGGTACGGAAAGTATTCAGACCCACTTCAAGTTTTCACTCTTTGTTATATTGCAGCCATTTGCTAAAATCATTTAAATTAATTTGTTTCCTCATTAATGTACACACAGCACCCCATATTGACAGACAAAAAAAAGAATTTTTGAAATTGTTGCAGATTTATTAAAAAAGAAAAACTGAAATATCATATGGTCCTAAGTATTCAGACCCTTTGCTCATTATTTAGTAGAAGCACCCTTTTGAGCTAATACAGCCATGAGTCTTCTTGGGAAAGATGCAACAAGTTTTTCACACCTGGATTTGGGGATCCTCTGCCATTCCTCCTTGCAGATCCTCCCCAGTTCTGTCAGGTTGGATGGTAAACGTTGGTGGACAGCCATTTTTAGGTCTCTCCAGAGATGCTCAATTGGGTTTAAGTCAGGGTTCTGGCTGGGCCATTCAAGAACAGTCACAGAGTTGTTGTGAAGCCAGTCCTTCGTTATTTTAGCTGTGTGCTTAGGGTTATTGTCTTGTTGGAAGGTAAACCTTCGGCCCATTCTGAAGTCCTTAGCACTCTGGAGAAGGTTTTTGTCCAGGATATCCCTGTACTTGGACGCATTCATCTTTCCCTCGATTGCAACCAGTCGTCCTGTCCCTGCAGCTGAAAAACACCCCCACAGCATGATGCTGCCATCCCCATGCTTCATTGTGGGGACTGTATTGGACAAGTGATGAGCAATGCCTGGTTGTCTCCACACATACCGCTTAGAATTAAGACCAAAAAGTTCTATCTTGGTCTCATCAGACCAGAGAATCTTATTTCTCACCATCTCAGAGTCCTTCAGGTGTCTTTTAGCAAACTCCATGCGGGCTATCATGTGTCTTGCCTCTCCTCAGTGTGTGCAGATGAAAGACTTGACCAAAAGTGTGGTCAAAGGCAGATACAATAGCATATGGATGTGTGACCAAAAGCAGGAAAATTGACATGAACAGGTCCTAGAACAGTATTATCTTGAGACAAACAACGAACATCAATTCAAGGGTTTTTGGAAGACGGCATGATTTAAAGGTAGAAAGGGAGAAAAGTTTGCAATCAATTCCAGTGAGGACATCAGAACAATTCTAATTAGAACAGGCTATTCAGACCAGCAAAGCTTATAGGTCCTGATTAATTAATTTTACTGTGTCATGTTTTGAAAATTTTTAATATCCTATTGTCTACTAAACTGCTTGATAATTTATTCCATGTGTCTATAGTTCTCTTTGTGAAGAAAATGTTCTACCGTGTGTGGGAAGTCTACACTTGATCAAACTATCAATGTTGTTGTTGAAAAATGTATTTTTAAAGTAACAGCTTAGATTCACTGTACTAATTCCCTTCAAATGTTGAACACTTCAGTTACAGTATTACATGTATTAATCTCCATGTGCTTAAACTGAAAATGCTGAACTCTTCTTCAGTCCTTCCTCATAGCTCATTACCCTGCATTCCTGAAATCAGTGTAATTGGTTCTGCTCTGGACTTTCTTTAGCATTTTGTCTATTTTATAATGTTTAGGCCAACACTGCACATAATTATTCAGAGGCCTCAATAATAAGTTATACAGCTTACACATAACATTATTTGACTTGTGCTCTACACATTGTTATATATAACCTAACAGTCTATTAACCTTCTTAATCACTTCAGTACATTGTTTGGATGCTGGTAGGGATGATTACACTATCATTCCAAGTTTCTTCTCATATGGGGTACTTTTTATTCCAATCTCTGAGTGTGTATTTATATCTAACATTTTTACTTCATATATGTAGTACTTTACATTTACTTATATTAAATCAATTTGTTACATCTTTGTCCTAATCTGAATTCTGTCCAGGCTCATCTCATGGCTAATGCATCAGCTCATTCTATATTATATGCCAATAGTGGTAACTCAACAATATCTACTTTTGCAGAATGAACATCTTTAAAAGATATTTTCATTAGGGGTAAATTTCAATGAAAAACAGAAGTTTTCTGATTTGTGCTTCCTCCTTGAGGAGCACAGAAGGTACAGAAATTACGGATTGTTTTTCGTACATGCAGATTATATGATATAATGAATATCGGTATGAAGAATTTGATTCCCTAGAACACAGCAGTATGAAGACTCTAGATTGCTTCATCAAAAGGTGATGTACAAGAAGGAACAAGCAATAGTGTCAAAATAAAAATGCACAGTAATTAAAATTCTAACTGAACGTTTAGATGCAAAAGTAAAATGAGTAGCACATTAAAAGTAGCTTGCCTTAATACCAAACGCATCAAAAATTAAACAAGTGAGTTGGAGATGTATGTAGTGGAGAATAATTATGATATTATAGCAAAAAACAGAAGCCTGGCTAAATAACAAAGATGAGGATGAGCATAACATAGAGGGATACCCAATTTTTAGGAAGGCTAGACACAACAGAAAAGGAGGTGGGGTGGCTGTTTATGTCAGTCACAATTTAAACACAAGTTCTCATCAATTGGACGATGAGCTTGATCTTAGTAATGACATCTGGCTTCATATGGGAAGCATAAGGGAAAGAGGCCTTATTTTAGGAGTGTATTATAGACCAACCAAAGCAGACAGTAAAATCAGTGATTATCATTGTAGTAATAATAAAAAGGCAAATATGCAGAGGGATATAAAAGTCATGAGGGACTTTAACTTCCCAAATATTAACTGGGACAACCTTGCAAATAGTGGAGAAAACAAGAGTTTTTAGATGTAATCAGTTAATGTTTTATAGCATAGTACGTTAAAGTACCAAGATGGGGGAAAGACTGTCTGGATTTAGTATTTTGTAATAATCAGGATAGAACTGAGGAGGTAGTGGTGATTGAACCATTAGGACATATTATAACATTAGGGCAACCATTAAGAAGTATATTTGGGACACTAAAAGGCAGTTAGAGAGGAATATAGTAGATAAGGCGAAAGATGACACAAAGAGATTCTGTCAATATTTTAGTAGTAAAAGAACAGTCAAGAAAGTGTTGAAGTGTATTATGGATAGTAAAGGAGAATTAAAAAATACAGGAAGTGAAATACCAGATGCTCTAAACTTGCATTTTTCTGAGGCTTTCACATGTGATAACCTCCCAGCAGTAAAAGGGACTACTAAGGAGGCACAGCATGATTTGGAAATTGGAGAGGGAGAAGTAGATTAAATAGGCTGAAATCAAACAAATCAGGACCAGGTAATATTTACCTTTGTGTTCTTATGGTGGTATACAGTATATACAAGTACATTTATAATCCCATGACACCGAAGCACTGGAAAATGGCAAATATTATCCCGTTATATAAAAATGGTGACCACGCAGATCCAAGTAATTATATACCAGTAAGCTTAATGCACATTACAGGTAAATTAAAGGAAGGAATTAATAAGGGAAAGATTGAGCCAGAGTTTTTGGTGAACAGTCTGCATGGGTTTAGAACAGGGAGGTCATGTTTTACCAACATGCTGGAATTCTATGAGGAAGCATCAAAAGGATATGATTAAAGCAGAGCATGTGATATTATTTATCTTGACTTTCAGAAAGCATTTGGTAAGGTGCCACATGAGAGGTTGGGCATAAAACTGAAAGAAATAGGAATTCAGGGTGTTGTTTGTAGATGGGTGCAAAATTGGCTCAGATACAGGAAGCAAAGGGTTATGGTGTGAGGAACCCTATCAGAATTGTATATATTAAAATGTTAAGAGTGGTGTTCCACAAGGGTCAGTGCTAGGGCTGCTGCTATTTTTAAAATATATAAATGATTTGGATAGGAATTTAAGTAACAGGCTGGTTTCCAGATGATACCAAGACTGGTGGATTGGTATATAATCTACAGTTGGCTGAATCATTACAGAGGAACTTGAACAGCATAGAGGCTAGGGCAGATGTGTGGCAGATAAAATTTAATATAAGTAAATGTAAAGTATTACGTATAGAAAGTAAAAATGCTATTTATAAATACATTATGGTAGGTCTGGAAATCAAAAGTATACCTTATGAGAAAGATTTAGAGGTTGTAGTGGAAATGACACTATCAACTGCCGAACGGTGTTCAGAAGTGATTAAGAAAGCTAACAGAATGTGAGGGTATATATCACGATGAATACAGTCCAAGTCCAAGGAGGTTATGCTCAAGCTTTATAATACACTGGTGTGGCCTCATCTGGAGTATTGTGTACAGTTTTGGTCTCCAAGGTACAAAAAGGACATAACAGCACTAGGAAAAAGTCCAGAGATGAGTGACTAGGATGACTCCTGCACTACAGGGGATGAATTTTGAGAAAAGATTAAAAGTGCTGAGCCTTTTCAGTTTAAGCAAAAAAAAAGATTTACAGGAGGCATGAACGAAGTGTTTAAAGTAATGAAGGGAATTAGTACAGTTCATTAAGACTGCTATTTTAAAATTAGTTCATCAAGAACATGAGGACACAGCTTGAAACCTGTTAAGGGTAAATTTCACACAAATCTTGTGAAGTTTTTCTTTACACAGAGAACCACAGACACATTAATAAGTAACCCTTTAGTCTGGTTAGGCATGGGAGTTTCAAAACTAGACTTGATGTTATTTTAGATGAATTAAGTGGATAGGACTGGCAAGCTTTGTTGGACTGAATGGCCTATCCTCATCTAGATTTTTCCTATGTTTCTATGTTCTAAAAAAAGCTTGAGAAGGGTTAATATACTGTAAAGCCTACAGTCCACATAACTTAATACTTTTAAGTTTGGTAAACTTAAATCTTTCTTAAAAGTTCCACTAGCTTAACAATTTAAAGTAGTTATAACTGGCAATATAATTTTGAGTTTCTGAAACTGACAATTTTTGATGATGTACAACTTACTATTGGATTAAGTCACTCCATCCATCCATCCATCCTCTTCCGCTTATCCGAGGTCGGGTCGCGGGGGTAGCAGCTTAAGGAGAGAAGCCCAGACTTCCCTCTCCCCGGCCACTTCTTCCAGCTCTTCCGGGAGAATCCCAAGGCGTTCCCAGGCCAGCCGGGAGACATAGTCCCTCCAGCGTGTCCTGGGTCTTCCCCGGGGCCTCCTCCCGGTTGGACGTGCCCGGAACACCTCACCAGGGAGGCGTCCAGGAGGCATCCTGATCAGATGCCCGAGCCACCTCATCTGACTCCTTTCGATGCGGAGGAGCAGCGGCTCTACTCTGAGCCCCTCCCGGATGACTGAGCTTCTCACCCTATCTTTAAGGGAAAGCCCAGACACCCTGCGGAGGAAACTCATTTCAGCCGCTTGTATTCGCGATCTCGTTCTTTCGGTCACTACCCATAGCTCATGACCATAGGTGAGGGTAGGAACGTAGATCGACTGGTAAATTGAGAGCCTTGCCTTACGGCTCAGCTCTTTTTTCACCACGACAGACCGATGCAGAGCCCGCATCACTGCGGATGCCGCACCGATCCGCCTGTCGATCTCACGATCCATTCTTCCCTCACTCGTGAACAAGACCCCGAGATACTTAAACTCCTCCACTTGGGGCAGGATCTCGCCCCCAACCCTGAGAGGGCACTCCACCCTTTTCTGGCTGAGGACCATGGTCTCGGATTTGGAGGTGCTGATTCTCATCCCAGCCGCTTCACACTCAGCTGCGAACCGCTCCAGAGAGAGCTGAAGATCACGGCCTGATGAAGCAAACAGGACAACATCATCTGCAAAAAGCAGTGACCCAATCCTGAGTCCACCAAACCGGACCCCTTCAACACCCTGGCTGCGTCTAGAAATTCTGTCCATAAAAGTTATGAACAGAATCGGTGACAAAGGGCAGCCCTGGCGGAGTCCAACTCTCACTGGAAACGGGCTCGACTTACTGCCGGCAATGCGGACCAAGCTCTGACACCGGTTGTACAGGGACTGAACAGCTCTTATCAGGGGGTCCAGTACCCCATACTCCCGGAGCACCCCCCACAGGACTCCCCGAGGGACACGGTCGAACGCCTTTTCCAAGTCCACAAAGCACATGTAGACTGGTTGGGCAAACTCCCATGCACCCTCCAGGACCCTGCTAAGGCTGTAGAGCTGGTCCACTGTTCCGCGACCAGGACGAAAACCACACTGTTCCTCCTGAATCCGAGGTTCGACTATCCGACGGACCCTCCTCTCCAGAACCCCCGAATAGACTTTTCCAGGGAGGCTGAGGAGTGTGATCCCTCTATAGTTGGAACACACCCTCCGGTCCCCCTTTTTAAAGAGGGGGACCACCACCCCAGTCTGCCAATCCAGAGGCACTGTCCCCGATGTCCATGCGATGTTGCAGAGACGTGTCAACCAAGACAGTCCTACAACATCCAGAGCCTTAAGGAACTCCGGGCGTATCTCATCCACCCCCGGGGCCCTGCCACCAAGGAGTTTTTTGACAACCTCGGTGACTTCAGTCCCAGAGATGGGAGAGCCCACCTCAGAGTCCCCAGGCTCTGCTTCCTCATTGGAAGGCATGTTAGTCGGATTGAGGAGGTCTTCGAAGTACTCCCCCCACCGACCCACAACGTCCTGAGTCGAGGTCAGCAGCGCACCATCCCCACCATATACGGTGTTGACACTGTACTGCTTCCCCTTCCTGAGACGCCGGACGGTGGACCAGAATCTCCTCGAAGCCGTCCGAAAGTCGTTCTCCATGGCCTCTCCAAACTCCTCCCATGCTCGAGTTTTTGCCTCAGCAACAACCGAAGCCGCATTCCGCTTGGCCTGTCGGTACCTATCAGCTGCCTCCAGAGACCCACAGGACAAAAAGGTCCTATAGGACTCCTTCTTCAGCTTGACGGCATCCCTCACCGCCGGTGTCCACCAACGGGTTTGGGGATTGCCGCCGCGACAGGCACCGACCACCTTACGGCCACAGCTCCGGTCAGCCGCCTCAACAATAGAGGCACGGAACATGGCCCATTCGGACTCAATGTCCCCCACCTCCCTCGGGACGTGGTTGAAGTTCTGCCGGAGGTGGGAGTTGAAGCTACTTCTGACAGGGGACTCTGCCAGCCGTTCCCAGCAGACCCTCACAACACGTTTGGGCCTACCAGGTCTGACCGGCATCTTCCCCCACCATCGAAGCCAACTCACCACCAGGTGGTGATCAGTTGACAGCTCCGCCCCTCTCTTCACCCGAGTGTCCAAGACATATGGCCGCAAGTCCGACGACACAACCACAAAGTCGATCATCGAACTGAGGCCTAGGGTGTCCTGGTGCCAAGTGCACATATGAACACCCTTATGCTTGAACATGGTGTTCGTTATGGACAATCCGTGGCGAGCACAGAAGTCCAATAACAGAACACCGCTCGGGTTCAGATCGGGGGGGGCCATTCCTCCCAATCACGCCCTTCCAGGTCTCACTGTCATTGCCCACGTGGGCATTGAAGTCTCCCAGCAAAACGAGGGAATCCCCAGAAGGTATGCCCTCTAGCACCACCTCTAGAGACTCCAAAAAGGGTGGATACTCCAAACTGCTGTTCGGCGCATACGCACAAACAACAGTCAGGACCCTTCCCCCCACCCGAAGGCGGAGGGAGGCCACCCTCTCGTCCACCGGGGTAAACCCCAACGCACAGGCTCCAAGTCGGGGGGCAGTAAGTATGCCCACACCTGCTCGGCGCCTCTCACCGGAGGCAACTCCAGAGTGGTAGAGAGTCCAGCCCCTCTCAAGGAGATTGGTTCCAGAGTCCAAGCTGTGCGTCGAGGTGAGTCCGACTATATCTAGCCGGAACCTCTCAACCTCACGCACTAGCTCAGGCTCCTTCCCCTTCAGAGAGGTGACATTCCACGTCCCAAGAGCCAGTTTCTGTAGCCGAGGATCAGAACGCCAAGGTCCCCGCCGCCGGCCACTACCCAACTCACATTGCACCTGACCTCCTTGGCTCCTCCCATAGGTGGTGAGCCCATGGGAAGGAGGACCCACGTTACCTCTTCGGGCTGTGCCCGGCCGAGCCCCATGGGTGTAGGCCCGGCCACCAGGCGCTCGCCATCGAGCCCCACCCCCAGGCCTGGCTCCAGAGGGGGGCCCCGGTGACCCGCGTCCGGGCAAGGGAAAACGTCGTCCACAGTTTTTACTCTTCATTGGAGGTTTGTTGAACCGTTCTTTGTCTCATCCCTCACCTAGGACCAGTTTGCCTTGGGTGGCCCTACCAGGGGCATAAAGCCCCGGACAACATAGCTCCTAGGATCATTGAGACACGCAAACCCCTCCACCACAATAAGGTGACGGTTCAAGGAGGGGTCACTAATACTCATAATTATAAAGTCACTGCCACTGTGAATTCTCGAGTTATGGCATTAATGATTCTGCATCATTACATATGTGCTTATGCACCTGCAGCACTGTGATGCATGAAAGACAAGAAAGATGGCTCATATTTTTGTGACAATGTGTTACTTTCAAAAGAAGATTTCTACCATTACCTTCAGGTTTATATTGATGATCTAGAAAATTCTAACCCTCTTGGTACACCTCATTAAATTCATAAACGCTGTGCATTATACAGGGTCCTATCCAGTTTGCCCCCAAAATACAGGTCAGAATTGCTCACTTTACCATTAGCTCTGCTAGTAAAAGTGTTAGACCTCTGGAAGTATGGTTACTCAGCAGCACTTGCATCATTGGTATGTGATATTCACACCCTTGTAAAGGATGGTGCCTTTATTGAATATCATGGTCAAAATATAAAGGGCACCATATTATGTTTTTGTATTGACAATCTAGCTGACCATGGTTTATGTGGGTTTCTACAGTCATTCAGATCAGAATATGCTTATAGGTTTTATATGGCCACAAGTTAACAGGTCCAAAACAGCAGTTAGAAAAGGTCAGTTTACTGCAAGAAACAAGGCTAGTAATGACCTTCATGTACTGTGTTACAGAATAACAGATTAGAAAGCCATGCTTGTGTGAAAGGAAAATGTGTCCTGCATGAATTGTTACAGTACTTCCATCATATCACAGGGTTTCCTCCGGATGTACTATATGATCTTTTGGAGGGATTTTTTTTTACTTTTTCTTTGCATAAAAAAGATGATCCAGCAGAAGTACTTCACTTTTGACTATTTAAATTAAAAGATTAGATCCTTCACATATCAGCACACTGATAACTCAGACAGACTTTTGCCATTTCCAAAACATTTCAAGTTGGGGAGCATGCACTGGTACAGTGCGTTGCCGCACCCACTACACAACAAAACAACTCGGGATCCCGGTTGGCAACCCCCCAGGCAGACATGCGGTCCAGTCCCACCCTCCGGAAATGACCCTCTATCTGCTGGGCGACCCCTTGGCCTGGTCCAGTCACTTGGGTCCCCAACAATGAGGATTTTACGAGCTGGATCACCCTTGGGGAAATGCGCCACATTTCTGTTATGCCATAACTGACGCTCCCTCACAATGCAGGTAATGTGCCTCATTCGGGACTCCATGAGCAAAGTCAAACCAATGGTACTGAAGGATTTTCCAGAGAGACACAGTACCAAAGGAGTCCAGTCTTCGTCTCAGGTCACTGGATAGCGTCCATGTCTCGCAACCATATAGCAAGACAGGAAGCACCAGGACTCTAAAGACTTGGACCTTCGTCTTTTCGTATAGATGTTGGGAGCACCACACACCCTTTTCGAACAACCTCATGACACCCATGCTCTCCCAATCCGTCTACTGACTTCATAGGAAAAGTCACCAGAGACATGAATGTCACTGCCAAGGTAAGTAAACCTCTTGACAAGGTTGACACCTTCTCCGCAAACAGACACACTGCTGATGGCTGTGCCCAAGAGGTCATTAAAGGCTTGGATCTTGGTTTTTATCCAGGACACTCGCAAGCCCAGACACTCAGATTCCTCGCTCAGTCTCTCAAGCGCCCCGATCAGAGCCTCCATTGACTCCGCGAAGATCACAGCATCATCAGCAAAGTTAAGATCCGTGATTCTTTCTTCACCAACAGATGCCCCACAGCCGCTGGACCCCACAACCTTGCCCAACACCCAGTCCATTCAAGCATTGAACAGAGTAGGAGCAAGAACATACCCCTGACGAACCCCAGAATCAACTGGGAAAAACGTAGAGGTTCTGCCTCCACTCTGCACAGCAATCACAATACCAATGTACAGGCCGGCCATGATATCCAGCAACGTCGAGGGGATCCCACAAACCCTCTGGATGTCCCACAGGGCAGCTCGATCAACTTAGTCGAACGCTTTACAAAAATTGACAAAGGCTGCAAAGAAACTCTGCCGATATTCACGTTTGCGCTCCATGAGAACCCTCAGTGCTAGAATGCGGTCAATGGTAGACTTCTTACGCATTAAACCAGACCGTTCTGGTCGCTGGTAGGTGAACAAGTGATCAAGGATCCTATTGAGGACAACCCTAACAAGGACCTTACGTGGCACAGAGAGCAGTGTTATCCCCCTGTAGTTGCAGAAATCCAGGCGATCACCCTTTCCTTTCCAGATAGGGACAACAACTCCTGTTTTCCAGTCAGTTGGGATTGTGCCAGTCTCCCAAATGGAAGCAAAGATTGCTTGTAATGCCAGGAGGACAGCCTTACCACCAGCCTGGAGAAGTCAACCCCGGATACCACAGATCCCTGCAGCCTTTCCTCACCTCATCTGGTTCACCACCTGTGCAATCTCAGTGTGATTGGGTGGTTCACAGCTAATTGGAGGATCGGCCTCAAAGACCAAGGACCCAGAGATATCCAACGTCCTAGCCGCAGGATCAGCTTTGAACAACTGCTCAAAGTAGCCAGCCCAGCGGGTCACAACTGCAGTGTCATCCGTGAAGACCGTTCCATCAGCCACCATGACTGCGACTCTCCAAGGAACAGATTCGGATGTGCGTAATGCTTCGATTCCTCTGTAAGTAGGATACAGGTCGCTAGACCACAGATGGTGTGTCACTTGCTCACAGATTCCTCTAACAAACGCCTCTTTATCTGCCCTCAGAGCCCTCGCAGCCGTCGTTCTTAGTTCCAGACCAGAGTTGCCATTGAGCCGTGCGCTGTGACTCCTCTCGATGATATCCAGGGTGCCCTGCGAGATGAAACACCTCCTTCTGGTAACACCAACACAACCCTCAGCAACCTTCAGGGTCTTATCACAGAAGGTCTGCCATATCACATTAGGATCGGCAGTTGCACCCAAATCTGCAAGTTCCTCATACAAACTGCGTGTAAACTCATTAGAAACAGTATGGTCTTGGAGTCTGGCCAAGTCCAGGCTCATTTTCCGAGTAGGTGGTAACCTACTGAACCTAAGCTGGATCCTAAGAGTAGCAACAACAAGTAATTGTCAGAATTCAGAAACTGGGCACTTCTGTAGACCCTGTAGTTTTGCAAGAGCCTCTAGCATCTGCCCACTAGGATGTGATCGATTTCCTTCACCGCACCACAAATATTGGAGTACCAAGTCCAACGATGCGGTTCCGGGTTCTGGAACCAGGATCCAGCGATTCACAGCCCCTGACCTTTTGCAAAGTCAAGGAACATGGAGCCACTTTCACTAAGGTCACCAGACCCATGGGGACCGAGACAATCCTCATAGCCAGCCCTGAGAGTGCCAGTGGCTGCACTGAAGTCACCCATAACCAGAGGAGTGTCACCTCGTGGGCACCCATCAACCACTGAGCGAAGCTGCGAATAAAATATCAACCTCACCGAAACATCATTTACCATGGTCAGAGCATGCACTGAGACAATAGACAAGGCAGCCAGGGAGTAATCTGAGTCTCATAATGCACTTGTAGAAAGAAGTGACATCGGACACCACTGGAAGAAGCCAATCCGCTGCGGCAACAGCTGCTCCCCGAGTAAGACAGTCATCAGAGAGACCAGACCAATAAAAGGTGTACCCACCCACAGAGATCCGGCCCATACGGGTAGGTGCATGGAACATCTTGTCTCTCCGGCAAGATGATCATCTTCCTCTGCTGTCGGAGGAGCTACGTAAACTCTACATTTCAGTGGCGGCACTCTCTGAGGTGCGCAGACCAGGGACTGGCCAGATCTCAAAACATTTCTATCTTGAGGAAAAATTGGAGACAAGGGACATAAAAATGTCACTCTACTAAGGCTGCTTCCACTCTTTGCAGGTAGTGCTATGCCACAGGGTAATGCTATATGGGCAGTTTCTATGGAGCTGAAGGAGGTGGTATAACTTGCATTGTGCCCATCATTCACTGATGAAATATTTGATTACTTTCAATGCAGAATTATCATAAACAGGTATTGTAAAAAGCCTTCCCTGACTCTAGGCTATGTCCTAAACATCACTATTTGGAGCACTATCCGAAACTAATAAAGTGCTTTGGATCTCTTGTGCATGATTGGTCAGTAAGGTTTGAAACTAAGTATCTCTTTTTTAAAAAAGAACATTATAATATGTGCAAAATTTTAGAAACATTTTGAAGACACTTGCAAGTAGACATCAAAACATGATGGCATATCATCTTCGTGCACCATAATTTTTCAAGCCAAAGAAAAGGTTTTTGTATCTTCACTATCCCAGGTAACTTAGGTACATGTTAGAAGTGAAACAGATAGAGACACAATCTACAGTACCAGAATGGTGACCATTGATAACACAGACTACACTAGTAGAATGTTTATATCTGCCGGATTTAATTGGGGACAATTTACCAAAATTGTTGAGATCTACATAGTTATGTCATGAATTTTACTGATGATATTCAGAACATCTTCATTGCTATGTGCTGTCAGCCACACCCACAGGCCTGTCTATTCACCTACTCTCTGAGCTCAACAATACAGTCACCTTCTCTGTATGCAAAACTGAAGGGTCGCTGCTGTTGGCTACAAAAAGATTCATAGCAATTAAGCAAGATTAAGAACTTTAAATAGTAAGTAATCCAGGTATTTTTTTTGAGTCAGTTCTAACATGGTCAGTGTATATTCTATATAATGGCATTATATTTTGTTATACTGACTTATATTCAAGTTATTTGGAGTTGTCTTAATCTTTAAAAGCTATATTTTCTTAGTTTTTGACCTTAACCTCACTAATGAAAAGGCATATGACACACATATATATATATATATATATATACTGCTGAAAAAAATTAAAGAACACTGCATTTGGCTATGGTCAGTGTCATAACTGGTAGCATGAGGCGATACCTGGACCTTACAGAGGTTGCACAGATAGTCCAACTTCTCCAGGATGGCACATCAATACGTGCCATTGCAAGAGAGTTTGCTATGTCTCTCGGTAGAGTCTCAAGGGCATGGAGGAGATTCCAGGAGACAGGCAGTTACTCTAGGAGAGCTGAACAGGGCTGTAAAAAGTCTTTAACCCATCAGCAGGATTGGCATTTGCTCCTTTGGGCAAGGAAGAACAGGATGAGCACTTCCAGAGCCCTACAAAATGACCTCCAGCAGGCAAGTCTCTGACCAAACAATCATAAGCAAACTTCATGAGGATAGCCTGAGGGCCCGACATCCTCTAGTGGGCCCTGTGCTCACTGCCTGGCACCACAGAACTCAATTGGCATTTGCCATAGAATACCAGAATTGTCAGGTCCACCACTGGCACCCTGTGCTTTTCACAGATGAGAGCAGGTTCACCCTGAGCACATGTGACAGACGTAAAAGGGTCTGGAGAAGCCATGAAGAATGTTAAGCTGCCTGTAACATCGTTCAGCATGATCGGTTTGGCAGTGGGTCAGTGATGGTCTGGGGAGGCATATCCATGGAGGCACGCGCAGACCTCCACAGGTTAAACAATGGCACCTTGACTGCCATTAATTATCGGAATGAAATCCTTGGACCACTGTCAGACCCTATGCTGGTGCAGTGGGTCCTGGGTTCATCCTGGTGTATGACAATGCCCGGCCTCATGTGGCGAGAGTATGCAGGCAGTTCCTGGAGGATGAAGGAATTGATACCACTGACTGGCCCCCAGACTTGCTTGACCTAAATCCAATAGAACACCGCTGGGACATTATGTTTCAGTCCAACTGACGCTGCTAGGTTGTACCTCAGACTTTCCAGGAGCTTAGTGATACTCTGGTCCAGATCTGGGAGGAGATCCCCCAGAAGTACTGCACAATAACTTGACATTTGCCAGTGTGGAGTTGATCAGATTCTTCTCACCAGCTCTTGCTATGCCATCTGCATCTTTGTTTCCATCTATTGTGCTCCTTGTCACATTATCTTTTTAGTGCTGGTATTTGGATCATTGGTTTTTGATACTATAATGAAAAACTAATGTGGAACTGGAAGCTATTCCCTATTGGATGATAATGTAAACTATGCAATTTCTGGTTATATAGAGATTGGACTAATAATTTGTGCCTCTAGGGCATTTTTGAATACCACCAAACACTCGTTCAGTTATTACTTTATTTTTTCTTTGATATATTCATTAGTACAAAGGCAGCCAAAGTCTCACAAATGATGATTATTAGGATAATTGAGAAAGACCGTGCAAGTAATTTGAAGCTTAGCTCTTGGCCAGCTTCTGTTGATGCACTGATTAAGATTATAAAAGAACAAATATAACTGGATCTTCAGTTCACCTTACAATTTGAAGATCCGGACTGTGATGGAAGACTTACCTCCCTGGTTGACATCAAGGAATTGAGGACCTGTGAGAGCAACAAGGAGTGTATGGAGCTAGGAGGTAAGTGAGGTAGATAGGGGCAAGGTTATGTATGGCTTTGAAGGTGAGAAGCAGAATCTTGAATTTAATCCTTGATGGAACTGGCAACCAGTGAAGATGGGAGAGAACAGGGGAGGTGTGAGCAAAATGCTTTGTGAGGGTGATGACTCTGGCCACAGAGTCCTGAATATACTGTATCCTCTGTATAGATTTTGCAGGGAAGCCAATGAAGAGGGAATTACAGTAATCAATATGAGACATTATGTTGTTTCCCTGATGCTTTTTTGCTTATATGTCCTATTCTGTTTAAATAGTATTTATCTTGACCTGATATATGGTGCTGGTATATTACTGTTTACTTAAGCGTATGCAGAATTCCAGCAATTTACAAACCAAAACCTGCACAACATATTCCAGGCAGAGCTTAATTGTCACATCCCACACTTGATGACCTTGTTTAGACAGAATGTATCCAAAACTGGAAAGACTGCAGATTCTTTGGCTATCATTGTGAATGTCTGTAACGAACAGGTACTATACTACATATTTTAAAGTTTCAGAAATGAAATATGAGCTTTTGAATTAGCTAACTTGTTTGTCTGTCATTAGTTACTGTTTTGAAAGGCTGTTCCAGTACATACCTTATTTTGAATAAAGTGCTGAATCATTGGCTACTTGTTTTTTTACTATATATCACTACATTTGTACTTCCTGGCCCACATAATACTTAGGATATGTAAAGTTTAAGGCATTAATCATACCTTTATCTGCTGCTGCTAATGGTGTAATATTTCAGTTACCTCACAGTTTATATCACAACGCAGAACTTGCTGTTTGGTTTAGACATTACATTTTCAATACAGTTTGGATGAAAAATTAACACTGCCTAGTTCTTATTTAGTTCAGTTTAACTTATGTTATACTTTCAACTTAGATAGACTTAGCTGGTGTTTATTTTATGCATTTAATCTATACTAATAAAAGGTAAAGCCCTCACTCACTCACTCACTCACTCACTCACTCACTCACTCACTGACTGACTCATCACTAATTCTCCAACTTCCCGTGTGGGTGGAAGGCTGAAATTTGGCAGGTTCATTCCTTACAGCTTCCTTACAAAAGTTGGGCAGGTTTCATTTCGAAATTCTACGCGTAATGGTCATAACTGGAAGCTGTTTTTCTCCATTTACTGTAATGGAGCTGAGCTCGAAAGCCGTGGGGGTGGAGTTTCGTGTGACATCATCACGCCTCCCACGTAATCTCGCAGTACGTAGAAAACCAGGAAGCGCTCCAAAAAGCGCTGAAGAAAACATGCATTATATAATTGAGAAGGCAGCGAAACAATAAGAAGCGAGCGAGTGACATATACAACCATATTCATGAGTTTTGCTACTTCGGAAACAAAGCACGATGTAAACCTACACTTTAAATTAAGTTCATAGACAGGCTGCCGCTGGCGTTTGTAATTTAGTGCCTGCCCATATAAGGCCGTCCGTCAGCGGCAATCCAATAGCAAACTCCCATTAAATATTCACAGGTGAAGGACTGTGCTTATGCAGAGGAAGATGAGATGGTCAGGGTGGTGTTTGGCACAAACTCAGCGAAACTGCGAGAGAAAGTTTTAAGTGCCAGTACTTCGGTAACATTAAATACAGCCATGGACATAGCACGAGATGGCACCAGCACAGCTGGGAACCTTCGATGCATGTACACCGAGCGGCTCACGTGAACTGATGCAGCAACAGTTCCAAAGAGCGCTGAACAAAAACCGAATTACACAATTGAAAAGGCAGCAAAAAATATGAAGCGTCTGATACATACAAGCATATTCATAAATCCAGCTACTGCGGAAACAAAGCACACGGTGGAAAAAGTCAATGTCCCGCTAAAGGAAGACGGTGTAAAAAAAAAAACCCGTGCATACAGTGTGTCAGGTCTCAGATAAAGAAGAAGACGAGCTGTTTATTGATGCAGTAAGAAACGAATCGATGAATGAAACCTGTCATCTTTACAACGATTGACAAACACGGAATGTAACTTGAACACAACACATCCTACAAATACGAACCTGATTGAAAGAAATAATGATAATCAAATCCTTGATGACAGCAACACTCAGTAACACTCACAAAACAAATACTGTATATTGACAGTCATGTTACGTTATTTTTAAAATGTTCCCTTTTCTTTTTCATAGCTTTTTTAACACACTACTTCTCCGCTGCGATACGCGGGTATATATATATGTATATATATACACCGATCTACATACTCAAATAATGGATACTTTATTCGCCATCAATGATTGTTTTTGTAAAGCCATACTCAGTGTATTCATTAGATGAACGGTAAAAAAGTAAGAGCGAGGAGAGGATGACTTATTGAGGCATGCAGGCTGTAGTGCGCGTCAACTCTATCTGAATTGCGCGATCACATTTGAAAAAATATATCTTTTCAAGTTCTATTTAGTCCATATGTGTCAAACTCAAGGGCCGCGGGCCACATCCGGCCCGCGTGTAATTATATCCGGCCCGCGAGATCATTTTATATACTGTATTATTGTTATTAATGGCCCGTGTATATGAAGCGCTGGTAACACAATAAACTACAGATCCCATAATGCAGCGCTTCAGCTGCCTTGCCGAACACTTACCGCGTTAATCAAGTCTAGCTTATGATGCTGCAAGTTATTGCGAAGCTAGCCCACACGATGCTGAAGAGAAAAGTTGATTCTGAAAATAGAGCCTTTAAAAACCGATGGGAGGCAGAGTATATGTTTACTGACATTGCCGGTAAATCCGTGTGTCTCATTTGTGGAGCTAATGTGGCTGTAATTACAGAATTTAATCTAAGACGGCACTATGAGACAAAACATCAGGGTAACCTGAAAGACCTGAATGCAATGCAGAAGATACAGAAAGCAGAAAAATTAAATAAGAATCTGACACTTCAGCGGACGTTTTTACCCGTGCACAATCACAAAGTGATTTCAAGTGAAGCTGCTTTTATGGGAGACACAAATGCACCAGTGCAACTTGCCCCACTTTCCCTGTTGCCAAGTAATGTTGAACCAAGTCGTCACTACGGTGTTCCCAAATACGCACTTTGCTGATAAACTGAGCGCACTGAGTTTGCACGGCGTTTTGGTGACTTTGAAGAACAAAAAAAGTCCGTCTACATGCGGCTCGAACCTTGTGCATATTTGGTAGCACATATCTGTGTGAGAAGCTCTTCTCAGTGATAAAGACTAACAAAACAGCACACAGGAGTCGCCTCACTGATGAGCACCTGCAGTCCATCCTGAGAATCTCCACAACACAGAACCTCACACCAAACATAAACGAACTTGTTCCCAAAAAAAGATGCCAGGCGTCCAGCTCTAAAATGACATATGAGCAAAGACAACTGAATAATTTGATTTGTTATTGCTGAAAGGAACACATTTTATTTATATTTCCAGGTTTTGTTATGCAGCATGTTCATATTTGAATTTGTATAATTTTGACAGGATATATTTTTATGGAGAGCAAAATCTTTTGGGATATTTAAAATCTAAGTTTATTTTTTATATAAAATTACATAAGAGTAAAGAAATTTGAATGTTTGTTCTTTTAACGTTTACTTTATTTCTAACTTGTATAATTTAGACAGGATATATTTTTATGGAGAGCAAAATATAATAAGTTGTTTAAGGTTTGAGTTGATTTATTCAAGAATAATATTCCTGTCTGTTTTTAACATTCCTACCAAAGATATTTCTGTCGACTAAATAAAAATTCCTTCTATTTAAAATTTAAATAGAACTTGAACAAATATGATAGTTCATAATATCCACGCAGACTTGCACGTAAGAGCGGGAGTTATCCGTTTTAACAAGCAGCGTATTGCACTGATAGGAAATAGCTGTGTGTGTATATATGTAGATATGTATGTATATGTATATATATGTTTATATATGTGTGTGTGTATGTGTATATATATATGTATTTGTGTATATATGTGTGTGTATGTATGTATGTATGTGTGTATGTATATGTATGTGTATATATGTAGATATATATGTATGTATATATGTGTGTGTGTATATATATGTGTATATGTATAGATATGTATATATATATGTTTATGTGTGTGTGTGTAAATATATATATATTTATATATATATATATATATATATATATGACAGCAACACTCATCACTTACAACAGTGACAAAACAATTACATTGACAATCATGTTACGTTATTTTCAAAATGTTTCCTTTTCTTTTTCATTGCTTCTTTAACACACTACTTGCGAAGCGCGGGTATTTTGCTAGTCTATACTAATAAAAGGCAAAGCCCTCACTGACTCACTCACTCACTCACTCACTCACTCACTGACTGACTCATCACTAATTCTCCAACTTCCCGTGTGGGTAGAAGGCTGAAATTTGGCAGGCTCATTCCTTACAGCTTATTTACAAAAGTTGGGCAGGTTTTATTTCGAAATTCTACGCGTAATGGTCATAACTGGAACCTATTTTTGTCCATATACTGTAATAGACTGCAGCTTGATGGCCGTGGGAGGCAGAGTTGCGTCTCGCATCATCACGCTTCCCATGTAATCACATGAACTGACTGTGAGCGCAGTACGTAAAGAACAAGGAAGAGCTCCAAAGAGTGCTGAAGAAAAAACGCATTACACAATTGAGAAGGCAGTAAAAGAATATCAAGCGAGTGATGTATTCAAGCATATTCATAAGTGCAGCTACTGCGGAAACAAAGCACGGTGTAAACCGTAAGTTTAAATTAAGTTTATAGACACACTCCTGCTGCCGTTTGTCATGCCTAAGACGAATACGATATTCGCGAGATACAAGTTTAATGAGAAGACACGAGGTATAAATGAGACTTTGGATCACTTTGTAATGGAGTTAAAATTGCTGTAGCAAGAAACTTTTAAGTCTTAGCTAACATTAAATAAAGCCATGGACATCGCAAGATCACACGAGAGCGGCTCACATGAACTGACTGAGAACGCAGTACGAGTGATCACTTTGATGAATCAAACCTGTTCAAAAAACGCATTACACAATTGAGAGGGTTGCAAAAGAATATGAAGTGCATGACGCATACAAGCATATTCATGAGTGCAGCTACTTCGGAAACAAAGCATGGTATAATCCTAAAGTTTAAATTAAGTTCATAGACAGGCTGCCGCTGGCATTTGTCATGCCCACAACGAATGCGATATTCGCGGGATACAAGTTTAATGAGAGGACGCAGGGTATAAACGAGAGTTTTGATCACTTTGTAATTAAGTTAAAATTGCACTTGGAGGACTGTGCTTATGCAAATTCCGAGAGACTGTGTTTGTGAGGGGATTGACAGTTAAGGCGGGGGGGGGAATCACGTCATCATCTCCCCTCCCATTCACCTCATTTCATTTCACTCCGAGCTGAGCTCCACACCTGACGCGGTCTTACCGTTCTTTTTCCTTAGTGTTTAGTCCTCTCTCCTTTACTGATTTATATAAAGGAGAGTTGAGATCCGAGAGACTGTGTTTGTGGAGAGATTGACAGTTAAGGCGGGTGGTGGAGTCACGTCATCATCTCCCATCCCATTCACCTCATTTCATTCACTTCATTTCGCTCTGAGCTGAGCTCCACAGATAACGTAGTCTGGCGGAAGCAACTTCGTGACGCTGCCACCAAATACTCACAGAAAAATCCACAAGTTAATACACACGCTGTCTCTAGAGTTTCTTCACACTCTGAATCCTCCAGAAGCTAATGAGCATAATCTAATTTTGAGGGTTGGGACACCAATAATGTTACTGAAAACCTTACAGCCAACGAGACTTTGTAATGGCACGAGACTTCAGGTCACGTGTCTGCAAAAGAACCTAATTGAGGCAACTATTTTTACTGGTAGTTGCTCAGGGGAGAGAGTTTGTATTCCTCGCATCCCTGTTATACCCTCTGATCTCCCATTTCAATTCAAATGCCTCCAATTTCCAGTAAGGCTCTGCTTCGCGATGACAATTAATAAGTCTCAGGGACAGACCCTACAAAAGGTTGCCATTGATTTGAGGCAAGATTGCTTTTCTCCTGGACAACTATACGTTGCATTCTCAAAAGTAAGCTCACACAGCTTGGTCATATTACAACCAATTTGCTGAACTGACAACGTGGTATACAAAGAGATCCTTAACAAATAATTATTGGTATATTTTCCCTCAGTTTAAAAAGGTTTACTTTTCTTCTTAATAAAAATTAAAAAGCAGTACTTCGCCGCTGCGAAGCTCGGGGATTTTGATATATATATATATATATATATATATATATATATATATATATATA
>JANRMT010062818.1:29772070-29805142 GCA_026402145.1 Polypterus bichir lapradei
TATGTATATATATATGTTTATGTGTGTGTGTGTAAATATATATATATATGACAGCAACACTCATCACTCACAACAGTGACAAAACAATTACATTGACAATCATGTTACGTTATTTTCAAAATGTTTCCTTTTCTTTTTCATTGCTTCTTTAACACATTACTTCTCCGCTGCGAAGCGCGGGTATTCTGCTAGTCTATACTAATAAAAGGCAAAGCCCTCACTCACTCACTCACTCACTCACTCACTCATCACTAATTCTCCAACTTCCTGTGTAGGTAGGAGGCTGAAGTTTGGCAGGCTCATTCCTTACAGCTTACTTTCAAAAGTTGGGCAGGTTTCATTTTGAAATTCTACGCGTAATGGTCATAACTGGAACCTATTTTTCTCCATATACTGTAATGGACTTTAGCTTGATGGCCGTGGGGGGCGGAGCTACATGTGACATCATCACGCCTCCCAAGTAATCACATGAACTGACTGTGACCGCAGTACATAGAAAAGAAGGAAGAGTTCCCAAAGAGCGCTGAAGAAAAACGCCGAATACTTTATTCGCGAGATACAAGTTTAATGAGAAGACACGAGGTATAAACGAGACTTTGGATCACTTTGTAACGGAGTTAAAATTGCTGTAGCGAGAAACTTTTAAGTGCCGGGTCTTAGCTAACATTAAATAAAGCCATGGACATCGCAACATCACACAAGAGAGCAGCTCACGTGAACTGACTGAACGCAGTACGAGTGATCACTTCCATGCATCAAACCTGTTCAAAAAACGCATTACACAATTGACAAGGTAGGAAAGGAATATGCTCCAAGCTGAGCTCCACAGCTAACGTGGTCTTGCGGAAGCAACTTCGTCACACTGCCACCAAATACTCACAGAAAAATCCACAAGTTAATACACACGCTGTCTATACAGTTTCTCCACACTCAATGTATTCCTCGCATCCCCTTTATACCCTCTGATCTCCCATTTCAATTCAGATGCCTCAAATTTCCAGTAAGGCTCTGCTGCACAATGACAAGTAATAAGTCTCAGGGACTGACCCTTGAAAAGGTTGCCATTGATTTCCGGCACGATTGCTTTTCTCCTGGACAACTATACGTTGCATTCTCAAGAGTGAGCTCGCGCAGCTTCGTCATATTACAACCAGAGTGCTGAACTAACAACGTGATATATAAAGAGAACTATAATAATCGTAATAAACGAGCAATAAAACAGCGGAGAACCTGTGGATTAAATAAAAAGGCAGCTTCCTTGGCAAAGCAAGGAAAAAGGATGGCTTTATATGTCATTCGTTTATAAAACAGCGAAGAAGCTGTGTAAAGGCTGCTTCACAATAAAACAGCGGAGTGCCTTATATGAGCAGGCAGTCAGCTAAAGAAGGGAATCAATAAATATCTATAATCGTAATAAACGAACAAAAAATAGCGTACAAGCCGCGGATTAAATAAAGGAAATGGGTACCTGAACAGTAAAGTAAGTTTCAAATAGCTACACAATAACTATAACAATCGTAATAAACGAACAATAAAACAGTACAGAACCGCGAAGCAAGGAGAAACGACGGCCTTATATGGCGTTCGTTTATAAAGCAGCGGAGAAGCAGTGTGAAGGCAGCTACACAAAAAAACAGCAGAGCGCCACACTCTGAATGTATTCCTCGCATCACCGTTATACCCTCTGATCTCCCATTTCAATTCAAAAGCTTCAAATTTCCAGTAAGGCTCTGCTTTGCAATGACAATTAATAAGTCTCAGGGACAGACTCTACAAAAGGTTGCCATTGATTTGAGGCAACATTGCTTTTCTCCTGGACAACTACAGTATACGTTGCATTCTCAAAAGTAATCTCAGTGCACAGCTTGGTCATATTACAACCGGAGTGCTGAACTGACAACGTGGTATACAAAGAGATTCTTAACAAATAGTTATTGGTATATTTTCCCTCAGTTTAAAAAGGTTTTCTTTTCTTCTTAATAAAAATTTAAAAGCACTTCTTCGTCGCTGCGAAGCGCAGGGATTTTTCTATATACAGTATATATATATGTAGATATATATGTATGTATGTATGTGTATATATATATGTACACATATATATGTGTATATATATGTGGATATGTATATATATGTGTGTATATATGTAGATATGTATATATATGTAGATCTGTATATATATGTATATATGTGTGTGTATGTATGTATGTATGTATGTGTATATATATATATATATGTATGTGTATGTGTGTATATATATGTATATTTATCTGTATGTATGTAAGTATATATGTATATGTGTGTGTGTATGTATATGTATGTGTATATATATGTTGATATGTGTATATATATGTACTGTATATATATGTAGATGTGTATATATATATATATATATATATATAGATATGTGTATGTGTAGATATGTGTATATGTAGATATGTTTATATGTATATATGTATATATGTTTATATGTGTGTGTGTGTGTGTGTGTGTGTGTATGTATATATATATATATATATATATATATATATATATATATTGTCACGCACGTGCGAGTAGGAGATCGCGGACGGACTCTAGCACGCTTCGGAAGGGATTCGCCGGCAGGGAGTGGCGGGGTACTAACCTTTCTCCTTTGCTTTCTAACAGAACCATCCGCCACCATAAGCCTCATTTTCCCGCAGTACGTTACTTCCGCCCTTCCTCCGCCATTGTTCCTGACGTCATCGATCCCATCTTCCCTCACGGTTCCTTCCCAGCATTCCTCCACTTCCGGCTCCTCCTTTATAAATAACGGCGTCGCGCTTATGAACAGTTTATGTTTATATATTTTGACCTGTTTTTTATATTTTTGCAGTATACGGGGCCGGAAAACCCCAAACCTTTATGCTGTCTCTTTGTTTTCTTTACAGTGGCGTAGTCGGCAGGATATAGCTCTGAAGAAAAGAAACAAAATGACTGAAAGACAGGACCTCAACATCGTGCTGCAGGGGATGAATGCCTAGATCCAGTCCCTGCAGCAAACGCAAGCCGCTACTACCCAGGAGTTGGAGGCCACGAAGGCCAGGTTGGCAGAAGCCCAGAGGGTAAGGACCGACCCATCTTGACCAAAGCCTCCGCCTCTAGTACCGATGATGGAGACGGACGACGTGGAGTCCTACCTCGGCATATTTGAAAGGACGGCCACCTGGAACGAGTGGCAGCGGTCCGAGTGGCCGTCCATTCTGGCGCCCTACCTAAAGGGGAGCAGGCCTACTATGATCTCCCTGAGCAGGAGGCCGCGGACTACGACCTCCTAAAACAGGAGATCCTGGCACGCTACGGCATTACGCCGAGCCAGCAGGCGAACGAGTGGCGGAGCTGGCAGTTTGACCCCGAGAAGCCGGCCTGAGCACAGGCCTTCGACTTCTGGGGAAAAATGGGGCGTTGGCTACGGCCCGAGGGTCCCCAAGCCCGGAAAGTCGTGGAGCAGGTGGCCTGTGAGGGCCTGGTTAATGCTCTGCCTAGCTCCCTCGCCCAGCAGGTCCGGCGCCATCCTTACAAGGACATGCCAGGACTCCTGGAAGTCCTGGAGCGTCAGCTCGTGGTTTTCCGAGCCAGGGGGTCAGAAAGGCAAGCTCGTGGGAACCGACAGGGACGAGCGGCCACCCCCGAGCCCTCTCGACGCGCTGCGGAAGCGCCACAGAGACTCAAAGAAAAGCCGGCCTCCCCGCAATATTACAAGTGCGGAGAGACCGGCCACCTACTGCCGACCTGCCCCATGAGCACCCCCATGGAACCGATGGATTGCACCTGGGCCACCACAGAAAGGTACTGTACTCCGTCGCATCCCTTGGCGTGTCCAAACACGTGAGTGGTGTTGGTAAATGGGCACTCGGTGGTGGCTCTGTTGGACTCCGGCAGCAACATAACCATTGTCGCTCGCCGTTATGTGTTACTGCGACAGTGGCTGAAGCAACATTTACAAGTCACTTGTGTGCATGGAGAGACCAGGTCTTACCATTCCGCACAATGCTGTATCACCTGGAAGGGGGAATTGTCCAAGCTGTTGGTCACGGTGTTGCCCGAACCCCCCTATCCAGTAATTTTGGGACAAGACTGGTCGCACAGAAAATGCGGTAAGACACACACCGCTCCCGGGGCCTAACTGGGTCTGGCTATGAGGGGGCAAGGCAACCTTCCCGCGGTCTCCACGCCGTGCCCTGGGGCAGGCTGTAATGGCGCAGGCACATCGGGGGACGCTTCCCCAGCGACGGACCCTGAGCCGGAGCTATCCACCGGTGAAGGGACGAGCCAGGGAACTCTCCCACTGACCGCCTCCCAAGATCCCCTGAGCAACTTGGACCATCAATTCCGGTCCACGCCTGCCTCCTTTAAAAGGGAGCAGTGGAATGACGATTCCCTGCGGTTTGCCCGGAATGCGGTTGTTCTTCCAGGCAGCTCACCAGCTGATGAATCCATACCACGCGAGCCTTTTTTTGTACTCGAAAATGATCTTTTGTATCGGGTTGCAACCCACGAGGGTGAGGTGTGGAAGTTGCTGCTAGTTCCGCGTACCTTCCGGCGGGAGGTATGTGAACTAGCTCACGCTCACCTCCTAGGCGCCCACCTCGGGGCCGAAAAGACTTTGGAAAGGGTAAAACTCCGCTTCTACTGGCCCGGGGTCAACGAGGAGGTCCGGCGTTTCTGCCAATCCTGTCCGGAATGTCAGACTCGCCAGATTCCTAGGAGGGACCACGCTCCTCTCGTCCCTATACCCCTGATTGACATCCCCTTTGACAGAATAGGGGTGGACTTAGTAGGGCCCCTGGAGCCCTCAAACCGTGGCCATAAGTACATATTGGTCATGGTGGATTACGCTACTCGATACCCAGAGGCGGTTCCCCTGCGCTCCACTAATACAAAAAATATCGCATGGGAACTAGTCAACTTATTCTCCAGAGTGGGGATACCCAAAGAAGTCCTAACGGACCAGGGTACCCCCTTCACCTCAGATACGTTCAGGGAGGTTGCCAAATTACTCCGGATAAAGCACCTGAAGACGTCTGTCTATCACCCACAAACAGACGGGCTGGTAGAGCGTTTTAATCAGACGCTTAAACAGATGCTCCGCAAAGTAGTCAACGCCGATGGCAGGAATTGGGACCAGCTCTTACCGCTTGTGCTTTTTGCCTACCGCGAGGTACCCCAGGCCTCTACGGGCTTCTCCCCTTTTGAGTTGCTGTATGGGCGACAACCCCGTGGACTTTTGGACATACTAAAAGAGGGCTGGGAGGCTGAGGCCCTTCCCTCCTCCAATATCCTGGAGTATGTGGCGCAACTGCACAACAGGCTTGCTAAAATCAGGCCACTCCTAAAGGATCACGTGACGCGTGCGTAGGCAGCGCAGGCCCGGTGTTACAACCGCAACTCCGTCCTCCGGGAGTTCCGCCCGGAGGACTGAGTGATGGTGCTCGTCCCTACCTCCCACTCCAAGTTACTGGCTCACTGGCAAGGGCCATACGAGGTTAAGGAAAGAAAGGGGCTCGTCGACTATCTGGTAAAACAGCCTAATCGTCGACCGAGCGAGAGGATCTATCATGTCAATTTATTAAAACCTTGGAAGGACAGGGAGGAGTCTCCCACCACACGTAAATCCCTCTCCCTATTCTCTAGCGTGTCTGCCCTTAACCTCGGCGACGAGCTAACACCCCTACAGCGGCGGGAGATAATCCATGCAATCCAGGCCGTACCCGAAGTAGTGAGCGAGTTGCCAGGCTGGACCTCGCTGATTGCGCACAATATAGTCACAGACCCTGGAGTAATCGTCCGGGAGAGGCCCTATAGACTTCCGGAGGCAAAACGCACTGAAGTGGAACTAGAGGTGCAACGTATGTTGGATATGGACATTATCGAGGAAAGCCATAGTCCCTGGTCCAGTCCTATCGTCCTCGTTTCCAAGCCAGGCAGCTCCTGGAGGTTCTGTAATGACTTCAGATGTCTGAATCAGGTCTCCAAATTCGATGCCTACCCGATGCCCCGCATTGATGACCTACTTGAACGGCTGGGTACGGCTCGATACTTGACTACTCTTGATATGACGAAAGGGTATTGGCAAATTCCTTTAATGGCATCTGCAAAAGAAAAGACGGCCTTTAGCACCCCTAGCGGGCATTGGCAATACAAGGTCCTCCCATTTGGGCTGCACGGCGCCCCGGCGACCTTTCAACGTCTGGTGGATAGAGTGCTGAAGCCCCAACAGTCCTATAGTGCCGCCTACCTGGATGACTCGGTCATCTATTCCGGCACCTGGGAGGAGCATCTATTGCAGGTCTCTGCTGTCCTCACGACACTAGCTAATGCCGGTCTCCGCATTAACCTTCGCAAGTGTTTTTTTTGGCTTGAAGGAGGCCAAGTATTTAGGCTACCTAGTGGGACGAGGGCAGGTGAGGCCGCAATGTTCAAAAATCAAAGCCATCGTGGAGTGGCCCCGTCCGAATACCAAGAGACAGGTGCAGGCTTTCTTGGGGCTGGCGGGGTACTACCGCCGGTTCGTACCCCGTTTCTCTGAAAGGGTAGCACCCTTGACCTGTTTAACGAAAAAAGGCGCTCCCTTACACGTGGTATGGAACGACAAAGCAGAACACGCATTCAGTGACCTGAAAAAGGCCCTAACGTCGGCACCTGTATTAAAGACACCCGATTTTGGGCTCCCTTTTATTCTCCAGACCGACGCTTCGGACACAGGCCTGGGGGCCGTGCTGAGCCAAAGCGTCGAAAGTGTCGAACACCCCATAATGTACTTAAGCCGGAAACTGCTGGACTGAGAGACCAGGTATGTGGCGGTGGAGAGGGAAGCCTTGGCCATTAAGTGGGCAGTGACCCATCTCCGTTACTACCTGTTGGGCCGCGAATTCACTCTGGTGACTGATCACGCTGCGCTTCAGTGGATGTCCCTGCACAAGGAGTCGAATCCGCGGGTCACCAGGTGGTTCCTGGACTTACAGCCGTCTAAGTTCACTGTCACTTATCGCCGCGGCAACCTTCAGGCCAACGCCGATGCCCTCTCTCGCATCCACGACCTCTCGGTTAGGTCCGCCCGACCTGACGGTCTTGGGCTGAGGGGGGGGGTCATGTCACGCACGTGCGAGTAGGAGATCGCGGACGGACTCTAGCACGCTTCGGAAGGGATTCGCCGGCAGGGAGTGGCGGGGTACTAACCTTTCTCCTTTGCTTTCTTACAGAACAAAAGACGCTCCGCCACCATAAGCCTCATTTTCCCCCAGTATGTTACTTCCGCCCTTCCTCCGCCATTGTTCCTGACGTCATCGATCCCATCTTCCCTCACGGTTCCTTCCCAGCATTCCTCCACTTCCGGCTCCTCCTTTATAAAATGGCCGCCGATGCCAATAACGGCGTCGCGCTTATGAACAGTTTATGTTTATATATTTTGACCTGTTTTTGATATTTTTGCAGTATACGGGGCCGGAAAACCCCAAACCTTTATGCTGTCTCTTTGTTTTCTTTACAATATATATATATGACAGCAACACTCATAACAGTGACAAAACAATTACATTGACAATCATGTTACGTTATTTTTAAAATGTTTCCTTTTCTTTTTCATAACTTCTTTAACACACTACTTCTCCGCTGCGAAGCGCGGGTATTTTGCTAGTTTTAAAAATAAACAGAATATTCACTTAGTTACAAAGAAGAATACAAAGTTAAAACCCATTCTGAAAAAGGAAAGAATGTTGCAGGGGTAATGTTTTGGCTGTGTAGCCATGAACTAGTGCGATTTAGCCAGGTATTCACTAACTACAAAGACTTAAACACCTTATTTTAGTGTTTATCTATCAGTCAATTCTGTACCAAGGCAAGAGAAAGTCCAACCTACAGAGCTATGACATCACAGCCGCCCTTTCCAGTCTTCTCCTCTTCCTGTCCCTGGAATATAAACCCCCCTGAACAGGAAGTCAGTCATCACTCGACCACAGAATATTAAAGAAAGCACAGCTGTGTTAACTTAAAACACAGTTCTATTTTTTTCCTTGCAGAAGGACCACATGTTCCATTACTCAAGATAATATTTCTGCATCTCTGCCAATTGGACGGGATTTCCTGGCTGACACTACACTGCTTATTCACATTTTTATTTCATTTCACAATAAGTGCATAAATTACTCACCTTAGTGTCAATAATGAACTATGCATGTCTGTGAAAAGAGGTCTGTTCAGGAAAAATGTTTAAATTCTACAGAGACAGTCTCTGTGCCATTATGTCACCATTTGCCATTGAGCATTTGAAAATTACAGTGAAGCATCTAAGACTGGAGTATAGTACTTTTTAAACTATCATTTTTCACAAAAACCTGTCATATGATTTTCTTAAATTCAAAACTATAAAAAAATCGCTGAATGATTGAAGGAAAAATGCATTTAAAAATCAATAATATATATCTATACTCTCACAAGTGATACTTAGCTTACTTAGTGAAATTTTTAAGGGGTATGATTAAAACATTTTGTGCCTGACATGTTAAGAGAAACATCAGTAAAATGAAATAAGTTTTATTTTAATCAATATCTTTCCAAACCCTGATGCACATTTTATGATGCTTCTCTGTGCCCCTCAAAAAAATCCTTTTGCTACAACCACTCTGGTGTAGTTGATATGAGATCTTCATCATTGGTATAGTGTGTACCATAGAGGTACCCCTTCAGGTTGGATGGTAGTCACATGGGGTCAGGTTTGGAGGATAGCACGAGTGTGGCGTCTCTTCAAATTCATAGTTTCACAGACCAGTTCAGTACATGAGCATTGTTTTGATAATTTCCCTTGGCATTTTTCCCTGACTGACTGCCATAAATGTCAAAGTAAATTAACAAAGTGACCAGTTATGCCTGTCTTTTGAGGTATGTAATCAAATAAGAATCATAAAAAATCATGCATTTGATCTTGCCAGCACTGGCTTGGACCTTGAATTTCTTTGCTTCTGGTTGAATCATAATGTTTTCTCTTTTGACTGTTGTTTGAACTCAACCTCATAGTGATTGTGTCCAAGTTTCCAAAGATGTTTTGAAATATTTCTTAAATTTCTTCCTCTCCAAATCCATTCACTTGAGAATATCCTTGGAACATTGGATGCAGTGATACTTCATATCAAGGGTCAAAAGTCTAGGCCCTCTTAAGTGCACAAAACTCGCTTGTCTTTGTACTTCTTCATTAAGAATGGATTCATCTAATCCCTATAGCGTCTGTTATCTCACACACATTTTTCATTAGCCTACACACCATGGTGGCAATATTTTTTTTCTTGTGTCAATGAATGTGAGGAGGGCCTTGGGTCATTTTTGAGAGAGTCTGCTGTGATGGAATTCTGCATGCCATCTGATGGCTGAACAATATGAAAGGGACTGATCCTGGTTATACATCATTAAGTTGACAAGAATGAGGTTCCAATTTCTTATTTTTAGCATTATTTTTTAGCATTAAAATTCAGCAATTGCATGATAGTTATTTATTCATTTTTTGGCATCTATGTTGAATTGGCTCAGAAACAAAAAACATAAACCATATAATACTAGAAACTATCCCATTCAGTTTTAGGCTCAAAATGTTCTGATCACCAATACAAATACTTTATAAGAAAGGGAAGAAGTCCATCCATCTATTAACAACATGATGTAATTTAGTTTAGGGTTAGCTTAAGCATGGAATGCAAGACTTACTGCACACTCATGCATGTACCCACTGACCAGTTTAGGTTTTGTTAATTAACCTAACACCATAGTGTTTGGGATGTGGAAAGAAACTAACTGGAGTACCTGGAAAAAAATTAAGCAAACATTAGAATTTACAAACTGCACACAGTGTTTGCTGTGGAATTCAACCACAGGATTTAGGAGTCATGAGACAGCAAGGGAAGGAAATGAATAAAAGCATTTAATGGATTCATGAAGGTTTAATCTAGGATGGTCAAGTTAGTTTCTGTGTTTGGGTGATATGCTGCTAATTCTCTTAGAATGTGTAAATCAGAAGACCATGTCTGTAATTCTAAAACTGAATATAGCTATGTTAAATTTAATCTGTCTCGATCATGTCAAATATGCCTTCTCTTCAGGACATTTGTAAATTCATGATTTATCAGATTATGTTTCTATTAATAGGTAAACAGATTTGTAGGGAAATGATTATCAAGTATGCTGAGTACAGTGATATTCCTACTTTATGTGATAATCATCTTTCAACATGTCACCACTCTTTGTTGTCATGATTAGTAATTATAACAACCTTACCTCAAACTTTCTGTCAACAACAACAACATTTATTTACGAGGCACGTTTTCATACAAATAATGTAGCTCAAAGTGCTTTACAAGATGAAGAAAGAAAAAAGAGAAATATTACTACGTAACAAAGAATAAAGTAAAGTCTGATGGGCAGGAGGGCATCAATGAACAAAATCTTCAGGGGTTCCGAGGCCACAAGACCGCCCAGCCCCCACTGGGCATTCTACCTAACATAAATGATCTAAATCAGTCATCATGTCAGGTGTGGGGATCGATTTGTTCTTAACTCAATTTTTCTTTTTGTAAAAACTTGATTGATTTGTATGGATTGTAATAAAATTAATAAAAAAAAAAAAATCAGTCGTCATGGTTTTCAGACTTCACGTGGAAGAATTATATGATGATGGGCATGTGGAAATCTGGCCTTCAATCCATCAATGTAGGGACTGCATGGTGCCTTGATCAGGTGGTGGTGGCGCAGATCGCCACCACAGAAAACCAGAACAGCAGAGAAAGTAGGGGTTAGTACGGATTGCGGAGCCATAATAAAAATGATAATTAAATGCATATACAGAATATCAGGGTTACACTAAAATGAAGCCATGTTAAAACAATGGGTTTTTAGTTTTTTAAGTGCTCCACCATATTAGCCTGGCAAATTTCTGTTGGTGTGTGACAGGTGTCTGGTCATCTTACAGGTAATCTAACCAAAAACTTCAAAGTGGTGACTGTTTTGTAAGACAGTAAATACCGATATCCTGTAGACAGCCATCACAATAATCAGTTACAGGATAACCCAGGAAATTTGCCTTTAACTTCTCGCCTCAGTTCAAACAATGGGTGCCTATTGCCTGTTCATCTGCTGGGCTTTAAATGTAATATTTGCATGTTTCTTTTCCTAAGAGAGAAATGGAATGACCCAGTGTACAAAAATGTCCCCCTCTGACAGGTGCATAACAGCAGAAAGCTGCCTCACCACTTCTTTTAAGTTTAGTTCTTGGAATTATTAGCAGACACTCATTTAAAAATCTAAGGTTATGATTTGGAGTGTAAGGTGAGAGGCATCCCGAAATATAGGATGGAGTGAGATTACAGTATATAAGGCTTTGTAATCCATAAGCAGTATTTTAAAGTCAATTGTAAATGGCACGGCTAACCAGTGTAGTCACGTCAAAACTGGAGAGAACTGCTCGGATTTTCTTTTCCTAGTTATCTTCCTTATTTGACAAATATTTTATTGTCATCTGAAAATTCAATCAACCTGTTTGCTGCATTGTTACTACATTTTACCAGAATCTGCTTTTCCTGTATTTATAGAAACTCAACACCAATCTGCAAAAAAATCTCTAAATCACTGCCACTTCAGATGTAATGATTAGTCTTATACTGAGTACCTCATCTACATTTTCTTGAAATTCAAGGTAGATAATAGTCTATTCTCAAATGCTTTTGTTGATTCTTTATTGAACTCCAGTAGAGTTGTAAAACAGGGTCTAACTTGTTTGAACTGGCTTTTTGTTTATTCATGATACCAATTGTTTTTCTTGCTATGCGTATCTAGTACAGAGTAGAGCCCACGTTAGCCTTAAGGATATTCTGAAATCTTTGAAGTGTTAACTGAAAAAGCTTCTGGAAGTATTCCTTAAGGACTTTAGTCCACCTTGAATACATCACACAATTCCTGCAGATATTTTAACACACATTCACGGTGTAAACTCCCATTACACCTCATTCCAAAGATGCTGTTTTTGTATTGAGATATGTGGACTGTGCAGGTAATTGGAATAAAGTGAAGGTACTCTTGTTTTCATGTAAAGTTTGAAATGATACATATTTGTGTCAGTGCATATTATCCTACTGGAAGTTATCTATTTGAAGATGCATAGATTGTGGCCATATAGGGATGCACTTGATCAGCAACAATGTTTAGGTACTCTATGGCATTCAAATGACATTCAGTCACCCTTAACAGGCCTAATGTGTGCCAAGAAAATATTCCTCACCCACTACACTACCACTCACCCACCAGCCGGTAGTGTTGACACAATGCATTGTGGATCCATGGATTCATGCACTTTAATCAAAATGCTCATTCTAAGATCTGCCTGTAAATAGTTGTAAGAGTAGACAACATTTTCTAAGTCTTCAGTTGCCTATTTATGTTCATCATGTTCATACTATAACTTAATCTTACTGTTCTTTGCTGACATGAGACAAACATGGAGTGGTTTCCTGTTACTCTAGCTGATCAGCTTCAAAATTCTGATATATAGCACCTGAAGTTTGTGACTTTTCTCATTAACAAGTTGTTTTTACACAAAGAACTGGGTGTTTTTTGTTTAACACCCCATTACAAAGTACCTTAGTCAAAATCTGTGTCTTGCCCTTCTACCTTTTGGTCAAACAGCTAAAACATTTGACCCTGTGTGCATGCCATATACAGTATATTAACTTGCAACCATATGACTGGCTGTTTGAAGGAGCAGGTTATGTGTATTGATAAATAAGTGTACTTCATAAAACTGTAAGATGTACTGTGTTTGTTTTAATGGCAGCAAGTGAAACACCAGCTCATACTGTGCTGATTCCACATGATGATATATTGTTATTGTTTTAGCCTTTCTCTCTACTTCTAGAGAATGCACAGCTGAAGGACACTGTCATTTAGCCCACTGGTTTTGTATTGGTTCCTTGGTTGCATGCTGAGACTTAGTGGAAGTGAAAAAAGTTTACTGACTTAATTATTATTAAATTTATAGGTAATGTTTATTGCGCGGGCGGCATGGTGGCACAGTGGTAGTGTTGCTGCCTCGCAGTTAGGAGATCCAGGTTCGCTTCCTGGGTCCTCCCTGCGTGGAGTTTGCATGTTCTCCCCGTGTCTGCATTGGTTTCCTCTGGGTGCTCCAGTTTCCTCCCAATGTCCAAAGACATGCAGGTTAGGTGGATTGGCAATCCTAAATTGTCCCTAGTGTGTGCCCTGCGGTGGGCTGGCGCCCTGCCTGGGGATTATTTCCACCCTGCGTGCTGGGATTGGCTCCAGCAGACCCCTGTGACCCTGTAGTTAGGATATAGTGGGATGGATGGATGGATGTGTATTGATGACCACAAATAACTTATTTGTACATGCATGTATTAAAATTTCAGGACTGGAGAAGTTTACACTGTATATGTTACAA
The DNA here is from genome assembly GCA_026402145.1 of Polypterus bichir lapradei. NCBI lineage: Eukaryota > Metazoa > Chordata > Cladistia > Polypteriformes > Polypteridae > Polypterus > Polypterus bichir. Next base: position 29,785,518 of record JANRMT010062818.1, read on the forward strand.
GTGTGATTGGACCACTGCTGACAGGCTACTACCCCCTAAGAGCTTGGGAAAAAAGCAGTATGAAAAGTACAGAAGTGAAGTGCATGGTAAGCAGTCTTAAGGGCTACATTGATTTTATTTGTACTTTTTATTGATTGTATGAAACAAAAGATAAAAAGATAAAGGAAGCAGAAGTATTCTGTTTCAGCTATTCTGACTAAAAAGGTGTCAATTTTCTAGGCAGACTGTACAAGACAAAAGGTTGAAGTGGCTTTGAACATGGCTTGAAGTGTGTGCCATGTATGCCACTACATGGATAAGGAGAAAGAACCTTTCCTTTTTATCAGGAGTAGTAATGAAGTTTGAAACAGACTTTGATGATAAAAGCCAATGGAGGCTGACAACTTGCAACTTATGCAGTGTAAAACATTCAGCCAGTCAACACCGAGGTGAGATAAATTTGTGGAACTAAAAAAAGCCTATTGGATTGCAAAAATAATAATACTTTCTTACAAATGGGATATAGCAACAGTCACCCAAACTAACTTTGGATCCTGTCAAAAAAAATAAATGAAAAAAACAAGTAAGGGCCACCAAGCAGACACAGAGAATCCTAATTTTGGTCCATGATATGTCTCAAACCCTTTTATCATCATCAGTCCCTCAGGGCTGCAACAGTGCAGGTTTTTGTTGATAATGTAACTATGTGAAGTGGGTCTTCATGGCATACATCAGGGGACAATTACCCTTGTAACTATGTAACGTTGGCTTTCATGTCATACATCTGGACCCTTGATAGAAGTAGTGTAAACTTTAAATGCTTGAAGATATGTTAACTTATTGATGAGCAGCAGAATTCTTTCAGGGCAACAGCAAATAAATTTGCAAATGCTCTCTTTTTCAATGGGATAGTGCTTTATGACAAAAAAAGAATCCTGAAATGCTTCGAGAAGCATGATAGTAATTTCATTTTTGACTGGACTCCCCTGCGAAAAGTTTTCAGTCCAATTGAAACACCGATGGATTGAGATAGAAGGGGCTAATTGGAGTTGTGATCCATCATCAGTTCATTTCTACAAATATAGGGCATATTGGATTCAGTCTAAGCCAAGTCTCCTACATTGCACTTTCAATGCCTTTTTCAAGGCCAATGAATTCTTGTTATTCTTATGAGAAGCAGGGGACCAACTCCGTACTATATGGGTACTCAATGAGTGCATTTAAATACTTAATACATTGTAAATCAGAATAACACACACATATAAACACTGAAGAGTTTACAATTGTGGCTCCCAACCTTTGTTCCTCTTGGATGCCCAAAAGTTCCATGAAAATATGTGAGCACCCCCTGCATATGCTATGATATTTATCTTCTTCTACTTTTGCCATAGTGTTGTTTTCAAAGTTATAATAATTAACAGAAACATATTTGCAGTAGTGCTGTTACGCTGCCTGTGTTTTTCTCAAAGCTTAATAAAAAATTAATAGGCTATTTCAAAACCACCCTGTAAGTTATTATTATTAAGTAAAAGTTATTTTTACTAGTGCCTGAATTTCCTAGTCATAACAATTTTTGAGGGAAAAATAATACCCATTAATTCCCAAAAAAACAGAATTTGGCACTGCAGATATTTATGATAACAGTAAAAGCTCTTTGGTATTCACTTTGCTTAAATACTACTTTATAAATCAAGCATAAAATGAAAATATTAACCTATAAATGAAAATATGTTTGAAAATAAAAAATCAAAAGTTAGTTACTGCAGACATTTTTTATAACTCAATTAGAGAAGTTGTCCTTTGGGTTCAGTACTGAAGCATTTTCATCAGTGAGTGCCACACTTAACTTGAGTGGAAATGCTACTGTGTTTTCTCACCACATACAATATCAAGTCAGAGAAAAAGACAAAAGCAACATGTAGGGCTGCAGCAGCAGTCGGGTAAGCTGCAAACAGTTAGCCAGTCCGAATACCTGTGCAGCTGAAAAAAGTGAGTGCAGTGGTGGCAGCAGCAGCATATGTGAAGTCAATATACCATATCTTTCATGGAACTTTCCTTCATAGGTTTTATGGCAATGTGGCATTTTAACTTTTTTTTAACTTTTTCCCCGTTGCCCTTTCCCACTGGAGGTTACTAACTGTGATGCAGGGTGCTGTACAGAAGAACTTGAACAATCACCTTAACCCCAAATTATTGTGTACATGAGGTGAGTCTATCTGATCTCTACCCAGACATGATACGAACACTAGAAATCCATTTGAATCCCATGTGTAAATGTAATCCAGCTAAACTACTGCATATGTGCATACAGTCTATATACGTAATATATTTTAAAGGTGGTCTTTGAGAAATCTAACAGTCATGTAATGTGTTTTGTATATTGATGAAGTGGGCTGCTTTAGATAGACCCTTGGGCAGGATTAAATAAGTTTAATGCCAAAATGCTTGATTTGTAGTGATAGAAATATTCTGCTGTTATTTCATAATTATTTTCAGTCATCTTGCAGTGATGGGTGAAGGTGGACTTATTTTAGATTCTTGAGTCATGGTTATTTAAATAACCCCTTTAGGATGTTAATATATATTTAAATTTTTCTTGGCTGCTGTTATAAAAACTTCATTTTAAACATTTTTAGCTAAACCTGAATATTGTGCTTCAAAAAAGGTAAAGATTTACAATTAAAGTAACACTTTACGTACTGAAATAATGCATCTATTAGTCATTTCATATTATGCAACAAGACATTAACACTTCTTTGGTCTTCATAACCCTACAAAAAATCAGTAAAGTCTTTAGTCATCTGTGCAATGCAACCTACTAGCAAAACTTCACTTTGGAGTGGCCTGAAGTGACTTAGCAGAGAGACATTTCTCTTGATAGTACATATTTAGTATTACACCTGTGAGTCTTTCATAAAAACATGTCATTTTATCTTAATGTCAATATGCCACACTGCACAGAGATGAATAACTGAATAATTCCTCCCATATAAGTAACATTTCTCGGACTGCTTTCTTCCATCTTCGAAACATTTCTAGACTTCGTCCTGTTCTTACGCAACACAGTACTAAAGTATTGGTAAATGCCCGAGTCACGTCACGTATAGATTAATGTAATGGTATTATATCTGTCATCCCACAAAAACGTATCCATTTCTTACAAATTATTCAAAATTCTGCTGCCGGGATAATAACCTGCTGTTCTAAATCCACTGAACATACTACACCTATTCTCTCTCAACTTCACTGGTTCCCTGTTAACTACAGAATACAATACTAAATACTGCTCTTAACATTTAAAGCTCCCCACAACCTCATTGATCACCTACACACTGACACTCGTGTCGCTCACTCTGATTCTCATCTGCAGCTGTACTTTCTGTACCACACATCAAACTCTGTGCTATGGGAGCTCGAGCGTCTCTCATAGTGCTCCTTAAGTCGGGAATTCTCTTCTCTCTCATATACATCAGCTTGATTCAATAACAAATTTTAAAACTACCCTCTAAACTTATCTTTTCAAACTGGCATACCAATTGTGAATTTTGCATTGTTACTGCCAGTTATCTTTGTTTGTTTGCTAATTATTGCTGTTAGATAGAGAGCGACTGTGGACGCAGAAGTAGGATTAGAGATGGTGGGCGGGGCTCTGTCGTGCGTATCCTATGGTCTTAGAGTTGGTGGGCGGGGCTCTGTGAGTTGGCGATTGTGGCTTGCGTGTGGTGTAAAGTCAACGTGGCTCAGAGGTGCATGTGGACTTTTGCACAGATGAAAGCGACTGAGGCTGTGTTTGGTGAGTTGTTGCATGCCTCGAGAGCGACGTTGGACTAGGGAGGAAGGTTACAGTTGGCGTGCGTGGCTCTGTCGCGCGTATCCCATGAGCCGGTAGGAGGGTTAGAGTTGGCGGGCGGGGCTCTGTCGAGCATATCCCATGGTCTTAGAGTTGGTGGGCGGGGCTCTGTCTTGGTTGCGCTCACTGTCTTGCGTGCCCTCAGTGTCTTGCTTGCGCTCAATGTCTTGCGTGCCCTTAGTGAATTATACAGTATATATAGATGAATCACCCATGAAGATTTTTGGATGGTATTTTGCAGTGGTTAAAAAAAGGGTTTTTGTCACCCAGTTGCTTAGTACAGTATAGGAAAGTCCACTATAAATTAAATATGGCTCACATATGCACCCATAATGGTTATGCAATTTATTTTTTCCTTAGTTTCTAATTCTTGCTTATTTGCTGGTTTAAATATCTTGCATAGTTTGGCAAGAAAAGCGTGTAAAAGAGAACACTGTGTGTTTTATAAATGATCCTTCTCAATGTTGCCTTCCCACAAAGCCCACTCACTGAGTCACAGTACAACAGAAGCCCCAATACTTTTCACATTTATTCATTTCTTTCTGAAGGTAATTCTGATTTTGGTATTTCCTAGAATCTATTGTTTATATATTTTGTAATTTTATTATATAGATTGTGTAAGTTGACTCAGATAAAAGAATTCACCTCTTAACATTAAATCAGATAGGCAAAGACTTGAAATTCTTAGGAAAAAGAACTTACTGTACAGTATACTACATGCCTAGGATCATAATTAATATCAGTGGGCCTACAAAAATTCATTCTTGCTTCTAGAATTTAATTTTTCTGTCATCAGAAATCTAGAACATGCTAATGATAATTATGCATTTTTTCCATCTCTGTGCTGCATGTGTTACATTTGCTTAAAATGAAATTACTTTAAATAATATTCAGTTATCTGAATCTCGGCAATCAAGTCCTGACATTGTTGAAAGTGCTTCACTCAACCCTCTTGCAGTCAGTTAACCTCCAAGAATTTTCAATAAATTGAAACAGAACACATTACTATGCTGATTAAAGCCTGTTCCCAATATTCATATACCCTTTGTCCATATCATTGCTGATAGCATGTCTTCCAGTCACCTGTCATATTACGGTTAACATTATAAATAGTTATTTTTAGCATCTAGTAATAGTATTCCTTGTGCGCTTGAACAGCTTTTGAAATTCTAAAGATCCCTTACCCAGATCATGAAACACTAAAACAGCTTTGCTCTATTTCAACTGTTCTTGATCAGCTAAATTGACTAACTAAATGGTAGTTCGCATATGTAATAACAATCTTTTTAAAAGTTTTCGCTCAACTGTACATTGAAAGAATAGGAAAGAGACTGCACAAGTTAAAGTTCTCAAAAATCTTTTAATACCTGAAAGCTGGTCCAGGGTTGGTTTCTGTCCTGTGCCTAAAGCTACAAGCACAGGCTCACATTCTTACAGCAATGAATTAGACAAGAAGGTAAAGGAAATGAATGGGTGATTCTGTATTAGGGATTTTATTGTTTGTTTTTATGGTGACGCTGTTCTACTTGCAGCTAAATCAAGGGGGTTGGCGGCAGGATTGGCACTCCAACCACCGTAAAAAAACTTCACCCAGCTCTGAGATAACAGACAGGACTCCACTCTGCTCTCCACAGTAGGAGCTCTGCTGCAGCCACACACAGGAAGGCCGCTCGCATTATGAAGGGGATGGGGAAAGCCCTCGGGAGCCTCTTCCCCAAAGAGTCAAAACCATTGGAGAGCCAATGGGGTCAGGCCTGTCAGGGATCAGAACTGGTGTGGTGCAGAGGCGTCGCCCACTGCACGGCAGTGCTCGGGTCCCAATTTGAGGCAGCCCTTTCAGGTAGGCGCGTGGAACATTTGTCTCTCCGGCATTATGATCATCTTCCTCTGCTATCAGAGGAAATGGTGGCACTCTCTGAGGTGCGTAGACTTGGGACTGGCCATATCTGTGTAGGTGGATATACCATTTATTGGTCTGGTCACTTTGATTGCTGTCATACTCAGGGAGTAGCTGTTGCTTTAGAGGATTGGCTATTTACAATGGTGTTCAATATCACTCCTTTCAATGAGTGTATTATGAGACTCAGATTACGGCACTCTCTGGATATCTTGTCTGTTGTCTCAGTGTGTGGTTCGACTGTGGTGAGTGATATCTTGGTGAGAAAGACATTTTATGCGCAACTTCGCTTGGTGGTTGATGGGTGCCCACAAGGTGACAATTCTCTTGTCATGGGTGACTTCAATGCAACCACTTCCGCTGACAGGCCTGGCTATGAGGATTGGCTCAGTCCCCCTGGTGGCCGAGGTGAAAGTGGCTCCATTTTCTTTGACTTTAAAAAAGGTCAGTAACTGCAGATCACTGAATCCTGGTTCCAGCTCCCTGAGCCACATCGTTGGATTTGGTACTCCAAAACTGGTGGTGCGTTGAAGGAGATTGAGCACATCCTTGTGGGCAGACACTGCAGGCTCTACAAAAGCACCCTGTTTGTGAATTGTGACCACAGACTTGTTGTTGCTACTCTGAAGATCCAGCTTAGGCTCAGTAGACTACCACCTACTAGGAAAATGAGACTGGACTTGGCCAGACTCCAAAATCAGGCTGTTTCTGATGAGTTTGCACACAGTTTGTGTGTGGAACCTATGGACCTGGGTACATCTGCTCATCCTAATGTAATATGGGAGACCATCTGTGACAAGACCCTGAAGGATGCTAAGGGTTATGTTGTGCAGAGTTCCTGTGTTTGATCTTATTCAGGAAAAGATCCCAGTTGCCCCATGGGAGAAAGACTTTCCGACTATGATCATAAAGCTTATAAAACCGTTTCTGGACAGAGGCAGAACCGTAACAACAGTTGCGTTGAATGAAACAGGAGCTTCCACCTGCAGCTAAAGTCATTCATATACTGAAGTAGCATTGCACGCGCACATTGTCAGCATGTCCGTGCCGATCAAACACAGGAAACTCTGCAGTCTAGTTGTGACTTTACACTGTAGGAAGATAAATAAATAAATATAGGTAAAACAACATTTGATGTGGCTTTTATATAAGTAACATATACATGTTTTACATATAAAAACCATCACAAAACATAATCACAAACAGAACTTTGCACAATACCTTGGCAAGCTCTGTAAGCACTGCTGTTTCATTGAAGGACACATGTGGGGCAGACTGACTGTCAGGATGACACCCGACCTCTTGCTGCATCCAAACGGTGCCATCTTTTGCCTTTATGCCTGGTGCAGCTGCGTTGCTCTTATGTGTGAGTGGACATTTCTTGCAGGGAGGGCTTCTGTTCTCTTTCTCCGAAGTAGAACCCTCATCCTCATTTGAGTTCACCTCTGTTATAGCACGTCTTTATTTGAAAACAGCAGTGTCAGATCGAGGGGACCGTAAACGTGATTGAGAGAATAAAACTGAATAAAAAAAGGCTAACCTTTACAAGTAATATAAATTTACACCGGCTGTTCCAAACTCAAATCAAATGTATGTTTTTATTATACAATAGTAACAATAAGAGCAGCTCACTACTCAAAATGTTAATTCTGGAGAGCACCCAGAATCGATCCCACAACCTCTTGATTATAAGTCAGCAGTTCTTAACTCTGCACCCCCCAAGCAGTTGTGTCAGCAGTGTACCCTAACCTGATTTCTTTTTGTTCAGTTATATTCTTGAATAAAAGCGCACTTGTTTTGTTATATGTGTACCTTTTGTGAAAGTGTTTATTTGATATTTGGACTTCAGACTTCACATATTATACACTTCATGTCAAAATTTTGTTGTTAATACTATAACGTGAAAAAGTTTCTATTTTAGGTATTTGTTCAACATTTCTGCTTTTCTCACATTTCCTGTCATCCTACATTTACATAAATCGTTGTAGACATGGAACATACATGAAATGCACGTGTTCCAAATAACGATATATTATTTACCCTATACAACTCCAGGCACCTCACACGCAGATAAACAAGACTTGAGCTGAGAGAACTTTTTGTCCGAGTTGAGCTCTGTCAGTGGAGGAGGGGTGGGGGGTTGGGAGAGAAGGCTGTTTGCTACTTGTGCTGATTGACACATTTGCAAAACAAGACGCTGATGGAGAGGTGAGAATGAATTTAAGGAGTTCCAGGTTTACAAGTTTTTTCATAGGCTTCGGGGATTCTAGAGTTAAAGCTAATCCTCTGGCTAGGATGTCAGATATCTCTGGATTCACAGTTCACGAGGCTTATCCTCCGATTAGCTGTGTCACTGAGATTGCACAAGCGGTGAGCCAGCTGAGGGTAGGGAATGCTGCAGGGATCTATAATATACAAGGTGAATTTCTCCAGGCTGGTGGCAAGGCTGTCCTCCTGGCATTGCAAGCAATCTTTGCTTCCATTTGGGAGTTGGCCGTCATCCCAGCTGACTGGAAAACAGGGCTCTTTATCCCTATCTGTAAAGGGAATGGTAATCGCCTGGATTGTAGCAACTACAGGGGGATAACACTACTCTCAGTGCTGGGTATGGTTCTTGCTAGGGTCATCCTCAAGAGGTTCTGTGATCACTCGCTCATTTACCAGCGACTGGAGCAGCCTGGTTTTACACCTAAGGAGTCTACCATCGACTGCATCCTGGCACTGACGGTTCTCATGGAGCTCAAATGCAAATATTGGCAGAGTTTCTTAGCAGCCTTTGTTGATTTTCTTAAAGCATTCCACTCAGTTGAACGAGCTTCTTGTGGGCCATCCTGAGACTTTGCGGGATCCCCTCAAGGTTGCTGAATATAATGGCCTGTACACTAGTGCTGTGAGTGTTGTGCAGAGTGGAGGCAGAACCTCTGCCTTTTTCCCAGTTGATTCTAGGGTTCATCTGGAGTGTGTACTTGCTTTTACTCTGTTCAGTGCTTGCATGGACTGGGTGTTGGATAAGGTCATGAGATCCAGTGGCTGTGAGGCATCCGTTGGTGAAGAAAGATTCACTGATCTTGACTTTGCTGATGATGCTGTGATCTTTATGGAGTCAATGGAAGCTCTTTCGAGAGACTGAGCAAGGAGTCTGAGTGTCTGGGCTTGTGAGTGTCAGGGATAAAAAAACAGGATCCAGGCATTTAATGATCTCTTAGGCACAGCCATCAGCAGTGTGTCTGTCTGCAGTGAGAGTGTCAACCTTGTTGAGAGGTTTACTTACCTCAGCAGTGACATTCATGTCTCTGGTGACTCTTCATATGAAGTTTGTAGATGTATTGGGAGGGCATGGGGGTCATGGGGTTGCTGGAAAGGGGTGTGTGGCACTCCTGATATCTATGCTATTTTTGTAGAAAGAGCAAATGCTTTAATTACATTTTCTTCAGCCACTGACCATACCTAGCAGTACAGTAATCCCTCCTCGATCGCGGGGGTTGCGTTCTAGACCCCCCCGCGATAGGAAAATCCGTGAAGTAGAAACCATATGTTTGTATGGTTATTTTAATATATTTTAAGCCCTTATAAACTCTCCCACACTGTTAACATTATTAGAGCCCTCTAGACATGAAATAACACCCTTTAGTCAAAAGTTTAAACTGTGCTCCATGACAAGACTGAGATGGCAGTTCTTTCTCACAATTAAAAGAATGCAAACATATCTTCTCTTCAAAGGAGCGCCGTCAGGAGCAGAGAATGTCAGAGAGAGCGCTCGCTAAGAAAAGCAAACAATCAAAAAATCAATACGTGCTTTTAAGTATGCAGAAGCACCGCGATATAGCGGCATTTTGTAGACCAGCGTCTGTATCCTCTAGGCAAACAGCCTCTGTGCAAACAGCCCCTCTGCTCACACCCCCTCCGTCAGGGAGAGAGAGTGAGTGAGATAAAGAGAAGCAAACAATCAAGCACCGCGCGGGAAGCATATCTTATATCATTGAGGAGTTTTAGTTAATATGTAATACGTGCTCTGATTGGTTAGCTTCTAAGCCATCCGCCAATAGCGTCCCTTGTATGAAATCAACTGGGCAAACAAACTGAGGAAGCATGTACCATAAATTAAAGGACCCATTGTCCGCAGAAAGCCATGAACCAGCGAAAAATCCGTGATATATATTTAGATGTGCTTACATTTAAAATCCGCAATAGAGTGAAGCCGCGAAAGTCGAAGCGCGATATAGCGAGGGATTACTGTACATGAAAAGACAGTTGAATCCCAAATCTGCCAGTCATACTCTTCTTCTGGTCATTGTAGATCGCTTTATCAAGGCAGTCCATTTTGTTGCTGTGAAAAAACTCTCACCCAATGAGGGGTGGCTAGGCTAACACTTTTACTGATAATATTTTCTGCATATTTGGTTTCCTGGCATCTACTGTTATGGACAGAGCATCTCAGTTTGCTTTACACTTTTAGAAATAATTTTATTCCAAATTAGGTAGTTAATTTAGGTTGTCTTCTGATTTCCAGCCAAATCCAATGGCCAGGCAGAACAATTTCATCAAGAATTACCTGGGAGACACAGCAAACCTTCTTGCAATGATGCATATGGATGTGCCATCCTAGAGGAGCTGGACTACCTGTGCAACTTGAATCAGCTGCAGGTATCACCTCATGCTACTAGAAGTGACAAGTACACTAGCAAAATGCAAAATTAGAGAAGAATCGCTCTGTGGCAACTCTGTTGCACCTGTTGTCACTTTCATTTGCACCAAAGCAGGTGGAGTTGATTCACAACTACTTATGGTTCCTAACTAGACAGATTGATATCCCTGCAGCTTCACTGACTTGGTGTTAGAATGAGATGAATTAGTGTTCCCTTAATTTTTTAGGCACTGTATTTAGGATTCGATCCTAAACTACTATAAGCAATATTTCTTTATGTACCCTATGATTTGTAAATGAACAAGCACTGATGAATGATCTTTTCACTATTGTACTAGCCCTGCTGAAGAACTATAATGATGACATCCATCCATCCATTATCCAACCAGCTATATCCTAACTACAGGGTCACGGGGGTCTGCTGGAGCCAATCCCAGCCAACGCAGGGCGCAAGGCAGTAAACAAACCCCGGGCAGGGCACCAGCCCACCGCAGTAATGATGACATGCTGTTTGATAATATTTTTTTATATAATATATTTTTATAAATATATTTCTTTGATAATATTTTTTCAATCCATACATTGTTATTATATCAGCTTACTCTGGGTTTGTTCGATTAGACCTAAAAATATTGAGGATATTGTAGGCTTAGTTTTTTGCCTTGATCTCATTCTCAGTCTTGGTAAAAGAGACGTGACATCACATAGATCCTGAATTAATCTATAATGTTGCACACAGACTCCAGATCAATAAGTCTGAATTCATCTTTACTGCTTGGAATTTAAATCTGGCCAATGTCTAATTTTGAAAGATGGGATCCATATATTTTTAGAAATTTGCACATTTTCCTCTACAACTTATTTGACTTCTTATTCAGCTAATTTATGTTTTTTTTTCTCAGTAAATTCCATCTCTTCCACTATTGATTCTCCATCTAGCACTCATCTTAAAATAATTATTAAGCATTCTTAATCAATGCAAGCTCTCTGACCATTTAAGCATTTCTGACTAATTACAGCCTTGTATACATTCTTTCTTAGTGGGAAAGAAGGATTAGAATGTGACTATTAGATAATAAATTCAATGTGTAACTGTGATATGTTGACTGACTTTTAAGATTTATATTGAACTTTGAAACCATTTGAAAAGCAAGAAAGTTTTACATTAGCACATTTCAAAATATGTTATGCATTCTGTGGTGGCTAAAAGACTGAACTATTCATCTTTTTGAATTGTTACACACTCTTCTTTTCAGACAAGAAGTGAAAGGGAAAGGCAGGGAAAGTTTGACCATACCAGAAAGCAGAACCAACACAGCACAGCATAACTTGGAAAAGGCACTTTAATCTACAACAGCACATCCTTAGGAAGGCAGGGCAGTGTCCTCACAGTCTAATTCACAGTCCTCTGGAGGCTTTTTTAGAATATTTTTAAAAAATTGATGAGAAAAGGACATTTGATCTCACAAAGCCTTCCAGTTCTATTTGCCTATTTTTTTTGCAAAATTACATCAAGTCGAGTTTTGTAAGTAACAAAAGTATCATTCTCTATCACACTACCTGTTCATTTATTCCACGTGTTTATGGTTTTCTGTTTGAAGAAAAAGATTTGTGCAAAAATCTACCCTTAACAATTTTCTATCTGTGTCCTCGTGTGATTGTTGAAGAGCTTAATGGTATCTATCATTCATTTCATTATTTGAAATCACCTCTTAATCTCTTTATATTTAAACTGAAAAGGTTCAACTCCTTCATAGCTCATACCTTGCAATCATGGAATAACCCTAGTTGCTTTTCTCTGGACTTCCTCTAGTGCTGCTATGTCTGTTCTGTAATATAGAGAACAAAATTACATTCCAGGTGCCTCATGCATAATGTCGTGAGTAAAATTCACAGTATAACATGGCGTAAGCACAAAAGCAGAAATGTGCTTACGCACAAAAAATCCAGATGCATAAATCTGTGCGTTCGCCCACTTCCACGTTCTTCTGCTACATAAATCCCGGTCAGCGTGAAAAGAAATGCATGTGCACGCGCCTGCTCTCCCGCCCTGTCTCCTCCCATAATTACGCCTCTTTGAATATGCAAATCAATATAAATAACCCTTAAGCTCAGCGTTCTGTGAAAAGGCAATAGCAAAAGCACAGGGGGAAATAGAAAAAGTTCAGCGAATACCAAGTGGAGGCAAAGAAAAAGTACTATTTGTTGATTTAAACAGTGGTATAAACAACAAAAGGAAGTTGATCCAATGACATAGCGTGTCAGAGAAACTTGAAAGTTCAAGTTCACAAAGTTGCACAGTGCCCAAAATAAAAAAGAAGTTGTCAGATATCAAAGCTGCCGTGAAAAGGTGAGTCATAGCCCACCGTCTGAGTTTCTTTTGAAAGCTTATTAGGATACAGAGAAAAAAATAGACACACAGTGGGGAAAAAAGCATGAAATGTCAACTTTAATCTTGAAATTTCCACTTTAATCACATAGTTTATTTTGTCATTAAAGTAGAACATCATAAACTTCATCCTAAAATCGTTTAATCTACTAGTTTCTCAAATCCCATCGTAACTAAAGTAGCATGTTAAATGCTTTGTTTTGCATTTGATCCTCTATGTGCTCTATGTTTGTGAATCACTACGTGCTTCTGGGCTTTCTTTTCCTCTGACAAGACACAGAATCCATTACATTCGTAATATTACAGCTCTTTGAATAATTAAATTACTGAGATGTATATTTAATATCATTTTCATGATGATAGGACTTAAAGCATGTTATTAAACATGGGAACACGGTGGCGCAGTGATTGCGCGCGACCTTCAATGAAATAATTTATTGCAGCAGTACTGTCTCTTTCAAACGTACTAACCCCCAATTCCTGTCCTTACTTTTCTTTCTCCACATACCCAATTGCCACACAATCAGCTCTGTAATAGACGTTAAGCCATCTGTAAGCTTAGAATGGCGATTCTTCAAAACTTTTAAGGAACATTGAAATATCTTCGTAGTACATGTTTAATTATTCTGTCCTTCCAGTGTCACCCCAGTCCCAGCAAGCATACAGCTCGAGACAGGAACAATCCACAAACGGAGCGCCATATCCTTGCTAGTGCAGCAACACCGTGTCCTCACATGTTTAATTATTAGCCATATAGATTATTTAAATGAAGTTAAAGTTTTATCTGTATAATATGATAAACACTGCGGTGGGCTGGCACCCTGCCCAGGGTTTGTTTCCTGCCTTGCGCCCTGTGTTGGCTGGGATTGGCTCCAGCAGACCCCTGTGACCCTGTAGTTAGAATATAGCGGGTTGGATAATGGATGGATGGATATAATAAACATATTTTGCTGCATTTCATCTTAAAAATGATATTGTCATCATATGTAAATACGCACTTTATAAAGTGGCTCAGGTTGTGCAATATTATAGCTGTAGTGCAAGTTTACAGTGAGGTGATTGTACTAATAAGTGCAAACAGTTCTACAAGGAGCACTTCATGGACTGATTGAGTACGTTTATGGTTCTTGGGATGAAACTGTTTTTGAACCGTGAAGTCTGTACAGGATAGATTTTGAAGCATTTGCCGTGTGAAAGCAGTTCAAATAGGCAGCATGGCTGAGGCAGCGTGTGCTTGATGCTGTATACTGATAATTCTCTTTCTGATCAGCTGCTCTGAGTGGTGTAGTGAGAGTAATATGGAAAAAGATGATCAGTTGTGGCAACCCCTAACGGGAGCAGCTGAAAGAAGAAAAAGAAGGTGCAGTGAGTGTAACAACGCTAAAGCAGCTATAGTATTTGGAATAGTTTGGACCATTATATTGTTACAGGTTTATTACAATCAGATGCATTAAACTAATAAACAATATGCGGTTAATTTCAGTGTGTTTATAAAGCCGCGTCAGGGATGTAGATCTAAAAAAGAAAGGGAAACCACACTGGAATAGTAGCACTGCTTTGATGCTGGGTGCCGCCAGTCTGCAAAGCCGAGCGTAGAACTTGCGTACGCCAGGGTATGAGCTACCGTAGAAATGTGCGTGGCTTTACGACAAGTTTAGGTTTCATACATCGCAATTTGAACGTGGAAACAGGCTTACACAACATTTTTGTGCATACGCACCGTTTATACACGAGGCCCAAGATGAGCATTTTTTCACTTAAGAAATATAGCAAAAGTTAGACCTCTTATAACATTGCCAGATGCTGAAAAATTAGTTCACACTTTTGTTTTCAGTCAGCTTACTGATTACTGTAACGCACTCTTTTCAGCGCTACCCAAAAAAGACATCAATCGATTACAAATGGTGCAAAATACAGCAGCTAGAATCTTAACTAGGAAAAGAAAATCTGAGCACATCTCTCCAGTTTTGATGTCACTACATTGGTTACCTGTGTCATTTAGAATTGACTTTAAAATACTGCTTATGGTTTACAAAGCCTTAAATAATCTCGTTCCATCTTATATTTCAGAATGTCTTACACCTTACACTCCAAATCGTAACATTACATCTTGAAATGAATGTCCGCTTAGAATTCCAAGAGCTAAACTTAAAAGAAGTGGTGAGGCGGCCTTCTGCTGTTGTGCACCTAAAATCTGGAACAGCTTGCGAATCGGAATTCTCCAGGCTAATACAGTGGAGCACTTTAAAACACTGCTGAAAACACATTACTTTAACATGGCTTTCTCACAGCTTCATCTTAGTTTAATCCTGATGCTCTGTACAGTATATTCAATTAATTATCATTATTATTCATGGTGGCTCCAAAATTCGTACTAACCCCTATTTTCTCTTCTGCTCTTTTTCCAGTTTTCTGTGGTGGCGATCTGTGCCACCACCACCTAATCAAAGCACCGTGATGTCCGTCTTGAGTTTTTTTTTTTTTTTTTTCTGTCCTCCCTGGCCATCGGACCTTACTTTTATTCTGTGTTAATTAGTATTCCCTTATTTTAATTCTTATTTATTTTGTCTTTTTTTTCTCTTTCTTCATCATGTAAAGCACTTTGAGCTACATTATTTGTATGAAAATGTGCTATACTGCAGGTCTGACATTGTGGTCAGCAACATAGGAGCGCTGCAGGGGACTGCACTTTCTTCGGTCCTGTTCAGCTTATATACATCGGACTTCCAATACAACTCGGAGTCCTGCTACGTGCAAATGTTCGCTGATGACACTGCTATCGTAGGCTGCATCAGGAGTGGGCAGTAGGAGGAGTATAGGAACCTAATCAAGGACTTTGTTAAATGGTACGACTCAAACCACCTACAACTGAACACCACCAAAACCAAGGAGCTGGTGATGGATTTTAGGAGGACCAGGCCCCTCATGGACCCCCACTATCATCAGAGGTGACTGTGTGTAGAGGGTGCAGATCTATAAATATCTGGGAGTGCAGCTGGATGATAAATTGGACTGGACTGCCAATACTGATGGTCTGTGCAAGAGAGGACAGAGCCGACTATACTTCCTTAGAAGGCTGGCATCTTTCAATATCTGCAATAAGATGCTGCAGATGTTCTATCAGACGGTTGTGGTGAGCGCCATCTTCTACGCAGTGGTGTGCTGGGGAGGCAGCATAAAGAAGAGGGACGCCTCATGCTTGAACAAACTGGTGAGGAAGGCAGGCTCTATTGTAAGCACGGAGCTGGACAGTTTGACATCCGTGGCAGAGTGACGGGCGCTGAGCAGGCTCCTGTCAATCATGGAGAATCCACTGCATCCACTGAACAGTGTCATCTCCAGACAAAGGAGCAGCTTCAGTGACAGACTGCTGTCACTGCCCTGCTCCACTGACAGACTGAGGAGATTGTTCCTCCCCCACACTATGCGACTCTTCAGTTCCACCCGGGGGGTAAACGTTAACATTATACAAAGTTATTGTCTGTTATACCTGCATTTTTATCACTCTTTAATTTAATATTTTTTTTATCAGTATGCTGCTGCTGGAGTATGTGAATTTCCCCTTGGGATTAATAAAGTATCTATCTATCTATCTATATAAATAAATGTTGTTGTTGTCTCTGTAGTGCATTATATGGGTTAGGTTTAAGCTTCTTTGACTTGTATCTTATACATTGTGCTTTATAACCCTAACATTCTATTAGCCTTCTTAAGGGATACATTCAGTATTTTTGAAGTCAAAGTTATTTCTTCACAATCATGGTACATATTAATTTACCACATGAAATTGGATTTTGAAGTGAAGCATATTTGATATATTTTAAAAAATAAATAGCCTAGTCTAGCATTTTTAATGGAGCTAATTGGTACAAAGGTCCCAATGAGGGAAAATGCATTAAGACTTGCCAAATGCAAAATCAGATTTTGGTCTCGTCCGATGCAAGAGATGGATGTCTGAAGTGGAGCTCCGCTAGCAGCGGTGTTATTTTTTATATTATCTGCTTATTATCTTGAGATATCCTGTATTTATTCAACCCAAGGGAAACTGCTACAGTATATGTAAACATATATAAACATGGCCAACAAGAAAGGGGGTCTGAAAGAATCGAAAACTAAAGCTGCACCAAAGCTAAGATCAGCAAGCCCTAGTTCAAGATACGGCCTTTCAGAGACAGACTTGGATCAGATGGGCGAAAGTACAGACTCTTTGGGACCACAGTCCGCTACATCGTTGCCGGCTGAGAGCGAAAAGGGGAGCGAATGTACGATCGTGAGTGCAGGGCTCGATAGCTCTCTGATCGGAGAGGATCACCTGAAACTGGAAAAGGCCTTGCAGTCTGCGGTTTCAATTACTCCACGCGAGCCTGGAACAGCGGTGACACCGACTAAAATAGAGCCTGCCGCTTCACCTGTGGTACAAGAAAGCACAATTGAACTGTCTGAACCGAAGGTGATGTTCGCGGAGCTCATGCAAGATATAAAGAAAAGCGAGAAGGCAAATAAGAAGGCAAGGGTAAAGGCAAGTAAGAAACTGAGACAGGACTTGCAACAGGCAAATTAAAGGCTGCAACAGGCAAATGAAAGGCTGCAACAGGCAAATGAAAGGCTGCGACTGGAACTGCAACAGGCAAATGAAAGGCTGCGACAGGAGCTGCAACTGGAGCTGTGACAGGTGCTGGGTAAAATTGAAGAGCAAATTCAGGAGAACTCTGTTAAACTGAGCATGCTTACTGATCAACTGGAGGATCTCAAGGAGACATTAACGACTCGGATTGAAATAGCCGAATATTTAGCTGCCAGTGCCGAAGAAAAAGCAGTAAATGTCAGCTCCGAATGCAAAAAACTTGGAGACAGACTGGCAGCTTTGGAAGATGGAAGCAGAAGGAATAAGAATTGAAGGTCTGCCTGAGAATCGAGAAAATCCAAACCCTGTGAAATTCGCAGCTGAACTTTTTTCTAAAATAATCGGGGAGGACTTTAAAGCAGATTCTGAGATAGCAGCGGCTTACTGCGTACTCGGATCAAATACCTTCAGACCTAGATCTGTTATTATTCGCTTTGAAAGATTGTCATTTAAGCTAGAGGTGATGGAACTCCTCAGAAACAAGTAAGAGATTATATATGAAAACAACCACATTCGTATTTTCCCTGACTTCTCTCCAGCAACAGCTACTAAACACGCAGCCTTCTACAACATTAAACAGCGGTTACGGCAACCCAACGTCAAATAAAGACTCTTGTATCCGGCCAAACTGAAAGTGGAATTGCAGGGTCAATTCTATGTCTTCGCTACCAAGGAAGAAGCTGTGACAGTTTGGGGCTGTATCACGCCCTTGAACCCCTGTCCACGACTCCAGACACCAGATAAAAGTCCAAATGATGACTTTATCAATTCGCCATAGTGCACAAAGCACCCTCTCCTCCACTATACTCATAAATAATCACAAAACGATAATACTAAACAATCCTCCGACTCCCAGACGTGTTGCCACCCTTCCACCCAGCTCAGCTCTCCGTCTGTGAGCTCCCACAGTCCTTTTATATTCCCTGACCCAGAAGTGTTCCCAATCCCCAGTCCATGTGATTCAATATCACTTCCGGGTCAGGTACAAGTCCTTCTTCTTCACCCCAGAAGCACGTCGCTCTTCCTTTGACGCACTTCCGGGTTATAGGGCACAAAGAAGTCTTCGGTTCTCCCTGCAGCTTCCTCTTGCGGCCCCTGTAGTACCCAGCAGGGCTGAGGATAAAAACTACAAAGTCCATGACTCCCTGCTGGTCTTCTGGGCACCTACATACTGCAGGAAGGGCTCCATCTGGCGGCCTGGGGGTATTGCCCGGATTGACAAGCCGGCCACATACCACAAAGCAGAAAAGGAATTAAGAAAGCTGATCCCGGGACTATTCTGATACATAATAGTGAGTCATGGCAGTTAATGATTAAAGCAAGGATTAATAATCTACTGTCTGATCTATTTGTTTAAAATACGGGTTTTTATCATCATATATTCTCAGTATTACTCATTATTACTAGGGCGCTATCTGTTTATGTTTTATTGTGCTTATTGTGCTTAATTAATTTTTCTTTTTTCTCTTCTTTCTTTCTTTTTTTTTATTTAATTATTTAAATATAATTATATAATTATACTGTTCAACATCATACCCTTGGTTTATTGTTATTGCTTTTATTGCATTAAGACTTAGTATGCTTATTCTAGACAAATTTCTAACTCCTTTCCTTGGGTTTATTATCCGGGTGTATTATCTTAATACACTAAGATTGCTGAAGATTATATATATTTTAAGTGCACAATTTCTTAGACAATATTGGTAATAGATATCTCTATTTTTTAACCCTAAAACGCCGCTGCGTGGGGGCTTGTTTTGCTTTGGACGTGCTCTGTCTCTGGGTATGTCAGAGGACCGGGACTGTGTAAAGTGGGTTCTAGCTTCACGTGGGGAGGCAAAAAGAGAGAGTGGGGGGTTAAGGGGGGGAGAGATAGAGAGCAGGCTTGATCTATACCTAATCTATCCTTTTAATCTTTATAATTACTAGCAGAATACCCGCGCTTCGCAGCGGAGAAGTAGTGTGTTAAAGAAGGTATGAAAAAGAAAAGGAAAAATTTTAAAAATAACGTAACCTTATTGTTAATGTAATTGTTGTGTGTATATATATATATATATATATATATATATATATAGCAAAATACATATCTATATACATATCTACATATATATATATGCATACCTATCTACATCATATATACACACACACATATACATACATACATACACAGACACACACATATATATAATTTGTGTGTGTGTATGTATGTATGTGTGTGTGTGTGTGTGTGTGTGTGTGTGT
>JANRMT010062818.1:29810142-29890963 GCA_026402145.1 Polypterus bichir lapradei
CGTGCTATTGTGGTTTTGCTTGTGTGCTTCAGTAAGTTACCGTCCCCTCGCTCTTACTTTTTTACCGTTCATCTAATGAATACACTGAGTATGGCTTTACCAAAACAATCATTGATCGCGAATAAAGTATCCATTATTCATGAAGCTTCAATAGGTGAATAGGTGATCTGTCTTTCTGCGTTAACCGCATGCGTTTTCATACGTCTCAAACTAAGGGGATGCGAGGTTAAAATAAATCGAGAAGCGCGTGTACATACTTAGTGCATCCCCTCTCGGGAATCGAACCTCGGACGTGGGCGCTACAGGCGAATGCTTTGCTATCGCTCCACTGCGTGTGGTTTATCTATTTGAGCATAGCAGTGTAATTCGGTTTTTGTTCAGCACTCTTTGGAAGTGTTACTTTTTGTCTGCGCACTGCGTCAGTTCACGTGAGCCGCTGAATATGGTTTTATATGTCAGTCGCTCGCTTCTAATTGTTTCGCTGCCTTCTTAATTATATAATGCATGTTTTCTAAAGCGCGTTTTGTAGCTCTTCCTGGCTTTCTACGTAATGCGTGATTACGTGAGAGGCGTGATTATGTCATACGAAACTCCGCCCCTCCAGCTCAACTCCATTACAGTAAATGGAGAAAAACAACTTCCAGTTATGACCATTACGCGTAGAATTTCGAAATGAAACCTGCCCAACTTTTGTAAGGAAGCTGTAAGGAATGAGCCTGCCAAATTTCAGCCTTCTACCTACACGGGAAGTTGGAGAATTAGTGATGAGTCAGTGAGTCAGTGAGTGAGTGAGTGAGTGAGTGAGTGAGTGAGTGAGGGCTTTGCCGTTTATTAGTATAGATAACTACCAACGTAATAATAGGCTGCATGGCAATAACTCTAGGGGAAATAGGAAATTAAGGCCGAAGCTGTCTCACTTCCAGTTAAGACTATAAAATGACATCAAAAACTCAGAATCAATGTCTCCATGATGGGACAGTTAACTTTGTGAGCTGGAATGTTAAAGGCCTGAATCACAAATTAAAGAGAAAGAAAGTACTCTCTCACTTAACAGGTCTAAACGCTAAAATAGTATTTTTACAGGAGACCCATCTACTAAGCAAGGATCAGTTCCGGCTGCAAAAAGACTGGACTGGCCAAATGTTCCATTCTAGTTTTACAAAGAAAACTAGAGGTGTGGGAATTCTCATACATAGAACAGTCCCATTTGTAGCATCAGATGTAGTACTGGATCCTGAAGGGAGATATGTAATGATCATGGGAGACTTATCTAACTGTAAAATGATCTTGATAAATGTTTATGCACCTAATGTTGATGATAAGGAATTTATACAAAATTTATTTGCATCCATTCCCAATCTGAACACTCATAAAATTATAATGGCTGGGGACTTTAATTGTGTTCTAAATCCACTCTTAGATAGGACCTCTTCCACAGGAGGAACGGCATCTAACACCGCAAAGATAATTACAAAGTTTATAGCTGATCACAACTTATCAGACCCCTGGAGGTTTTTAAACCCAAACTCAAGAACATATTCTTTTTATTCACCAGCACATCATTGCTACTCAAGGATTGATTATTTCTTTATAGACAATAACTTCTTGCCTATGATTAAATCTTGCAAATGCAATACTATTGTTATATCTGACCACGCACCTATGATCTTGGAGCTAAAGTTACTAAGCCTCATACACTCACCCCGCAGATGGCGTCTCAACCCACTTCTATTAGCAGACGAGAATTGTACAGAATTTATATCCAAACAAATCAAATTCTTTCTAGAGACAAATACATCCTCAGAGATCTCTGCAGGAACACTCTGGGAAACTCTTAAGGCCTTCTTAAGAGGACAGATTATCTCATATCTTTCCCACAGAAATAAATTAGCAGAGATAAAAAGCGAAATTACTAGAATAGATGAAGAACATGCCAGACTACCTAGCGAGACTCTACATAGGAAAAGGTAGGCTCTGCATTCAGAACTAAACCTCCTGACAACTAAAGAAACTGAACAACTAATTTATAAATCCAGACATCATTACTATGAACATGGAGAGAAAACTAGTAAGCTTTTAGCTCAACAAATTCACAAGCAAGAAGTGCGCAACGCAATCTTAGTAATCACCAACGCGAACGGAGATAGAATCGTCGACCACAAAAATATAATGCACATTTGCAGAGACTACTATAAATCCCTATATACTACTGAGTTTAAAGAAGACAATACACAATTTAATGCATTTCTGGATACATTACAAATACCACAAATAGACACTTTTAGTGTGGAGGAACTTGATCAACCTCTGGCATTATCAGAATTACAGTCACTCCAAGGCGGGAAAGCAGCAGGCCCTGATGGCTACCCTGCAGAATTTTACAAGAAATTCTCCGCTCAGCTAGCTCTCCTCCTATTAGCAACATTTACAGAAGCCAGAGATAACCAAACTCTCCCTCAAACTTTTCGCCAAGCACTAATCACCGTTTTTCCAAAACAAAATAAGGACTTATTACAATGTGCATCATACAGACCAATTTCACTTCTGAATAATGACATTAAAATACTCTCTAAAATCATAGCTAGAAGGATGGAGAAAGTGCTCCCCTCGGTAATATCACAAGATCAAACTGGATTTATTAGGGGCCTACACTTATCTTCAAATCTTCGAAGCCTGTCCAAGAACAAAACTTAAAAGAAGTGGTGAGGCGGCCTTCTGCTGCTATGCACCTAAAATCTGGAATAGCCTGCCAATAGGAATTCGCCAGGCTAATACAGTGGAGCACTTTAAAACACTGCTGAAAACATATTACTTTAACATGGCCTTTCTATAACTTCAATTTAACTTAATTTAACTTAATCCAGATACTCTATATGTTCAATTTCCTCATAATAACTATTCAGGGTAGCTCTACAATCCGTACTGACCCCTACTCTCTTTTCTGTTTCTTTTTCCGGTTTCTTTGTGGTGGTGGCCTGCGCCACCTCCACCTACTCAAAGCTTCATGATGCTCCAACAATGATGGATGGACTAAAAGGCAGAATTCTACGTGACCATCATCATCAAGCCTTTCCGTGAGAACCCTAAATCCAAAGAGGACTGTTTCATTTATGTTAGGTAGAATGCCCAGAGGGGACTGGGCGGTCTCATGGTCTGGAATCCCTACAGATTTTATTTTTTTTTCTCCAGCCATCTGGAGTTTTTATTTTGTTTTTTCTGTCCCCCCTGGCCATTGGACCTTACTCTTATTCAATGTTAATTAATGCTGATTTATTTTGTTTTCATATTGTGTTTTTTATTTTTCTATTCTTTATTATGTAAAGCACTTTGAGCTACTGTTTGTATGAATATGTGCTATATAAATAAATGTTGTTGTTGTTTAATGTAATATACTCACCAACTAAATCAAACATCCCAGAAATATTATTATCATTGGATGCAGAAAAAACATTGATTAATGATCAATGACATGATTAAATGGAAATACCTTTTCACTACATTGGAGAAGTTTGGGTTTGGCCCGAACATTTGTGCATGGATCAAATTACTGTATACTAATCCAGATGCTTCAGTTTGCATCAACAACACTTGTTCAGACTACTTTAAACTAGAATGCGGTACTAGACAAGGATGCCCCTTGTCACCGCTACTGTTCGCAATTGCCATTGAACCACTGGCAATACATTGTCAAAATACTGATCAGATAAAGGGGATTATCAGAGAAGGACTGGAACAGAAAATTTCGTTATATGCAGATGATATGGTACTGTATATATCAGACCCAGAAAATTCTGTGCCTGCAGTCTTAACAGCACTCACAGAATTTCAAAAGATCTCTGGTCTCAGAATTAATCTGAATAAAAGTGTACTCTTTCCAGTGAATTCTCAAGCATATAATATTAGATTAGACACCCTACCTTTTATCATTGCAGAACAGTTTAAATACCTAGGGGTAAACATCACAAGTAAACATAAAGCTCTTTATCAACAAAATATTGCCGTCTGCATGGAAAAAATTAAGCAAGACTTGCATAGATGGTCATCTCAACCCTTCATCTCACACTAGCTGGAAGAATTAACACTGTTAATATGAATATTCTTCCTAAGCTCCTTTTTTTATTCCAAAACATTCCAATATACATTAATAAATCATTCTTTAAGCAATTAGATTCAACAATAACCTCATTTATTTGGAATCAAAACATCCACGCATCCAAAGAGCGACCCTACAAAGACAAAAGGCAGAAGGCGGCATGGCTCTACCTAACTTCCAGTTTTATTACTGGGCAGCAAATATACAGGCGATAAGAACCTGGACACAAATAGAAGTACATACACAGGCTTGGTCCGCAATAGAAGTAAAATCCTGCAGTACTTCTTTATATTGCCTGCTCTGTGCTCCAATAAACACACGTTATCAGCAATATACTAATAACCCAATTGTGCTTCACTCACTTAGAATATGGAACCAATGTAGAAAGCATTTTAAGACGGAGACTCTTCTATCTTTGGCACCTCTGCAAGAGAACCACCTCTTTCAACCTTCGCAAACATATGCAGTTTTTAATATCTGGAAAAAATTTGGAATTAACTTGCTTAGAGATCTCTATATAGACAATGTTTTTGCATCCTATGAACAATTACATTCCAAATTTAACATTCCAGCTACACATTTCTTTCACTATCTTCAAATCAGGAACTTTGTTAAACAGAACCTTCCCAATTTTCCTCATCTTGCACCCTCATCCATACTGGAAAAAATATTGCTCAATCTCAAGGACTTAGACAACATCTCTACAATATATAAAATCATTTTACAATCCCTCCCTTTCAAAGATCCAAGAGGACACTGGGAGAAAGATCTCTCAATTAATATATCAGAAAAGGAGTGGAAAGTAGCAATGCAGAGAATCCATTTGAGATCCATATGCGCAAAGCATACAATTATACAACTCAAAATTATATATTGAGCACATCTGTCTCGTCTAAAACTCTCCAAAATGTTTCCAGGGCAAGATCCAACCTGCGAACGCTGCAACCAAGTCCCAGCCTCACTGTGTCACATGTTCTGGGCCTGCACCAAATTAACATTATTTTGGACCAAAATTTTTAATTACCTTTCAGACAGCCTTGGTGTCACAATCCCTCCTAACCCATTAACAGCTGTGTTTGGGGTTCTTCCAGATGGGTTTAAAGTGGAGAAAGACAAACAAATTGTGATTGAATACACTACACTTTTGGCACGTAGACTTATTCTGATAAACTGGAAGAACCCAAACTCTCCTCTTTTAAGTCAGTGGGAAACCGATGTGTTATACTATTTGAAATTGGAAAAAATCAAATATTCAGTTAGAGGATCCATACAGACTTTTTTCAAAACATGGCAGGATCTAATCAGTAATATTTTAAAATAAGCTCATAAAGCACAGAGAATTTATTAATTTAGGTATGGTTACAAGCCTTAAATTTTACACCGTTTGCCTTGCTCTCTCTCTCAGGGGTGGGGTTTGATTTGTCCTTAACTCAATTTTTCTTTAGGGTATTGATATGCATCTTGACATTACACACATATTGCCAAACAGTGTATCCATGTCATTTTATAAAGGAAAGAAATCCAAAAGCAAAATATTATTGTGAAGTTCAGACATTTTAAAAAGATATTCTCTGTGTGCTTTGCTTTGCTATTTGTCATCCTCTGCAGAAACTTTTCAGGGCCAGGAGCATGAATTCTTTTTGGAAATCATTGAAAAGCACTCATTTCGATTATTGAATGTTAATGCCGAGTTGTGACTTGCTATCTTTCTTCTGTAGACAAGTAGATAATAAAAGCTAAAAAATGACACAACTCCTTACATTTGTTTAGGATACAGAAGCGTATTTAATTTCTTCACAAAGATATTGCCTGCTGCTTCTGGAATGATAATGCACAGTTGTGCTTTGGTGGTCTAGTGAGAGAAATATTGAGCATGCATATAACATGCAATCAAATGACAAAAACTAAATAGATATTGTAGGCATACATTTAGTGGTAGCACAGAGCTGTTGTTCGTGCCTCACATGCCAGATTCTGCCTGGAGTTTGCACATTCTCTCTATGGATTTATGGATTGCTTGGTATCAGTGAGTTTTCTCACTCAGAAACTCAGTATACTTTTATTACCATATCCACAGCAATACTAACTCATTAAGCACTCTATGGTAGCTTGACATTTGCAAAACCCAGGAAGATTGACAAGTCCACAAAGTCCTCATCTTGAATACAGCAAAAAGGAAATGTATGGCCAACAAGCATTTCTTTTGTTATGCACAGTATGTATTCAGCAAGATTTATATTTCTTATTCTTGATTTCTTTATTTATTTCTTTAACTAGTGTGACAGGCACTTGGTGTCCTTACCCTGCCTTTATCTCTCGGCAAGCAGCGGGCCCATGTCAAAATTAGGAATGCTCTCGCAGTTGCTCGCTTCTCTGTCGTCCCACAGGTCGACGTGCTTAGGCCAACAGCGAGGATCCAACGACTCGCCATCTAGGAGGTAGGCATATGAAAAAGCAGAATTTTCCCAGAGCCAATCATCCCCAGGCTCGACACCTACCTCCTGATGGATCCCACCTCCCAGAGTTGCTGTATTCCAGATGGCCTCATGTTGCAGCCTGCCGCCCTGGACTTCCTTGCTTATGGCTTGCGAGTTGGCCCCCGCTGCTTTGGGAGCGTTCCTGGATCTCTTTTTCCCCATGGATGGTGCAGTGTACCTCTGCGGTGTCGTGAGCTTCCTGATGCTGGTGCGCACTTCCGTGCACTGTCTCGGGTGCACGCTTCGGTGTGCTCTCGCGGGGTCGCGCCTTCTGCGCGGCTGTGCTGCTCACATGCCTTGCACTGTTGTGCCGGGTCCTTACACAAAAAATATTTTAAACAGATCCCGGTCCAAATGGATGGACCAGAATCCTGCCAACTACGCCAGTGTAAGATAAGCGCCATATAGCGCCCAACCTGACACAGATTAGACACGGGAGGCACGTGTAAAAATTAAATAAACTTTTATTTTTTTGTCTGTGCGCTACGCCTTCCCCGTACCCACAGACACAACACAGTCTTAAGCACACAATAAACACAAATATTTGCTCTTCATTGGCACCACCTCTCCTTCCCAGCAACCATGTCCTCCTCCACCCGACTCTGGCCCCTGAGTGGTGGTCGCTGGCTCCCTTTATAGTTCACCTGGAAATGTTCCAGGTGCTTGATCTCTGATTTCTGGCTGCACTAGCAGGTGTGACGAATTGGTTGCCCACACGGCCTCAGGAGTCCCAAATACAGCGCCCCCTGGCGGTGCCTGTGGGACCCAAAAGGGCTGCACCCAACTCCAGTTCCCAGGATGCCCTGCGGGAATCCGAGGCACTGTTCCAACCCAGGGAGGCGGCCAACTAGTGTTCAGGGGGAGGTATTGCAGTGTCCGTGGCTGCTCCCCCTGAATAAAGTGTGCAGGGGCGTCCCGGCTGGGTAAGGACGCCAAGCGCCTGTCACACCAGAAATTAGGCATCATCTGACATGAATGAAAATGATAATTAAAGGTTTATATGGATGTTGTACTGAGCACCAGTGAAATTCTTACTGACATGTGCTAATCCACATGCAACACTTTGCCACCCTTAGTGCCATGATTAGCCAGTAGAACTACCTTAGCTTCAAACCTGAAATCTTCCTTTAAAATTTTAGAAAATATTTGTTAGAATATGGGACACATCATTCTACAATCATTACAATTTCTAAAAGAGCATCTAGCAATAAGGAATCACAGGGCCATGTTAAAAGAAGCTTTATTCTGCACAATATAAATTTTTTTTTTTTTGCGTATACTATGACTGAGAAGTAGACAGAGGGTGACAAAAAGAGATCATTAAGACACCAGCTGTTTCACCCCCTTTAATATATTCATAAAATAAAAAAGAATATCTGTGCCACAGGCACAACAAAATAGAAACATTTTCCATCACTGGTGCTGATTTTGTCTTTAACTTGCGGTTCCATCTCACAAAGAGCTTGGGTACGAAAGAACGCTCTGCTTCTCCAGATGCCTGCTTTTAAAGCATCTAGGTTGGAAGGGGAGGGCCAATTAGGGTGCAGACTTTTTCTAGGACTAGCCACTGGTCTTTTTCACCAGGCTGAGGTGGGGAAAAGTGAAAACATGGTTACTGATAGTACCTCCTTTTGTCCCAGGGTGGTACTGCTTACCTCAACAGAGCTGGCAAGGTGGTCCTGAAGCACACACGTGTGACAATGCATTACTTTTGGAAATACAATGAATCAAGAACTACTTTGGTAGATACTATTACTTTGTCTTACAGTTTGTGCTTTTTGAGTATGTTTTTGTGCAGGATTTACTTTCCCAATTAAAGATAAGGCAGAATGTGAAAGTTACTCTCTTCCATGTCTTAACTCTCAAGTGCTATTAAGAAGAGAGATGACACTAAAGGATACTTATTTTGGTGATTCCAGGTGATTTTCCTGGAAAAGATTTTAACTTCCAAAAAATCATCAATCGCCAATTGCAACTGTTTAGGGTGGCCTAATATAAAAATATTAGGTAGGGACTTAGGTGCAGTGGTTAAGGCTTTGGACTTCAAACCCTGAGGTTGTGTGTTCAGATCCTACCACTGACAATGTGTGACCCTGAGTAAGTCACTACATCTGCCTGCGCTCCAAGTGGAAAAAGAAAGAAATATAGCCAACTATATCTCAAAAGTCACTTTGTATAAAGGTGTAAGTCAAATAAATAAATGTGCTGTAAATATTAATATGCACAAAACATGCTGCTGTTTGCTGTGGAGTTCCAAACATGGTGAAAAGTGTGTTAGGCTTCCAAAATAAGCCACAAATGCAAGGTAGGAGTTTTACGGGCCAGCCAAGAAGAGGTTCATCCCAAGGCAGGAAATCACTGTGGTCAAAACAGGAATTGGGGGACTGGCTTTTAAACTTAAAAGACCACAAAAGTCTAAAAATGGCCAACAAGTAAAAAAACCAAAACATTAAAATTCTTGTAAACAAAAGAGCAAAGTTGAGTCTTCATAAATTGATTTTATGAACAAAAAAAAAAAATACCACAAAAATGCTCAAAAAGGCAATCTGAGGTAAGCAAATCCAATTAAAAATCCGAAAATAGTAATCCAAGAACCAAAACAGAAAAATCACAAAAACCAGTAATTACAAAGAAAGAAACAAAACAATACTCACAATCTCTAGTAGACATCAGTTCTCCAGTGCTGAGTTTCTCTTTCTTGCAACTTCTAAAGCCAAAAGTAGGACCCAGTAGCAGTGGCATCAGAGTGGACACTCCTCTTGGAGATCCACCCACAAAGTACAAAAAATGGCAGCAAATTTAAAGACCCAGACCATAACTAAAAAATAACAAATAAGAAATCAGACGTTTTGTATATATTTCAATTGGTAATTTTGTAAAATGATTATAAAACACTATGCGACTCTTCAATTCCACCCGGGGTTAAATGTTAGTCATTAGCACCAAAACATAAGTAACATGATAGTTATAATTTGATACTAACCCTCACCTATTCTGTTTCTCTTCTTGGTACTCAAATGTGGCACTTGGTGCCACGACCCACCTGCCAAGTTGTTTTGCCTGCCTAAGGTAAAGTCATCCCTGATGAAAGATTGCAGGAATTGTGGGAAAGAGGGGTCCTTTTATCGGATTAGCGCTATTTCAGCTGTGAAATGGCCAAATGGGGGAGGCAGCTTGATGAATGAGGTCTCCAGGACTCTAAACAAATCCAAATCCAAATCATATTATGTGATATCATCTACTGTTAAATTCTTCTCCGTACTTCTAAAATTTTTATTTTTATAGTGTATTGAGGTTTTGTTTTGTGTATTGTACTGTATTGCATTGACCCGCTTCTTTTTGACACCCACTGCACGCCCAACCTACCTGGAAAGGGGTCTCTCTTTGAACTGCCTTTCCCAAGGTTTCTTAAATTTTTTCCCTACAAGGGTTTTTTTGGGAGTTTTTTTCTTGTCTTCTTAGAGAGTCAAGGCTGGGGGGCTGTTAAGAGGCAGGGCCTGTTAAATCCCATTGCGGCACTTGTGTGATTTTGGGCTATACAAAAAATAACTTGTATTGTATTGTTAACGTTAACACTACACAAGATTATAGACTGTTATACCTGCCTCACGCTTTCTACCTTGCATTTTTTAACTTGCACTGCGCTTTTATTGCTCTTTAATTAATATTGTCTTTTTCAGTATGCTGCTGCTGGAGTATGTGAATTTCCCCTTGGGGATTAATAAAGTATCTATCTATCTATCTATCTATCTATCTATCTATCTATCTATCTATCTATCTATCTATCTAACAGTGGAAAGGGGTAATATTTGGATACATATTCCTTACTTTATCTCACTCTTTATTCTTTTACCATTCACTTGCCTGGTGCTATATCTTTTTTTCCACAGAACACCCATATGTTACTTGGTATAAAAAAAGCAGTAATTAAAAGTGTAAATCATATATTTCCTGTTACTGCACAATTATCAGATACATGGTATTAAGGCTTCCCACGTAACATATAAAGAATTACTTTTCTTTGTTTCTACTTGCTTTTACCAGTTTTCCTAATCTTTATCTATTTTTTCATTCCTTTTTTCACTATTCTGTCATGCTCTTGAGTTATTATTGAAAGGTTTTGAGCGTTGTTTTTACTGAGTGGCGTTTTGGCCACTGCAGCCGGTATGGCTGCGAATTTAGAGACCTTGAGCCGCCGCCACGGGATAAAACTTCTTTTAGAGGAGTTTGTCCTGTTGGAGACGGCGGTCTTAGCAGTCGGTCAGGTGGTCAGTTGTGAGAATATTAAATCGGCTTCCAGAATGAACGGCAGTATTGTTTTATTCTTAAGTTCAGTAGATCTGGTCTCAATAGTAGTGGAAAGAGGTGTAGTTATTGATGGGTCTTTCGTACAGGTAACTCCGCTGGGCACCCCAGCACGCAAAATAATTATTTCAAATGTACCGCCGTTTATAAAGAATGGAACTATTGAAAAAGAGCTGGAGCGCCATGGCAGACTTGTTTCTAAAATTCGTTTTATTCCATTGGGGTGTAAATCCCCAGCGTTAAAACATGTTTTGTCTTTCCGAAGACAAGTTTACATGGTTTTGAACAAAATGAATGAAAATCTAAATATTGCAATGAAGTTTAAAGTAGATGGATTTGATTATGTAATCTTTAAGTCTTCGGATGAAATGAAATGTTTACGGTGCGGGAGTGAACAACATCTGATTAAACATTGTCCTGAGAAAGAAAAAGAAAAATGAGGCAATGAACCTGAAGTTCAGAAAGAGTTGGAAGGTGAAGTTCAAGGCCGTCCTGTAGCAGCTGGGAGCCAAGAGATCGTAGACGAGGGGGAGGCAGTGCCTCAGGGGGATGAGGAAAAAGGTAATCCAGAAGAGAATGAAAGTGGTTTAAATATGGAGACTTCTTTAACAGTACAGGGCAGATCATGGGGAGATGTGGATGTGGAAGAGGAGGATGGAAATATTGATATTGAGAAAGACGGCGAGTTTAGACGCCCAGGGCGGAAGAGGCATGGGATAGAAGACGGTGGTACAACAAAAAAGCGGATGAACACGAGTCGGGGATCGGGCGTAGAGGGCGGAGATGCCGCTGATCCTCTGTTTAATGCTAAGGGGGCTTTTGCAGTTCTCGCAGAGACGGTTGTTGGCGGTTCTGCTGTGGTGAGCGCAGGGGAGGAGGGTGATGGAGAAATGTCGGACTGTTCAACCATCTCGGACTCCCAGGATTTAAGTGGCAGATGCGGTTACAGCGCCCAGAGCGTTAAACAGTTTTTACAGGCGACGGAGGGCAGGAGAAGGGTGAATGTGGCGGATTTTTTTCCCGATGTGAATCTGTTTATATCGTCAGTGGGTAGTTTGAGAAAAGACAAAACCATGACCACAATATTTAACATCAAGGAGCTCGTGAGATTAAAGAATATCACGAATAGGTTGAGGAAACAGACTAAAAAATGAAGTGTAATGGATAACATTTTTAGGAATTTTCCCCCATTTTACATGTGGTGGTCAATTGGTTTGGTGCTAAGCTGCTGTTTACATTTAATCAGTATGGCGAACTTGAAATTGGGTAGTTTAAATATTAACGGCGGGAGGAATCCAAGTAAAAGAGTGACGCTCTTTGAGTTCCTAACCCAAAAAAATCTGACAGTCGCCTTTATACAGGAAACCCACATAGATGAGATAAACCAGTGGGAGTGGAGCAGGGACTGGAAGGGGGACTGCTTCTTCAGCAATGGGACACATGTCAGTGCAGGGGTGGCGGTCTTGTTTTGCAGTGGTTTTCGAATGGAGGATCATAATGTGCATGAGGTGGTGAAAGGGAGGCTACTGAAAGTGAAAACAAAAGTAAATGGCTGTTGGTTCACTTTTATTAATATATATGCACCAAATAATGGGCATGAGAAACTTGATTTTTATAAAGTATTGGCTGATGTTTTAAGTCAGTGTGACCCTGAGGAAGTGGTGATATTGGGTGGGGATTTTAATTGTACCCTTGACCCTCAGAGGGACCGAAATAACAGCCTGGAGCCACACCCCCAATCTGCACGGGAATGGGGAAGGATAGTGGGGGAGACGGGGCTGGTGGATGTGTGGAGGAGTAAACATGGAGACAGCAGCAGGCAGTACACATGGGGAAAGATAACTAACGAGACCCTTTCAATGGCGAGGCTTGATCGATTTTATACTTTTAAGCACCTATTGGGTCTATTTAAGGAATGCTCCATTGTCCCCACTGGTTTCTCAGACCACAGCCTAGTGGTTTGTACAGTTTTATCGAGCACCTACAGGCCTCGCAGCGCATACTGGCATTTTAATGTACTCCTACTACAGGATCAGCGATTTAAAGACATTTTTAATTATTTTTGGAGAGGTTGGAGGGGTTCGATGAAGGAGTTCACCAGCTTACAGCATTGGTGGGAAATGGGGAAGAACCACATTCGATCCTTGTGTCAGCAATATACCAGAAATGTCATACGGTTGTTACAGTCAGAAATGACACAACTGGAAGGCAGAATATCTCATATTGAACAGCTATTAGGAAATGGCTCAGATGAAGCACTTAAAGAGAGTCTCAAAGCAACAAAGAGGGGGCTCTCACATTTATTAGACACAAAAGCTCAGGGGGCTCTAGTGAGGGCTCGCTTCCAGCAGTTAACACAAATGGATGCACCAACACAATATTTTTTTGGCCTGGAAAAGAAGAATTCTCAAAGTAAAATTCTACACTGTGTGACTAAAGCTAATGGTGAAAAGACACAGGACTTGGGTGAGATAAGAACAGAGGTCCGAGTGTTTTATGAAAATCTGTTTTGTGCTGAAGGATGTAGTAGTGACGAAAACTTACAGTCCTTTTTAGAGGACTTACCACAGCTTCTGTAACAGATGCCACCGAGCTGAACAAAGAGCTCACTATGGCAGAAATTTCAGCAGCAGTGAACGAACTTCATAATGGAAAAGTCCCTGGGATAGATGGCATCCCAATTGAATTTTATAAAGAATTTTGGGATGTTATCGGCCAGGATTTGTTAGAAGTGTTTAAACACAGTGTTGAATCAGGTGTGCTACCTCAGAGCTGCAGAAGGGCCGTGATCACACTTCTGCCTAAGAAAGGTGACTTGTGCCATATTAAGAACTGGAGGCCTGTGTCTTTACTTTGCGCAGATTATAAAATCCTTTCAAAAGCCTTGGCTAACAGAATGCGCACAGTGTTAGTTAAACTGGTGCATCCAGACCAGAGCTATTGTATCCCTGAGAGATCTATTTTTAATAACATTTTCTTAGTCAGAGATATTATTGCTGCAGCAAAACTGTTCAATTTTAGAACAGGATTTATTTCAATTGACCAAGAGAAAGCCTTTGATAGAGTCGGACACTCATCTATGGAACACTCTCAAGGCCTTTGGATTTGGGGAACAATTTATAAAGTACATTCGGCTGTTGTATTGTGACATTTCTGGTATAGTTAAGGTCAATGGTGGTTTATGTGCACCTTTCAGCGTCCAAAGAGGAGTTCGACAAGGCTGTTCGATATCAGGGATGCTGTACGCCCTCGCCCTCGTTTACAAGGAGAGCTGCAATGGAGCACTGAAGGGATTCTCTACCTGGGTGTACATCTAGGAGACGATCACTATGTGCAGAAGACCTGGGATGGACTCTTGGAAAAAGTGGTAGCTCGGTTGGCCAGATGGAAATGGATACTATCCCAAATCTCGTACAGAGGTCGAATGTTAGTCATTAATAATCTGGTGACTTCAAGTCTGTGGCATCGGTGTATCTGTCTGGAGCCTCCACCACATGTAATTCAAAAGATTCAAGAGAATGTTGTTAACTTTTTTTGGGATGGTCTTCACTGGTTGAGGAGGGGCGTATTATACTTGCCACTTGATGAAGGTGGGCAAGGCATTATGGACATTGAAAGCAGAATTATTGCCTTCCGCCTTCAGACAGTGCAAAAACTGTTATACTCCACAACGCCCGAGCCCTGGATGAATCTAGCAATGCTCTTTTTTAACCAAGTGGGACAAATGGGATTGGGCAAAAGCTTAATATGGTGTTGTATTGAGAAACCTGAGACTTTACAAGTACCAGACTTTTACAGGAGTCTTTTTAAAGCTTGCCAATTTTTATCAATTCAAAGAGACTATGATGACCTTTCATTGTTTTGGATTCTAGAAGAGCCCATTGTGTTTAATCCAAATATCTGCACCACAATAGGACAGTCTGCAAGCTTTATTCATAGTCTCCGTAGAAATAACATTACACAATTAAAGCATTTAATCAACTGGGAGGATTTTAATTGGAAAAGTCCAGAAACTGTAGCAGCAGAGACAAAAGTGCACTCAGTGCGGCTTGTGGGGAATTTCTTAACGCAAGTTAAAGCATCTCTAGGAAGTGAAGTAAGGACACTCCTGCAGGACACCTTTAAAGACCAGCTAAAGCCACCCGAAGATCCGACTTTCAATACACTTGTGGTGTCTCCAGTAGGAGATTGGGACAATAATGACACCAACAGACTACTTGTGACAAAAGATCTGAGAGACTTGCCCTTAAACACCATCAAAGGAAAACAGCTCTACAGGATCTGCGTAAAAGTAAAGAACCAGGATCAACTGAAAGCACTGAAGGCCGACACACCCTGGAGGAAGAAGATTGTCATTCCTGAAGGAACACTGCCAGCCTGGAGAGCGCTATATAGACCACCATTGACCAGTAGAGTAGGGGATTTACAGTGGAGGATATTGCATGGTATAGTAGCTGTGAATTCCTTTTTATCAGTTATTTGTCCGGGGGTTTCAGATACCTGCCCTTTCTGTGGGTTGAGGGAGACTGTATTTCACTGTTTTATGTTTTGTGAGAGATTGGGGGATTTTTTTAAAATGATAAAGCAGCTGATTGAGGGTCTGGGGGTCTGTTATAATAGGATGGTGTTTGTGTTTGGGGTAAAGAGCTCAAAAAAAACAAATACAAATATTAACCTGGTTAACTTTATTTTAGGACAGGCGAAACTGGGAATATGGAAAACCTGGAAAAATAAGGTTAAGGGAGCAGGCAGCACAGACCCCACAGTATTATTTAAAATGACTTGTAAAAGCAGAATAGAAGTAGATCTGAATTTTTATACATCTATTAGAAATCTTGCATAGTTTAAAGATAAGTGGTGTGTAAATAATGTTTTGTGTAATTATGACAATGATGAAGTTCACTTTGCATTCTAATTCTAATTTTAATATTAATAGAATATGTATGAGCATAAATCTATAGAGTATTGTAATAAATTAGTGGAATTGTGGGATGGAAGGGATGAATGAAGGGGCAAGGGTTTGGGTGGGTATTTATGAAATGAATAAGGGATGGACTGGGGGTATTTAGAAGTTTAAAAATGTGATTTTTATTATGTTTTGTTTTTTTTCTGTGGTTGGATTTTGTGTTTTTAATGAATTTCATACTGAATTTAATAAAGTTGTTTTTTAAAAATAAAAAATATGTTACTTGGTATAAAAAAAGCAGTAATTAAAAGTGTAAATCATACATTTCCTGTTACTGCACAATTATCAGATACATGGTATTAAGGCTTCCCATGTAACATATAAAGAATTACTTTTCTTTGTTTCTACTTGCTTTTACCAGTTTTTCTGTTATTTTCATTTTGTCAGTAATATCTAAAAGCTGTATTTTGTAAATCGGTTTATTACCATATTTTCAAAAATCTAATCTTTATCTCTAAGTTTTATGCTTTATTATTTTTCTTGTAATGTTGTATAATTTGCATGCATTACAATGCAAGCTACAGTATATTTTTGTTTATAGTTATTTTATAAAGTACTAGCCATGTGCGCCCAACTACGTTACGCGTGTTAAAGTTGTCTGTGAAGGGCTCCCTGTTTAAACGCGGCTGCCAGGCGTGAATTGGGTCCTTCATCGCACAGCATTATGATTTTTTATAAGGGAAACAAAATCACAAAAGAAAACCCTTGGATATTGATTCGATAGGACCGGACTACTCGGAATCACTGTCCGAATCGTAATTATGTGGTGGTGTAGGAGCATTTGTGCTTCTGTCCGTTCACAGTCCGTCTCGTTTTCACGATGCTGTCGTTTCCTCTCATGATGTCTTCTCAACCTTTCTCCAATCTCGTAGGTTGCTTTGTGGCAATCCAAAGAGTAAGGCAATATACACGGAGCAATGGTTATAAAAGGGGGACACATAGCTATCCAGGCTCTTTAAAGCATAAATAGGGATCACTTCACTGACATGTGAGTAAGCCACAGTACAACTGTGAGACGCGCAGCACTCGCCGGCTACAATGTAACAATAATAATTTCTGGAACGTGCTGTTACGTTGTCATTCATTTTACCCACTGTTTTTCTTTCATTCATATGTTACATAGGCATGTACCTTTTGTCTTCGGCAATCTCATTCTCTAACCAGGCCTCAGGAGCTAACCAGCTTAACACTGTCCATCACCCCTTTCGTTATTCCGGCACATTGTTGACATCCGTGAGTAACAACAACGTACTAAACTGGAAGGTGGTCTACGCATGCGTGGAATTCGCGGATAAACAAAGATCAAGATCTAAATGAAGATCGCTTTAGTTAATTTAAAGCACAACAATTTGTTTAATTTGAATGTCTGTGTTTTGAGGTGTGACTGGCGTACTACAGTCTTCAGTAGTATAAGCCTGGAGGATATTCTTAATGCAATGTCTATGTTTTAGCTGTCTCTCTACTGCTATCTAGTGCTTCTTCTTCTAATTCATTCGCGGACAAACAAAGATCAAGATCCAAATGAAGATTATATATATAGATAGACGTAGTTTCAGACAGCTAGTAATATTATTAAATGAATATTTACTGTCATTGTAATTAAAAAACACAAATATTTTGTTTACCATTTACTCTCTCTCTATTTATATGTGTGTATATATATATTTCCGGGTCATGAACTATTTAAAGGACAGAGATGACAGTTCCGTGTCTCAATTAAAAGAATGCGAAAATATCTTCCTCTTCATGGGGGTGTGCGACAGGAGTAGGACCCCCAACAGGAGCAGTGGATGTCTGAAAAAGGATAGAGAGATTGAGACAGCCAAAAAGGACAGGTGCTATTCAGACCTTCAAGTATGCGAAGCGCAGCATGAGAAGCATATTATGCGACAGAGCAGCCACACCAGTCCCCCTGCTCACATCCCCTCCATCAGCTTTATTCACATTTTCGTGAATTAAGCGACTCTCCAAACCAGGTTCAAACAGGTATGACAGGACATAAGCATTAACGTGCTCAGAGCCAGGTCGATGCCTGACAGTAAAACTATAGGGTTGCAAGCTCAAGAACCATCTCATGAGACGAGAGTTTGTATCTTTCTGACGGGTATAACCATTGAAGTGGAGCGTGATCAGTCACTAATATAAAATTTTGACCCCATAAGTAATAATGGAGCACATCCACAGCCCATTTAATCGGCAAATATTCTTTCTCAATTGTCAAATAATTGCGTTCCCTAGGAAGCAATTTTCTACTCAAAAATGTGATAGGGCGCTCTTCCCCATCAAAAACCTGAGACAGGACGGCACCTAAACCAAATGCACTTGCATCTGTCCGTAGAACAAAATCTTTAGAGAAATCAGGATTCTGCAAAACCAGAGAAGAAGACAAAGCAGTTTTCAAATTACAAAAGGAACATTCACAAACCTCTGTCCATAAAACAGGCCGGTTCTTTCTGCCTCTAGTAAGATCGGAAAGAGGAGCAGCCCTATTTGCAAAATTAGGGATGGATCTTCTATAATAACTGGCAAGCCCCAGAAAAGCACAAACTTGTTTCTGTGTTTCTGGACCTGGGTAAGCAAGCATCTCTTCCACTTTTCTAAATTGTAGCCGGAGTAAACCCCTGTCCATTGAATAACCCAAATAATGAGTCTCAGACATACCCAACTTATACTTCTTAGGGTTAGCTGTCAAGCCAGCCTGTCTCAAGCTTTCAAGGACAGCCTGAAGACATTCTAAATGCGTTTGCCAATCATTGCTGAAAATCACAACATCATTGAGGTATGTCCAGGAATATTCAGAATGAGGATGCAAGATCTGATCCATCATATGCTGGAAAGTTAGAGGCACGCCATGGAGACCAAACCGAAGTCTAGTAAATTCAAAAATCCGTCAGCAGTTGCAAATGCTGTTTTCTCACAACTGCCAGCCTCAAGTGGCACCTGCCAGTAACCTTTCATGAGATCCAGCATGGAGATATAGGTTGCCTGACCCAGTTTTTCCAACAGCTCATCAACACGGGGCATTGGATAAACATCAAATTTAGAGATCTTATTCAAGCGCTTGAAATCAATACAGAACCGAACCATCCTATTTTGGGACCAATACGACCGGACTGCACCAGTCACTTTTACTTTCATGAATTACACCCAATGCCAGCATCTGTTTAATTTCTTTGTGTACAATATTCCATCATGCTTCCCGGATTTGAAACAGGCACATCTGCACCCTAACACCGGGTTCAGTAGTGATTTTATGTTCTGCAAGGTGAGTAACGCCTGGCAGAGCGGAAAAAACATCAGTGTTCCGTTCAATCAAAGATAACAACTCTGTCTTTTGCGAGTCAGTCAAATCATGTCCATTGGCAACATCGGTCTGAGAGACAGCAGCCAAGGAAGCATAAACCCTCTTCGGGTCATACCACTCCTTCAAGAGATTAACATATAAAATCTGGAATGGTTTGCGCCGGCCTGGTATTCTAACCTTATAATTCATCGGCCCCATACGTTCCTCAATAATGGCAGGATCCTGTCATTTTGCTAGGAACTTGTGCGGGTCAGATGGAATCAGAACTAAAATACGATTACTGGGTTTGAATTCATGGAGTTTACAGTGTCTGTGGTATAGCCATTTCTGGGTTACTTGTTCACGTTGTTGATGCTCCACAGCGATAGAAGAAAGTTTAGAAATCCTATCTTGCAATGAAATTCCTCGATCCGCAAAGCTCGGCCCGTGAGCTTTTGTCTGGATTCCTGTCCATTCCTCATGTACAACATCCAAGATGCCTCGCCTACCAAACAACAACTTGAAAGGACTCAAGCCAGTGGATGCCTGTAGCGATTCCCACACCGCAATCATAATAAAAGGCAGGACAGAGTCCCAAGACATTGGGCCATCATGAGCAACTCACCTGATCATCTGTTTTAAAGTCTTGTTAAATTATTCAATCAAACCATTCGTCTGTGGATGGTAAACAATGGTACTTAATTTCTTAATAGCAAGGCTGTCACACAATTGTTTCATCACACGAGAAGTAAAAGGTGTGCCCTGATCAGTTAAAATTTCATTCGAGATGCCAATATGAGTGAAAATCTCACACAGATCTTTGGCTACAGCGGAGGAATTGGCTTTTTTCAAAGCAGTCACTTCCGGATATCGCGTTGCATAGTCAACCAACACAAGCATATATTGAAACCCATTTTTACTCTTAGGAAAAGGGCCTACAATATCTAATCCTACCCATTGAAAAGGAACACCCAAAATAGGCATAGGAGAAACAGGAGTCCGAGGAGTTTTATAAGCAGAGACAATCTGGCAATCAGGACATGAAGTACAGAGTCGTTCAACATCTCTTCCCATATTCAGCCAATAAAATCATTTTAATAAACAATCTCTAGTCTTATCAGCCCCCAGGTGACCACCCAAGATGTGAGAGTGGGCCAACTGCGAAAGAATGCCTCTATGCACTTCAGGTATAACTAATTGTTCAATAAATTCCCCCACTAAATGATCTGATATCACTCTTCAAAGCCAGCCATCTTTCTCAAGAAAGTGCGGGGTTTTTAAGCCCCCAGTTGCACATTCTTAGTAATATGAGTCACTAGCGGAGCAAGCCTGTTTAAATGCATATTCTAATGAGCTATCAGCATGCTGCAAGCGCACAAAATCTGTCTGTTCACTAGTGCTCGGTTTGTGTTCTGAGGCATTTGCAAGTTGAGAAGTTGTAGAAGGGCCAACCAGCCTCTTTGAGAAACTGGGGGAGTCACCCCGGTCTCACTGGAGAGATCGGGTCAATGTCTAATCGGGGCTCGAGACCTTCCCCGACTGCCACCAGTTCTTCCCACTTGTTTAGCTTGACAGGGGGCTCGATGACTAGTGCCCGACATTCAGTCATGAGTCTAGGAAAATGATTGAGCAAGGGATAGGCGACATTCTATCGTCAAGTGGCTGGGTTGATCACACCAGAAACATCTTTTTTCAACTCCACTGCCGAAATATCCATGGTGACATCTACGACCATCTGCCTCCCCAGATATTGGCACTACATCAACAACTGGATCCCCCAGTGGCCTTCCTGAGGAAACTGGATTTTCAGGTCTTAAAGCCTGTTGATGCTCTAACCGTTGTTCAGGGCGATGAGCATTGCCAGGGTGATCTTGCAGAGGTTGATAATTAGCATAAGGTGCAGCAAATCCACTGCCTTTTCTCCAAGCAGTCTGAGAACCTTCCAAACGTTTGGCCAAGATTGTCAATGGCTCAACATCATGATGAAGAAATTCATCTCGTAGAACTGCGGGTATCCCTGCCAGGACTATATTCATGGCAACTTTTTCCACAACACGTTCGATCCAGTCTCCTTCAAACCAGCAGTGAACTTTATGAATCAAGTCTTGTATCTGCGCACAAATGGGACCATCCATGTCCAGTTTCCAATCACGAAGTGCAAAACCTTTAGCCAAAAAGCTCGTAGTTTTACGCAAAACAACTTGCTGCTTCAAGAAATTATAATCACCGAGTTTATTGCGAGGCACATTCCCTAATGCAAGTAAGGCATCCCGAGACAAAAAGGGGGTGACAATAACAGCCCAGTTTCATTTGTCCCAACGCATCAAAGTCGCCACGTGCTCAAAAGCTAAAAGGAACATCTCTGGGTCATCCGGGGGACCCATCTTCATCAGCAGATCCTTAGGATTAGCAGGAGGAACAGGAGGGGGATCATCCTCTGGGTCGGGAGGAAGTGGAACATTTTGAGCGAATCAAAACAACTCCTCAGCATTCATCTGTGTGACCACTCCTTGTACCACTTGTCACACTTGAGTCACAGATTTGCACAGAAACACAGGAGATTGTAGAGATAGGAACTTTATTCAAACACTTCAAACAAGCATGTCTCTTTCAAAAGTTAAACCGTGCTCCTTGTCAAGACAGAGATGACAGTTCCATCTCTCAATTAAAAGAATGCAAAAATATCTTCCTCTTCATGGGGGTGCGCGACAGGAGCAGGACCCCCAACAGAAGCAGTGGATGTCGGAAGGAGGAGAGAGAAAGGCAAACAATCAGCCAAAAAGAACATGTGCTGTTCAGAGTTTCAAATATGTGAAGCGCCGCGCGAGAAGCATATCACACTACAGAGCAGCCCCACCATTCCAGCAAGTAAGGGAGCAAAGTGAAGGTAGACTATTTTTATTCCCACTGTATCAGCATTTAAGATGGGGTTGTTGAGGAGCATCCCCTCTGCTCAAACTACATTGCGTGCTCCACTGTGTTTTTCCGGGGTGATGCCAACAGACGAGCTTGCCCATTAAATCCAATGCCTGTGCTCTAGCCAGGCACACACAGTCAATTCACCAGTCCCTGCAGCGCTGAGCCTGACAGTACAAGCCAGAACCAAACCAGTAGATCTCAATAATTTTTAAGGTCAGGTAGTCAGCAGCAACATGTTCCTCCATATAATAGTATGCACATTGTGCTTCCCCCATCACAAAGAGGGTCATCATATTTGCCTATTCCCATCGTGGCCAGAACTTATGGGTGGAGATGCATTTGAATATCAAAAAATAAGTCTGTATGCGAGTAGCTGTGTTGGCCTTGGAAACTTGCATGCATGGTAATGTCCTACGGTACCCCACTGTAGTTTGTTAGCAATACACCTTGGGGAACCTCCAACAGCTGTGAGTGGTGGTGATGATGCAGTTCCTAAGAAAGTCTTAATAGACCAGAGAATGCTCTTAACCTCAAAGATGTTCTGGAAGGTTGCCAAATTACTCAAAATTAAGCATTTGAATACCTCAGTGTATCATCCTCAAATGATGGCCTTGTAGAGTGGTTCAATCAAATGCACAAAAAGATGCGATGGAAGGTGGTCAGCAAGGATGCGAGGAACTGGGATCGGCTACTCCACCTCATTATAATTGCTTACCAGGAGGTCCCACAAGCTTCTATAGAGTTCTCCGGTTTTGACATTCTAAAAAAATGCTGGGAAGATGAGGCACTCCCGTCCACAAATACTCTTGAATATATTGTGCAATTACGTGATAGATTTGCTAAAATTCGGCCTATATTAAAGGAACATTTGGAGCTTGCACAATCAGCACTAGCCCGCTGTTATAATCGTAGCGTGACGCTGCATGAGATTTCCTTCCCAGAGACCATGTCATGATACTCATTCCCACTATGAAATTAAGGAAAGAAAGGGACTGGTTGATTGTTTAGTGAAACAACCAAGTCATTGATCTCCCAAATGAGTTTACCATGTCAATCTGTTGAATACATGGAAGGATAGGGAGCCTGATCCCTACACTGGACCATTTTGTTCTTTCATTTTGACACCTAAACAATAATAAGAGCTCGAACCAGCCATCTTATCTGTCCCAGACGTGGCAGATGAGAAACTCGGAAGAACATCTCTGATTGCACATGACATTATTACAGAACTGGAAGCAGTTGTCTGAGAACATTTGTACCACCTCCTAGAAGCAATATGTTCAGAAGTGGAGCTTGAGATAAAGTGAATGATGGATCTTGGTGTGATACAGGAAAGTTTTAGTTCCTGGTATAGTTCCATCATTTTTGTCCCAAAAGCCAGACAGAAGTTGGCATGTCTGCAATAACTTCTGCCAACTTAATGAAGTCTTCCAATTTGATGCTTATTCAATGCCACACGTGGATGAACTCCTTGAGCAGCTTGATAAAACACAATACTGACCACTCTTGACATGATGAAAGGGTACTAGCAAATTCCTTTAACATAATCTGCAAAGAAAAAGACTGGGTACAGCACCCCTAGTGGCCACTGGCAGTATCTTGTCCTCCCATTCAGATTACACTGGACTCCAGCGACTTTTCAACATCTCGTGGATAGAGTGCTACACCTCTACAACTACTATAGTGCCACCTACCTGGATAACGTTGTCCTCTGTTTTTGGGACCTGGGAAGAACATGTGCATCATGTTCATGCCATACTTCAGACACTAAGTGAAGCAGGTCTTTGGATCAGTCCATGGAACACGTTATTTATGGTTGACAGAGGCCACATAATTGGACTGCTTGGTGGGTAGAGGTACAATACGTTCACAGTGTGTTAAAGTTCATGCCATCATGAACTGGCCCCATCCAAAGACCAAGCGGTTTGTTCCCCGTTTCTCTCTGAGCAGGCAGCATCCTTGACAGATCTTACAAAGTAGCAGGCTCCTCACTTGGTGGTATGGGACACTGAAACAGAAGCCACATTTCATGACTTGAAACAGGCCCTTGTGTCTGTACCTATTCTGTCTGCTCCTAAATTATTTCTACCTTATATTCTCCAGAATGACACTTGGAACACAGGCTTCAGTGGCTACTACAACATGGGTAGTGTCACTGCTGTATTTTCAGATTTCTGTCCATTAGACAGAAAAAAAAAATAAATGTTAGGTTAGTAGCATTTGTTTTCAGTGTTGTGGATTTTTATTTTGAGTAAAAGAGCAGCATCAGATTTTGATGCTAAATAGCTAAACTGAAATCAGAAACTAAAATAATAAATTAGTCCCAATACAGAGTGTAAGCATACAAAAATGTGCTGGAGAACAGAAAGTTCTGTTCATACAAAGGCACGTGTTCCTCACCAATACAGCACATGTTTTGTATCCTCCATAGTAAATTAACACTTGTAGTTTCAAAAAGGGGCCAATTATGAGTCAGTATCCCATTCAAGTTTTAGGATCAGAATTAAAATATGCTATGAAAAATGGAAATCATGAAAGGAAAACATTGGAAACACTGCAGAAAAATACAGTTTAAATAATTCCACATAATCTACTGTAAGTGACCAAAAAAGAAGTCAGCTTCATGTCTGTGCAACAAGTTTATAGGGTTATCGCTCACTATTTGTCCACGTGG
This sequence comes from Polypterus bichir lapradei, assembly GCA_026402145.1. Classification (NCBI taxonomy): domain Eukaryota; kingdom Metazoa; phylum Chordata; class Cladistia; order Polypteriformes; family Polypteridae; genus Polypterus; species Polypterus bichir. The sequence continues at coordinate 29,834,860 of JANRMT010062818.1, forward strand.
ATGCTCTAACTTTGTCAAAACTCTGTCCCTGAGATTTATTTATACAGTAGCTATAGCAAATGCAAAAACTATTGCAAAATGTCATCTATGCAAAGTGAATGGTAATCTGCTTTCTGAAGTATTGCCTGTAATCGAACTTAATACAAAAAAGAAATATGACCACCTGCACTTGAATGCTTTTGCAGCTTTACAAGTTGTAAGCATGTGCCGTTACATAGGCCTTATTAATCAACTGCTAACACAAAACTAAACTACTACTGTTCGAGTTATATAAGGTATTTTGTATGACATATGGAAGTTTCATATCAATACAAACAATTTGAGTATCATTGTTGTATTCTCCTAATGAAGATGGAAAAAAAAATGATATATAAGTGTATACTATCTGACATACGGTTTTGAAGAAAAATGAGTGTTGCATAAAAATGTCAATGAAAACGTTTCACGATTTCTTTTTTTATATAGAGAGTAGATTATTGTCATAGGCACAAAGTATAGTGAAATTCTTACCATGTGGTATTCAACATTCAATATGTCACAACTCTCCAGTGCCATAGTTACTGAGCAGAAGTATCCTGACTCTAAACTTTTGTCTCCCTTAACTGAAAAATCTCAGAACATGTGTATAGGGTCATTTACTGGTTATTTTATCACAATGCTTGTACTTTCAGAGGAACAATGACATACCAATGGCATCACAGGCAATAATAAATAAACAGTAGAAGAAGAAGAAAAGTAAAAACAAAAAAGTATGAGGTGCCATATTGGAAAGGACCTCATAGCACTAGAAGTGTAGACTAAAGAGATGTGAAATAGCCTTTAAAACACAGCAGCTTGCTGATATGCTGACACAGGTGGTCAAAGAATAAAGACATTTTGAAATATTAGAATGTCAAATGTCCCCTTAACTTAGAACTGAGATACTGCCAGTCAGAAAAGCATAAACAGGAAAAGAAAAGTGCAATCAAGATGCATATTATATTATTTTATTCATGGTCAGAAAGTCTTCCTTGTGAGTGCCACCCAATATAACACTAAAAAATCCATGATACTGAAATAATGTAAGAAAATTAAATCAGTCTTAAAAACTTAGCACCCCATATTTGTTACAGTCCTTTCTTCCCAAGTAATTATTTAATTTCTTTGTGCTTTTTAAAAAAATGTACCTTGAAATTTTGTAAATTTAATCAGAAATCCTGCAATCAGTACATTTAAGAAACTTTTCTTTTATCTTACCTTAGTGCTGAGCTGATTCCTTGAGTTTGGCACTAGAGCATGACATAGCACAGTCCCGTGGTCTGTAAGTTATGAACTGGATAGAAGCACAGATTTTTTCTCCTCCTCTTTCATTTCTTCCTTTCTACTCACACCATTACAATATTCTCTAGTACACTCACAGCAGCAAACCAAATCAGTCTGACTTGACTAATAGAACATGCTATAACATATTTGTTACACACAAGCTAGTTTCATTATTCCTGTGTTTTCATATTTGTATTGATTACTTTGATAAATTGTTCTTTTGTCCATTGCTTCATCATTTAATTTCTCAGTTTGACTATTAAATTAGTTAGTTATTCTTTATGTACTTATTTTTGTATTCATTTTATTTCTTATTAATTCTGTCACATATTCTTATTTGTTAAAAAATATTTTTGTTCATTGTCTTTGTTCTCTTATTTATTTGCTATGGAATCTCATGGAGATGAAATGATCTGCATCCTATATTTGGAGGAAATACACTCTGATTAGTGTAATGTACTTATTCCAGGTGAAAATGTGTTTACTTATTTGGTAAATCTAAATGCTGCACTAAGCCTTCTTCTCAGTGCTGTTGGTGATGGTGAAGGGTTCAGGATGGAAAAAAGGAAAGTAAAAAAAATATAAATGGGCATGAAAAGATGGCAAAATGTGGTGAATCTTGAAGTGGCCAACATCACTAGTGAACAGTATACTCCCGAAACTGAGTCTGAGATCAAGAATAGTGATGCAATATCATCTAATGTTTATCCATCCATCCATTATCCTACCCGCTATATCCATAATGGCCAAAAAACATGATGTAGTTATGTGTGCAATTTATTTAAATATTCTCATTGTTCAGCTCTTTCATTTTGCATTTGAGCAAATAACAGGTGGACATTTTTTGTTATGCTGCTATGATGTTAAACTTTCTCTAATGCCAGAAAAAAATGAAAGTTTTTTTTTCATAGAAATAATGAAATATTATAAAAGTCTGTATAAAACATTAGGCAGTACAATACAGTAATCCCTCCTCGATCACGGGGGTTGCGTTCCAGACTCCCCCGCGATAGGTGAAAATCCGCGAAGTAGAAACCATATGTTTGTATGGTTATTTTTATATATTTTAAGCCCTTATAAACTCTCCCGCACTGTTTATAAATATTCCCCGCAGAATTATACAGCATAATCCCTTTGTATTCTCTTAGATATTAGGTAAAATTCATTGAAATTATGTATATAAACACACTGTTTATATACAGTAAAACCTAAATATTATTTTAAAGATATTGAGTGTCTCCGATATCACATATGTTACAGCCATTATGATAGACAGGCCACCAGCAATAAATACGTACAATGCAAGAAAAATAGTATACAGTAAATGTGTGTACAGTGACACTAAACGTACGTACATGTACTAAGCACTGTAAGAAGAAAATTAATTATGGTTACTCACCAACAATGACACGATGACTTGTCCGATAACAATGAGTTTAATTTTACTGCACAACAAAGGAGAGCGTTACAGCCCTTGTAAAGGAGCCATTTCAGGCGATTGTGTAGCACTGCCGTTGTTCTTCTTCTGGCAGTCTTCAATCCAAATCCCTAAAGCAGATTCCATCCAGACTACTGCCTTATTACATCCACTTACAACTCGTTTTGCACCCTGGTGAAAAGGACACTGCGGCCGTAGATCTTATATTCCTTTCCTACTTTTTAAATAAAAAGAATCGTAGCCTTCAACAAATCCAAAACATTTACCTTTTCGGCAATCGTTAACATCTTCTTCTTGCACTTGGGCACGGCCCCTGAAGCAGCAGCAGATTGTTTTGGAGCCATAATGAAGGGCTTGACTATGCACAAAGATAAACACAAAAGAGCACAACTCTTTACACAGCAAAACACGTTGATGCTGAATGAGCGAGACGAGACTTCCTGGTTAACACTGCATTCAGCACGCAGGAACTCAACTGCGTGCTCTGATTGGTTAGCTTCTCAGTCAGGAGAACTTAACTGCGTGCTCTGATTGGTTAGCTTCTCAGCCATCCGCCAATAGCGTCCCTTGTATGAAATCAACTGGGCAAACCAACTGAGGAAGCATGTACAGGAAGTAAAAAGACACATTGTCCGCAGAGCCCGCGAAGCAGCGAAAAATCCGCGTTATATATTTAGTTGTGCTTTCATATAAAATCCTACATAGAGTGAAGCCGCGAAAGTCGAAGCGCGATATAGCGAGGGATTACTGTAATGTGCCTTTTTGGCACCCTTGGATCCAATAATTAGTTGATTTCAGATTGAACCTTATACATTAATAAAAAATATACACAAAAGAAATTCTAATTGTGACATTTTAGCAACAGTTACTGCTAGTATGTATTTATTACTACCACAACTGAAAATAAGGAAAAAGGCTGATCAATATTACTATATATTATCAAATATGTAGCACTACATCAAAAATTCATTTAGTTAAGAATCATCCCTCAATAAGAATGCAAAATGCACAAAATGAAAAGAAAGTTCAGAGCCACCACCTAAAATGTTAAATCATATATTTTCTTTAAGGTAAATTTAGATAAAAACGAAAAGGAAATGCAAGTTGCATAACTTGAATAGCAACATTTTTTGTGGTGCAGCTTTTGTTTCCTCATTCTACATTGTCAAAATGCTTCTTCATTCACAAAGTGCTTTTTCCAAATTACACCATTACAAGCTGCCAGCCAGCAAGGAAGCAAGATCCAGAAGTGAGCAGACACATAAAAGCAAGCAAGCAAATGAGACAGAAATGGTAAACATCACCAGACTGAAATTAAACTACTGTTCAGAGTAACCTTTTAAAGCTCAGTGCAGCAGCTGCTTGATGTCTCTTCAGATCCCTGTTACTAGTGTCCACATAGTAAAACAAAATTACGACCATCGCTTTGTAGCTTTCTGACATGATCTGGCACAGTGTTGCTTAGACTTTTTGGGACTGCGGAGCACTATACAAAGAAAACTTCATCTGCTGAACCCTTATTGAAATTTTAAAAATAAATAAGTACATAAAAGGAAATTGCAAAATATTCAGTTATATGAAAAATATGTTAAAAAAGAAAAAATGACTCATGTTTCAAGCATGATGAATGTAAATGAGAAGGATATGATGGCGCCATATGACACAAATCATCAATATCTGAATTTTTTTTTTTTTGCAGTAACAATCAAAAATCTACTTTCATATAAGCTTATTGACACTGGAGTAGGATCATAAATGCTTACTCACTTAGAAGTTCATGTTCTCTGATTTTTTGCCTAAAATTGATGAAGAAAGTAGTCTTCAAATGTCATAAGCAAACATCATAGTCCATGGGGACTCCTGTCTAATCTCGTCTATCAACCTGTCCGTCACCATTGCAAATAAGAAAGGGCTCAGAGCCGATCCCTGATGTAATCCCACCTCCACCTTGAATGCATCTGTCATTCTTACTGCAGACCTTACCACTGTCACATTTCCCTTATATATAACTTGTACAAATCTTACATACTTCTCTGCCACTCCCGTCCTTATCATACAATACCACAACTCCTCTCGAGGTACCATGTCATAATTTTTCTCTCTTCTTTACGCAAAGCATGTCCTTCTCGCCTTCACTATACTTCTTCATCAATACCTTCAGAGCAAACATCACATCTGTGGTGCTCTTTCTTGGCATGAAACCATACTGGTGTTCACTAATCATCACCTCACTTCTTAACCTAGCTTCCACTACTCTTTCCCATAACTTCATGCTGTGGCTCTTCAATTTTATCCCCCTTTAATTACTACAGTCCTGCACATCCCCTTTATTCTTAAATATCAGCACCAGTACACTTCTTCTCCACTCCACAGACATCCTCTCACTTTCCAAGTTTCCATTAAACAATCTGGTTAAAAACTCCACTGCCATCTCTCCTAAACACCTCCATGCTTCCACAGGTATATCATCTGGACCAACGGCCTTTTCATTTTTCATCCTCTTCATAGCTATCCTTACTTCCTCCTTGCTAATCCGTTGTACTTCCTGATTCACTATCTCCACATTATCCAACCTCTTCTCTCTCTCGTTCTTTTCATTCATCAGCCTCTCAAAGTACTATTTCCATCTGCTCAACACACTCTCCTCGCTTGTGAGTACGTTTCCATCTTCATCCTTTATTACCCTAACCTGCTGCACATCTTTCTCAGCTTGGTCCATCTGTCTAGCCAATCGGTACAGGTCCTTTTCTCCCTCCTTAGTGTCCATCCTCTCATACAACTCATCATATGCCTTTTCTTAGGCTTTGCCACCTCTCTCTTCACCTTGCGCCTTATCTCCTTGTACTCTTCTCTACTTTCTGCATCTCTCTGACTATCCCACTTTTTCTTTGCCATCCTCTTCCTCTGTATACTCTCCTGCATTTCCTCATTCCACCACCAGGTTTTCTTTTTCTCCTTCATCTTTCCAGATGTCACGCCAAGCACCCTTCTTGCTGTTACCCTTACTACATCTGCTGTAGTTTCCCAGCTGTCTGGTAACTCTTCACTGCCACCCAGTGCTTGTCTCACCTCCTCCCTAAACTCAACCTTGCAGTCTTCCATTTTCAAATTCCACCATTTGATCCTTGGTTCTGCCCTCACTTTCTTCGTTTTCTTGATCTTCAATGTCATCCTACAGACCACCATCCCATGCTGCTTAACTACACTTTCCCCTGCCACCATTTTGCAGTCTTCAATCTCCTTCAGATTGACTCTTCTCCATAGGATGTAATCTACTTGTGTGTATCTTCCACCACTGTTGTATGTAACTCTATGTTCCTCCCTCATCTTAAAATACGTATTCACCACAGGCATGTCCATCCTTTTGGAAAAATCCACTATCATCTGACCTTCTTCATTCCTCTCCTTGACACTATACCTACCCATCAGCTCCTCGTCTCTACTGTTCCCTTCACCAACATGTCCATTGAAATTCGCTCCAATCACCACTTTCTGTCCCTTGGGTACACTGTTCATCACTTCATCCAACTCACTTCAAAAATCTTCTTTCTCATCCATTGCACAACCAACTTGCGGAGAATATGCACTAACAACATTCATCATCACACCTCCAATTTCCAGCTTCATAATCATTACTCTGACACTCTTTTCACCTCCAAAACACTTTTGACATACTGTTCCTTCAGAATAACCCCTACCCCATTTCTTCTCCTATCCACACCATGATATAACAATTTGAATCCACCTCCGATCCACCTGGCCTTACTCCCCTTCAATTTAGTCTCTTGCACGCACACCTTCTTTCTCTCCATCATATCTGCTAACTCTCTCCCCTTACCAGTCATATTGCCAACCCTCAGTTCTACTCTCTACCTTCCTCCTCTCCTCCTGCCTCCGGACACGTCTCCCCCCTCTTCTTCTCCTTCTTCTTCGGCCAACAGTAGCCCAATTTCCGCCAGCACCCTGTTGGCTAACAGTACTGGTGGCGGTCGTTGTTAACCTGGGGCTCGACCGATCCGGTATGGGAATTAGTATTGTTGTTCGCATATTGATTTGGCAAAATTTTATACCGGATGCCCTTGCTGATGTAACCCTCCCCATTTATGTGGGCTTGGGACCGGCATGAAGAAACACACTGGATTGTTAATCCCCTGTGGCAGGGTTATATGTTTCCTTAAATGATATGTAAAAGTTTTTCAAAACCTGAGGTTATGTCTGCTAGGTCACATAACTTCATGTTCCAATCTATATCTGTCATGTAGAAATATAACTATATGTCTTTTTAAAAATGTGACCTCATGAAACCAGCAAACATCCTTAATGTAATAATAAAAAAATAAAGAAATCTAATCTGAGTTATTTACTTGTGTTGGTAGCTGTGGACGCTATTGGCGCTGTTTCCTTGTGAAACCCCACAGACAGACGTCCAGGACACACGTTTAAAAGCACCAAGAAGAATTTTTATATTTTTCTTCTATAAAGTGCACAAAGCACCAAACACTCCACAATTCTCCAATAACAATAATTAATAATAATACAATAACAATCCTCCACTCCCAGCAGCTTCGTCACCCAACTTCCCAACTCCGGCTCAGTTTGCTGGGTCTCCAAAAGTCCTTTATATATTCCATGACCCGGAAATGTTTCTCCTCTTCTTCCGGGTCAAATGTCACATAATTTCTTCAAGCATCCCAGAAGTACTGTGGGCTTTTGTCCTCGTGACTCTGAAGTATTTCCGGGGTGTAAGAACAGTAGGAGACCCCAGGTCCTTTATTAGCTCACCCTGGCGGCACCCACGGCACCCAACAGGGCTGAGGAAATGGACTCCACATCCCATGATGCCCTGCGGGAATCCAGGGTACATTTACCATCCAGGGGTGCTGCCCCCTAGCGTCCTGGGGGAGGCAGTGCCCTGGAAAGGCTGCCCTTCTCCATTCTTACCATCCTGGGACATCCTGACCGGATTGAGCTGCCAGCCGTCTCTTACATAGCAAAATTAATTTAAAAAAAGTAACCTCAGTGATATTAATATATTCAGTTAGTTAATGCACACAACCAGTGCCACATATATGAAACAATAAAGATGTTTAGTAACTATAATGACACACACACAGCAGATCCTTTCTGGTTTAGCTGAGCTCAGATTAGTGCAGCAAAAGTGCAATTAGCATTGGGTCAAATTCAGGCTATTTATTGATCACCACTAATTTTTACAGTAGCTAATGCTTATACAAAACTTTATGACTGATGACTCACAGAACTCCAATAAGTTTTCACAGAATCCCAGGGTCCTATGGGACACAATTTAAGAAATACTGATCTTGCACATGTAGTATCTAGTCAGTACAATTACTAAAAGTATTATTGAAACAAAAAAAAAAAAAAAACACAAGGAAAGTCATGCAATACATACAGCAGACAAAAAGCATTTTTTGAACACCACCTTAACATAATCAGTAAATTGACAAATAAGAAATATCAACCATATATAAATTTCCTCAGTATTAGTTTAGTCTATTTAAATAATAAAATGCTAAGTAAAATAGCATAAACAACTAATTAAAACATCATTTTTAAAATGCAATTATTTGAGGTAAAAATGTGTTTCCTGTCAAATTTTTACCTTTTAACAAAATAAACGATTCTAGACTGCAATTCTAAAATGTAACCAGCTACCTTTCAGGCATAGTCTCAATCTAACAAAAGTAATCTGAATTTTTGAAAGTACTTTAAGAAATAATGTTAAAGATTCAGTCTTAACTTGGACACTGCAAGCTGTTTGATAGTTGGGTATATCTATTCTGACTTTTGCACAAATTCATAATGGAGAAACACTATTATTTCAAATTTTCAATATCCAGACATCTTTGACTATAAGTAATGGTATGGTATTATGCAGTTTATCTATTAGTTGTGTTTTATGTTAACAAGCATGCATCTTTAGCAGCAGGTTTAAAAACTGGTATGTAATTTATCCTGGTTTTTGTGACTCAAGTAGTAATCAACATAAGCAGTGCTGGCTGGCTTGTTTTTAGATTCCCTGGTTAGATGATCTCTAAGGTTGTAACTGCCACATGAGGGCCTGTACTCTGCTCCAACCACCTACTTAACACAAGTATCTAAGTTAATACTGATGTGATGGCTATTAATGTAATTTTATTAATTATTGCATATTGTGTCTTTACTGTGAGAATGTATGTTTACAGCAGTCATATGTATTGTACGTACATTTTTTACTGAGGGTGTTTTGACTGAGAAACTTGCTTGAAGTGTGTCTCACAGTTGCTAACCTTCCTGTGACAGTAGAGGTCAAATGCAAATTAAGGATGTTGGGATTACATGCAGTCCTTCTTGACAAGCTTAGTTAGAAATAAACTCCATTCAGCCAGCTGTGGATAAGTCTTTTGTAATAGTGGCTTGTCTCTTGGCCAAGCGATGTTCATCTCTTTAATAACACTTACCCACTCCCTTAGGGAATCTGGATCCAAGCAACGTGTCTGCTGAGGGATGCACTCAGATGAGATGCAAATGTAGCCAGCATTGTGTGTAGCAAAGTTGAGAGAGACAACCGCTCCTGAGCAATAAGCTTCAACCTAAGCAGCCCGAGTCTCCAATTATCTGACAGGTAGAACTCTGCTGCTTGTAACTGTCAACATCCTAATTTTTTATTCTAGCTGTGCTATCTTACGGAGGATAGTTGTTAGGATGGGAAGCAAGGCAAGCAATATCCTGAGTAAATTCCTCAGCAGAGGCAGAAGGCAAGAGCAATAAACACATGCTTTGTTCGTGTGACTTAACACGCGTAATATCAATCTTTGCTGAAGCAGAACTCTTTGGAAACCTGCTTGTCAAATACATTGACATGTTATTAAATAATTTCTACCATACTTCAAGAGGTAAATTTCAATATGTCTTGATGTTGTAAATAAAATAATATTCAAAATAAAAAACTGAAATTTTACTAGACAATTATGTAACTGCTATTAGACTATATTTGACTTTCAGTCAGTAAAAAATGTGTTTTTATAGCTGTAAAAGAGAATGTGGATGGACTGGATTTCCAACTTGATAAGGTATGGCCCACCAGCCTGGCTGGGATACCAGCCCATCCATGTACTCCTTTAGAACACTCTGACAGAGAACACTGGCAGGCAGTGTGGTGTAGTGGTTAAGACTTTGGACTTCAAACCAAAAGCTTGTGGGTTGAAATCCTGACAATGTGACAAGTCACTTTACTCACCTGTGCTCCAATTGGAAAAACCAAAGCAAATGTAAACAATTGTATCATAAATCTTGCAAGTCACGTTGGATAAAGCTATCAGCCAAATAAGTAAATGTAATGTTACAACCTGTTGTGTCCCCCTTAAGACAATTAGGAGATCACAGACTACAACAAATAAATAAAACAACAGAATTGTCCCTAGTCATCTCCATAATCCCTTCAATCTGTCTGAGGAAGCAGATACCTGGTCACTTCACCTTATTGCCCAAGAGCGCTCACTATTCTCTAACCACTTATCTTCAAGCTCCAAGATTCTCTGATTGCAGGGTGCTTTATACTTTGTCTTCAAGCTAATATTATTTCCAGAGTACTTAAGAAAAATGTTCTTTAAACAGATGCTTTTGCCCTTTTGAGGAGAAACCCTGAATGCTGATTCAAGTTATTATCATCATCTACTCTTCTTTGCCATACTTAGCTCACTATTTTGCCCATTTACCAGAACACCACCTTTTCAAGCCAACTCCCAGTCCCAGTATGTAAAAAATTATATAGGCCTGTTTGCCAGGTTGGAAGGAAGGGATTAACGGTGGCAAATACTGAAAAAGCAGTGACCTGTGGCATATGTGATCTACAATACTGCACTTAATTTGATAATAAATTGCTGAGAGTGAACTTATTTCACACCTTGATTGAGTTGTGAATCCTGTGTACATTAACATGCCAATATTTTTGTATAGAGTGTTTACATTATAGAACTGGAAATATATTCTCAGATTGAAGACATATTTGATTCCAATTTGTTACCTGGAAGTGACTAGGAAATACTGTACCTTTGCTGTACTAAAAAAGCACACCAGACTGAATAATTTAGTGTTGTTAGCTTGTATAATGAGGTTATTTAGATGAGGATTATCTTTAATATTAATTGTGACATGATGATGGAGTGACTGAAATAAATTAGCATGAGTGGTTAAAAAAATACCAAAACCTAATCTGTATGCACCACAAAGAAGATAAAAAATAAATCTCAAGATAATGAACTATTTCTTATTACTTACATCTAATTACTTGAAAATGGAAACTACTTTGTATTATATAAACAGTTTGACAGTTAAATAAAAAAAACAATCAGCAGCACACCTCCTACAAAATTATTATGTCTTGTTTTTAAAAGAGAGAAATTTTGGCTTACTAGCACTACATGCTGCCAGTGGATAGCTGCCAACCCCACAGGCAATTGCTTGACGTCATTACTTGTTTCTGACTGGCTTTCAGATTCACTAAAATTCTGCCAACTGCAGCCCTGTTATGAACTACTTTAAAAGTGTTGTAAGAGAATGGATGACTATTGAATTAACAAAGGTGTACTGCCTGCATGGATAAAGTGCCAGTTAATACTTTCATATTTTTCATATCTATTGACCATCTATCATTTCTTCTATTTCTTCTGTCTCTTCTACTCGGAGACTCTCTCTTCCTTTTGACCATTATTCTTCTTGTTTCTTTCTCTGTGCTGTACATTTCTGCCATCCCTCTGGTTTTATTATACTTTCTTCCTGATAAATTTAAATTATTCCAACTAGATCGAGTTCTGCCAAGCACTTAAGTTAATAGCCACAGCACTGTCAACTCATCTTAGTTTCTGAAGGGCTTTACTGGTGAGCTGCAATCATGCTGACAACACCACCAAAGCAGACTGTATTATTAAGAGTCATTAGACATTACACTGCTCACCTCATTTAGCTGCATGAATGTCAGACCCTGGGAGCATATGACAGATAGTGTCTTCGCTCTGACAGAGGATTTTTATTAAACTCCAGTGACTTAGCTTATCTTAACTGTACAGTATTACATTTTAAAAAGTAAAACAAAAATAAATTTAACAATACCTTCACCCTGTAATACATATTATACTTTATGTTCAAATCTTCTGACATAGGTATAGAAATGAAATAAAATTCTTACTTGTATGTTAACTGGTAGGTTCATTTTATTTCAATTTGTGATGCAAACTTGTTCAAATCTCTTGGTTAATTTGTAATATTGAACACACAATGTTTTTTGTTCTTATTTAGTGAAAATAATTTGAACAATACAAAATGGAATCAGGCCTGTAGCTGCTGAAGTATAAGGCAAAGATTAAGCACGGGTAAAATGCGTGTCGAAAGAAATCTCTCAGTCCAAAAGTTTGTTTTGAAAATATTTAGTGAAAGTTAAAAGCAAATAATGCGCACAAGAATAAAGGAAAAAGTAGTTACACACATAGAATAAAAGGCAAAAAAAGAAAAATGTATCTTCTATAAACTTAGCTTTTCTTGAGAAACTTTAGTTATTTCTGTACTTAAAAGTTCTTAATTTCTTTTCCTGTACGCCCTAAGTGTACGGCTTTGCACTTATATAAGTGCGTTATCTTACAAGTTACTTCACACACTCAAAGGGCCTGTAGGCGCGGGCATGGTTTAAAAGCATATGCCCTTTACACCTTACACATGGCAAGGCTGGGTACTAAGACTGAAGAATAATGCTTAACCAAAGCAGATAGAAATAGCTAGAATATACCAATTTTACTCAACGTATGGGGGTTATAGGAAACTCCCATAGTCTAATGTAGGTAGGAACTGGCTCTTACAAGGCCCATGTTAGAGAGTATATAATATGCCCAGGAGGTAACCTTAGAAACAAGGTTTGTTTTTTTAAATAAACAAGAGAAAAAACCATAAAGGGAAACACTCAAAGTACATAGAAAAAAGAAGAAAACAACCAATTTTTTGCCAATCTATATTAGACTGTGTAGGTCATAAACCCTTGTTCACCTACTGAGGCAACTCTTCCACTTGCCCACTTTAAAAGTATCATCTAGCACTCCCTATTCCTACCCTTTACTTTCCCTTTCGCTTTCTCTACCAATCTTCTTTTTAACTCTGGCTTCACTCTTCCAAAAATGGACCTTAGTCCTGAATTTCCTTAATATTTTTTGAGTCAAAATTAGTGCTGGCTCAAGGTAGCTTTAACACATATTACTTATCCAAGCTCCTAAAAGATTCCCACAATCCTAGTTATATATTTCCTTCAGAGACAACCTCTTAGCAAATGAAGAAGAAAGTACAAACTTGAGTACAGACCCTCGTGACCCTGTAGTTAGGATATACTGCGTTGGATAATGGATGGATGGATGGATGTTCTTACAGTAGTGTCAGAATATTAGATCATGTTTTTGGCATTATTTATTTTAGTTTTGCTTTAGGCAACCTTAAAAATGTCTTTTTACATATACATTTGTTACAGATAATGTTGCCAAAATACTCAATATTTGGAGGAAATAAAAATATTTATTCACATCATTCAGAACAGCCAGTGGAATATATGAATATGTAAATATATTTTTAAAACAGAAACGTGGTGCAACAGTATCAGCTGCTGACTGGGAATCAAAATTCCGTTTTGAGAAGTGAACTGCTCTTATTCTTACTATTTTAGAATAAAAACATACATTTGATTTCAGTCCGTAACTGCTGGTGTAATGTTTACACAGATTACTGCAGAAACGGAACTCACATGAAATGCGAGTGTTCCAAATAACGATCTATTATTTCCACTCTAAAACTCCACTTCACTCCCAGATAATCAATCAAGGCATGAGCTGGGAGAAGTTCGTGCACGTTCTAAGTCAGTGGGGGGATGGAATAGCCTGCTGCTTGTAGCTTGTCTTTATCGGCACATTTAGAAGGCAAAAGACGCTGGCGAAGAGGTGCGAATGGATTTAAGAAGCGATTTAAGGTGGGAAAGATCTACGAGTTTTTTCGTAGGCTCTGGTAATTCTAGTGTTAATCAGGGTGCCATTTAAGCAATAGATATAATTGAACCACTCATGCAAATATCACAGCAAGGCCATAAATACCCCCCTGTTATAGTTAATTATGATGCCCAATCCCTGGATGCTATTCAACTATAGTTTTTGAAAAAAAAACTAATTGGGGTATTGACATGGCTTAACTATGCAAAATCAAGCAAAGAAAAATGCCTCTTTATTACCCAATGTGATTAAATGAATAACTCAATCAGGTCTTAAAACAGATGCGTGTCTGTCATTATAACTGCGAACAGAAGATATCAGAACTTATTACTTTTATACATCTCATTTGCATATAAAGAAGTGCTACCAGCTTATGGGTTTTAGGATCAGGGTCAGGGTTTTGGTAGGGTTAGGGAACTAATGACATTGCTTTGTATTCTCCCTTAATAATAACTTATAAAACCAAAAACCATTAGTCATAGGCTCACAAAACAATTTTAAAGTAATGATTTCTTATACCATCCACCCATCCATCCATTATCCAACCTGCTATATCTTAACAACAGGGTCACGGGGTGTCTGCTGGAGCCAATCCCAGCCAACACAGGGCGCAAGGCAGGAAACAAACCCTGGGCAGCCCAGCACAGTTTCTTGTACCTAAACTCAAATAAAAGATTATACTCCCCAAAAATGTATGTTAAAAAAAACTAAAGGAATACTTCACTCAAAAATGATATTTTATCACGTTACTTACCCCATGTAGTTTATAGTCAAGGCCGAGAAAAAATTTTAGTCTCATGTTTTAGTGGAGAAATTACATATTGATGATTCAAGTTCAACATTAGTCTGCAATTACCAATTCTGGACAAAAGCAAAAAATTCTTACATAAATTTTATTGCTTAATTCATATTACCATTATAAATTTGTATGGTCAAAACATGCAAATTATGTGCATTTGTTTGCTAAAATATTATTAACAGGTACTTACATTGAATTGAAGACAGAATTCTCGACCTATGAATGGGGTGGAGGTGGATTTTCAGTTTTCTTTTAAGATTTGTTTTAAGAAAATTATCATTTATTCCACAATACTGTTTTGTTTTGCTAATGGCACTGCCATTTCAGTTGCTTTGATTGATGCTAGGGTAAGCACTGTGGAGGCTGGCCCGGACACAGACAGGCAGACACGTTCATGTCACCCATAAACACGTTTATTTACACTATATACAGTTCAGTGCACCACAAAACCCCCACTAGTCTCCAAAGTCCTGGCCACACACTAGTTTTATACAAAAGACAAATGGTATGTCATATTTCATGAAATACACCTTTGTGCATAATTTTGCCCAGATGACATCTCTGTATGTAAGAATTTTATTTTCTGTTCCACGGTTAGCATGTTTCTAGTTGCATTTTTCCAAAGTTGCCAAAGTTCAGCAGCTCTAACTCAAAAAATGGGATTCAACAAAAGCCTGACGCGCAGAAATGATTCCACCGACAAGATATCTTCATTTTTAAAAGTTTAGTTAAGTTCCAAATTAAAAAGTTCACACAAAAAAAAGAAAATTAAAATAGCAAAAAAGAGAAAAAATTCATGTTAAGAAAAGTTCAGTTCAAGCTTAATCTTGTTACATCTCAAATCGTTACTATTTACTACTAATTACTTCTAAACCATTTCAAAACGATGTTTCTGAACCATTTCAAAACTGTATGCCTATCCCATTTCTGAGTAGAAAATGGGTCTTTTAAATCTCTATGTACTGGGACCTGTTCTAAACAACAACTGAGCTTATTATCACACTGTTTCTCAGTTACAGTAAGAAGGTTACTAACTTATAGGGGGACAAGACAATACCATAAGCTATGACTATGGAAGAAATTTATATTCTATTCAAATTAAGCAAACATTAATATGAGTTTAACTAAAAACTTTAACTTTCTAAAATTGGCTCTTACAATGTTTAATTATAATATGTGGGTGATATGAATGACACTGCAATTGTGACCTGCTGGGCTGGCTACTTTGAGCAGCTCTTTAAACCTATTCCTCCAGCTAGGGTGTTGGATATTTATGGGTCCGTGGTTCTTGAGGCTGATCCTCCAATTAGCTGTGAACCACCCAATATCACTGAGATTGCTCAGTTGGTGAACCATCTGAGAGTAGGGAAGGCTGCATGGATCTGTGGCATTCCAGGATGAACTTCTCCAGGCTGGTGGTAAGGTTGTCCTCCTGGCATTGCAAGCTATCTTTGCTTCCATTTGGGAAACTGGTGTCATCCCAACTGACTGGAAAATGGGACTTATCGTCCCAATCTGGAAAGGGCAGGGTGATCACCAGGATTTCTGTCAGTGGCGTGTAAGGTCCTTGCTAGGGTCGTCTCCAATAGGATCCGTGATCACTTGCTCACCTACCAGTGACCGGCACTGAGGGTTCTCATGAAGTGCAAACACGATTATCGTCAGTTTCTTTGCCTTTATCAATTTTCGTAAAGTGTTTGACTCAGTTGATAAAGCTGCCCTGTGGGACATCCTGAGACTTCGCAGGATACTCCAAGGGCTTGTTTATACTTCATGCTCAGAACGCATACGCATCATGGCTGCCACACGTTCCCAGCAAACAGCAATAGATCGCTACACTGAACACATTAAATGTATAATATTCCAACTCTCTGCACATTTAGAATCCTTAGAGTTATACTTGATATCACTTTCATGATGAAATGCATTAAAGTATGTATGTTACATTTTACAGATAAATCATTAATTTGAAACGGTGGAGGATCGGTAGCGCTGCTGTCTTGCAGGGAGTCAACATCGCTGATATTCCCTGCCTAGAGTTTACATGTTTTCCTGCTGGGTTATCACGGTGTGCTCCGGTTTCCTTCCAAAGATATGCAGATTTGGTGACACTAAAATGATGCTAGTGTATGTAAGTGCTTGTATTCACCTTGCGATGAGTTGATGCCTCGTCCAGGGATTGTTTCTGCCTCGTGCCCAATGCTAGCTGGAATGGTCACATCCCTGGATTGATGGAATTAATCATTAAACATCCTTTTCAGAGATACTGCAGTAAGGTGTCATCGGAATTTAATATGTGTTCCAGGCAATTCACAACACAGTAAAGCTGAACCTGTTCTCACCGTGATAATATCTCGCACTGCCACCTGGTGGATTCCTCCAGATTTACGTAAAGTACGCGCACAAGTATAAACAATAAAACGCTTGCATCGCATAAAGTATAAACCCAGCCTTAAGGTTGCTGGATATCATGGCTGGCCTGTACACTGGTACTGTGACAGAGTGGAGGCAGAACCTCTGCGTTTTCCCCAGTTTATTCTGGGGTTCATCAGGGGTGTGTTCTTGATCCTACTCTGTTGAATGCTTGCATGGACTGGGTGTTGGGCAAGGTCGTTGGGCCGTGGGGCATCTACTGGTGAAGAAAGATTCACTGATCTTGATTTGATTTCTCCTGGACAAAAACCAAGATCCAGGCCTTTAACACTAGAATCCCTAAATCCTACAAAAAAACTTGTAATCCTGGGCCACCTTAAATTCCTTCGCACCTCTCCTCATCAGCGTTTTTTGTTTTGCAAATATGTCAGTCAGCACAAGCAACAAGCTGCCTGCAATCCCATCCCCAAATCGACAAAGGTGAAACCAGTCACAAACTTATCCCAGCTGAAGTCTCTTTATTGTGATGTAAGGTGCCTGGAATTGTATAAGGTAAATAATATATCATATACTGTATGTTCCGTGTCTACAAAGATCTGAGTAAGTGTAGGATGACACGAAATATGAGGCAAGAAATGCTGAGTTTTTCTGTGTTATACTAATAATGAAGTGAAGTGTATAATGTGTGAAGACTTTAGTCCAAATATCAAATAAACACATGCACTTTTATTCAAGAATATAACCAAAGGAAAAAAAGCATTCAATTTACATGTTGCTGTTAATGAGTTAAAAACCCAAGCTTAAATGTCAATTGACAGAAAGTTGATATGTATTTTTGGATGGTGCAGAGGTTAAAACTGCTGTCTTATAAACAAAAGGTTCCGGGTTCGAGTCCAGCTGCTCCATGTTTTGAGTAGTGAGCTGCTATTATTTTACTATAATGTAATGTAAAAACATACATTTGATTTGAGTCTGTAACACCAAATTTTGGCAACTTGTAAAAGCACTTTTTTTATTATTCAGTTTTATACTGTCAGTGACATTCACGTGGTACAATGAACTTGCCTTCCCTCTCTGAGTTGATGGCATTTATCTCCATTCTTTTCACAAAAGCAATGATGACCACAGTTGGTGCTGTGGTTGATGCCTGCTCAGAACTATTTGCTGTACCAGCAATCAAAGATACAATGTCCTGTGACCGCTAGACTGGACAAAGGCAGAACTGTAACAACAGACAGCTCCTTTCGCTGGCTGATAGACTGTTGCACCGCAACTCAACCCTGCTTGGCACCCTAAGTAAAATGGGACTTCCACTTGCAGCTAAAGTCACTTGTACGTGAGCAATTCTCCACGCTAGTGTTTAGATCTGGCAGAGCCATATGCTGGCTGTGTACGCGGTGTGGTGATCATTCAGAATTTAGACAAATTATTGGAATTCTTCCTCAGAATTTGGACAGATAAAAAAAGGTATCATCCAATTAGAATACTAAAAAGAATACTTTTCCACTCTAGATTGGCTGGGACAAACGTTTTGTTCATTGCAATGCTATGGACTTTAAGATAAAATTAATTAATTAATTGAAATGTATTTCTTGTTATGCTAATTAGAGAGTGCAAAGGTGAGTTTGGATCTGGATGTTTCAGTAGAACTGCTTTCATCCTCAGTCAATGACCATTGAAAATAGAAAGGTCTGTGCTGAAATTTTTAATCCATTCTAATCCATTGAGTAGAAACATAGCTTAAATATATTTTATAAAAGAATGTTAAGAAAATAATTTCAAAGTATATTTGGCTACACGTGAAGACTCTAGGCCACAGTCCTACACTGTAGGTTGTCCCTGGGGTATTTCTTGAGGAATTGTCCACCTGTTTGAATTTTTTATAAATTTTTGAAAGAATGCAGAAGTTAAGTGGACAGGTTTTTGGACAACATTAATACATTTTTGCATTTGAACCTAATTAACCTTAACTAAAATGAATTGTGAGAATGTGAAAGTGGCACATAGTGGTATTATCTAATTGCATTTTAGTGTCCAATACATAATGAGTTTTATTCTTTGAAAGACATCATTGTACTGTTATCTGCCAGTTTAATTACAATATTGAATTTATTTGTAATTTAATTTAGGCAAATTGTTTATCATTTGATAAATTATTGCTTTCATTATTTTGACAACACAGCAACTATTTAGTAGTTTCACAGCCCTTGTGAATCAAGTATATTCAGATATATTCATTTAGTAACCCATTTTGAAGATTTTAAAATAATTGTGGCACTGAATCTATTTTAAAATTGTTTGTACATTGTGATGTACAAATGTTGTACTTTTCTTAAGTTCTATACTGTCAAGGTGATAGTGAAAGAATAAATGTCACAAACATGCACATGGAAGGCAGCTAAAAGGGCTCAAAAGAAGCCCAGTCAGACCAGGTAGTGGCAGAGTGCAGTAATCCTTTCTCTTATCTCCCCGCAGACCAAATGCGGGAAATTCCACCTGAATCCCATGGAGCCACTTCCAGTTCCGCCCCATAAAACGCCACGTCCAATTCCACCCAGAAGGCATCACTTCCAGACCAGCAGAAGAGCCCACCTCCTAATGACGTCATTTCCACATCCCAAGAAGTTGCAGACTGATGACCCCATTTCCAGTTCCAGTCCCAAGATCCTTTCTCTTCCTGTTTTTCAACTATATATACACCATGTTTCTTAACCTGTTCAGTTCTGTTTTGGACTCTTGTCTGTAAAGACAATTTTTCTCATCTTTTCCATTTGCAGCCACTTCCAATTATATGGGAGGCTGTCCCAAACCTTTTTTTGTTAAGTCAAGGCTTGTTTATTTACCACAATGTCAATACCCACTTCAACAGTGACACAAAAGGGAAGAAATGGAATCTATAAAACAGATTGTGATATTATTCCTTATCAAATTACTTTTTTGTAAACGAATATCCTCAACTGGTGTCTGAAAAGTTTGTACCGCTCCTCAAGATTCTTTTTCTGCCCTGGGACAGCACAATTATAATATGTGGTATTGATCCCTAGAGGCAGAAAAAATAAATAAATGATGCAGAGTGTAAATAACTACCACTACTTCCCTACTAACCAAACAACAGGTACAGAGCACACCAACAGAAACAGAATACTAATGAGATTTAAAATATTATTACAAACAAATAAATGGGCTATTTACACAAATCCTGTGCTGCAGCACATTCCCACATGGATAAATTACAATAGTGATAAAATATTAATACACAAGTAACAATTACTTTAAAGGATTGACTGAGTGAAAAAGTCCCCTGAATGTTTATTTGTGGAAATAATCATCTTTTTTTTTATTAATGTTTGTTATTGCGAAGGTTATGCTGAGCCATACCTCAGTATTGGAAACCTACTTACACAGGAATGTCAGGCCCTCTCCCATGTTCTCCATAAAAGGAAAAAAATGATCTTCTGTGTCATCTTGCCTTCCATGAATGACTCCTCCTGAAGGCAGCAGTTTTCTTTGTAATATCCACAACCTTTCTCTGGCATTGTTCCTTGCCTCTCTTTAGGTATGGTTATCCACTCCCCTTTCAGATTTTATTGGCTATCCACGTCAGGTGCTCAATTCCAGGTAACTCTTAGGTTCCTAATACCTATTCAGATTTCTTTTGTTGTAATGATGAAAAGATACAACTCAACAATGACACCCACCACACATGACCATTGTTATAAATTAAACTAGAAGTTAAAATTGAGTAGAAGTGATCATTTTAATGCCCAACACAGTCACCTCCTCTTTATAATTATTTACTTTCATTAGATTCATTGAACCTCATGGACTTGGGCAGAAGTTAAAAATTAAATCCCCTATTAATAATTCCAAATCAGGGCTGGATTAACCATATGGGCATTTAGGCAGGTAAGACAGGGGCGCATTGACCTGGAGGGCACCCACAGCAAAAACCCTAAATAAGAAACATTGGGCTTACATGCATCTCAATAGCTGTATACCTCCTTCTTGTGTATTCTCCCATAGGGTGACAAAAAATGAAAACCAAAGAAAAACACTTGCAAAAAATAAATAAGTAATTATAATAAATAAGTTCCCATGTGCGCCCTCTGTATTATCTGTAATGGCGCGAGTTAAGAAAACAAAATAGCCAGGCATCAGCTTATTGTAGGGGTTCTTAACTCAGGAAACATAAACAGTCTTGTATTTTATCCTTTTCTCACAAACAGTCCACACAAGATCCTTGATGTTATAAGCACACGACAGTCAAAAATCATTTTTATTGATCACTTCTCTGTGAGCAAGTGATACACCATCTGTGGTCTAGCAACCCATGTCCTGCTTACAGAGGAATCGAAGCATTACGCACATCTGAATCTGTTCCTCGGAGAGTCGCAGTCAGGGTGGCTGATGAAACGGTCCTTACAGATGACACTACAGTTGTGACCCGCTGGGCTGGCTACTTTGAGCAGTTGTTCAAAGCTGATCCTCCGGCTAGGACGTTGGTTATCTCTGGGTCCACGGTCCTTGAGGCTGATCCTCCAATTAGCTGTGAACCACCCAATCTGAGGGGAGGAAAGGCTGCAGGGATCTGTGGTATCTGGGGAGAACTTCTCCAGGGTGGTGGTAAGGCTGTTCTCCTGGCATTGCAAGCAATCTTTTTTTCCATTTGGGAGACTGGCATCATCCCAACTGACTGGAAAACAGGACTTGTCGTCACTATCTGGAGAGGGAAGGGTGATCGCCTGGATTGCAGCAACTACAGGGGGTTAACGCTGCTCTTAGTGTTGGGTAAGGTCCTTGCTGGGGTCGTCCTCAATAGGATCCATGATCACTTGCTCACCTACCAGTGACTGGAAAAGTCTGGTTTTACGCCTAAGAAGTCTACCATCGACTGCATTATGGCATTGAGGGTTCTCATGGAGCACAAACGCGAATATTGGCAGAGTTTCTTTGCAGCCTTTGTCTATTTTTGTAAAGCATTCAACTCAGTTGATCGAGCTGTCCTGTGGAACATCCTGAGGGTTTGCGGGATCCCCTCAAGGCTGCTGGATATCATGGCTGGCCTGTACACTGGAACTGTGAGTGCTGTGCAAAGTGGAGGCAGAACCTCTGTATTTTTCCCAGTTGATTCTGGGGTTCGTCAGGGGGGTGTCCTTGCTCCTACTCTGTTCAATGCTTGTATGGATTGGGTGTTGGACAAGGTCATGGGGTCCAGTTGCTGTGGGGCATCTGTTGGTGAAGAAAGATTCACGGATCTTGACTTTGCTGATGATGCTGAGTCAATGGAGGCTCTGATCGGGGAGCTAGAGAGACTGAGCGAGGAGTCTGAGTGTCTGAGCTTGCGAGTGTCCTGGATAAAAACAAAGATCCAGGCCTTTAATGACCTCTAGGGCACAGCCATCAGCAGTGTGTCTGTTTATGGAAAAGGTGTCAACCTTGTCGAAAGGTTTACTTACCTTGGCAGTGACATTCAAGTCTCTGGTTACTCTTCCTATGAAGTCAGTAGACGGATTGGAAGGTCATGGGGGGTCATAAGGTCCCTGGAAAGGGGTGTGTGGTGCTCCTGATATCTATGCAAAAGGACGAAGGTCCAAGTCTTTAGAGTCCTGGTGCTTCCTGTCTTGCTATATGGTTGCAAGACATGGACGCTATCCAGTGACCTGAGATGGAGGCTGGACTCCTTTGGTACTGTGTCTCTCCGGAAAATAATTGGGTAACGTTGGTTCGACTTTCTGTCGAATGAGTGGTTGCTCATGGAGTCCCTAATGAGGCACATTACCTGCATTGTGAGGGAGCGTCAGTTACGGCACTACGACCACGTGGCGCGTTTCCCCGAGGGTGATCCAGCTCATAAGATCCTCATTGTTGGGGACCTGAGTGGCTGGACCGGACTGTGGCAGATAGGGGTTCATTTCCGGAGGGTGGGACTGGACCACGTGTCTTCCTGGGGGGTTGCCAACCGAGATCCTGAGTTGTTTTGTTATGTAGTGGGTGCGGCTACACACTGTACCAGTGCATGCTCCCCAACTTGACTTGACTCCTCTGCATGATTCTTCTTAGCTAATATTTATTATTACAATATATTAAAAGGCTCACAATCCTCTTATGTGTTTATCAGATTAATTTATTAGAACATTTGATAATACCTTAAGAGTGCTTCATATCGAGCAACAAGTATCATTAGTACAAATAATTTGTGCATGATTGCAGTTCTTTACGCAGTTGTTTGCTCAACAGTTTGCAAGTTGCCACCCTGTCCCATTCCCAAGTTGTTCTTTGCTTGTTTGCTAACATTCAATGTTTATTTTGAAATGTAGATTTTTTTTTTATTCTTTGCATTTATTTCAAAGTAAATGGCTCCATCTACTTGACTGAGTAACATTCAATTGTAATGTTCTGTATTTTAAAACTAAATAAATTAAAAACAAAATGATAAAAATGTCTGCAAAAAACTGCACCCAGGTCTACAGATAATCCTTTCATAGCCTTTCAATCCTGGAATATCGAGTGCAGTTCATTCGGTAAGCATAGTATACATTTATTGATTCATTCAGTGTTTATTAATTTGAAAACAGAAATGAGTCTAATTACACCTCATTTTTAACTGCACACGATCATCTCCTCAATACAACATCAGAAAGCTTACTTATAAAAACATGTATTTATAAAAAGTTAAAAATGTTTTGTAAAAAGGTATTAATTTAAATTCTGGAG
This sequence comes from Polypterus bichir lapradei, assembly GCA_026402145.1. NCBI lineage: Eukaryota > Metazoa > Chordata > Cladistia > Polypteriformes > Polypteridae > Polypterus > Polypterus bichir. Next base: position 29,858,501 of record JANRMT010062818.1, read on the forward strand.
GGTATTTTAATTAGTAATTGAATACACAATATTGGGAGTAGGGTTTGTTCTTGCTAAATGCAAAAACAACTTTTTTCAATCAATCTTCTTCTTCATTGGTGTTTTTCATGAAGATCTGATTTAAAAAACTATTAAGCAAATATTCATACAACACCCAGAAAATGTAAGTGAAAGCCTAATATTTTTTAGTCCTTTTCAAGAAAACATGTTGATTTCTTACTGTGTGGACCACTTAGCTTCTTGAAACTAGAACTGTAACCCTCAGTAAAAGAAGGTTGATAAAACCTGGCTTAGTGGTTGTGCTAAAAAAAGTCTGTTACAAACTATGCTGAACTCTCCAGAATTTTTCCTTGAAAAGATGAAGTCTCAGGATTCAGCATTAGCAGGGAAGATACAGTATTTCAAATGGAAGCAAAGTAACTGTCAAAAATCAATTGACCAGCATTAGTGTGTCTGAGATGATGGAGCCTAGGCCCCACCTGATGAACAGCAGCAAAACCTTTGCAACATTTTTGTAGATGAGGCATAGTGAAGCACAAGCAAAAGTTTCTCCGGTGTTGTATTTAATTAGTTGTGCTAATGAATTAAGGGAGTGGATGGGTGAGAACTACTTATCTTTAAACACTGATAAAACAGAGATGTTAATTATTGGAGGGAATAATGCTGAGCACAACAATATTTTGTTATCATTTAACTCAGTTGGAATCACCATTAATTTTACTGAATCAGCCCACAATCTAGGAGTTATCTTTGATTCTAGCATGTAATTTAAAGCGCACATTACAAAGTTGTCCAAATCATGTTTCTTCCATCTTAAAAATGTTGGGAAATTAAGGCATTTTCTAAATAAGTAGGATTCTGAGAAATGAATTCATGCATTTATTTCTAGTTGGATTGACTACTGCAATGTGGTGTTCACTGCATGTTCAAACTGTTCTTTATACTGCTTCCAGTTAATCCAAAATGCTGCTGCAAGAATTATTACAAGAACAAGAAAATAAGAACACATAATCCTTATGCTTGCTGCCGGTTAAGTTTAAGGCAGATTTCAAAATCCTCCTTTTAACATATAAAGCATTAAATGGCCAAGGTTCGGCTTACTTGTCTGAACTTATCATGAATTACAAACCAGAATGTACATTAAGATCTCAAGATGCTGGTTTGTTTATGATTTCAAGGATTAATAAAATAACAGTGGGAGGTTGAGCTTTCAGTTACAGGGCCCCTAAACTGTGGAATGGTCTGCCTGCTGTTATAAGAGATGCCCCTTCGGTCTCAGATTTCAAATCCCGGCTGAAGACTCACTACTTCAGTTTAGCATATCCTGACTAGAGCTACTGATTAACTGTACAGACTGCATCTCTGTTGTTAGTCATTAGCACTAAAAGCACTAATGATAGTTATAATTTGTTACTAACCCTTACCTATTCTGTTTCTCTTCTCGGTACTCAAAAGTGGCACTTGGTACCATGGCCCACCTGCCAAGTTGTTTTACTTGCCTAAGGTAAAGTCATCTTTGATTGAAGATTGCAGGAATCATCAGGTAAAGGGGTTCTTTCATCGGATTGGATCACCCAGCACTGACTCAACTGTGGAATGGCCAACAGAAGGAGGCAGCTTAATGGCCAAGGTCTCCAGGACTCTGAAGAAATCCAAATCGCATTATGTAATTTGATCTACTGTTGAATTTTGGTCTTTACTTGTAATATTTCTGTTGCACTATTATGTTGTATTGAGGATTACTGTTCTTTGTATTGTACAGGTGACCCCTGAAATTCGTGGGGTTACGTTCCTAATGTAAATAGTAAAGTGGAAAATTTTAATACTAAGGTGAGAGCTGCTGCTGACATAGTCGCACCTGAAAAGATAGTTAAAAAATCTTCTGGCACTGTTACATCATGGAAGACCTAAAGAGTGTCTGATATAAAGAGAACACGCCAGAGAGCGGAACGTAAATGGAGAAAAACTAAACTGATTATCCACTATGAGATATTGAAGGTTAAAATAATAGAATATAATAACATAGTCCATCTTGAGAGGCGCTGCTATTTCTCTAGAATTATAAATAACAATGCTAGTAATCCCAGACTCTTATTCTCTACAATTGATCGTCTGCTAAATCCAGGTCACTCAAAGGAATGCCTCCAAAATAGTGAAACTTGTGAGGCTTTTGCTGTATTTTTTAATAAAAAAATTAATGATATTAGAAATAATATAGTACATCTATGCAATACTGATCCTCTTAAACCCCAGTACTCTATTATAAACAAATTAAATTCTTTCACCAGGATAGATTTACCTGATTTATATAAGATAATTTCTCAACTGAGACCCTCCACCTGTGTCCTTGACCCAATACCAACAAACTGATAATAATTGATAGTATTCTTGACATAGTAAAATCGTCATTAGATACGGGGGTCTTCCCAGACTGTCTTAAGACTGCTGTAGTTAAACCCCTGTTGAAGACAAATAATCTTGACTCCTCTGCATTTGAAAATTTATACCTATTTCTAACCTGCCTTTCTTAAGTAAAATTCTAGAGAAGGCAGTCATTATGCAGCTTAATGATCACCTCAATAAACATGCTGTTCTTGATAAGTTTCAGTAGGGTTTCAGAACAAATCAGAGTACTGAAACTGCACTCGTTAAAGTAGTAAATTACTTTTGGGTAAATGCAGACAGAGGGTGTTTATCTGTTCTCATCCTCTTAGATCTGAGTGCCGCTTTTGATACCATTGATCACAATATTCTTAGAAATTGCCTTAGTCAATGGGTGGGCCTCTCTGGCAGTGTCTTAAATTGGTTTGAATCCTACCTGGTATGTAGAAAATACTTTGTTAGTTGTGGTAATTATACTTTAAAGACACATGATATTCAATATGGTGTTCCACAAGGCTCTATCCTGGATCCTATACCCTGCTCTTTTTGATTTACATGCTTCCATTAGGTCAGATTATCTCGGGGCATTACGTGAGCTATCACAGCTATGCCAATGACACACAGCTGTATTTATCAATAGCACCTGTCGACCCCGACACTCTTGCTTCACTGACACAATGTCTCACTTGTGTTTCCGAATGGATGAGTAATAACTTTCTTAAACTAAATAAAGATAAAACAGAAATTTTTGTGATTGGCAATAATGGATATAATGAGGTTACCAGGGGCAGCATGGTGGCGCAGTGGTAGCGCTGCTGCCTCGCAGTTAGGAGACCTGGGTTCGCTTCCCGGGTCCTCCCTGTGTGGTGTTTGAATGTTCTCCCTGTGTCTGCGTGGGTTTTTCTCCCACAGTCCAAAGACATACAGGTTAGGTGGATTGGCGATTCTAGATTGGGCTTGGTGTGTGATTGTGTGTGTCCTGTGGTGGGTTGGCACCCTGCCCAGGATTGGTTCCTGCCTTGTGCCCTGGGATTGGCTCCAGCAGACCCCCGTGACCCTGTGTTCGGATTCAGCGGGTTGGAAAATGGCTAGATGGATGAGGTTATCAGAAATAAACTTGATGCATTAGGATTGAAAGTCAAGACGGAGGTAAAGAATTTAGGGATAACTATTGACTCTGACTTGAATTTTAAATCACATATTAGTCAGATTACTAGGACAGCATTTTTTCACTTAAGAAATATAGCAGAAGTTAGACCGCTTATAACATTGCAAGATCCAATAACAACCTGTGAACTAAACATACAGTAGGTACTTTAATTAGTGGAAGTAATTGATATTTCAGATGATTGACTATTGGATAATTGACATTCTGCTGTAATACAAATGAATTAATAAGACAGTACTCAATAAGAAATAATAAAATACAAAAAGAAAGAAAAGAAAGACATATTAAATAATGTATAGTAATTCAGAAAAAATTCTGAAACAAATTAAATAAAGAAAAACAAACTAGGATAAGTGAGGAAACCATGAGCAAAGCATACTACCAGACAGCCATAAAAGTTATTAAAAGAAATTCAAGTGACTGCAGAAAAAAAAAATTCCAATAGGGATCAATCATTGCTGAAGTATGGCCAACTGAAACATTTTATTCCAAGGGTAAGTGGATGAAAATAATATTATGCTTATATTCAAATATTAAACATATTTTAGAATCTAAAACTGCTGCAACAACTGATATGTACATATATATTAAGATAAATAAAAATTGAAGCTATTGCATAACAGGCTTTACATATAATTGTTATAGGATGTTGAGAAAGAACAATTTAAATGAACCAGAACAGACGTAAGACTTGGGTGCTGCTATACTCCTTAAGTCTGATTAGAGTTTGCTTTGCCTGTTCTGTCTCAGTGTTACTTTCCTCTTTCATTTTTTCACTCCAGTAAAGTGCCAGAAGCAACTCTGACAGAAAAGAAACCTGCATGAATATAATTACTTTTCTATATTCTAGGTGGAGACAAACCACCATTACTTTAAATTTTTATTTCCCAGGTAAAAAAATGGGATTGTATGTAATGAGAGGAGTAACAAAAAGATAAGGCTTTAAAGGTTATACCTAAATTCTGAAAGAATTCGGGGAAAACTAAAAAGAAACATAAAGCCATGTTGTGGAAAAAACTTTCCTCTATTTTCAAAGAAGTCATTCATGGAGATCAGATGCGAATACAGAACAATTCTTTATTTGTTCATAGTTATACACAAATTTCTGTCCATAGAGTAAGCAATTAATTAAACAATATGTCTACTTTCTTGCCTTTTAGTAACATTACCTCATCTAATACATCATGTCATCTGACTCTTAGTATGCTTAATATTCAGAACTTTATTCCATTCAATCAACAAGTGCTACCAGTATTTTCAGACTCCTGTAGACTCTCCCATTTACCAGGATGCCAACTCATTGAAAGGGGAGCCCTGCATACTTTTCTATTGACTTAGTGCCTCTTTCTAGAGGGGTATTCATTACTCATTTATCTCATTTTAACCTTTGGAAATTAAGCTGGTGGGTTCTCTAAAATGAGGCAGACCTTGCAGCCATGTTTAGTAAACCCTTAAGTTACCCTTATTCGTTTTCCATATATTTTTTAATTCATTGTTACCTTCATTGCTAATTTCATTTAAGTATATACAGTACAGTACACATAGTTGTAAAGATTATAGATTAACTGAAAATTCCATACCCTTTGGTGTTTGAATTATTTTCTTATTTGTTCAATTTTCAGTAAAATAATAAAAGTTGTTTCTTCAAATTTAACATAGATTTAAATAGTTATCAGACATCAATTGTTTCACCTTATTGAAAAATATAAATCTATACACTTAATAAGTAAGATAACAATGTGTGTCAATAGGATTGAAGTGAAAATAGCATACATATTTGCCTTTTTTCCAAAGGAATATAATGGTTATATACTAGTAAAGTTAATTTATTAGTTCACTGTGCTAGTTAAAAATGAGTTTTTGATTAATTTGTTCTAAAGTGTTGACTTGTATTTTATTATTAAACAAGCAAAAATAATTCTGGAAATATATGGCAATTTTAGACTTTGCAAAAGCATTTGTAATGTTATTTCTACTACTTTTGAAAGTATATGTTTACTTTAATGAATTACTTTTCAATTGTTATAGAAGTATGCATATTAGGAGATTTAAGCAAGAAATGAAAAAATATGCAGTTTTACTGAATTAAAAAACAGAATTAAAAGAGAATCCAGTTAATTTCTTTGTAATTTTTTGCCAATAAAGGCCAGTTCTTGTGAAGTTAATTTTTACTAACAGTTAAAATCAAACACTAGTTAAACTGTCCAAAATAAAATTTAAAAAACGGTTATGATTGCCTACAAAATATATATATACAGTTGAACCTCGGTTTACGAGTAACTTGGTTTATGAGTGTTTTGCAAGACGAGCAAAAATTTTTAATAAATTTTGACTTGATAAACGAGCGATGTCTTGCAATACGAGTAGTATGGATACACTTTGTCTGCTGAGCGTCATGTGATCACAACTGAGCTGATGGTGGTTCTCTCTCTCTCCTTATCTCGCTCGCCCAGCGCGTCTCTCTCTGTCTCCTTATCTCGCTCGCCCAGCGCGTCTCTCTCTCTCTCTCCTTATCTCGCTCGCCCAGCGCGTCTCTCTCTCTCCTTATGTCGCTCGCCCAGTGCGTCTCTATCTCTCTCTCTCTCTGGCAATCGTCTCCTATTCTCCGTCTGAATCTGTGTGCCTCACTCATATACTCCACATCCGTACGAGCGTATACTGTTTACTACAGCACTGTGACTGTGTGTGTGTGCGCTGTGAAGGGCGAGTCCCCATCTTGCTCCCCAAAACACGGAGCTGAGTCTCAGTACTTTAACACCAGCTTTATTCAGCTTGAAACAGCAACAGCGCTGTTATTTATTGTAGCGGGATCTTTATAATGTTCCTTGTATGACCCATTGACGACAGGCGCTTATAGCATGTCTGCGATCTTTTTGGATGCGCTTATACGGCGAACTGCTACAGCGCTGGGAGACTGCGATTGCTTTGGGACGCTCTTCCGCGTGTCGTCCTGTTGGGTGGAATCCCATATGAGTTTAGAAACTCAAACCAGCCATGATTCTTTTTAAAGGTAAAGTGCAGGTTAATTTGTATTATGTATTTTACTTTATATTTTGTATTAATTATTTTTGTATGGATAGTTTTGGGTTGTGGAACGAATCATCTGAGTTTCCATTATTTCTTATGGGGAAATTCGCTTTGATATACGAGTGCTTTGGATTGCGAGCACGTTTCGCAAACCGAGGTTACACTGTATATATATATATATATATATATATATATATTATAAAGCAAAGTAACAACAAAAATCACTTTGTCTAATTTATAATGGTGTAATATTCAGGTACGAGCCAAATATCAATATGCTAAAATAATAATAATAAGTTAAGCATATTTCTGTGATTGCAATTTTTGTTAAATAAATATGCAAACAGAGAATTATTGCAAAACATCCAATCCATGTTCCAGCTGTTTTAAACAAAGAAGTAAAGGGAAGATGTGAAAGAAATCTAGATTGAATCAGATTAGATTGAGCTGAAAACCAGTATGGGGGCTTCCATGCAGTTCCAGCAAACACCAAACATATACAGCTAGTCCCCAGGTTACGGACATCCAACCAACGACTTACGCACGAGGACGCAGCTGCGACGCATGCACCTCAGTAACTGCCGCTCCGTCATCTTCGGCCTGGTGATGCTGCAAGTGGTGGCTGGAGGGGGGCGATTTCGCTGCTCGCGCAGTGTAGTGTCCCTCTGGTGGCTCCTGGCGGCAAGTGGTGACCCATGGTCCATAGTCACCGAGGCCACAGCTATCGCTCGTGTGCAGGACGATGGTTTTCTGCCAGCCCACTACGCCGCCGTAGCTACTGCTCCTGACTGGACGCAGGCTGGATGGAGCGGAGGGGGGCGTTTCACTGCCTTCCAGCAGACACGGCTGGTAATGCTGCAAGCAGTGACCCAGTTGTGGCTGAACGGAGGCCATTGAGGGTGAACGGGGCAGCGGGGGTAGCATTGTAGTGTGCCTCGGATGGCTGCCTGTTGAATTGGGGTTGGGCGATTCACTACCCGCCTTTGGCTGCACCATGTTCATTCTTGGTGGGCGGATGCTGCAGGCAGCATATTGTAGTGGAGGTGACTGTGTGGTGGGCGAGTGATGATCCCCCCTCACAACCCCCAGTCATTCTCAATAGCAAGCCTGCTTGTACTGTTATGCATATAGCAGGAAGTTGTCTCTTGTCAGTATATCAGACATGTTGATGGGGGCCTTCCTGCTGTGATAGCGTGTATAGCGCTGTGCAGAAGAGCTCATCTTAACCTTTTGTCTTCACCCTTCAAGAATGTCTCTGAAACACAAATCTGGTGCAAGTGCTGGTGATACAGTAAAGAAGAGAAAAACCATCACCATGGAAAATAAGGTAGAAATAATAAAAAGGTCAGAGAGGGGTGAAACTGCATCATTCATTGGCAAAGCATTTGGTTACGGTCGGTCAACAATAGCATTTATTAAAATAATGTACCTGTTCTGACTTACATACAAATTCAACTTAAGTACAAACCTATAGTCCCTATCTCATACGTAACCCGGGGACTGCCTGTATTAAAGTGCACACCTAGTGGTATAATTCACGTTCAGAAAAGGCTACCTCCTCATCAGACCTGTCACACATGAGCAGAATGTTTGACTTGGGATCTTTTAACATTCCATAGAAGTTGAAACAGGAAAGATTGTAATTTTTTTTTTCTATATAGAAGGGGGGGCTAACACTAATGAAGTTAAACTGCATGGTAATGCTTTTTTTGCTAACAGCCAATTTAGAACAGAAGAATAGTGAACTATGGGGCCAGGAGGACTAGGGCTCTTTGACACCCTAAAATGTGCCTATAATTTAATTTAGCAATGCCATGTAAAGAGGAAGATAGGTCAGTCGTTAGTATTTGAAGGAATTTTTGTACAGGAAAGCAAATGCAGAGAAAGGTTCAATGTCACATAAGTTAAGAGGGATAACAGCAGATTTAGTCAAGTTTGTTTTATAACTAGATATGTCTTTGAAGATGCTAAATAAACTGAGGACACTGAGGATGTTGGAGGTAGTGTTTCCAAGAAAAAAGCAAGAGGTCATGTGCATATACAGAGATTTTGGGAGGGACAAATTATACATTTGGTAGAGTTGGCACACTCTTTTCTTTTTACTTTGATCTGCCAAAAGGTGGAGTGAGTTATTCCCCACCTGAACACCACAAAGAATTTAGAGACCTACATTCAAGAAAGAAGACCACACAAATGCTTTACCCTAGGATCTTATTCTCTTTTCCTGTTAGAATAATCTGCAGCAGTGCCTTCATGTGCACACACAGACATTTAAAATTAAAACTGCAACTGGCAAAACGACCTAGCCTTGGCATGGTCAACACTGTGCCACTAGCCGAATACTTTACCAAAGATTAACCCTGGTAAGTTATCCTAATATTAAAACTTGCTCTTATCCACTTACAACACTAGAATGCAGGGAGACATTAAACTTTCTGACACTGAGGCATTTCCTCACAAACTCTCCCTATAAACTTCCAGTCTGTATGGTTGGGAGATAAAATCCCAGGTTTTCCTTCCCTGACGCATAACAGGTTCGGAAAGTATAAAGTTGCATGGCAATGTGACAGCATGCTACCCACGCATTGGTTCTCTTGATGCTTCCAATCCACTGAAGTGCATGGTGGTCAACTTCCATAATAAATTTGTTTCCCAAGTGTTAGCATGCCTGTGTCGATCAAACACAGTAAGCTCTGCAGTCTACTTTGACCTTACGGTGTAGGAAGATAAGTAAATAAATACATGTAAGCAACATTCGATGTGGCTTTTATATAAGTAACTAGCAGAATATCCGCGTTTCGCGGCAGAGAAGTAGTGTGTTAAAGAAGTTATGAAAAAGAAAAGGAAATATTTTAAAAATAACGTAACATGATTGTTAATGTAATTGTTTTGTCATTGATATGAGTGTTGTTGTCATATCTCTCTCTCTCTCTATATATATATATATATATATATATATATATACACACACATAGCAAAATACCCGCGTTTGGCAGCAGAGAAGTAAAAAGAAAAGGAAACATTTTAATAATAATGTAACATGATTGACAATGTAATTGTTTTGTCATTGTCATGAGTGTTGCTGGCATATATATATATATATATATATATATATATACATACACTCACACACACACATATATAAACATATATATACACATCATATATATATATATACATATATATACATATACATATAAATATATATACATATATACACATATATATACACACACACACATATATATACATATATACACATATACATATCTACATATATACTGTATATACACATATATATATACGAATCTACATATATCTACATATATATATATTAGGGGTGGGACTTGATTAAAAAAATTAATCCAATTAATTAGAGGCTGTGTAATAATTAATCTTGATTAATCGTATGCAATCGCACACGTAAATTTGCCCCAAATCGCAAATGTGTTTTTTTAATTTAAAAGGGTTTTAGTGGGCGACAGAATCAAATAATAGACATGGACATGAATATTGTAAACTCAAGCTCTTTTAATTTCTGAAAAAAAAAATGCTTTTAAACTGTATTTGAATTCAAAACAGAAACAAAAATATCATCCCTGGTTAAAATTGGGCAGACTTAAAAATAAAGTGGTAGTTTAAGTACTTTAAGTACATTTTCAGAATGGTATTGTCTTTAAATAATAATAACCAAAATTTCAACATAAAGTGCAGTTTTTCTTCTTAAAAAAATAAGTCAGAAACATAAAAGGTAATTTGACCAACTTAATCTTTAAACTCTGAGTAACCTTAGCCAAAATTATTTTGTACATTAGGCTAAAACAGTGTGATCATTGAACATTTTGTAATTAGATGTAATTAGAATTACTAACGGTCACGGAAGTCCAATGATCCCCAGTAAGAGCCACAAAGTCCGCTTTCTGTAATTCTAATTTTGCTTGCTTTTCAGTGTGCACAAAACCATACTTTTATCAAGGCTTCACTCGGGTAGTTTTTTGAAATGAAATTTTCCTCCGATCAGTCGTAGGAACGCGCTTCATTCCGACTCTAACATTTTTGTAGCTGTGATGTGTGCATCAGTGTAATCGATGTACCAGGAAATCATGCATTGACAAAAGTTCCCCTTTGCTTGGAATTGAAAGTGTGATTAAATGCATTATTTTTTGTTATGGAGTACATGCATCGAAGCTTCTCAGCTGTGCTTGTGCTAAGAAAAGGAAAGATTTTAAAAATAACGTAACATGATTCTGTGTTAACCGCATATTTTTTCATATGTCTCAAACCAAGGAGATGCGAGGTTAAAATGAACCGAGAAGCGCGGGTACATACTCAGTACATCCCCTCTCTGGAATCGAACCTCAGATGTAGGCGATAGAGGCAAAGCCTCTACAATTGCGCAATGGTGTGTGGCTTATCTATTTGAGAGTATGTAGATCGGGGTATATATATATATTCGCAGCGGAGACGTAGTGTGTTAAAGAAGCTATGAAAAAAAAAGGGAACATTTTAAAAATAACGTAACATGATTGTCAATATACAGTAATTGTTTTGTGAGTGTTATTGAGTATTGCTGTCATCAAGGATTCGATTATCATTATTTGTTTCAATCAGGGTCGTATTTGTACGATGTGTTGTGTTCAAGTTACATTCCGTGTTTGTCAATTGTTGTAAAGATAAGAGGTTTCATTTATCGATTCGTTTCTTACTGCATCAATAAACAGCTCGTCTTCCTCTTTATCTGAGATGTGACACACTGCATGCATGGGTTTTTTTTTACACTGTCTTCCTTTAGCGGGACATTCACTTTTTGCACCGTGTGCTTTGTTTCCGCAGTAGCTGCACTTAAGAATATGCTTGTATGTATCAGACGCTTCATATTTTTTTGCTGCCTTCTCAATTGTGTAATTCGGTTTTTGTTCAGCGCTCCTTGGAACTGTTGCTTTTTGCCTGTGCACTGCGTCAGTTCATGTGAGCCGCTTGGTGTTCTTGCATCGAAGGTTCCCAGCTGTGCTGGTGCCATCTCGTGTTATGTCCACGGCTTTTTTTAATGTTAAGGCACTTAAAAGTTTCTCTCGCAGTTTCGCTGAGTTTGTGCCAAACACCACCCTGACCATCTCATCTTCCTCTGCATAAGCACAGTCCTTCACCCGTGAATATTTAGTGGCAGTGTTTCTATTGGATTGCCGCTGATGGACGGCCTTATATGGGCAGGCACTAAATTACAAACGCCAGCGGCGGCCTGTCTATGAACTTAATTTAAAGTTTAGGTTTACACCGTGCTTTGTTTCCGTAGTAGCAGCACTCATGAATGTGGTTGTATATGTCACTCGCTCGCTTCTTATTGTTTCGCTGCCTTCTCAATTATTATGCTTTTTGGAGCGCTTCCTGGTTTTCTACGTACTGCGTGATTACGTGGGAGGCGTGATGATGTCACACGAAACTCCACCCCCACGGCTTTCGAGCTCAGCTCCATTACAGTAAATGGAGAAAAACAGCTTCCAGTTATGACCATTACGCGTAGAATTTCGAAATGAAACCTGCCCAACTTTTGTAAGAAAGCTGTAAGGAATGAGCCTGCCAAATTTCAGCCTTCTACCAATACGGGAAGTTGGAGAATTAGTGATGAGTCAGTCAGTCAGTCAGTCAGTCAGTGAGTGAGGGCTTTGCCTTTTATTAGTATAGATATATAAATGTTTTATATAAAGACCATCACAAAACATAATCACAAACCGAACTTTGCACAATACCTTGGCGAACTCTTTAAGCGCTGCAGTTTCATTGAAGGACATGCGTGTGGCAAACTGACTGGCAGAATGACGTCCGGACTCTTGCTGCATCCAAACGGTGCCATCTTTCTGCTTTATGTCAAGTGCAGCTGCATTGTTCTTATGTGTGACTGGAGGTTTTGTTGAGGGAGGGCTTCTGTTCTCTTTCTCCAATGTAGACCCCTCATCCTCATCTGAGTTCAACTCTGTTATAGCACGTCTTTACTTGAAAACTAACAGTCAGATCAGGGGTAGCATGAACGTGACTGAGAGAAAAAAAATGAATAAAAAAAAAACGCTAACCTTTACAAGTACCATAAATTTACAGCGGCTGTTACAGACTCAAATCAAATGTATGTTTTTATTCTATAATAGTAACAATAAGGGCAGCTCACAACTCAAACTGGTAATTCTAGTAAGTGCCCAGAATTGAACCGCCAACCTCTTAATTATGAGTCAGCAGTTCTTACTGCTGCACTACCCACACGGTCATATAAACGTTGTACCCTAACCCGATTTCTTTTTGCTCGGTTATATTCTTGAATAAAAGCACACTCATTTTGTTATACGTGTACCTTTTATGAAAATGTTTGACATTTGGACTCCAGTCTTCACACATTAAACACTTCATGTCAAAATTTTGTCATTAGTACTATAACATGAAAAAAGTTTTATGTGCTCAACATTTTTTGCTCGCACTTCATGTCATCCTACATTTACATAGATTGTTGTAGACACAGAACACACATGAAATGCATGTGTTCCAAATAATGATATATTATTTATCCTGTACAATTCCAGGCACCTCACACCCAGATAAAGGGCCTTGAGCTGGGAGAACTTTTTGCCCGAGTTGAGCTGTGGTGGTGGGGGGATGGGATAGCAGGCTGCTTACTGCTTGTGCTGATTGACACATTTGCAAAACAAAAGATGCTAATGGAGAGGTGCAGAGGAATTTAAGGTGGTCCGGGATCACAGGTTTTTTAATAGGCTTCAGGGATTCTAGTGTTAAGATGATCAATTGCCAACTTTGCACCACTTGAACTCAGGTATGAACTCGCAGATCTACCCACAAGAAAGAAGAATGTTGAAATGCAGTACCTCAGATTTTATTCTCTCCTCTTATTAGAACAGTCGGTGGTGGTGCACTCATGTACATGCACAGAATTTCACACTTAAACTATGTTTGCTCTCGTGTGCCCCTAACAATTCTGTGTCTGCACTGCATCTTACACCACACCTGCAAATTGGTTGCCTATCAGTTTAAACTACATAGACTTTGCTCACTTTTTGTACCAGCCTGGTTATCTGATAATTGTTGTATTTCAGAATCACAATTTGTAAATAAATACATTTTTTACCCCACTGTACTGACTGTATGAGTTGAATTAATTTTTCTTAGGAGGAATGCCTAAAATTATCTACTGGCATAATCACATACCACCAATACATATTCGTTCCCTGCTATACAAGTTTCTATATAACCTTTTATGTCCACTGTGTGACAGATATCCAGGGACCTTGCCCCACCAGGATGCCGGGACCACGGGAATACCAGAAGAAGGGCAGTGTTTTCCCTGGGCCATAAGGGGGAAGTGCCCCTGGGTTGTATGGGGGCCATTAAGATGGGGGATTCAACCCTATGCTACACTGTGGCCACTGCCAGGGGGTGCCTGGATAGCCCCTGGACTTGAACATGCAGCACTTCCCCCACACTTGGGAGTGCTGCCGGAAGGAGGACTGAATTCCCTTGCAGCACTTTCGACACACCTTAAAGTGCTGCTAGATGTTAATCAGGGGCCACCTTTGACACATCTGGGGACTGAATAAAAGGGGCTGCCTCACTCCAATTGGGAGCCGGAGTCGGGTGGAAGAAGGACGGAGCTTGCCAGTGAGGAGTTGGAGGCGACCGAAGAAGCAGAGAAGAGTCTAGAGAGACTGTGTTTATGGTGATCATGCATTATATGTTGGCTTGGGGGCAAGGGTTGTAAATAAACGTGTGTAATTTAAGACATTCTGTGTCAGCCTGTCAGTGTCCGGGTTCAACATGTCCACAACTGCTATCCAAGTAAATCCATAACTGGCAATGGGATTAATTGTGCTCAGTGTCCCCTTTTTACTGGGGACACTCCAGGCACGTTTTATCATATCTAGCCACATTTTTAAACCACCCTGACCAATAAAAGTGTTTAACCACCCCATAGTGAACTTGCTGACAGTGAAGCATTTCCTAACAACGGTGTAGAAAGAGTAAAGTCAAAATCATAAAAATAAATATTTTAAATCCTTAAAATATTTCTAGATAGTTCAGATAAACATACAGTTGCCTCTCAAACCCTGGCACTTCCGATACTTCACATGAATCCAGGATTAGCTACAGCCATTGGAGTGCCACCAGTTCCTGTTGATCTTTCTGGTAAGTGCTAACTGTGGAAGTCTATAATAGAGTAAAATGAATCCTGGGCAATGTGTAGTACACAGTTTGAACAATTATCTTTACCCATTGTCATACATATGCACTTAAGGAACAACTTAAGGGCTAAGTCAACTGTATTACCACCCCGGAACACACAAGGTCACTAGGCAATAACACTTTTCTCTTCTCCTCTCCCCTCTGCAGAAGGAAGGATTGACCACATGCTTCTAAATTTGATCTCTTGGTCTTAATATTTGATGATCTTCTCCTCCTCCTTGCTCAGGATGTTGTTGTCACCTGGGATCATGACATTGATGAAGATGCATGACTTGCTGGTCTTGTCATGGAACACGATGTCCAGTCGATTGGTGGATGGCAGAATGTGTGAGAATAGTTTTGACCCACATGATGACAAAGTCTCCGGTGTCCGCAACCGTGTCTGGTATATGCTTGTACCATTTCTCTGTCATCGGAACACCCTGCTGTTGACATAATGCCTAGTGCAGGTACATACTGACCTTGTTTTGAAGGTTCAAGGTATTCTTTCGGAGCCAGTACACAGCATATTCTGAAGGTCTTTTGGAATTTGATATTACCCGAGCTGCATTAGCAAGTTATATATGATTATTATGATGATGATCAGTATGACTATTATTATTAACTAAACCAGTAAT
This sequence comes from Polypterus bichir lapradei, assembly GCA_026402145.1. Classification (NCBI taxonomy): domain Eukaryota; kingdom Metazoa; phylum Chordata; class Cladistia; order Polypteriformes; family Polypteridae; genus Polypterus; species Polypterus bichir. The sequence continues at coordinate 29,873,933 of JANRMT010062818.1, forward strand.
GCCGCACTGCACGAAAATGTGCAATGAATACAATACACTTGACTTGAGCAATCATAGTTTCATACTCTTTCTTGCTTCCTGAGCAGCTCTTCTTTTTTCCACCCTAGCGGCCCGCTTCTTCTCTTCTTTCGTCGGCATATTTTCGCGCTAAAACTGATTAAATCGGTGTTTGTGTTGGAATTACTTACTAAGTTTTCTTTCATTTTTCACTTAAGCTGGCAACCTTCAATCTTCCTCAAGAATGATTTAAGATATGAAGAGGTAGGAGAAGTGACGGCGAAGGTGGTAGGGAATGAGAACGGTGCCCGCCCGCATGTGGCGTACAACTGCCCTGCTGGCCGCTGCCGAGAGTTGATTCTACAATAAAGTAAAAATAAAAAGAGGAATAACCTTGGAGGTCAATCATCACCCCAAGAGCAGATAGTAGACATCACGTAGTATATATGTACCAAATTTCAAGTCAATAGGTCAAACGGTTTGCGAGCTACAAGTGATTTAATATCCTGGACAGACAAATGAACAGCCACGGTAGTGTATTATATATAAATATTATGCATCTTTATTTAACATTAACACCAAAATAAAAAATAGAAAAATAATTATGTTCAGTTTCTGCATCTAATCTATAGTTCATTCTTGGTAATTTTAAATTTTGAAGGTTTTAGTGCAGTGGAGCATGGTAATGGCAGCATTGCTGCTTTCTGGCCCCAGCATCTCAGGTTGGAATTCCATTGTTTCCTATTGTCTGTGTTGACCTCTGTGCCTGTGTGGATTTACCTTCAGGTATTCCTGTTTTCTTCCCACATCCCAAGAGATATGCACTCTAGGTTAAATAGGAACTAAATTGGTAATGTGTGGATGGAATCTTGCCATGGCTGAAGAGGGTTTTTAGTTTAGTTTAGTTTTAGTTTTCATAATATATTTAATAAATACAATTTTTAATATTTTTGTTATTTTGAAAATATTACCCATGTATGTTTATAAACAAGCAAAGCAGCATTATTTTGCACACATTGTATAAATATGTGGTTTTCAACACTAAATGGCTGATGACAGCAATGAATAGGTGTGAGAAAACACCTCCCAATGTTGTAATTTAAAAGTACTTCGCTCTATTTTTGTTTGCATGCACCATCCTTATAATAATAAAATAAAAAAAAAAACACTTGTTACTTACCGGTTCTTTCCCCAGGTGCACACGTAGAGTGGCCTTGGGATATTGGGCCTGGAGTGGACGGGGTGAAGCGTGTTTCCATGTGAAGGGCCCTTGGGTGGGGGCACGTACCTGCTGCCGTTGCACTTCATACCAGTATTCTTCTGGTGTGGCCGTGGTGTTTGGAGTTGCAGCAATGTGGAAGATCAGATGGGTGTTTGCCAGATGCCAGTCACGGGCATAAAAAGAGAACATAGTGCAGAGTGCTGCGGAGGGTCAGCAACTTAGGGCTGGTTTATACTTCACGCTCAGAACGCGTATGCACACACATCATGGTTGCCCTGCATTCCCAGCATTCATTTGACGCGTCCTCTGAGCATGTCCTCAGAAATTAACGCGACATGTGTGCAAGTTGCAGTACCAGCAAAAAGTCAGGGGGCACAGTGTGATCAAGTCAAAATGTGATGTTAGAGTCTCTGTTTATTATCTACATGTGACAGAAAATCGCTTTGTGGATCCTACAGGATCGATGTGCGTGTTTCGATGTTTGATGAATGGTTTGATGTGGTGAAGCAAAATGCCGACATACAATTGCATTCATGGTGCTTTTATAGTCAATCGTGGCATATTCCACAAAATAATGACACAATACACTTAAAAAGTCTCACATACTATTTTCTGTGCCGTTTTTTTTTTTTTTTTTTGCACCTTCACAACAGCATCAGAATCTACGGCAGCATATTTGAGCCTCAGAGAAAAAAATTAAGGACACAGTGAAAAGGTCTATTTTGTGATTAAAGTGGACATTTCAGCTTAAATCTCGAAATGTCCACTTTAATTTCATAGTTTATTTTATCATTAAAGTAGACCATCATAAACGTCATCTTAAAACATGCGTCTGGGGCTTCCTCCTGAACTGACAGCAGCAATCATAAAACAGAACGCATTAAATGTATGATATTCCAACTCTCTGCACATTTAGAATTCTTAGATTTATACTTGATGTAATTTTCATAATGAAATGTGTTAAATCATGTGTATTACATTTTACAGATAAGTCGTTTACTTAATGATAAATACTGTTAATAAGTATACATCTCGGGGAAGCACGGTTGCGGAGCTCACCCACAAAGCTCTGCAGCCTTGCAGGAAGTCACATCCCTAGTGTTACCTGCCTGGAGTTTGCATGTTTTCCTGGTGGGTTTCCACAGTGCGCTCCGGTTTCTGTCCAAAGACATTAAGGTTTGGGGATTTGATGATACCAAAATGATGCCAGTGTGTGTTTGTGCTTCTTTTCACCTTGCCTCGCGTCCGATGCTTGCTGGAATAGGCGCATCCTTGGATTGATGGATGTAATCATTAACCATAATGGATGTTTCAGACAATTCACAACACAGGGAAGTTGAATGTTTTCTCTCTGTGATATTTCACACTGCCACCAGATGGAATCTTCCAGATTTATGTGAAGTACACGTGCAAGTACAGTATAAACAGTACATTGCTTGTGTAGCAGTAGCATCCGCTGCAGCACGTGTCACGTGAAGTATAAACCCAGCCTTAGGCACGTGTGGTGCATTTGGCACAGATATCGTTTAGCCTAGGCATGTGACTATGGAGAGAAAAGGGTGTTAGAACCAGGTCAAGGTGTCTTTTATTCCAGAAACGAGAGGACTCGGTGGGGAGGGAGGGCAAACCTGGTGGTGGTTGACATAAACTGGTTTGTGACTGGTTCAGTATGGAGTCTCACATGAAAGAGGAAGAGGGTATAATGGACTTTGATGACTGGTCTAAAGTTTTGGGAAAAGCTACAGAGAAAAGTAAAAAGGGCTGAATCATGAATTAAGAGAAAGAAAGTATTTTCTCACCTAACAGGTATAAACGCAACAATAGTATTTTTACAGGAGACCCACTTATCAGTTTCGGCTGAACAGAGACTGGACTTGCCAAATATTCCATTCCAGGTTTACAAAGAAAACTAGAGGTGTGAGAATGCTTGCACATAGAACAATCACATTTGTAGTAACAGATGTAGCATCTGATCCTGAAGATATGTGATTGTCATAGGTAAATTATTTATTTATTTAAAGTGGTTTTGATTAATATCTACACAGACAATGTAGATTATAGAGACGTATTTGCATCCATTCCCAATGTGAACACACATAAAATTAAAATGGCTGGGGACTTTAATTGTGTTTTTAATCCAGACCTAAATAGGTCTCCAGCCACAAGGACGATGACGTCTAAGACCGCAAAAACAATTACATAGTTTGCAGCTTATCAGACCCCTGGAGATTTTTAAACCCAAACTCAAGAGCATATTCCTTCTACCCACCAGTGCATCACTGCTACACAAGAATTGATTATTTTTTATAGATACCAATTTCTTGCTTACAGTTAAATCATGCAGTTACAACACTATTGTTATTTCCGACCACACTCCTCTGATCATGGAGCTAAAATCACTATGCCTGACATACTTATCTTGCAGATGGCATCTTAACCCACTTTTATTAGCAGAGGAGAACGGTATAGAATTTATATCCAAGCAAATCGATTTTTTTAGAGATTAATACTGTACAACCTCTGAGGTTTCTGCAGGAATACTCTGGGAAACTCTGAAGGCTTTCAGATCATCTCATATCTTACCCACAAAAATAAATTGGATACCAAAAAGGTATCAGAGCTAATCAGTGAAATTTCCAGAATAGATCATGAACATACCAGATTTCCAAATGAAGCACTTCATAGGAAAAGACAGGCTCTGCATTCAGAACTCAACCTCTTGACAACTAAAGAAACAGAACATCTCATTTTTAAGTCAAGACATCATTACTATGAACACTGACAGAGAGATGATAATATTTTACCTCAATAAATCCAGAAGCAGGAAATTTGCAATGCAATCCCAGCAATTACCAACACAAATGGAGACAAAATTATTGATCATAAAAAAATAATGCACAAATTTAGAGACCACTATAAATCCTTATATTCTACTGAGCTTAAAGAAGACAAGACACAACCTAATGCATTTCTGGATGCATTACATGTGCCACAACTAGATACTCTCAGTGTAGAGGAATTGGATAAACCTCTGACACTATCAGAATTACTAGATGCTATAAACTCAGTTCAGAGTGGGAAAGCAGCAGGCCCTAATGGCTATCCTTTTATAAAAAATTCTCAATTAAGTTGCTCCCCTTTATCAACATATACAGAAGCTAGAGACAATAAAATTCTACCTCAAACATTTTGTCAAGCTCTAATTACCGTCTTTCCTAAGCAAAATAAGGACTTATTGCAGTGTGCATCATACAGACCAATCTCACTTTGGAATAACTATGTGAAAAGTCCTAAAGTCCTAGCTAGAAGGACTGAGAAAGTGTCACAAGACCAGACACTTAGCTTCCAATCTTCTACACCTGTTTAACGTGATATATTAACCCACAAAGTCAAATACCCTGCAGATATTATTATCGTTGAATGCAGAAAAAGCATTTGACATGTTGAATGGAACTACATTTTTACCATATTGGAGAAATATGGGTTTGGCCCAAACATCTGTGCATGGATCAAACTACTGTATACCTGTCCAGAAGCTACAGTTTGTATCAACAACATTAATTCAGACTACTTCAAACTAGAATGTGATACTAGACAAGGATTTCCACTGTCACCACTGGTGAACTAACTGCTGGAAGAGAAGAGGAGAAAGCCAAGATGTTAGCAGAAACTTTTGTTACAATTTACAGCCTTCTTAATATTAGGAAGGGAAAAGAGGAAAGGAGCTTACAGTAAAAGAGAATGAAAAATGATTGCAAAATAATGGAACTGAACTTTGCCCTTAGAAAAACTATAACATTAGCACCAGGCATGGACAAGATGCAGTATATTATATAATGATAAGCCATCTCAGTGATTCCTCCAAAACTGTTTTACTTGAACTGTACACTAGGGTATGGGTGGAAGGGAGGTTACCAAGAAGTTGGAAACAGTCTGTTATAATGCCAATATGAAAACCAGGAAGAGATTGTACAAATCTGGGAAACTATCAACCAACTGTTTTAACATATTATATTGAAAAGAAAGGTTGTTTATCCAAATATCAAAGTGCATTTAGGAGAGGTAGAAACACAATAGATTCAGTGTTATGTTTGGAACATGAGATTAGGAGGGCAAAGGTAAATAAGGAAAGTAGGTTGTTTTTTTGATATAGAAAAGGCTTATGATATGATATGTAGGGAAGGGTTGTTAATCACACTCCGTAAACTAGATTTAAAAGGTTGGATGTTTAGATGGATTAAGGAGTTTTTGCATGGAAGACAAATGCAAGTTAAAATAGGAAATAAGTACTCTGGAAAATATGCTGTTGAAAATGGTTCTGTACTCCTCAAGGAAGTGTCATTAGTCCGTTATTGTTCTCCATAATGTGTTTATGAAAACAGAAAATAAAATGGGATTATCCCTTTTGCAGATGATGGGGCAATTTGGATGAGATGGTAAAATACTAAGTTTGTTATTAGGAAAATGGAGGAGGCTATTGTACAGGTCTGAGAGTGGTCTTACAAATGGGGTTTCAAATTTTCACTGGAAAAGACAGAAGTGGTGATATTTACAAGGAAAAGCATTAGTAATTGGGAAAACTAAAGTTGTATAACAAAAAATTAGAGATAATTGGGAACTTTGAATTTTTAAGCATATGGTTTGATGAAAAAGTTACTTGGAATGTACATGTACAGAAAATTCTTATTCAAGAAAGGGTAAACATTGAGGGAAAGAAAAAGTATAAAGTAAATGACCAAAACAAGAAAACTCTGTGCTTATGAATCTATTTCTTTCTGATGGTGTGGCTCATCCACCTGACCACTAACAATGTGCACAAAATCACTCCTCACCTTTCACCTCTCTCTTTGCACTTCACCCTTACCTGCCATCCTTCTGCATGTTGATGCTTTCTGCAGTTTTTCCCCTAGCCTCAAGATTAAGTGTGCCTCTGCCTGCCTGTTGGCTTAACCTACTTGGTGTTATGTTATTCCCCTGGAAAAACATTACAAAAATAGCATTTTTTTCAATAAGAAAAATGTGATTATTTGTAATAGAAACATGTTAATACCTACAGGTCAACATACAGTCTAATATTGCAATCAGAGCAGTAGAAGAGTGTTTCTTTGTTTTCTTGTGCATGACAGCATAGAATATCAGTGCCTGATCTGCACAATCAGTGCTGCCCATTATGTTATTATATGCTAACACAACGCAAGGCTTAGTGACATCCACACTTCCCCTGAAACAAAAATTGACAGTTGCTGCATTATTAACAATGCTTAGGGGGGTAATGTCTGTCTTGTCCTTCCACTTGATTGCAATTATTTTGCCTTTTTGCCCCGCAGCTTCTTGCACCACGATGAAGCTTCATGTGACTAGGCATATCTCAGTATAACAGTATATTACCATTGCTCAATTAATCTAATGGGTTAATTTTAGTTTGTCCTAAAACTGGCTTCACTGCTTTTCGTTTACATTACATTATATTTTTGGTTGAAAGCTCTGTTTGACTCATGAATATTAGCTAATTACCATTGAGTGTCAAAATACATTAGAAAATCTTGATTTTTTGCAGTTTGATGTTATTTCATCCATATGATTGCAGAAGAATACTGTACTGAGCATTATTTGGACTTAGCACTGTATCCATCTTCAAAACAGGCTCATCCGAGTATGCTTGGGGTTGGAAACTGTTTTTACATAGAATTCTGAGTCACAGATGCTTGGAGTTAACGCCAAGGAGATTAAAAACATCCTCCTGGGTGACTTCCATACAAGCTTTAGAAAAGGTATGGACTCACATTTGAATGGTCATCCATCTAGGAGCTGTTACCCTTTTTGGTCTTTGTTTCTATTTCTATCTGTCTCTGATTTCTTAGTAAGTCATGCATCCCTGTCATCTGGTGGGTCTCCTAAACTACAGCCTGTGGAAACATTGCATGTTCCTTCCAGGTTCCATCTATTTATCTCACATGTGCTGATGCCTCTGCCTATTGCCCATTTGGGGCATCCAGCCTATTTTATCCCTAATAACATCCAGACATACAGGCCCTCATATAACCAACACAACAGACATATCCAGATGAAAAGATAGATAAATTAGCCATTTTTGTATGAGTATACAAGTACAATGGTAGAAAAAACAGTCAAGCTATAAAATTTAATATAAAATTGAAGGAACAAACTAGGCACAATGGTAAATATCTTATCAAACACATTATGAAGACATTGCTAAAAAGAAATAGAAATGGTTATTTATGTGTTTTATTACTGGTACTGAATTAAACATTTTTTACATTTCTGATGTGTTGGGTATTCCTGAAATGGTAAGAAGTATCTCCTTGCTATCTCAGCTTTTCTGCTTTTTTTCTTCATTGCCAATATCAGTTACTGAGATATCCTGTCATTTTATCATTAATATTATATAAAATCTTTCAGTATATAGGCTTCACCTGAATAAATAAATTACCAAGTTTTTCAATATTTCAATTCTGTAAAAATTAACAAATGGTATTGAAACTAACTAAACTGGCAAAATGCCGTTCATTCAGTGGCTTTTTTTTTTTTTGCTAACGGCTTCATTTTTGCTGGGTTGTGTTTTCACTCACGCAGAGATGATTAGTAGAGAATGTAACTAAATTTGAAACACATGTACATTATGTTAAACTGATAATTTAGTAGTAAAAAGATGACTGCTGTGTATGCTTATCGTTATTAGAAAGTGACTTTCTATGGTGTAAATTTCACATTAAGTAAAGAAAGAACAGTGGCTATCATTTATAAAATACAATGTTTTGCTAGCAATAATGTAACAAAATGTATAAAGTCAATGGTAGTAAAGTACTAAACTGCTTCAGAAAAAAGTGTGGTGTAGAAATCCATCTACAGAACAATGTGTTACAGCTTGGTCTAAATACTTAAATATCTTAGACATAATTTTGTATGTAATTTTCTGACAGTGAAGGTGGAATGTAATTTTTTAGTTACTGAACATCCTAGCAAATTTTGCCTTAATACAAATATAATTAAATAAATAAAATGCACATGATGTAACCAGTAGGAGCACCCCAATCCCCAGACCAAATAATGGCCAGCACAGTACCGTGTTCAAGTAATGGATGTTTAATCCACCAGGCACTTCATACAAATAAGCAGAACCAATAACCATACAGACAATGAAATTCTTTCGTCTCCTTCCACCTCTAGTTGAGTTTTGCCCGCTGCCACAAGGTCAGACAGTGGGCTCCTTTTATGCTGAATACAGAAAAGCTTCCAGTGACCTGGCATGACTGTTGGGGAGCACTTCTGGCATGTTTGAGATCCACGGCAGTCCTCCCCTGACAGGGTTGTACTTCAGGACTCCAGTTCCCATGAACTCCTGCAGGTGCCCAATCTGGGATGCCTCCAGTGAATCACTGCCACCTAACGTATGGGGGATGGAACTGCTCCTGGTCTCCAGCGTCTGGCTTTCCATCCCCAGACACCTTTCAGCTTGGCAAGCTGGGTCACCCGTTCGTCCTCAATGGCACTTAGAATGGCAATATTAAATCCATATACTGACACAATAAAAAAGTTAGCTTCTTGTTTTGCATAAGAAACACGGTATGTTATACATGTGGGTTTTCTTGTACCAGTGAGTCAGGAGGCACTGAAAAAAAAAAAACTGCAGTGATTATACAACGTTCATAAGTAATTTTTATGAACATAAAAACAAAAAATAATTTGCAGTCAAAACAGTTTTACCTTTTTGTCAGCTTTAAAAGCTTTCAACACATCCTTAATAATACTTTTTTCCAACAAGGACCCTCTAGGAGGAGTGAGTAACAGGTTCATGCTGTATGAAACACACTTTTCAGTTTATAAAAAGTAAGTAAAATTATTCTGTTTATTAAGCCCTGCTGGGTTGAATGGCCTGTTCTCATCACAGTTGTTCTTATTTTTCTAATGTGTAACTGTTTTACATTTGAGTATCCCATTAGCTTCTCTTTGTAACAGAACAGTATCTAGAAGCAGGCAGGAACAGGTGCTAAACAATCAGAATATTAGTGGCTGTTCTGTTGCGTTCCTTGAGTGCCGTGAAGAATGGCTGTTGATGGGATGTTCCCCTGTCATAACATGGTTCTGCCTAACCTAAAAATGCTTCCTGGAGACAGTATTTTAGCAATGAAAATACTCTAGAGTCTGTTTTAAAAGGAGCCCTCAACATTATCACAGGGAGTCGGAGTTGAAAGAGAATGAGGACAAAGTTACTTGAGAGGAGTGGAGAAGAAACAAAAGAAAAGCATTGCATTAAGTTTATTGTGGAAAAAGCCTGTCTGAAGGTTTGTCTTTAAATCAATCATCTTTTGAACCCAGGAATCGTGTGAATTTCAGCTGTATCTGGGGTTTGGGTTGTGAGATACCCCCTATAGGCCACAGCAAATTAAAAAAATAATTACAATGAATTCATGGATGTACAAACCCCCTAAAAACATTAAAGAATCATGTATGTAAAATGTAATTAGGATAAAAACATTAACAAAGTCAGATCATTATAGTATCAATATTCCTGCCTCTTGCAGGCGATTGAACAATTTCCAAAAATTGTACTTAAATTGTACAGATTGTTGTTTTTCAATGACATGTATGAATGCTGAACATTGCATAGACCATAATCAAATATTATATTTATGTTCGTACTGCTCTTAAAGTTTTACCAATATAATATGAAGGACAATGACTAATTAGTGTACATACTATACCCCTTGTTGCGCAGTTGGACTGGCATCTTAGCTTTTTGGAAAGTGCTTATAATGATGTTATTCCATTTAAACACATTAGCATTACAAGTACACTGTAAGCACTTAAAATTATAGGCAGTGGTTCCCAAACTCAGTCTTGAGGACCCACTATGACTGTAGGTTTTTGTTTCAACCATCTGCTGTTTTTAATTGGATTCCTAGTCTAATTATATGGGCTGATATTTCCAGGGTCAATGTAGAAATTGTAAAACCAAGTTTGGTAATTTTTTTTTTTAAACGTATTATGCAGTTTTTAATCGTTTGTATTAGGATACAATGAAGGAAGCAAACTACACTGGCAAAATAATAGGAAAAAAAACAAAAGCATTTAAAACCATAGCAAAAATAGAAATATTTCTACATGTCTTGTCTGAATGCAGAATAAGTGAAGAGAGAAAAAGATCAACTATTTATGTAAGATCAGTTATTATCACTGATTGTGAATCTGGTTGGAACAAAAACTTGCAGTCTCAGTGGGTCCCCGGGACTGAGTTTGGGAACAACTAATCTAATGCTATAGTTCCTTTGAAGATCTTTAATGTTAATGAGGATGAGGAAGTTAAAAGATTGTAAACAGGTTAAATTGTGAAATTTTCTAGTGTTCATTTATGATTTCCAATAGAAGAGTTGGAGTAAACAGAATACTTGAAATTACCCACAAGTTTGTTTTTAGACTTCTTTTGGCTAAGTGCATTTAAGTTGTCATGGTCCATGAGTAGTGCTCTTTGTAGGCTTGTCTAATCATTCATGTTTGTTAGATTGTCTTTTTACTATTAACAAAAGTAATACATCCATGTGGAAGTATTTTTCATGCACTTCCGTTATGGAGCACCAATGTCTTCTCTAGATGTTGCTGGTCGAATAATGTTTAAGGGTTATTGTTGCTGGCTTTTATATCACCATGATAGCATGAGCCATGGTCTGGGCATTGCCCCAGAAATTCCAGCTGCTCAGAATCTTTTGGGTTGGAATATGAAGTAAAGTCTACTAAATGTAACTGTTAACTCCTTCATCTGTACACCTGTTAGGTTTGACCCCAAGACTGATGGGATTTTCCTTTGCATGTGAGAATATCATGGCCCCAGAAATCTTTTGTAAGTAATTCATTAGGTTAAGCACTTGATTTACTAAAGAATCTAGAACAGCATACGTTTTGTGTTGAAGGAATGCTTTGGCTGAGCTTCCCTTCTGAAACAATAAAATATCCATATATCTGAAATTATATTAAATGCATAAACTGAGTGCATATAACTCTGAATTAATTTGACTCCTTAACCCAAGCTGACACTGTGTGGTGTGTATTTTGATTCAGTTCCATCAATTGCCTTTTTTCTGCAAGTAAATACAGCAGTACCACCGGGTATACTAACAGTGATGAGCCACAGCAGATATCACACTGAACAGGCAATGGAGATTAAAGCGTATCTGTTCTTGCTAATCAGGTATAATCTTAAGAAATGATAAAAGGCAGTGCATTTTCTGGAAGGCAAGTGAGTGGTTTTGCCAAGACCTTATCAAAAGTGCTTAGTAGGGAAAGATTAATCAATGAATATTTTATACAGAATCCTTCATCACAGCACACATTATTTAGACTAAAAATGAATTCTAAAACTTTAAAAAAAAAAACCTGGCACAGTATCTTGGTTGTCCAGGCGTCTTAGAATATCACTTTTCTGACACTTTTTTCACATGATACGTTTGCCATCTAGACCACATTTCGTTAAAATTAATGTGTCTGAAAATTAATTTAATGGTTGAAACAGTGTGGTTAACAGTAATCAGGAAAATTCAAGAAAATGTTGAAATATTTGGTCTGTTAAGGAAGCTTTATATTTGATTCTAATTGTTTTGGACTGAAACAGATGTCATATCTTATTCTATTTCACTGTTATTAGTAGTTTTTAAACATCTGTGGTAATAATTTTGTTAATAAGATTAAAAATGTCAACTTTATGTGACTAATAGATGCACCTAGATACACCCTCCCTATTCTGAAGTGTTACCAATTTTTAGTTACATTATTCATTATTTATAGAGTGAGTAACACTATTTAACACTAGAATTACCAGAGCCAACGAGAAAACTCATAAATCCGGCCCACCTCTTCGTCAGCGTCTTTTGTCCTGTAAATGTGCCGATTAAGACAAGCAGCAAGCAGCCTGCTATTCCATCACCCACTGACTTAGAACGTGCACAAACTTCTCCCAGCTCATGCCTTGTTTGATTATCTTGGAGTGAGTGAACTGCTGGAGTTTTAGAATGAAAATAATAGATCGTTATTTGGAACACATGCATTTCATGTGTTTTCCGTTTCTACAGTAATCTGTGTAAACACATTGTTAAAACAGAAACTTTTTCATATTCTAGTAATAAATGTTACAAAATGTAGGCATAAACTTTCACAAAAGGACCAAAGATGATACAAGAGCTTCTGTGGCGTAGCGGTAAGATTTGCTGACTTATAATCAAGAGTCCCTGGTTCGATCCTGACTGCTTCCTATATTTGCCATTTTCAGTAGTGAGCTGCTCTTATTGTTAATATTATACAGTACACACATACATTTGGTTTGCATCTGTAACAGGCCGTGTACATTTATAGTACTGTACTTGTAAAAGTTACTGTTTTTTTTTTCACTTTTATTCTCTCACTCACGATCACGATACAAACTACTGCCCCTCCACCCAGGGATCTGACGCTGTTAGTTTTTATTTGAAAATGGGAATAACTGTAGATGTGAGCGGTGTTTTGAGGCAATGGAACTGGACATTCTCTGATCTGGAGGGATAAAAGCTGACACACAAATGCTGGTGAATCTGCCTTCTTCGTATCTCACCGTCACTTTATTTTTTTTTATTCAGTTTTATTGAGTGTTCCTGCTCATGCAGAATTAGTATTCACTTTATGGTTTATGATGTTGAAGTTGCATCCTCCTTTTCTTTTTCCATTGCCTTTTCTTGTAAGATGTGACGACAAAGTTCCTCTGCAATATTAGCAATGAACACTTCTTTTTACAGTGGCCCCCGTGCATGCCTTGCACAGTACACGTGTGTTGATCCTGCTGCACTGAATAAGCTCACGCCTTCTGGTGCACGATGTTGATGCAGCACGGAGAAAAAAAAGTGTTAAGCATTAAATGTGCACTATTCTTTTTGATAAGTCAATTTCAATCAGGAGTGTAAACTATTTCTTTTAAATGTTATGCATTTACACAATAAATGTTGAGATAAGGTCTATGAATTATAGCTATCTCCCTTTATGTTGATTCCTTCTGCTAATGGACCTAAATTATATTATGTAGTGTTTTAGTGCTTCCTTGAAAGATTCCCAGATAAATGCACATGAAATCCTCAGTGTTTAATGAAGATGTCAGCACTTACTTGGGGCTTAGCTCTGACTCCCTGTTAATGTTGTTGCATGTCAGTGTGGTCCAGATCAGGGGCTGGCGGATTAACACTAGAATTACCAAAGCCTACGAAAAAACTTGTAATCCTGTCCCACCTTAAATCTGTTCGCACCTTTCCGTCAGCGTCTTTTGTGTTGTAAATGTGTTGATCAACACAAGCAGCAAGCAGTCTGCTATCCCATCTCCCCACCAACGCAGAAAGGGCAGAAAGTTCTCTCAGCTCAAGTCTGTTTACCTGCATGTGACTTGCCGGGAGTTGTACAGGGTAAATAATATATCGTTATTTGGAATACATGCATTTCATGTGTGTTCCATGTCTATAACAATCTATGTAAACATATTGTTAAAACAGAAACATTTTTCATGTTTTAGTAATGATTGACAAAATGTAGACATGAAGTGTATAATGAAGCCTGAAGTCCAAATATCAAATAAACACTTTCACAAAAAGTACAAGTATAACAAAACAAGTGTACTTTTATTCAAGAATATAACTGCAGAGAAAGAAATCACGTTTGGGTGCAACATTGACATGCCCATAATATGACTGTGTTGGTGGTACAGCAGTAAGAACTGTTGACTCAAAATCAAGATGTTTGTGGTTTGATCCTGGTTGCCTCCGTTTTGAGTAGTGAGCTGCTCTTATTCTTACTATTATAGAATATTATAGAATAAAAACATACATTTAATTTGAGTCTGTAATAGCCGGTGTAAATCTATGGTACTTGTAAGGGTTAGTGGTTTTTTTTATATTTTATTATTCAGTTTTATTCTCTCAGTTGCGTTCAGGCTCATCCCAATCTGACACTGCTGTTTTCAAATAAAGATTTGCTATAACAGAGGTGAACTCAGATGAGGATGATGGATCTACATCGGAGAAAGAGAACAGAAACCCTCCCCGCAAGAAACATCCAACACTCACATATAAGAACAATGCATCTGCACCAGGCATAAAGGCGAAAGATGGCACTGTTTGGATGCAGCAAGAGGTCCAGCGTCATACGTCAGTCTGCCCTACACCTGTACTTCAATGAAACAGCATGGCTTACAGAGCTTGCCAAGGTATCGTGCAAAGTCCTGTTTGTCATTATGTTTTTTGATGATATTTATACGAAAACCATGTACAGTAGAGTCTCGCTTATCCAACATAAATGGGCTGGCAGAATGTCGGATAAGCAAAAATGTTGAACGTCAAACTATGTTATAATTTTACACATTATGAACCTAATAATCATGTTTAACAACAAAACAACAGAATAAAATAACTGAAAAAATGAACTTACAGTTACAGAATTGTCTGAAGTTAAATACAGTATGTACTGTACTTAAAAAGTTCAGTCCTGTGATGATTTAAAGACATTTTTGATCGTAGTCTGCTTTCCTGATGAGTGCCGTTTCTTCGCTGCCAAGTCTCGCCATCTTTGCAGCATCATTATGTTGATTCCTGTAGCTTCTTCTTGTTGCTCAATGTAATTAATTGCAGTTTCTAGAGCCTTAATGCCGTCACTCATATAGTCAACATCCGTACAAGCGTATACTGTTTACTACAGCATTGTGACTGACTGCATGTGTGTGTGTGTTTGTGCTGTGATGTGCATGCTGTGACATGCGAGTCCCCGTCTTGCACCCGAAAACACGAAGCTGAGTCTCAGTACTTTAGCAACACCAGCTTTATTCAGCTTGAAACAGCAACATTGCGGTTATTTATTGTAGCAGGATCTGCCACTCTCCTATACACAGACACAGCAGTTAGGCAGGGTCGTGGGAAAGTAATACTGTGCCCTGTGCGTTTATAATGTTCCTCATTCCTTGTATCACCCATCGACAGCGGGCGCTTATAGCATGTCCGCGATCTTTGGGGATTCGCTTTTATGGTGAACTGCTACAGCGCTGGGAGACTGCGACTGCTTTGGGACACTGTTCCATGTGTCGTCCCGTTGGGTGGAATCCCACAAGAGTTTAGAAACTCACTCACACCAGCCATGATTCTTTTCAAAGGTAAAGTGCAGGTTAATTTGTTTTATGTATTTTTACTTTATATTTTGTACTAGCAGAATACCCGCGATTCGCAGCGGAGAAGTAGTGTGTTAAAGAAGGTATGAAAAAGAAAAGGAAAAATTTAAAAAATAACGTAACATGATTGTTAATGTAATTGTTTTGTCATTGATATGAGTGTTGTTCCCATATCTATATCTATATATATATATATCTATATATATATCTATAATAATAAAAGGCAAAGCCCTCACTCACTGAATGACTGACTGACTGACTGACTGACTGACTGATTGACTGACTGACTGACTGACTGACTGACTGACTGACTGACTCATCACTAATTCTCCAACTTCCCATGTAGGTAGAAAGCTGAAATTTGGCAGGCTCATTCCTTACAGCTCACTTACAAAAGTTAAGCAGGTTTCATTTCGAAATTCTACACGTAACGGTCATAACGGTCGATAACGGTCGACAACGTCCGGCATGTTGAACTTTCTTATTTATGGCCCCATCTTCACGAAATTTGGTAGGCGGCTTCCCTGCGCTAACCAAAACCGATGTATGTACTTATTTCGATGGTATGACGCCACTGTCGGCCGCCATATTGAACTTTCCAACGTCACCAATTTTCAAACTTCCCGTGTAGGTAGAAGGCTGACCCCATCTTCACGAAATTTGGTAGGTGACTTCCCTGCGCTAACCAAAACCGATGTACGTACTTATTTCGATGGTATGACGCCACTGTCGGCCGCCATATTGAATTTTCCAAACGTCACTAATTCTCCAACTTCCCGTGTAGGTAGAAGGCTGAAATTTGGCAGGCCCATTCCTTATAGCTTACTTACAAAAGTTAAGCAGGTTTCATTTCGAAATTCTACGCATAACGGTCAACAACGTCCGCCATGTTGAACTTTCTTATTTACGGCCCCATCTTCACGAAATTTGGTAGGTGACTTCCCTGAGCTAACCATAACCAATGTACATACTTATTTCGGTGGTATGACACCACTGTCAGCCGCCATATTGAATTTTCCAACATCACTAATTCTCCAACTTCCCGTATAGGTAGAAGGCTGCAATTTGGCAGGCTCATTCCTTACAGCTTACTTACAAAAGTTAAGCAGGTTTCATTTCGAAATTCTACACGTAACGATCAACAACGTCCGCCATGTTGAACTTTCTTATTTATGGCCTCATTTTCTCGAAATTTGGTAGGCGGCTTCCCTGCACTAACCGAAACCAATGTACGTACTTATTTCTGTGGTATGATGCCACTGTCGGCCACCATATTGAACTTTTCAACAGTCTTTGTTACTTATGGGCCCATCTTCAAGAAATTTGGTACACGGGTTCCCAACGCTAACTGAATCTTATTTACGTACATATATACGTCCATAGCCTGCAGCTTGGTCACCATGTGAGGCGGCGTTGGGTCTCCCATCCCATCACCTCCCACGTTGTTGGCTGCCTGCCTATATAAGGCCGTCCGTCGCTCCAGTCTCTACATTCCCTTCCTTGCTTCGCCACGGGATTCACGTCTCCCTGCTGATAACTACAGCCTTTTTGTTTAATCCACGGCTTCTCCGCTGTTTTATTGTTTGTTTATTACAATTATAGTTATTGTATAGGTATTTTACACTTACTTTAC